>OY970823.1:36749231-37949231 GCA_963853835.1 Calendula officinalis | reverse complement strand
AGCATTCGAAAAGTGGTAGTAATTTCTCTTTTGAAGAAAATACCGATGCCAAATTCGGGTCGCTTGTTAGCAAATTCTGCAAAATAAAAATAAAATCACAATTCCGAACAGGTCGGTTCATGTTGTGTTTTATCTTTAACACGTCAAAACGGACAAAATATAATAGAGTAAATTACATAAATTGTCCTTGTGGTCTTCCGAATTATATGATTTTGTCCATAAACACTTTTCCTAATTATATGCATTTTTTTCGGTCCTTTTTTACCTAAAATACCCTTATACGTATTTTTTTTTGGAATTTTTTAATTGTTTAATTAAAATACCCTCGATTTTAACTTTGTTTTTTTACTAAAAACCCCATGTACATTTTTTATGTCCTTTTTTACCTTTAAATGACTAATATACCCTAATACATATTCTTTTGAATTTTAATTCTTTTTTTATTGTAATACCCTTGTTTTTAATTTTTATTGACTAAAATACCCTTGTACATATTTTTCGTCCTTTTTGACCTAAAATGACTAAAATACCCTTATACATAAAATTACATAATTCATAAGACCACAGGGACAAAAAATCACGAAAAAATAAATAACTGCAAAGAAAACAAGTTAATTGAATAAAAAGTCGGCCAAGGGTGTACTTCAATGCATAAAACCTCCTAGACTATTTTATTCAATCAATTAGATTATTGCTGAAATAATATAATCAACTTATTGGGCCCAACCCGCCATTTTTCAACCTCTAGTAGCATATGACAATATTAATCATGATACCTGAAGAGAAATCAGCCCGAGTTGAAGGTTGCCAACCATGCCCAAATTCCCATCAGATGATGTCACACCATCATCATCAGCAATTTTCTCATCACTTTCATGATTACTTCCAGGCTCTGGCGACTTGTTGTTCAAGTCACTTATGAGGGAAACGGGATGATTAGCAGATTGATTGTGTACAATGCTTGATATAAATTCGATTAAAGCAACACAAAAAGATTCGGGCTCACTGATCTCGAAATCGGGCTGATCATTATACACCCGTAAATACACGTTTCCAATTAGGGTTTCTTTTGATAAAGCTTCGTATAAGAACCCGTGTGAATCTTTTAAGTTATGAGAATCGTCGGGTGATAAAGCTGCCCGTTTTTGGTCTACAAACTTTAATAGCTCTGCTCGGGTTGAAGAATTCCAAATAATCTGCCATCGTATGACATCATAAATATATTAATTATGATATATTCTTCACGGAAAATTAAAAAGAGCCTCCTAATAAACTAATATATGGTGCTTAATGTCTGGAGAAACATATTCATATTTATGTGCCACAAATGAAATCAGTTACTGTTAACAAGTTTCATACCAGCTGCAACAAAACTGGATATCAAACCATGAAATAAAAGTTAAATAGGTTATTTTAGTTTACATTTAATTAAGAGTAAATTACATAAATTGTCCATGTGGTATTTCGGATTCTGTGTTTTTGTCCCTAGACTTTTTTCTCCTTTTAGTTTTCAATTTTCCTTTATTTCCTCATTTTTCGCCTAAAATAACCGAACTACTCTAATTTTTTAATTTATTTCCTTTTCTTAATTTGTATATCTTTATCCGGTCATCTGCTCCGGCGACTTCCGAAGTAAATAAGGCGAAATAAATTAAAATAAGGGCATTTTGGTCATTTTAGGTCAAAATGGACGAAAAAAATGAAATTTGAGAACTACAAGGACAAAAAAAGGAAAAAAAGTATAGGGACGAAATCATAGAATTTGGAAGACCACGTGGACAATTTCTGTAATTTACTCCATATAAAAAAGAATAAGTAATTTAATTTTACCTCTGGTAATTCCAGATTGGAGTTTAGTTTAATCAAAAGCTCTTTTGCTAGGTCTTCTTTAAGCATGCTAGCAAGTTTGGGAGTTAAAAGAGCTTTGAGAGCATCAGCTGCTTGTTGGTTATAAGGAGTGGGATTTTCAACTGCCATACCACTAATTCTTGATAAAGCATGTGCAGCCCGAACTGCATGCAGATTTTTAGCAGTCTGTACACTTGCACCAACCCCATGGGCCTCTGTGGGATCGGGCTCTTCTGCTGTTGAGTCATATTCAAGCAGCAATGGTAACAGATACCTAATCATAAAACACAAAATTAACACCAATCAGAGAATAGTCAAGAAATCATAACGGGCTGAAACGAGTACTTTTGGCCCAATCAGAGAATAGTCTGGGAACACTTTTGGCCCAAAATTTTGAAGCTTTTAATAAAAAAACTGAACCTTTTCTATATAAAAATCTGAACTTTTTAAATATACTTTAATAAATGTCTGAACTTTTTCTGTGTAAAATGATGTAGAAGGTTTTTTGATGCATTGGTTGTACATAATTGGCAACCATCGGTCCATTCAACCCGTTTTTTCTTAATCTAACACTTTCGACTTTTCCAATATGACCCATTGGAGATACAAGCATAGCCCAAATCTACCCATTCATAATTAAACTATCGAAATTGGTTGGGTCGACCCGTAAACTCATTGTTTTATCAATTTGTTTGCATTTTATAGATACATGATATGTTGTATAATTAAGAAAAACAATATTATTACAAAAACTATAAAACTTTTGCTAACATAGCAATTTAAGAAGGTTTTATGCATTTGAATACACTTCGAGCAGCTTTCAACCCATTTGACCCGTCCCAATTTAGTTAAATCATTTAGCTTATAACCGATTGACCATTTAAAGACAACAAATAACCCATATCAAACCATATATAAAGAAACAATAACGAGTACAGAAGATTTACCATAATACCCCTGCCTTCAACAAAGCATTTTGCAGCTCAGAAGACACAGAAAGATGAGCAATAGTTTGTAAAGCTGCATCAACAGCTGCAGGTGCAAGCTCTAGTTCAGTACAATGAACAATATCTTCAACTAACCCAGATATTTGAAGCACTTCGGTTCTAGCACTCTCAAATTGGCTCAAACTAGAAAATGTCCGCATGACATTTGTGACAATAATTGTTGATGGTTCGTTTCCATGAGTAGTTGGTTGAACCACACACATACACCGTGATAAAAGTGTCGCTAAAAGATTTATCCCGCCATCTCTCACAAGCTCTTCACCGTTTAGAGAAGATGATACACACCTGTAACAAGTCAAATAGTCAACCACACCACCTTCATAAAAAAAGTACTAAAACTAACACTATGCTTGTTTCCTCAATTTGGGTAACATACTAACTAGGGGTGAGCTTGGTCCAAAAACCGAACCGAAAATGAAAATGAAAATGTTAATTTTCAAAACCGAAAACCGAACAAATACATGTTTTGGTTTTGGTTCGGTTTCAGTTTGGTTTTTTCACCTAAATGGTCATCCCTATCCGAGAACCAACCAAAAACGATGAATTTTCAAAACCGAAAACGAAACCGATTACATGTTTTCGGTTTTGATTAGTTTTCAATTCGGTTCGGTTTTTTCGGCCCAAATGCTATTTTTTTTCTTTAATTTCAGGAATATAGTACTTTAAACTATTTAATTAAGGTGAGATTTACCAGAAAAACAAAATCCAAGATTATCGATTTTAACTGGGTAGAAATTGTTTATGGTTACTAATTTTTCACATGTACACATAGTAGAGGTCTAATAGGTTAAAATCGATAATTTTGGAAGATGAGTAATTTCACGTTTTTTAAAATAAACGTGTACATGTGAAATATTAGTAAGCACAAACAGCCATGTGGACACATAACATGGAATATATAAGAGTTAAAATCAATAACTCTGCAATTTGTTTCCCTATTTGTAATGCAATTCTTACGTGAGCCACATGAGGTCTGAGGCTGCAACAAGTAAAGGTGCACGCTCATTTGATAAGAAATTTGTGTCATCATTATCAACGGTTACAGCATTTAATAACATTGGATATCCTGCATATTTAAATGGCTCCAATATATCTCCATAACGTCTGTATAAAATGCATTGTCCCTTCAGTAAAAGAAGCAATCTCCATGGTTGTGGGCCTTGTAAGCCTTGCATTGTGGCCTATCAAGAAATATATTAATTAAAACCTTTAATTAATTGTATTAATTCTTATACATGTCCTAAATAAACTTTTCACTTCTCCAATCTGACGTATAAATTAATAACACAGAAATTATAGTCTATTTTGGTAATTATAGTGTTAAAAACGTAGAAACTAGTAACCACATAGAGCCAAAAAACATTTTTCAATTTTAACAATTAACAAGCTTCAAATTGGACCTTTTTAAAAAATTAAGCATATTAATTGCCAAGGTTGTAATAATCGGTCGGTTGTATCGGTCTTGGCAGTATTTAATCGGTTTTTAGGCAAATACCCTAGATTATAAATGAATTTATTTAAAAACTATATATACATTAGCAATTTTGACCGAAAATTTAATTGCGAAAACTTCAAATCATAATAAAAACATACTTGTAAACGCTCATATGCTTTCTGAACTGCAAGAAACTTGTCTCTCCCTTGAGGATTTTTATCAGGATGATACTTCATTGCAAGCTTTCTATACTGTCTCTTAAGCTTTTCTTCATCAATATTTTCAATTTTCTTTGATAAACTAGAATCATCATCTACAGATTCATCTTTTGTGACATCACTTAAAGAAATTTGTAATATTTTACAAGCTTCTTCTTCTGAAAGATCCATAGGTTTTCTAGTTAACTCTTCACGCCACATTACAAGTAATGATTGTAAAAATTCCACGTGTTCAACAATCGGCCAATTTGGGAACTGGATTTCGTCACATAAGTTTCTGAGATAATATCGGTGGCACCACATTTCGTCTCGGAGTTGGGGGTATGTGACAGGTGGCATAGGAGCATAATCATATAAACAATGACAATGTTGTGATAATTTTTGGGGGAAATCACCAAGATGCTGTAAAACCTGCATGATTAAAAGGCGTACATGTTTCTTAACTTTTTTAAATAAATAGTTTATACTAAAGGTGGCAAGAAACGGGTCGATTCAGGTTATGTGTCAACTCTAAACGGGTCAAACAAGTGAACTACAAATTTGTGGAAAAGGGGACGGGTCGAAAGTCACTCCAAGTGTACTTCTCAATGCATGAAGCCTCCTAAGTCACTTTGAAAATTAGATTAAAAATGCCAAAATACATTTTAGTACCCTAAACTAGGTTGACTAGGTTTTCTACTACACTGAACTATTAAAGGTGCAACATGGTACCCCTGAACTTGACAAAATGGTACCCCTGAACTTGACAAAATGGTCGATTTCATACCCTGACTCATTAACTTGATTGTGTTTTCTTACTTAACTTACTTTCATTGGAGCTTTTGACAAACTAAAATATATACGTTCATGTCAATATATATGTTCATGTCAATAAATTGATATTAGAAGCAATGACCATTTGTCAAGTTTAGGGTACCATGTTGCACCATTAATAGTTCAAGATAATAGAGAACCTAGTCAGCCAAGTTCGGGATACTAAAATGCATATTGGCCAATGACCCATTTTGACCTGAGCCCGTTTCGACCCATTACCCAACCCATCCATTTTGCCAAAAAACGAAAGACTATACAGTTCAAACAAACTACCTGATGAATTAGATTATCTGCTCTCATTTTATGTGTCCAAATAATCTCAGGAGTATCAGAATCAGAAACCATTGCAGCAGCAAAAGCAGTGGGCCCGCTTCGTTCAAGAACATAAAGTAAAGATTCAGGCAAAAGGCCGCCTAACACACTCCGTTTAGCTAGCGGCAATGATGCAGAAACTGCCGCCTCTTCACCACCATGAAAGGCTTGGTGGACATGGGTGGTTGCAAACAGTTGAGCAATTGTAAGCAAATTAGATCCTGGGTATGCTAATGCAAAATAGAACACACCACTGCTGTATAATCTTATCATAGCTTTTGGATTTCTGGTAACAACTGCTTTTATTAATGCAGCAGAAACTTCCACAATTGCTGGTTCTCCAGAAAGCATGGCCTATGTTAATACAGTTTTTTAACTATTATTATATTAAATTTTTAATGCAAAAATAAATGTTGGGGAAAATTGGACTTTAGTATAGAAACCTGTGCAATATGGGGAAGACATCGTATACTTGATAATATTCGTTTAACTCTTGGTGTTGGTGTAACAATCTCTCCTGCATCATCTATATCTGAATGTGCAGACACCATGCTGTGTAATATGGATAATGCTGACTCACCTACCTGCAAAAAATAATCAAAATTTAGGCCAAATTGCCAAAATAAGTTTTAGTACCCCTGAACTTGCTTGACTAGGTCTTCTACTACCCTGAACTATTAAAGGTGCATCATGGTTCCCTGAACTTGACAAAATAGTCGATTTAGTATACTGACTCATTAATTTGGTCGCATTTTCATACTTGACTTATGTTCGTTGGAGCTTTTGACGGAAGAAAAAATATACGTTCATCTCAATATATAGATATTAGAAGCAAATCATGTGACGAAACAAAAACAAATTAAGTTCGGGTACCATGATGCACCTTTAATAGTTCAATATAGTAGAAGACCTAGTCAGCCAAGTTCACAAGTTCAGGGTTGCAAAATGCATTTTGGCCCAAAATTTATGCATTTAAGAAAATAATCTCGTCAAAACAGAAAAGAAAAAAAAACAATACATATTCAGTATAAAACAAACATTATTGTAATGATATTGTATTTACGGGTCAACCCAACCCGAACGGGCCCATCTTGCCACGTCAGCATAAACATACCTGGGAAGGAGTTAGAACGGGGACCCGGCCTGCCAAAGCCCAACGAAGTTCACGGATATCACGCAGCCTTTTCCAGTCGGGCATTCCAGAAGACCAACACTTTGTAGTCCAGTCAATGCTTTTCGTTGACCAAAAGCGTCTGATAGCATCTTTCTCCACGGGGCCCGCTTGTGCACCATCTTTATCAATATACAACCATTCCTTCAGAGGCTCCATGAATGCAGAAGCAGCTATCAGATTAGATTGCAAAGGAATAACTGTTCTTTCTGACACTTCATGAACAGTTGTCAGTAAATCAACTGCCAGAACACAACCGCCAACTAGGACACAAGCCTCCACATTTGATAACACCTTCATTAAAACCTGATAACAAAAATCAACATTTGGTTAAAAATATCAAGTTTACTGCAACGAAATACTAAATTGACTCAAGTATTGAACCAGTCCTTATATGAGTACAGGTGGCAAATGGGCATGTTGGGTAACAGGGAAAACAGGTTAAATTTTTCTGTGGGTCGGGTTGCCAAAAGACATTTTGTCAAGATTTAACATTTTTAATACTACTAATAAGCATGTCAAGAATTGTTACAAGAATATTATCATTTCAATAATAATCTATTTTTTGGTTTTGCCAGAATAATAATCTATTTTTACAATAAACAATTTGGAGGTTTTATGCATTAGATTTCAGAAATACACTTTTTGCAACTTCCAATCAGTTCAATATGTTTTCCTTATAAGCTAATTTTATTACCCGTTTGTTCACATGTAAATAGGTCAAAACTGACAGTTTACATGCGCCTATTCTTTTTCTTTTTTTTGGGAGAGGGGGTTAAGGGTAAAGATGTCTTTTTACCTTAAGAAGCAGCAGCAGACGGTGCCTCAAAGCTCTATCATCAGTCCTATCCAAAAGAACCGTAACGTGGGCCGTACCTTCAAACGGGCCAATTATATTATGATGCTGTTCATATACAATTGCCATAGCTCTAGCACAAAGCTCTCTAACCGAAAACCCACCCCCACCCCCAAACCCATCTAATCTCCCCATATCACACCAATCATCAGAAGCCCCCATTTCATCAGGAACCGCACCATCAACAGTCAGGCCCGTATCCGCATCACATAAAAACCGATGATACAAAGCCCGAAAAAACACAACCGGGTCCCGCAACGGGAACTTTTCGGCCCGTGAATTGGTCCCACTCTCGAGCAGTAACCGTAAGTAATATTGACCCACGCAAACTTCTTTGGATAAACTCGGGTATCTGACCGAAAACTCCGTGTAATTCCAAGAAATTTGGGGAAGACTATCTTGGCCCGTTTCAGAAGATGAACTTCCGGGCACGATATCTTCGGTTCGTTCTTTTTCAACATCAAGTTTATGAACCTCTGCTTGTAACGCCCCTCTCAGTTCTTGCCGGGTCCGTTCGTTCCAGATCAAATCTGCCCGATTATGATCGAGACTGAAAGCCCGCCAAAATTCGGGCCAATTTAATAGCAATCTTCCTGACCCGACTGGTGTATTCTCTACAACAACTTGAGCTGGAGCAATTATATCCGAATTCGGTTCCAAATCAACCGAATTAGAAACAGAGGATTCGGTTAACGGGTTATTATCACCCGCATACGGTGTGTCTGGAGAAGCTACACCTGCGGGATGATCAACGGGCGATTCACTTGATAAGTTTTCACCTGTGTAAGGTACAACGGGCTGAACAGTCTGAATGAGCTGACCAGGTTGAACGGGCTGATCACTAACATCATAGCTTCTAGGTGAAGTTACACCTTTGACTGTGTGATTGTTTCTTTGTTGAAGCAACCGTCTTCTTCTACTACTCATAATCGGGCCTTCTTGATTAGAGTAATCTTCAACCACTTCTCCTTCAGACCGCGTGTGTAAATAAGCTACCAGGCCAGGTGGCAAAACCCGAGACAACAAGTGGACCGCGGGCTGATAAGAATCAGCCCAAAGGCCCACAAGTTGTCTGCTAACTTCCCGCCTTTCACCCGAAGGGAGAAACAGAGCAGTTAATAAATGTCTTAATATAGCACCATCCCGTAAAGCAGCATCCCGCATAGATTCAGCTGCAATTGCATCTTCTTCTGCAATTGTGCGCATAATAACCGCCACTGTTTCCCGCACACTTTCTGCAGGGTGACCAAATAACGCAAATAACCGACGTTTTAAGCCCGCCACCTGGCGCAACAGCTCAACAAACACACTGTACTGTGTGGTTTCACCGTGCGGGTCGCATATCATTGCCTCCAAAACCTCGACAACCGACATCGATAACAACGGAGAAACCGACATCGGTTTCAACCGGTTAACTAAAATTACCAAATTACCCTGATGAGCGAATAATACGGATTTTGTATGCATGATTGTTGCGTGATAATCGCCTTTCGAGTCGGTTAATAAGTTGTTATCACCGGGCCCACCACCGACAAGAACTGCTATCAGTTCTGCAGCTTCTGCTGCTACACCTTCTGACCCGTTTCTTAACAACCCCATAATTCTCCCAACTGCAGCAGGGAATGACATCACATGTGAGGTGGCAGTTTTTGATGATAATAGTCTCCTTAAACAGGCGATGAAACCGGTGACAGTGGCGGCAGCTTTCGGAGAAGGTGGCGGCAGAGGTGGGGATTCCGGCGACAGATTTGGGACAGCTGGCAGCATTGTGATTAAAGCCATTAGAGTTACTTCAGGTACTTCAATATTTGGTGGGACACCAATGTATGGAATACATGCATTAAATTCCCGTATTCTTCTCCAGAGTTTAGCCCGTGATCCGGGAACTGAACCGCCTTCAGCCACCGCGTCTTTGGCGGCTGCCGCCAGGTGTTTTAAATGCATGGTGGCGGTTTCCACATCAGCACGAGCACGTTGTGGTGTAACAGTGCCAGATATTTTTTGAAGATGTAAATGAGCTCTGCCACATGGCGGATCAATTGGATGACCTGGCATAGTTAACCTAGGTAGCACAGGGACTGAACACTGACCCTGTAAAACATAAATATAGATTAATCAAAGGGAAAGGAAAAAAAGAAAGAAAAAACTTTATGTACAAAAGTATACCTCTGTTTGTATCATATCCCGAACTGCTGCAAGTAAACCATCTCTAGAGGTGCTAGAATATACCTGTAAAACCAGAAAGTTTGGTCAAATAAAGTCAACTCACAAAACGCCAAATGTTAAATTCTCACATGAACAGGACATCCATCATTAAATTCAATGGCAAACATTTGTGGTTCTTCAGCAAACCGAACAAGAGAACTCACTGCAGATAAAGGACGCACAATAACAGCCTGCCACATTGACAATATATAATAAATCAGAAAATTAAAATTTTAATTTTTTAAAAAAATATTAAAATATGACATCAGCTTACCTCATAATTTTCTGGGCGTCTTTCCACAAGTGAAACTTTTGTTAAAATAAGCTGACGAGATACAGCATCACCGTGTTCCCCAAGTCCACCTTTTGGCCCGATCACCAGACCCAATCCCGGTGCGCCAAGTGTCCCATGGGCTGCAGTTCTCAGTCTCAAAACAGACCAACCACCACAAGGTGTTTCTTCTGCTCCTACACCGTCTTTAGCTACATATTTACACAAATATTAATAAATGTATTTTCTATACATAATAACATAAATACAATAGAGAGTAAATTACAGAAATTGTCCATGAGCTCTTTCGATTTCTATGATTTTGTTCTATACATTTTTTTTCATTTTTTTTGTCCCTGTACTTTTTAATTTCTTGATTTTTATCCCTATGGTCTTCAAATTTCATTTTTACGTCCATTTTGACCTAAAAATAAGGGTATTTTGGTCATTTTAGGTCAAAATGGACAAAAAATGAAATTTGAAGACCATAGTGATATTAAAAAGTACAGGGACAAAAAAGACGGAAAAACAATATATAGGGACAAAATCGTAGAATTCGAAAGACCACAAGGACAATTTCTGTAATTTACTCTATAATAAAATGTATATATACATATACACTTACCCCTTCGTTGTAAATACTCATTTACAGTGAGCGATTGAGAATTTTCAACAGATAGTGATACTCCAACCATTGACTTTGCAGTTTTTGTCTGGTCAAAATTCGTAAAAATTAAAAATGTCAACTTAACAGTCAAGTGACATAACTTGAATTTATTACTTACCAAACTTGATATAATAACTGAATTTGAAGTCCCTGAAGCAGCTTGAAAAGCTTTTGATTTTCTTCCATAAAGTGGGCAGAGAATAAATCCTCCGGGTTCAGAATTTTTTCTCCCGTATGCATCAGAAAGAAGAATAACAGCAGGGGAATCCATGTCTCTAAAATCCAAACACCATCGAAGATCTCCAGATTTTAAATCAATAAGTTCAACTCCAACATATGTCACTTTCAGTTTCTGTTAATATATATGAGCAAATAATCATCCGGTCATCAATTTGATCAAAATTAAGCAATGTTTGATGGTCTCATGATCTGTTTGATTTTATACAAAACTTGACCGTGTATAAAAAAGAGGCCAAAATGCATTTTAGTACCCTTGAACTTGGCTGACTAGGTTTTCTACTACCCTAAATTATTAAAGGTGCAACATGGTACCCTGAGCTTGACAAAATGGTCGATTTAGTACTCTGACTCATTAATTTGATCGGATTTTCTTACTTGACCTTTTTCGTTGTAGCTTTTGGCGGGACTAAAAAATATACGCTCTTCTCAATATATTGATATTAGAAGCAAATCACGGGAGAAAACACAATCAAATTAGTGAGTCGGTGTACTAAATCGACCATTTTGGCCTATAAAAAATACTACGGCAATTATCACGTATAAGCAAACTATCACAATTTACAAACCATTTAATAAATTATGAATATAATGTGATACTTAGTTACTTACAAAGGGGGCCCACTCAGCAGTCTTTCTACGAAGATGAAGAACTGAAAATTCTGCAACAGTACCAATTCTACTCCACCTTATTCTATGTAATTCAGTCAATATACTTGCTCTACACCTAGATGAAAATTTGGTTCCTTTAAATTTCCCACGGCCATCTGTTCTTACATTGACATTAAACTCAAGTGTATTATCATCTTTCCCTATAATCGGTGATGCACCTTCATAATCATTACTGACATCATAAGAATTCGTCACTAATAATGTTGCAGGATCAAGAGTTGTGACAGCATAGTTGGATATGCATAATATCCTCTTGTATCGGCCTCGCCATGAGTGTTTAATTACGAGGTAACGGGCGAGATACTCAGGTTCTTCTAGGGATGATGGTGGTTGTTGTAGTGGCAGTTGGACGGTTGTGGATGGTGCTGATGAGCTGGTGGAGGTTTCCGGTGGTGGATGGTGAGTGTGATCGGAGGTGTGACGGAAGACAAAATCCATTTGAGGGAGATATTGAAGAGAATAAGGTTTTGGAGGGCTAGGTCTAAGAAATGACCATAGTCCTGTGCCGGCGGCAGCCGGCCTGGCCGACGGTCTTTGGCGGGACTGATTAGCACCCAGTGCTTCTGAAAAGGGGGGGAAAAGTAACTTTAAGCCCTAACTATCACAGCATTAAGCTTTCGATGAATCCATTAGATGACAAACTGTTTTTACCTGTTTCACTGCAAACTCAGCCCTAGAAAACGCGATAGTAGATCAAAACCCCTGAATTTCTCCCCAATTGCACAATCGATGAATCACAATCCAATTCAGTTCGAATCAATAAGTTGACAGTAGCAGGTAACTCGATCGTAACAAAATTAAACAAAACAAAATTCTCCGATTGATCAAAAACAACTAACGAATTCTTCGTTGTTTTAAACAGAATGTAAACAAAGATCAAAATTACAGAAACTGGTCAATTGGAGATAAAAGTGACACTAACACGGAATTATAGAAACAATCTAGATAAATCAGTGACAATAAACAGATGGAGAATTCACATAAATATATTTATTATGATCGGTGATCGATTGGAATTGATGAAAGATGTAGTTGAAAATTGGTTATAGAAGTAGGATTTTGGTTCCAATTGTGATTAGGGATTAGGGTATGAGATTGATTTATTGATCGGAAAAAGATATGAGAGAGGGGGAGAGAAAACGACGAGTTCTTGCTGCTGGTCGATTGACAGTCATGCCTCGAGTATTCTTTTTCCCTGTGTGACAGCTATTTTCATTTTCATAGTACCAAAAATAATTTTTGTAATAGAAATAAGAGAAATGGTACGAGTGTGTACTCATGGTCTACTCATTTAATAATGATAAATGTTAAAATTAAAAGATGATATGGGGAAAGATAACTAGTAAAATTAAGCTTAAAAGTGAGTAATCATATAAATAAACACAAATAATAGACTTGAATTGGATCCTAAATTGACGGGTTAGTGTGAGCTTATCCATGCGGTTATACACTCTTCGAATAGGAATCCATTTTCTGAATATCATTTCTCTACAAAAAAATTTATAAAATTCAATAACTATGATTATAGTATGTATCTTATTTATTTGCAGTCATAATAAATTTGTTTTATTTTATGTGTTATAATATATAAAATGTTATGTGTATAAGCCTATAAGGTAAGTTCTACATTATGCATGTTTTAAATAAACATAAATTTATATTGAAATAGCAAATATAGTGGCTAAAAATAAAATCTTATTAATTTGAGAAATGTGATGATTTTTACACTATATATTTTAATCCATCTACCATAATAATTGTATTATTTATTTGTACAGTATGTAGAATTACTTGTTCAGTATGGTATATATATCAAAAAGTGTAGTATGAAAATTAATTCTCATTTAAAAAGATTCCAAATTCATTATATATAATATAGATGTAAAAATGCACACAAGTACGTATATAAATGTGTATGCATATTATCATAACATTGACAACCCTAACACGACAGCAACACCATCAACCTCCACTAACAACCAACCCTCTTTCCCCATTGCACCACCACCTTCCAACATAAGCTCTTAATACTAGGGGTGAGCGTGGTACAAAAACCGAAATAGAGGCAAAAAAAGTTCAATTTTCAAAACTGAAAACCGAACTGATTATATGTTTTCAGTTTCGATTCGATTTTTTCGGCCAAATGTTGTTTCGATTCGATTTTTTCGGCCAAATGTTCACCCCCGCTTGATACCACAACTACCTTAGAAAATTATCGAATCAAAAGCATCAAGAATTTTACTCTCTACACGAGGAGAAAATAAAAGAGGTTAAAAAAAATTACCAATAAAGTACGGTATAAACCCTAAATTTCTAGTAATTTTCAAAATAAAAACCGAAAATATCACTATGTAAAAAAAACATCATCTCAAAATGAAACCAGGATTCAAACGGTTTATTGTGCACTCAGATCCATGCTCACTTGCAGCATATCATATCAGTATCAAAACACGGGCTTAACGAACGGGCTGCTGGTTGTAGTGGTTCTTCTCCTTCTTCTTAGCAGCCGCCAGCCTGGCACTCCTTGCCGCCGCCTCGCTGGCGGCTGCCCTGGCGGCACCATCCATTTCCTTGTTGGATTTCTTCTTTTTAGCAGCAGCCACTTTCTTTATCTTCTCTTTCACATCAACTTTCTGTGATTCAGAAGTTTCTGATGCTGAATTCATGGTATCTGGCCCGTTTGAGACGGGTTGTTGCTGTTCTTTGGCATCTTTAGAAGTTTTTTCTTTTTTCTTTTTCTTTTTAGCATTTTTGCTCTCGCCACCTGGCACGTTTTTCTCTTTCTTTTCTGCTTCTCCATTTTGATTCCCACCTGGAAAACATACGCATGACAACTAGTATATTACATCCTATAATATTTAGGGTTAGCGATTCGGGTCGGGTTATATATCTTTTTTATTTTATTACTTAAACGGGTTGGTGGGTCAACCCGAACCCACTTAGAACCAACCTTAACCCGTTTATTTCACGTCATGTCAAGAATTACAAACCCTGTTTATAATCAACTGTTTTCCATATTTTGACCCGTTTCCCGATCAACCCGACCCGCCCATTTAGTAGCTTACCACGGGTTTCTTCTTGGGCACTGTTTTCAGCTAATCCAAATTCAGCAAGAACTGCATCAAGTTCAGCAAGTTCTTTTTTCTTCAATTCCTTCTTGGACAGCTGTCTGTCACTGTCTTTGGGCACAACCACCTCTTTTTCAACAGGTTTTTGAATAACCGTTTCTTTTTCTGGCTCATCATCCTTTTCTTCATCATCAATTTCATCATCTTCACTTTCACTTTCCTGAAAAACAAAATTAATTTAATCCAAATTAACTGTATATAATTATCCAATAAAACATTATTCTAAATTAAGTGCACATTAAATGCAATTAACGGTTAACATAACCAAATACCGGTTACCGATTAATGGTCAACCAACATAGATTCATATCATTTTAAGTAGGATCAACTAATATACCTGAATTGTAAGTCACTGATATTTTCTGTTATCAAATAGATATGGTATACTAATAAATAAATAAATAAAGAATAAAAGTGTGTTCTGTTTAATACTATAATAGTTAGAAGTTAATTTAAAGCACGTTGTGGGGCAAAATTCTAATTATAAATTATTCAAATAAAGTAAGATAAACCGAACACGATAGTCAATTAATTTAAAGAAAAATCGGTTGGTTGGTGGTATCTAGTCGGTCGACCACCTTCAAGCGATTAATCGATCATTCGGTCTCGGTGGTGATTAATTAGTTTCTACGGGTACCCTAATTATACAGGAATTTATTTTTAAAAATAAAAAAATATTAGAATCTTGACCGATATTCTCAAGTAGAAATTTAACCGATTCACTAAATTTGACCAGGTCAACCTTGGGCGGCAATTACTCAGCCGTCAAGACCGACTTTTACAACACTGCTACATTGGGAAATCCTAATAAAGTATTGTCAAAAAGGTTGTGAGTATAAAAAAGCTAGCCTTAAGACACATTCTAGTTTCTGCTTTTGATTATCTACCCTTAAAATTCAGTAACACATAATTACAGAATTCAAAACCTAATCATGAGAAATTAGCATTAGCAATTTAGCATATATAAGATCATCCCACATTATGAATGATCAAAGCAACATCATAATATATACAAAATCTAGAGCAATTAGCATTTCTTCCATAATCTCTCACCTCAACTGGAGACTCATTTCCTTTAACTTTCTCTTGCTGCATTCCGGCACCACCACTACCGCCCCAAACTGGTGGTGGAGCTGTGGTGGCATAATAATCATCATCATCTTCATCATCAACATCAGCCCATGATTTCACCGTTAATGGTGCTGGAGCCCAAAAAACCTGCTCTTTCTCCTTCGTACTCTCCTTATCCTGCTTCTTCTTTGAACCACTCCCCTTTTTCGACTCTTTATCCGATTTCTTCTTCTTTTTTAAGCTTCCAAGAGCAGCAAAAACATTAGTGCTGTTAATTGCAATTGGATCATCCTTCTTAATCCCACCACCAACCATTTTTCTTCAATTACTCTACCAAATGCACTTACCAGATCGATAATTTCAGTTTCTAGGGTTTTGTTTTGTTATAGATAACCTTGTATATATGTCTATATGTGCAACATACACTAAAATTGTGCAACGATTATTTAGTTTATGTAGAAATGCTTTGCAATGAGGAATTAGGGATCGCTAAAATAGAAAACCTGATTTGATTGAATCGCAGAATGATAGTGTTTTTTACGTTTGGGGATATGAGGAAAAACGAGATTTTTTTTCTTTCAAAATTTGGATCGGAAACACCAGAACTATAAACTGATTATAAAATTGAGGTAATCTGGAGCTGATTATGATTGATAATCTCTTTTTCTCCTCCTTCCCCAAATCGACGATGATTATGTGTTTTTTGACTTTTTCTCCTGATTATTAAGGTTTTCGAGAATTTGATAATGGAAATGGATCCAGAGGTAGAAGGAAATGGAGATTGAAACAAGTGTGTTGAATTAGGGTTTCGAAGACTATTTCAGCTATAGTTCTGTGATAATTTGATGATTTTTTTGTGTTTTAGATTTCAGGTGAGAGGGATGGTGCTTTAGGTGTGTGATCTATTGGGTTTTTATTTTTTTCAGTTAAAATCTTCCCATTAATCTTGACCGTCCATTCCAGATAAAAACGAGGATTATGTCATATCAATTCTTTTGTTATTAATAAAAGAAAGAAAATGGTATACAAAGTGATCACTAATTTACTGTACTCATGTGTGTTTGATTGCTATTTAATTATGTATGACTAATTTTTATTAAAGAAAATTATTTATTTTTATTATATCTTATTATTTTATCCTTCTATACATAATTGTAATTTTAAATCAGGTAATTTTCGTTCTTAATCTTATGAAAAATGTAAGTACAAATATCTAAAATATCTTATATGAAGTAATATTATCGTTTTATGTTTTTGGAGGCATATATACCATAAAAAATATTTAACTTATCACACTTGATCGTTACTTTATTCAGTATAATGTAAGGGACTAACACTCACTGACTATCTACTTTGATCTAATCAAGATATCATTTTACCATTATTTCTTTTTAATATCATTAATATAAATCTATTATTAGGTGATAGAATTCTTTCACATTAACTATTTATTTTCATCTATCATAGTTTTCATTGCAATCTATTTATCTCAAATTTCACAAAAGTAATAAATTTTTTTATATATTTTGATCAAATAATTATCATCTTAATTATAGTGATAAAGATCATTTTTTTACACGGATAAAAAAAAATAAACGAGCAACAAACTGCGTCGCTATGCCTTTAAGATAATAGAATTGATAGTTAAATTATGCATCTTGTTTCTCGATATATGGCTTCCTTCTTGAGTTCTTGCCAAGATGCTTCACAAACCATAAGGTCCAGAACCTAACAAGAGAAACCAAATAGGATTTTTATTCACGATATTTATATACTACATATTTATTTAGTTAGAACAACAAAGCACTGTATTTAATTCCAAATTTTCTCTTAATTTTGTAAAATTAGAAACAGTAATTAAGAATTTGCATGAGCATACACTTAATATATTATTTAATTTGTTAAAACGAATAAACCTATATTATATCTGATATGTTACGCACATGTAATTAGACATGCACATTATTCCCCAACTTCATATATATAAAGTACTGAATAACTGTAAACGAAATAGAAATTGTGCACGTGGTTAAACCGACCTTCACTAGTCTAGGTCCGATCCACGGGCACATGCGCCACCTCGTTGTTTTCGGATCCGGGCTGCCCACGACATCCTCCCACCATGACCCGCCATTCTCCTCCTTTCGAGCTCCGCCAGCTGCACCTCCCACGAATGTTTCTCCTCCGATCTTGCCTCAAACTTTGACCCAAAACTATCATACATAGCTCGAGATTTTGGGTCGCATAGAGTCTCGTATGCTTCTTTCACCCTAATAAACCTCATGGTATACTCTTCGGCCTGATCATCACCCGAGGGTGATACATCCGGGTGATATTTCAACACCATTTTTCTGTAGGCTCGTCTGATCTCGGAGAGTGGGGCACTCTCCGAGATACCCAACACTTCATACAAGGTTTCTTCTGAGAAACTACTGACACAATTGGTTAGTAACTTAGTGGTGGTTTTAGTTGAAATTAGTACGTTTTTTAGATGGGTATTATTGCGGGAATTGAAGAAAATATGGTGTGATGTAGATGGAGATGGAGTGAGTGAATTTGTATACGAATTTACGGGCATAAGGATTTGGCTTTGGGTTGTAGAAGAAATGCACTTTATGTTCATTTTGGGATGTGTTGTTTGAATTGAATTAAGACTACGTGAGAAGTCTTCCCCTTATTATACATTATATATAATATTATATATTTAATAACAAGAAATCTTCACCAATAGTCACTTACTAACAACAATATCATCACAATTCACACTTATCAATTTTAAAATCATCGTCATTACATACGTATAATATTACATTTACTATAACCATCTTTTCTGGAAATTTGCTTCTAAATTATTCTTTATGCTATTTCTAGAAATGATGCATCTTTTAATAAACGTTTAGCACAATATAATCTTTTGATATGTATGGATCATGTGTTTATGACTTTATAGTAGCTGTAAATAGACATAATATTACTTGTGATTCAAGTGTTGATTAAAATGATTCTAGAAGAATATAAGAGTTTTTTTTGTTTTTTAATGTTTTAAATTTCGAATTTTGAATTAATTAAATACATTGATGCCTTGTAACAGATTGATGCTTGTAGGATTGGTTAAACTAGTTATTTAAATTTAATACAATATTAGTGAGTAGTTATGATAAATTAATTAATTAAAAAGTATAAAATGTCAAAAGAAAAAACTTAAAAAATACAAAACAAATTTTATAACAAATCCAAAAAAATCAAAATCTATTTTCAACAAAATTCAACAACTTAAAATTTCAATTTTATCAAAAACAATAGCATACACTTAAATTCAACTAAAATTTGATGTTCAAATTTTCAAAACATATAAAATAAAAGAAAACTACAAATCTTCCTAAATTTATACCAAATATTCACATTAATTAAAAAAAACTTGTGATTTAAAGAAAAATAATAATAATAATAATAATAATAATAATAATAATAATAATAATAATAATAATAATAATAAAACTCCGGTTCATATTTATAAAAGGTTTGCCTTGACTTCAATTATGGCTAGCCAAGGCATCGGCCTTGGCCATGCCGCCACGATATGGTCGAAAGCTTGGGTGCATGATTTGCTTATGTTTAGTTCCAACTTAACTTACATTTATTAGTAAAATCTTTTGTGTTTTTTAAGCGTATTAAAACAACTGAGCTATACGAGCAAATAGTTGTCCAAATCAGTCCGGATTCGATGTTCCCACTGACTAGGATCGTTCAAAACTCGCACTGAATCATACCTTGATTTGGAACAACAGTCTCTTGAGCAATCCTACCATTTCTATGGATAAGCTAATGAGCCCAAAAATAAGCTAACACAAACACCCCCTAATTGGTAAGAAAAGCCAAAACACAAGGATATTTTTGGTCAAAATGGTCAAACCCTGTACCATAAACATATACTGATATACAACATACAGCACAAAATCAATTACATGTTACGTGATTCTGTAAAAAACATAAAGCATTCACAAATGACAGAAAATAGTAGACATTTTTTCAGTACTAAGAAATTAAAACCATGGTTTACGGTTAAACATACATTTCGATCTTTACAAGTCGTTACAAGAAAACATCATAATAAAGTTTTAACTGCTGATTGATTACTCCTTTTTATACTGCTGGATACTTCCTGCTGGAATATTAAATATTTAAATATAATAATTTAATCCATTGGAGCAGCAGTTATATCTTTAGGCCTGCAAGAATAATCACAATTTCAGAAATAATAATCTGAATATTTGAGTTATAATTATAAACACTATGCATAACTCTGGCTCTAAACCAGACCGAATTAGGAGTGTTTGGATGTAAGTCTTCAAAGTTATCGATGCAGTTTTTGGATTCAAAATCAGAATATTATATAACCATTTGCATAAGCTAAGATAGTTATTTAATTAAGATACATACGCCTCAATAATCAGAAAACTAATAATTAACACTTCACATTGCAATTATTAATACAAAAGAACAATAGATTAACCATACATCAATTAGAATTAAAACAATCACTTATCCACACTTCTGTAGCTAATCACAATAATTAAAATATAACAAAAGAATTAAGCTTTACTCATATTGATACTCAATTTGAGATCATCAACCATAGTCATACATCAAATCACAGTATTAATCAACAGAAACTTCAATTTATGAATCAACAGAAGCTTCAATTAATTATATACCTTTTAAGAAGACGAGTGTTTTTTGCCCTCACATTGAGGACTCTCATCAAAATTCTTTGAAGGATATTTAGCTGTCACCATCCCAACCTCAAACACCAAATCATCACCGTTAATTTTGATTCCAGTAATCCCCCACCACTTGAAGAAAGCCCTAACTCTAATTCCATCAATTTCCGCAATACGATTCTCGACGATCTTACCAGTGATTTTCTTCGAGTAGGTAGCGAGGTAGTTATCAGGTGGAAGGATGAGACGGCAAGGGTTTCCTAGGTGAACGGAGAACTCGCCGGAAGTATGATTCAGGTCATATGAAAGGACATCGGTGGGAAGTAGTCCGACGGGAAAACCGTGCTGTGTGAGTACAGAATGAGCGGTTAGTGGTGTTGATGATAGTGGTAAAGATGATGAATTGTTAGGGTTAGGGTTTGAGGTGGAGATTGAGATGAGAAGAGTTAGGAGGAAGAAGAAGGTGAGAGATTTGGCCATGGTGATCGGTGATTTTGGGGGCAGAGAGAGAAATCTGGGGATGATGATATCAAGAGAGGTGATTTTTGGGTGACATGTGCTAGTATGAACTTTGACCAACTATATGATTAATGGTATTGATGTAAATATTTGTACATATTTTATGTGAATATGTGTAATATGTCAAAAAAAGTTTATATCATTCATTAATTTTATTAATTGGCATAATCAATTTGGTATACATATAAATAAATATAAATAAGTGGTGAGTTATATAAAAAACTTATTTTTTTTTGTAAAACACTATATAATTCTTTTAACCCAATCGAATTTAGTAAATACATATGCAAATCAATAATATTTAACCCAAATCAAACATATACTTAAAAAAACATCAAAAATACTGAAAAACATACATGCACAAATAACACTTATGATACTTACACAAATAACGTACATGTGTGATAACATATATGTATACATGCATATATGACATACATGCATACCAATATTTGATGACCCCTCATTAAATCCATTCATGTATCTTCTAGGATCCGTTCATTTTGAAAATCAATTGTTTAAATTGGGTTATACCAAAAATAGTTGGTTCTCTATATAACTCTCCACACATAAATAATAGATATTAATATCATTTCTATTTTTTTATACAAAAAAATGGTTATATAATATGTTTATTTATATACTTTAATATAAGGAAGATGATAATATATACTACCTCTCCGTATCAAAATAAGTGATACACTTTCTATTTAGAGGTGGAATAAAATAAGTGATGCACTTTTAAAACTTGCCTTATTTGGTAAAAAAGTGAGACCCTATCTCCACTAACTATCTACTTTAATAAAGTGAAATTACCCTTCTACCATTATTTTACTTTTAAACACTATTAATATCAATTTATTCAAAAAAATGAGACTCATTCTCCACTAACTATCCATTTTAATCTATCTTAAACCACTTTTTAATCTTTTACCTTAAAAACTGTATTTTCTCAAATGTATAACTTATTTTGATACCGAGGTAGTATATGAGATTCCAGTAAAGATTCAAAAATTAGTCATAACAACAATTATATCATACATATCAACAGCAAAATCAGTCATCTAAGAAAGTCCATTATATATATATATATATATATATATATATATATATATATATATATATATATATATATATATATATATATATATATATATAGTGCCCGATTCAACGCAGAACCGTTTAAAGCTGCAGAACCGCAGAACCATCCTAACATCCATTGTTTTCTATATTATACATAAGCTTTAAATTTTCATACACGCCGTAACCATCCTAACATCCAATGTTTCCAATTTTTTATACATATAATATATAAATATATTTATATATTATATGTATAAAAAATTGGAAATATTGGATGTGTAAATGTGTTACAACGTGTATGAAAATGTACAGCTTATGTATAACATAGAAAACATTAGATGTTAGGATGGTTCTGCGGTTCTGCACCTTTAAACGGTTCTGCGCTGAATTGCACCCTATATATATATATATATATATATATATATATATATATATATATATATATATATATATATATATATATATATATTATATGTATATATATATATATGAAAATACTATTTTTAAAATGAATTAATGGTGCATGTATTTTAATAAAAGTTTCTTTAAAAAAATGTAACGCCCCAGATTTTTTTTTCTTTATTTTTATAAATTAAATTATTATATTTTTTCCTGATAATAAACTTTTGTTATCTAGTTAAAGAGAAAGGAATTATGTCGTGCTTTTTGCGTGCATACGCTAATTGAGCATGTGATGTAAATTATAATTTTGGTATGTCATTCCGCCCTTTCGCGCTAGTTAAAAGGTGTCGGCTCATGATCATGTCTTTTCTATCCGTGCTCTTATGAATCTATATACGTTAGGTTCCGTGTTAAGGCGAGGCCGGCCATAGGCCAAGGCCGAACTCGGATTGGCTATTCTTTTCGCCCGTAACCCTTAGTCTAGCAAGCCCGTAACCCTTAGTCTAGCAAGCCCGACCCATGATTAGACCGAATCCGGTGGTGAAAGAAAAGGGGCCCAAAAAGGGGTGTTAGCAATTAACCAAGCCCAATCCAAATGAAAGGCTTAGAGCCCGATCTCGATCTTATTTAACTTCGGTCTTTAGACACTTGCCCTAATCCGATTGCCCAAGCTAGAGCACTCCGACTTCGGCGACACAATTGATCAATTGAGAATCTTTCGGGAAAGAGGAAGCTGCCGATCGAAGGAGGAGTAATTCCGTGTTCACCGTATAGTTGAGCGTCTAGAACCGGTAAGGTTTCATTGCTTTAATTCGTGCCTATTTCTGCTCGTGATCACATTGTAACTCGTGTCTAATCTTGTTAAATCGGGACACCATCACGGTCAGAATCGAACAGGAGGAACGGACGATCGAGTATTGAAGTTAGCAGCATTCGGTTAGCAATCGGGAATCAATCTAATCGGTAATCCTTTGACCGTTTTCTCTTCGTGTATTTCCTTTCCTAGTAAACTAGAATTGCTAGGTAATTTGGTCTAGTAGGGCTGCGTTATTAGGCCAATGCAGCACCGAGCTTGTGATCATTTGTGAGTTTAGATTATGGCCTCAATAAGTTTGTGTCGGGAATTTCTATCGGAAAGGAAACCGAACCCCTCGGGTTCTCGGGTTCCAACCGAGTAACGGTTACACCTAGCCTTAATTCCAATCAAACTCTAAACCTCTTGAGCTGTGAAGTAGAAGGGAGGTCGGGTATTGACTTCTAATGCTCGGGTTTCGGTGTCGGGTTGGGTTGCTAAATTGGTTTGTTTTAAATCACTGTTTCGGGCAGAAATCACCTTCTGATCGCGACTGTTTTGGGGGTGCTTAAACTAATCTTTTGAACTTTTGGCCCATGATAAAACCTTGGTTTTTGAATTAGCTTTTCAACGCCGCAACCCGCTCGTCAATCCGAATTTCGGTTTAAAAGTTATGGTCGAATTAGTAGGCTGCTGTTAGGATTTTGAGCTGTGCAGTATGTCCGACTTGCATCACTGTTTTGAGACACTTAGAGTCTGTTTTGGCCAGTGACCGTCTCACAGTTAATTGTAGTTCTGATTGTCTTCTAGCTGTGGTTAAAATATGAGGAAAATCTAATAAACCGTTTAGGAGTTATGGCTGTTCCCGTGAGACTGACGGGGGCTGCCAGCTTTCTGAAATAAGTTCTCGGGTAGGATTTTAATTCCGGGTTTCACTTTTTGGTTTTAGGACCGTCTAGGAGTTAAGTGCTATCCATCTGATTGTTGGAAACCTTTGGAGCTTGCATTTCTCGAGGTGAGTATTCTCACCGTGTATTCAGTTTTGACGTTGTACATGCATGACTTATGTGTTATATTTCTGTGATTGAACTGTTATCTGAGACTGAATTGTATCTGAGCCTGATTTGTTATCTGAGACTGAATTGTTAGCTGAGATTGACCTGTTATCTGAGTCAACTACTTTCTGAGTTCTGAGTTTCTGAGATTAGAGTTAAAACATTAAATATAATATATCTGACTTGACACCGAAGAGCACTGGTGTCAGACGTTTGACTTGGCACCGAAGAGTACTGGTGCCAAGCTTTTGACTCACACCGAAGAGTACAGGTGTTGAGGTGGTGTGAGGCGGGTCGAGGTTGATCTCTCGTCCCAAGTCACCCGAGCGCGCTATATAAATCTGAGTAATAAAATCTGAGAAATAAATCTGAGTAATTAATTGAGTAGTATCTGATTAGGAGTACACTGATGTGCCCTCATGTGTTGTATGTTGAGATTGCTTGCATTTTGAGATATTCACTCAGCTTCTCCAGCTGACCCCTATTTTCCCCCACTGTTTCAGGTACTAGCAAAGGGAAGGAGAAGGTGGACGGTTGACCGCTGTACTCTACCTATGCTGATGTGGACAGCATTTATTATATTTACAAACTTTTTACTCGATTAAACTATTTCCGCTTTTAAGATTTTTGTTAAATACGGTTTTATTACTTGGGGATTTTAATAATTAAATTATTGGGACATTTTTACTTAATTATTACATTTAAAAAGTTTTAAAAATCTTGTAAAATTTAGGGTGTTACAAGTTGGTATCAGAGCACTGACTTGAGGGATTTGGATTTGCAAGGGGCAAATTCAAACTCAAGTATGAGTGTTGAGTTTAAAATAAGAAAAGAGTAAAATATTTTTCTGAGAAAAATTCCACATCAGGCGTACAGCACGTCACGTCGACCTCTCGTTTTCCCGCTGCCGGTAATCTTTAAGAGTTGTTTAATATTTTATGCTTTATATTAAAAGTTTTGTCAAGAGGCATATCTTAAGAACTTTTAGGGAATATTTCGCGACATCGACGCCGAGCATACTATATATATTATATATATACTTTCGGATCTATCTGTAGTGTATGATCGATATGGAAACAGAGGGTTGTAACGTCCTTAATTTTTGCTGGGGACTTGTTGAGGGTAGGTGCCGAAAAATAATAGAAGGGCCCCTATTATTGTACGCACCGAACCTAAGACACGTTTGCAGGGGAAATTGAGGGAGTTATTAATTCGACGTTTAAGTATCATTATAGGCAAAATCCTTGTTTCTGACAATTCCCTTCCTTTCTATGTTTTTTAGCAAAATGGCGCCACCTAGACCTACCGCCCAAGAGTTACGAAACATGATGACTGGGATACTGGGAGAGATGCTGCCTGCGATGTTCCAGGGCATGTTTGATGAGATCACTGATCAGGTCAGCCATATGTTGCAGACCGAATTCGCTGCCAGAGATGCTGTGGTGCCGCAACCACCAGCACCAAAAGCCTTCACATATCGTGATTTCTCCGTGTGTTCTCCTCCTGAGTTTAAGGGAGAATCTGATCCGAAAGTGGCAATACGTTGGCTTGCCGATATGGAGAGTGTCTTTCGCATCTCAAGATGCCCTACTGATTTGAGAACCACTTATGCGTCCCACTCCTTAAAGGGTGAGGCCAAAGAGTGGTGGAAGCCACTAGCAGCGTCCATGACCGAGGAACAACTGACCTGGGAGGTGTTTGTGGAAAGGTTCAAGTTACAGTATGTGCCACGTGTGGAGGTAGAGCGGATCACTAGAGATTTCCTGAGCCTTCAGCAAACCAACGAGACCGTCAGTGCTATTACTACAAAGTTTCGAGAGCTGGCTTCTTTTTGCCCCGACTATGCTGCTACTGAGGAGATGAAGATGGCTCGATATCTGGATATGTTGCGTAGTGACATTAGAGAGTTTGTGGGGATGATGCCCCGTAATTCCTTGGCTGAGATGATAGAGGCGGCCCGTGGCCGCGAGATTGAGCTAGACCGTCAGAAGAAAGACTCCAAGAGATCCCTACAGGCATCTCAAGGGAACTACAGTCAGGGCAATGAGAAGAAACGTCGGTTTGAGTTCAAACCATACAGGGGCGGTAATTCGGGCAGGGGCAGTCAGTCGGGAAGTGGTACGCGTTATGGTAACGCACATCGTGATGACACGAGGAGTATATCTCGTGATGCACCTGGTAGAGATGAGGGGAGAATAGTCCTTTGTTATAAGTGTGGACAGACAGGGCATATGGCGAACGCATGCACCGTAAAGGGGGTGGTGTGTTTCTACTGCAAAGAAGAGGGCCACACGAGAGACGACTTCCCGAAGAAGAGAGATATCGTCAGAGGAGGTGCAAAAAAAAATCTATTTCTTTTCATTATTTCATTCCCCGTAACCTTATATTTCATATTTAACTTCGTATACTATATGTATATAATAATTTAGGTGGTGCTAGAGGTGGGCCAGTGATAAATCCGGCCCCGGCTACTCTCAGGATCGCTGAGGGAGCTACTACTAGGGCTCGAGGACGAGCCTATCAGATGACTGGGGAGGAGGCCAAGAAGGCTCCTAATGCTGTTGCTGGTAAATATTTTACCTTCTGAGTTATTACTTCATTCATAATCTGAGCTATTATCTGATTTATCCTGAGGAAATTTGCATGAGTACTACTGTGTGATTCTAATTCTGTGTGCATGTTGTTATCTCTGTGTAATAGGTACTTTTTCTGTAAACGACATACCTGCTTTTGTGTTATTTGATAGTGGGGCAACCCACTCGTTTGTCTCTCATGCTTTTAGCAAACTGATGTCTCATAAATTAGAGAATCTTTCCGAGCCTTTAGTGATAGAAGTCGTCAACGAGAAAACTCTATCGGTTACAAAAGTTTACCGGAAATGTCTAATCGAGCTGTGTGGGAAGAAATTTCCCATAGATCTTATTCCTATCGCTATGAGAGAGTTATGTGTGATTGTGGGGATGGATTGGATGACTGAATACCATGCCGAGATTCTCTGTCATCAAAAACAAATCCGTATCAAACCCCCAAGTGGGATTGAATTGGTAATCCAGGGCGATTTAAACCGATTGGTGCCGGCACTGTGTTCGGCTGCGAGGGCAAGAAAATATCTTCAACACGGTGCCGTGGGTTACCTAGCTTATGTTATCGACACCATCCTTGAATCAAAACCGAGGTCGATAGAAAGTGTTCCCATTGTTAGTGAATATGCCGATGTATTCCCCGAGGATCTGCCGGGAATACCACCAGAGAGGCAGGTGGAATTTAGAATTGATCTGGTACCGGGTGCTGCGCCGATTGCTAAGGCTCCTTATCGCCTTGCACCGCCAGAAATGAAGGAACTGTATGATCAGTTGCAAGAACTTCAAGAAAAAGAATTTATCCGACCGAGTTGTTCACCGTGGGGCGCACCGATATTATTTGTGAAGAAGAAGGATGGGTCACAAAGAATGTGTATCGATTACCGTGAATTAAATAAATTGACGGTGAAAAACCGTTATCCATTGCCGAGAATCGATGATTTATTTGACCAGCTTCAGGGTGCGTCATGGTTTTCAAAGATCGATTTACGTTCAGGGTATCATCAGATGCGGGTAAAAGAAGAAGATATTGAGAAAACCGCTTTTCGAACCCGTTATGGTCATTATGAATTTGTAGTGATGCCCTTCGGACTCACTAACGCACCAGCGGCTTTCATGGATCTTATGAATCGGGTGTGTAGTAGTATGCTAGATCGTTCAGTGATCGTGTTTATTGATGATATCTTGGTTTACTCAAAGACCAAAACGGACCACGAGGTTCATCTTCGCGAGGTGTTAGATACGTTGAGACGCGAAGGTCTTTATGCTAAATTTTCCAAGTGTGAATTTTGGTTGCGTGAAGTGCAATTTTTGGGTCATGTTGTGAATGAAGAAGGTATAAAAGTCGACCCCGCAAAAATATCAGCAGTGATGAAATGGGAAGTACCTAAAACGCCATCAGAGATTCGTAGTTTCTTGGGTTTGGCTGGATATTATCGTCGCTTTATTCAGGATTTCTCCAAAATCGCGTCACCATTGACAAAGCTGACCAAGAAATCAGCTGCATTTAGTTGGGGTAATCAGCAGCAAGAAGCTTTTGAAGCATTGAGGAACCGGTTATGTGAGGCACCGATTCTAGCCCTGCCAGAGGGTGTAGAAGATTTTGTGGTTTACTGTGATGCTTCTATTCAGGGTTTGGGTGCCGTTTTAATGCAAAGGGGTAAGGTGATTGCATATGCTTCGAGACAGTTGAAGTCCCACGAAGGAAATTACCCTACGCATGATCTCGAGTTAGGTGCCGTAGTATTTGCCTTAAAAATCTGGAGGCATTATTTGTATGGTGTGAAAATCACCATCTACACTGATCATAAGAGTTTGAAATATCTGATGGATCAGCAGGATTTGAACATGAGGCAGAGGAGATGGCTTGATGTGTTGAAAGATTATGATTGTGAGATCCTTTATCATCCGGGTAAAGCCAATGTAGTGGCAGATGCGTTGAGCAGAAACCCTATTCGGGGTATTTGTATGAGGCTGACAGCAGTAGCATCATTGTTGGATTCTATTCGCAGTGCACAGGTAGAAGCCTCAGAAGCCGAACAGGCTAAGAAGGAACGAGTTGTAGGTGTGATTAGTAGTTTTGTGAAGGATAGCAGAGATCTTTTGACACATCTTGGTAGAGTTTGGGTTCCTTCGCACGGTGGTAACCGTGAAGTTTTATTAGACGAGGCTCATAAGTCTAAATTTTCTATCCATCCGGGTTCGACTAAGATGTATCGGGATCTTCGTGAAAACTATTGGTGGCCGGGTATGAAATTAGAGGTAGCTGAATATGTTGAGAAATGCTTGACTTGTCGCAAAGTCAAGGCCGAGCACCAGAAGCCACATGGTATGTTACAGCCATTAGAAATTCCAGTGTGGAAGTGGGAACAGATCACGATGGACTTGATCACCAAGTTACCGAAAACGCCAGGAGGGTATGATGCTATCTGGGTAGTCGTTGATCGTTTGACCAAGAGTGCTCACTTTATTCCGATTCGGGAGAGTTCTTCAGCGGAGAAAATGGCGGATATTTTTGTTCGTGAGATCGTGGCGAGACACGGTATACCAGTCTCTATTGTATCAGACAGAGACACTCGTTTTACATCGAGATTTTGGGAGAAATTCCAAGAGGAGATGGGCACGAGACTTCATTTTAGTACCGCGTTTCATCCACAGACGGACGGTCAAAGCGAGCGGACGATTCAGACGCTCGAGGACATGTTGAGAGCTTGTGTGCTTGATTTTGGTGGTAGTTGGGATAAGTATTTACCGTTGGCGGAATTTTCTTACAACAACAGTTACCACTCGAGCATTCGTAAGTTTATTAACTTTTCTCTTTTCCTTTAGTTTTCTGTAATGATCAATTTTATAATCCTCTCTCTGATCTAGGTAAACCGCCATTTGAGATGCTTTATGGTAGAAAGTGCCGGACGCCCATTTGCTGGGGTGAAGTCGGGCACAAAGTGTTGGGCAGCACGGAGATCGTGTTGAAAACTACCGAAATGATTCAGATGGTTCGTGAGAGGTTGATCACCGCACAGAGTCGCCAGAAAAGTTATGCAGATAAAAGGCGTTCTGTTCTAGAATTTCAGGTTGGAGATTATGTGCTACTAAAGGTCTCCCCGTGGAAGGGAGTAATCAGGTTCCGGAAGAGGGGAAAGTTGGGACCTCGATACATTGGTCCTTATCAGGTGATCGCCAGAGTCGGCAAGGTTGCATACCGTCTAGATTTACCAGAAGAACTCCATCTTATCCATAACACCTTTCACGTTTCACAATTAAGGAAGTGCATTGTAGACGAGTCGGTGATCGTGCCATTAGAAGACATTCAGATTGATGAGAAGTTGAACTATATTGAGCACCCGATCGCGATTCTTGACCGTAAGGTTAAGACCTTGCGTAACAAAGAGATTGTGTTAGTTAAGGTGCAGTGGCAGCACCGTAAGGGTTCTGAGTGGACATGGGAACCCGAGTCTGAGATGCGTGAGAACTACCCCGAGCTATTTCCGAGTAATGACTTCGAGGACGAAGTCTGATTCAAGTGGGATTGAGTTGTAACGCCCCAGATTTTTTTTTCTTTATTTTTATAAATTAAATTATTATATTTTTTCCTGATAATAAACTTTTGTTATCTAGTTAAAGAGAAAGGAATTATGTCGTGCTTTTTGCGTGCATACGCTAATTGAGCATGTGATGTAAATTATAATTTTGGTATGTCATTCCGCCCTTTCGCGCTAGTTAAAAGGTGTCGGCTCATGATCATGTCTTTTCTATCCGTGCTCTTATGAATCTATATACGTTAGGTTCCGTGTTAAGGCGAGGCCGGCCATAGGCCAAGGCCGAACTCGGATTGGCTATTCTTTTCGCCCGTAACCCTTAGTCTAGCAAGCCCGTAACCCTTAGTCTAGCAAGCCCGACCCATGATTAGACCGAATCCGGTGGTGAAAGAAAAGGGGCCCAAAAAGGGGTGTTAGCAATTAACCAAGCCCAATCCAAATGAAAGGCTTAGAGCCCGATCTCGATCTTATTTAACTTCGGTCTTTAGACACTTGCCCTAATCCGATTGCCCAAGCTAGAGCACTCCGACTTCGGCGACACAATTGATCAATTGAGAATCTTTCGGGAAAGAGGAAGCTGCCGATCGAAGGAGGAGTAATTCCGTGTTCACCGTATAGTTGAGCGTCTAGAACCGGTAAGGTTTCATTGCTTTAATTCGTGCCTATTTCTGCTCGTGATCACATTGTAACTCGTGTCTAATCTTGTTAAATCGGGACACCATCACGGTCAGAATCGAACAGGAGGAACGGACGATCGAGTATTGAAGTTAGCAGCATTCGGTTAGCAATCGGGAATCAATCTAATCGGTAATCCTTTGACCGTTTTCTCTTCGTGTATTTCCTTTCCTAGTAAACTAGAATTGCTAGGTAATTTGGTCTAGTAGGGCTGCGTTATTAGGCCAATGCAGCACCGAGCTTGTGATCATTTGTGAGTTTAGATTATGGCCTCAATAAGTTTGTGTCGGGAATTTCTATCGGAAAGGAAACCGAACCCCTCGGGTTCTCGGGTTCCAACCGAGTAACGGTTACACCTAGCCTTAATTCCAATCAAACTCTAAACCTCTTGAGCTGTGAAGTAGAAGGGAGGTCGGGTATTGACTTCTAATGCTCGGGTTTCGGTGTCGGGTTGGGTTGCTAAATTGGTTTGTTTTAAATCACTGTTTCGGGCAGAAATCACCTTCTGATCGCGACTGTTTTGGGGGTGCTTAAACTAATCTTTTGAACTTTTGGCCCATGATAAAACCTTGGTTTTTGAATTAGCTTTTCAACGCCGCAACCCGCTCGTCAATCCGAATTTCGGTTTAAAAGTTATGGTCGAATTAGTAGGCTGCTGTTAGGATTTTGAGCTGTGCAGTATGTCCGACTTGCATCACTGTTTTGAGACACTTAGAGTCTGTTTTGGCCAGTGACCGTCTCACAGTTAATTGTAGTTCTGATTGTCTTCTAGCTGTGGTTAAAATATGAGGAAAATCTAATAAACCGTTTAGGAGTTATGGCTGTTCCCGTGAGACTGACGGGGGCTGCCAGCTTTCTGAAATAAGTTCTCGGGTAGGATTTTAATTCCGGGTTTCACTTTTTGGTTTTAGGACCGTCTAGGAGTTAAGTGCTATCCATCTGATTGTTGGAAACCTTTGGAGCTTGCATTTCTCGAGGTGAGTATTCTCACCGTGTATTCAGTTTTGACGTTGTACATGCATGACTTATGTGTTATATTTCTGTGATTGAACTGTTATCTGAGACTGAATTGTATCTGAGCCTGATTTGTTATCTGAGACTGAATTGTTAGCTGAGATTGACCTGTTATCTGAGTCAACTACTTTCTGAGTTCTGAGTTTCTGAGATTAGAGTTAAAACATTAAATATAATATATCTGACTTGACACCGAAGAGCACTGGTGTCAGACGTTTGACTTGGCACCGAAGAGTACTGGTGCCAAGCTTTTGACTCACACCGAAGAGTACAGGTGTTGAGGTGGTGTGAGGCGGGTCGAGGTTGATCTCTCGTCCCAAGTCACCCGAGCGCGCTATATAAATCTGAGTAATAAAATCTGAGAAATAAATCTGAGTAATTAATTGAGTAGTATCTGATTAGGAGTACACTGATGTGCCCTCATGTGTTGTATGTTGAGATTGCTTGCATTTTGAGATATTCACTCAGCTTCTCCAGCTGACCCCTATTTTCCCCCACTGTTTCAGGTACTAGCAAAGGGAAGGAGAAGGTGGACGGTTGACCGCTGTACTCTACCTATGCTGATGTGGACAGCATTTATTATATTTACAAACTTTTTACTCGATTAAACTATTTCCGCTTTTAAGATTTTTGTTAAATACGGTTTTATTACTTGGGGATTTTAATAATTAAATTATTGGGACATTTTTACTTAATTATTACATTTAAAAAGTTTTAAAAATCTTGTAAAATTTAGGGTGTTACAAGTTGGTATCAGAGCACTGACTTGAGGGATTTGGATTTGCAAGGGGCAAATTCAAACTCAAGTATGAGTGTTGAGTTTAAAATAAGAAAAGAGTAAAATATTTTTCTGAGAAAAATTCCACATCAGGCGTACAGCACGTCACGTCGACCTCTCGTTTTCCCGCTGCCGGTAATCTTTAAGAGTTGTTTAATATTTTATGCTTTATATTAAAAGTTTTGTCAAGAGGCATATCTTAAGAACTTTTAGGGAATATTTCGCGACATCGACGCCGAGCATACTATATATATTATATATATACTTTCGGATCTATCTGTAGTGTATGATCGATATGGAAACAGAGGGTTGTAACGTCCTTAATTTTTGCTGGGGACTTGTTGAGGGTAGGTGCCGAAAAATAATAGAAGGGCCCCTATTATTGTACGCACCGAACCTAAGACACGTTTGCAGGGGAAATTGAGGGAGTTATTAATTCGACGTTTAAGTATCATTATAGGCAAAATCCTTGTTTCTGACAATTCCCTTCCTTTCTATGTTTTTTAGCAAAATGGCGCCACCTAGACCTACCGCCCAAGAGTTACGAAACATGATGACTGGGATACTGGGAGAGATGCTGCCTGCGATGTTCCAGGGCATGTTTGATGAGATCACTGATCAGGTCAGCCATATGTTGCAGACCGAATTCGCTGCCAGAGATGCTGTGGTGCCGCAACCACCAGCACCAAAAGCCTTCACATATCGTGATTTCTCCGTGTGTTCTCCTCCTGAGTTTAAGGGAGAATCTGATCCGAAAGTGGCAATACGTTGGCTTGCCGATATGGAGAGTGTCTTTCGCATCTCAAGATGCCCTACTGATTTGAGAACCACTTATGCGTCCCACTCCTTAAAGGGTGAGGCCAAAGAGTGGTGGAAGCCACTAGCAGCGTCCATGACCGAGGAACAACTGACCTGGGAGGTGTTTGTGGAAAGGTTCAAGTTACAGTATGTGCCACGTGTGGAGGTAGAGCGGATCACTAGAGATTTCCTGAGCCTTCAGCAAACCAACGAGACCGTCAGTGCTATTACTACAAAGTTTCGAGAGCTGGCTTCTTTTTGCCCCGACTATGCTGCTACTGAGGAGATGAAGATGGCTCGATATCTGGATATGTTGCGTAGTGACATTAGAGAGTTTGTGGGGATGATGCCCCGTAATTCCTTGGCTGAGATGATAGAGGCGGCCCGTGGCCGCGAGATTGAGCTAGACCGTCAGAAGAAAGACTCCAAGAGATCCCTACAGGCATCTCAAGGGAACTACAGTCAGGGCAATGAGAAGAAACGTCGGTTTGAGTTCAAACCATACAGGGGCGGTAATTCGGGCAGGGGCAGTCAGTCGGGAAGTGGTACGCGTTATGGTAACGCACATCGTGATGACACGAGGAGTATATCTCGTGATGCACCTGGTAGAGATGAGGGGAGAATAGTCCTTTGTTATAAGTGTGGACAGACAGGGCATATGGCGAACGCATGCACCGTAAAGGGGGTGGTGTGTTTCTACTGCAAAGAAGAGGGCCACACGAGAGACGACTTCCCGAAGAAGAGAGATATCGTCAGAGGAGGTGCAAAAAAAAATCTATTTCTTTTCATTATTTCATTCCCCGTAACCTTATATTTCATATTTAACTTCGTATACTATATGTATATAATAATTTAGGTGGTGCTAGAGGTGGGCCAGTGATAAATCCGGCCCCGGCTACTCTCAGGATCGCTGAGGGAGCTACTACTAGGGCTCGAGGACGAGCCTATCAGATGACTGGGGAGGAGGCCAAGAAGGCTCCTAATGCTGTTGCTGGTAAATATTTTACCTTCTGAGTTATTACTTCATTCATAATCTGAGCTATTATCTGATTTATCCTGAGGAAATTTGCATGAGTACTACTGTGTGATTCTAATTCTGTGTGCATGTTGTTATCTCTGTGTAATAGGTACTTTTTCTGTAAACGACATACCTGCTTTTGTGTTATTTGATAGTGGGGCAACCCACTCGTTTGTCTCTCATGCTTTTAGCAAACTGATGTCTCATAAATTAGAGAATCTTTCCGAGCCTTTAGTGATAGAAGTCGTCAACGAGAAAACTCTATCGGTTACAAAAGTTTACCGGAAATGTCTAATCGAGCTGTGTGGGAAGAAATTTCCCATAGATCTTATTCCTATCGCTATGAGAGAGTTATGTGTGATTGTGGGGATGGATTGGATGACTGAATACCATGCCGAGATTCTCTGTCATCAAAAACAAATCCGTATCAAACCCCCAAGTGGGATTGAATTGGTAATCCAGGGCGATTTAAACCGATTGGTGCCGGCACTGTGTTCGGCTGCGAGGGCAAGAAAATATCTTCAACACGGTGCCGTGGGTTACCTAGCTTATGTTATCGACACCATCCTTGAATCAAAACCGAGGTCGATAGAAAGTGTTCCCATTGTTAGTGAATATGCCGATGTATTCCCCGAGGATCTGCCGGGAATACCACCAGAGAGGCAGGTGGAATTTAGAATTGATCTGGTACCGGGTGCTGCGCCGATTGCTAAGGCTCCTTATCGCCTTGCACCGCCAGAAATGAAGGAACTGTATGATCAGTTGCAAGAACTTCAAGAAAAAGAATTTATCCGACCGAGTTGTTCACCGTGGGGCGCACCGATATTATTTGTGAAGAAGAAGGATGGGTCACAAAGAATGTGTATCGATTACCGTGAATTAAATAAATTGACGGTGAAAAACCGTTATCCATTGCCGAGAATCGATGATTTATTTGACCAGCTTCAGGGTGCGTCATGGTTTTCAAAGATCGATTTACGTTCAGGGTATCATCAGATGCGGGTAAAAGAAGAAGATATTGAGAAAACCGCTTTTCGAACCCGTTATGGTCATTATGAATTTGTAGTGATGCCCTTCGGACTCACTAACGCACCAGCGGCTTTCATGGATCTTATGAATCGGGTGTGTAGTAGTATGCTAGATCGTTCAGTGATCGTGTTTATTGATGATATCTTGGTTTACTCAAAGACCAAAACGGACCACGAGGTTCATCTTCGCGAGGTGTTAGATACGTTGAGACGCGAAGGTCTTTATGCTAAATTTTCCAAGTGTGAATTTTGGTTGCGTGAAGTGCAATTTTTGGGTCATGTTGTGAATGAAGAAGGTATAAAAGTCGACCCCGCAAAAATATCAGCAGTGATGAAATGGGAAGTACCTAAAACGCCATCAGAGATTCGTAGTTTCTTGGGTTTGGCTGGATATTATCGTCGCTTTATTCAGGATTTCTCCAAAATCGCGTCACCATTGACAAAGCTGACCAAGAAATCAGCTGCATTTAGTTGGGGTAATCAACAGCAAGAAGCTTTTGAAGCATTGAGGAACCGGTTATGTGAGGCACCGATTCTAGCCCTGCCAGAGGGTGTAGAAGATTTTGTGGTTTACTGTGATGCTTCTATTCAGGGTTTGGGTGCCGTTTTAATGCAAAGGGGTAAGGTGATTGCATATGCTTCGAGACAGTTGAAGTCCCACGAAGGAAATTACCCTACGCATGATCTCGAGTTAGGTGCCGTAGTATTTGCCTTAAAAATCTGGAGGCATTATTTGTATGGTGTGAAAATCACCATCTACACTGATCATAAGAGTTTGAAATATCTGATGGATCAGCAGGATTTGAACATGAGGCAGAGGAGATGGCTTGATGTGTTGAAAGATTATGATTGTGAGATCCTTTATCATCCGGGTAAAGCCAATGTAGTGGCAGATGCGTTGAGCAGAAACCCTATTCGGGGTATTTGTATGAGGCTGACAGCAGTAGCATCATTGTTGGATTCTATTCGCAGTGCACAGGTAGAAGCCTCAGAAGCCGAACAGGCTAAGAAGGAACGAGTTGTAGGTGTGATTAGTAGTTTTGTGAAGGATAGCAGAGATCTTTTGACACATCTTGGTAGAGTTTGGGTTCCTTCGCACGGTGGTAACCGTGAAGTTTTATTAGACGAGGCTCATAAGTCTAAATTTTCTATCCATCCGGGTTCGACTAAGATGTATCGGGATCTTCGTGAAAACTATTGGTGGCCGGGTATGAAATTAGAGGTAGCTGAATATGTTGAGAAATGCTTGACTTGTCGCAAAGTCAAGGCCGAGTACCAGAAGCCACATGGTATGTTACAGCCATTAGAAATTCCAGTGTGGAAGTGGGAACAGATCACGATGGACTTGATCACCAAGTTACCGAAAACGCCAGGAGGGTATGATGCTATCTGGGTAGTCGTTGATCGTTTGACCAAGAGTGCTCACTTTATTCCGATTCGGGAGAGTTCTTCAGCGGAGAAAATGGCGGATATTTTTGTTCGTGAGATCGTGGCGAGACACGGTATACCAGTCTCTATTGTATCAGACAGAGACACTCGTTTTACATCGAGATTTTGGGAGAAATTCCAAGAGGAGATGGGCACGAGACTTCATTTTAGTACCGCGTTTCATCCACAGACGGACGGTCAAAGCGAGCGGACGATTCAGACGCTCGAGGACATGTTGAGAGCTTGTGTGCTTGATTTTGGTGGTAGTTGGGATAAGTATTTACCGTTGGCGGAATTTTCTTACAACAACAGTTACCACTCGAGCATTCGTAAGTTTATTAACTTTTCTCTTTTCCTTTAGTTTTCTGTAATGATCAATTTTATAATCCTCTCTCTGATCTAGGTAAACCGCCATTTGAGATGCTTTATGGTAGAAAGTGCCGGACGCCCATTTGCTGGGGTGAAGTCGGGCACAAAGTGTTGGGCAGCACGGAGATCGTGTTGAAAACTACCGAAATGATTCAGATGGTTCGTGAGAGGTTGATCACCGCACAGAGTCGCCAGAAAAGTTATGCAGATAAAAGGCGTTCTGTTCTAGAATTTCAGGTTGGAGATTATGTGCTACTAAAGGTCTCCCCGTGGAAGGGAGTAATCAGGTTCCGGAAGAGGGGAAAGTTGGGACCTCGATACATTGGTCCTTATCAGGTGATCGCCAGAGTCGGCAAGGTTGCATACCGTCTAGATTTACCAGAAGAACTCCATCTTATCCATAACACCTTTCACGTTTCACAATTAAGGAAGTGCATTGTAGACGAGTCGGTGATCGTGCCATTAGAAGACATTCAGATTGATGAGAAGTTGAACTATATTGAGCACCCGATCGCGATTCTTGACCGTAAGGTTAAGACCTTGCGTAACAAAGAGATTGTGTTAGTTAAGGTGCAGTGGCAGCACCGTAAGGGTTCTGAGTGGACATGGGAACCCGAGTCTGAGATGCGTGAGAACTACCCCGAGCTATTTCCGAGTAATGACTTCGAGGACGAAGTCTGATTCAAGTGGGATTGAGTTGTAACGCCCCAGATTTTTTTTTCTTTATTTTTATAAATTAAATTATTATATTTTTTCCTGATAATAAACTTTTGTTATCTAGTTAAAGAGAAAGGAATTATGTCGTGCTTTTTGCGTGCATACGCTAATTGAGCATGTGATGTAAATTATAATTTTGGTATGTCATTCCGCCCTTTCGCGCTAGTTAAAAGGTGTCGGCTCATGATCATGTCTTTTCTATCCGTGCTCTTATGAATCTATATACGTTAGGTTCCGTGTTAAGGCGAGGCCGGCCATAGGCCAAGGCCGAACTCGGATTGGCTATTCTTTTCGCCCGTAACCCTTAGTCTAGCAAGCCCGTAACCCTTAGTCTAGCAAGCCCGACCCATGATTAGACCGAATCCGGTGGTGAAAGAAAAGGGGCCCAAAAAGGGGTGTTAGCAATTAACCAAGCCCAATCCAAATGAAAGGCTTAGAGCCCGATCTCGATCTTATTTAACTTCGGTCTTTAGACACTTGCCCTAATCCGATTGCCCAAGCTAGAGCACTCCGACTTCGGCGACACAATTGATCAATTGAGAATCTTTCGGGAAAGAGGAAGCTGCCGATCGAAGGAGGAGTAATTCCGTGTTCACCGTATAGTTGAGCGTCTAGAACCGGTAAGGTTTCATTGCTTTAATTCGTGCCTATTTCTGCTCGTGATCACATTGTAACTCGTGTCTAATCTTGTTAAATCGGGACACCATCACGGTCAGAATCGAACAGGAGGAACGGACGATCGAGTATTGAAGTTAGCAGCATTCGGTTAGCAATCGGGAATCAATCTAATCGGTAATCCTTTGACCGTTTTCTCTTCGTGTATTTCCTTTCCTAGTAAACTAGAATTGCTAGGTAATTTGGTCTAGTAGGGCTGCGTTATTAGGCCAATGCAGCACCGAGCTTGTGATCATTTGTGAGTTTAGATTATGGCCTCAATAAGTTTGTGTCGGGAATTTCTATCGGAAAGGAAACCGAACCCCTCGGGTTCTCGGGTTCCAACCGAGTAACGGTTACACCTAGCCTTAATTCCAATCAAACTCTAAACCTCTTGAGCTGTGAAGTAGAAGGGAGGTCGGGTATTGACTTCTAATGCTCGGGTTTCGGTGTCGGGTTGGGTTGCTAAATTGGTTTGTTTTAAATCACTGTTTCGGGCAGAAATCACCTTCTGATCGCGACTGTTTTGGGGGTGCTTAAACTAATCTTTTGAACTTTTGGCCCATGATAAAACCTTGGTTTTTGAATTAGCTTTTCAACGCCGCAACCCGCTCGTCAATCCGAATTTCGGTTTAAAAGTTATGGTCGAATTAGTAGGCTGCTGTTAGGATTTTGAGCTGTGCAGTATGTCCGACTTGCATCACTGTTTTGAGACACTTAGAGTCTGTTTTGGCCAGTGACCGTCTCACAGTTAATTGTAGTTCTGATTGTCTTCTAGCTGTGGTTAAAATATGAGGAAAATCTAATAAACCGTTTAGGAGTTATGGCTGTTCCCGTGAGACTGACGGGGGCTGCCAGCTTTCTGAAATAAGTTCTCGGGTAGGATTTTAATTCCGGGTTTCACTTTTTGGTTTTAGGACCGTCTAGGAGTTAAGTGCTATCCATCTGATTGTTGGAAACCTTTGGAGCTTGCATTTCTCGAGGTGAGTATTCTCACCGTGTATTCAGTTTTGACGTTGTACATGCATGACTTATGTGTTATATTTCTGTGATTGAACTGTTATCTGAGACTGAATTGTATCTGAGCCTGATTTGTTATCTGAGAGTGAATTGTTAGCTGAGATTGACCTGTTATCTGAGTCAACTACTTTCTGAGTTCTGAGTTTCTGAGATTAGAGTTAAAACATTAAATATAATATATCTGACTTGACACCGAAGAGCACTGGTGTCAGACGTTTGACTTGGCACCGAAGAGTACTGGTGCCAAGCTTTTGACTCACACCGAAGAGTACAGGTGTTGAGGTGGTGTGAGGCGGGTCGAGGTTGATCTCTCGTCCCAAGTCACCCGAGCGCGCTATATAAATCTGAGTAATAAAATCTGAGAAATAAATCTGAGTAATTAATTGAGTAGTATCTGATTAGGAGTACACTGATGTGCCCTCATGTGTTGTATGTTGAGATTGCTTGCATTTTGAGATATTCACTCAGCTTCTCCAGCTGACCCCTATTTTCCCCCACTGTTTCAGGTACTAGCAAAGGGAAGGAGAAGGTGGACGGTTGACCGCTGTACTCTACCTATGCTGATGTGGACATCATTTATTATATTTACAAACTTTTTACTCGATTAAACTATTTCCGCTTTTAAGATTTTTGTTAAATACGGTTTTATTACTTGGGGATTTTAATAATTAAATTATTGGGACATTTTTACTTAATTATTACATTTAAAAAGTTTTAAAAATCTTGTAAAATTTAGGGTGTTACAAAAAAGGTGATTAATAATAATATCCGGTTGGTCTAGGACTCTAGTCATCAGGGGTGAACAGAAAAAAAAGGTAACAGAAATCGGAACCGGAACCGTCTTGGAACCGGAGGTTCCGAACCAGGAACCTGCTAGGAGGTTCCGGTTCCGGATCCTAAAATCATGGAACCTCCCTAAGAGGTTCCGGTTCTCAAAAGTAAGGAACCTGTAACCGGTGGATAACCTGTAACCGGCGGTTTTACGGTATACTTTTATTAAAATATATAATATATAATATATTATACATGATTAAATTAAATAGATTTATGATTTATCTAAATGTAAAATACTAGTCCAAATAAAAATATAAAATTGAACTTATTCATTATAATTGAGTCAGAAATTGAGTGACACATTTACTCGTCGTGAGGTTGTATCTTTGTGACTGACTTTCGAATCACACATTTATTATGTTTTTGTCATTCTTATTTACTTATTTCTATTTTGAACAATATTTGTAATCGTTAAATTATATTTAAAATTTTGAAACGATATTTGTAATCATTGGTTTGTGTGATTTATTGTCTTATTTCTTCAATAAATAATGTTAAATTTTTTTGAATTTAGATACAGGTTAATCGGAACCTGCCCTGGAACCGGTGGTTCCGATTCCGAAAATTTAGAAACCTGTCTTTCAGGTTGATTCTTATATCTCAGGAACCCGCGATTCCGGTTCTGGTTCCGATTCCAGTCGAAACCGACAGATACCCTGTTATGCTCACCCCTACTAGATCATCGTCCATGGAGTCATCAAAAGAGCGGACCCCACAAAGACCGCGAAAAGTTGTACATTATTTTCAGCCCCGCATTTTTAGACTTCCAAAATCAGTCCTATGAGTCTGCGCTCACCCTATCTTTCCCCCTCTTCAATTTATGAATCAACAGAAGCTTCAATTAAATATAGCTACCGAGTACTCAATTTTCCCTCGAAAACCTTACGATCAGGTCAGTTTCTAGATTATTCATTTACAGATTACGTTATTATAGTATATATGTATGCATACGTATATGTATTTGTGGCTTTGTGCGTGTTTATTCACAATTGTAACGTGTGATCAGGCTGTATATGCATCCGATGTGTTTAGACAATTAAATCTGTTGTTTATGCAAAATTGAAGTTCTGACATACGATTTGATCGAATCATACGGTATTTTATGTCAAGTTTTATGTGTATTTTAAGTCTGTTTGTTGAAATTTGATAGTTTAGTTGATGATTTTGATTTCGGAAGTGAACTGTGTTGATGATCATTGACGTACGTATGTTTTGGTTGTTGATGGATGCTGTTTGTGAAATCAGGGCTTTGATTTGAGTTCGGAAATGACTAGTCGATTGAACGAGGATGAGAGGAACGAGAGAGCTATAAGGAATCTTCTTAAACTTCCTGAGAATCGGAGGTGTATTAACTGCAACAGTTTGGTAATGTCTGCACTTAGTTTTTTAGCCTAATTGTTAACTGTGTAATGATATGCTTTCATAATAATTTTGTATCTATTATCTGTTTTATACTCACACAGTTTAACTAGTGTGCTATAATTCTGTTTCTGAAATTTGCAAAGATCAAAGTACATGTTATTGTTGGTGATAAACTTGGGAACATATTTGTGGTTTCACAGGCCACAGCATATGGATAAGTAATTTGTTCTATATTAAATATTGATTGCTTTGGAGTTACTGCCAATAATTAAAACTTTGATTTATATTTTTTGTAATTTATGGTTTTGGTTCTTATTTTCTTTGTCAGTTTTTACTTATCAATTAATATTTGATGACGGGTTAGTGTAATCAAATGGGCAACACACAAACAATGAAGGAGAACTTACGAATTCAAAATTGGGCATTTAAGAGCCAACACTTGAATCGAACTTTGTTTGGGAAAGCTTATTTAATGGGCTTTTAAGCTTATTAGCTTAATAAGCTTGAATATTAAAGCAATATTCAAGTTTAATAAGCTAATAAGCTTAAAAACCCCTTAAATAAGTTTTCCCGAACATACCCTAAGCCTATTATCTGTCTCTGTAATATAGAAATTCAAATGTAACCAAGAATATTGATACTGATATTTCTACAATATCTCATGCAATTTTACTAAACAGGGACCTCAATATGTATGCACAAGCTTCTGGACATTTGTTTGCACTACTTGCAGTGGAATACAGTAAGTTCTCACATGCTTATGTAGGAAATTAAGTGAATTTCGTAGAGAATCTTTTATTTTGTTAAGAATGAAATAAACTTGCTACTAAATTCATTACATCTTTTTGTAGCCGTGAGTTTACTCACAGGGTAAAATCAGTTTCAATGGCCAAGTTTACTTCACAAGAAGTTAGTGCCCTTCAAGGAGGAGGGAATGCGGTAATATATATATTCTTGCATAAACCTGTTTAAAAATTACATGTTTTACAACTTGATGCTATAATATAAGTCTTCCAAATTTGCTTTTTTTGGGTGCAAAATCAGAGCGCAAAGGAAATTTATTTTAAAGAATGGGATCCTCAACGTCAATCTTTACCAGATAGTAGGTCTGTAATGATTTACTCTAAATCCATTTATAAGCCATTATAATAGAAACTGCAATTTTAAATTGTATCGATGCTGACAGTAATGTTCAGAGGCTAAGGGAATTCATTAAGCATGTTTATGTGGATAAAAGATACACTGATGAGAAGAGCTTTAACAAAGTTCCGAATGTGAAAGTGGTACGACAGCTTAACCTTAAAATAAGCATTAAGGTTTTTGTGACAGTTTATTTGTCATAAGCGTGTAACCAGTTCTGTATAAGCCCATTTTTCCTGTCTAATGAGCTTGTTATGACTAATTAAAACTAGAAATTAGGGTAATAAGCCTGAAAATAAGCTTAAACAAACACCTCCTAATATGACACAAAGCAAAATTACAAGTGATGACAGATAAAATTCATTTTCTTATAACAGGGGGAAACAGAAGAGTCGTATCGAGAAGCTTCTAGAAGCCCGCCTTTTAGGCCTAGTCCAGGTGGAAGTCCTCCAAGTGCACGTGTGAATGATAGAAAACTAGAAGATAGATTCAAAGTTGAATTCCAATCCCCTGATCACCAAAAAGATCCAGATGTTTCTAGTCCCCCTGTAGTAAGACCTGTTAGGGATATATTGAGAGATAAAGTGACTATTAGGGTTATTGACCCCCCAAAAGTCAACGGACCCAGGCCATCACAGGTGAGATTCTTCCTCCATACTGTTTTTAATTTTTTATTCAAAAAGATAGATTATTTTTGTAATAGAGATGTGTTCAAGGTAGTCCTTAATTTTTTTGTAGTCCCAAGTGACACATCTCAACTATTGATTAATAATAACTAATGGACAAGATTAATTACATATCTTATACATGGAGGGGTATTTTGGTCATTTGACATTCACATCAAAAAAAATTTAAAATTTAAAATTATCTTTTTTATTGTTTTTTTTTTTAATTTTAATTTTTTTTTATTTAATAAATTTTAAAAAAAAAATCGTAAAAAAAAGGTCATGTGATTGTATAATTGATCACATGTGATCGTACAAAAACATCAAGTATACAACATGTGATTATATAAAAATATCACATGTAATTAAATATATAATCACATGCGCACTTATCACATAATATTGTTTCTTAACCAAAAAAATAGTAATAATAATAATAGAAAAATAGAAAAAAAAATAAAAAAAATGGGTTAAAATTCTTTGAGTGTCAAATGACCAAAATACCCCTCCATGTATAAAATATGTGATTAATCTTGACCATTAATTATTATTGATCAATGGTTGAGAAGTGTCCCTTGGGACTACAAAAAAATTAAGGACTACCTTGAACAATCTCCTATTTCAATAATATAGTTTTTGTAATCGTAACTCATAATTGATACCGTGTGATTGCAGACAAGTGTATCTTCCAACGGGAATCCAACTGAACATAAAACACAAAGTTCATTAATCGATTTTGATGCTGTTTCTGAACCCCCTTCAATTACTCAAGTTCCACAAATACAACAACCATCAAATAGCAATTGGGCTAATTTTGATTCGATACAAGAAATGAAAACTTCTAAGGCTCCTTCAAATACTAATTTATTAGATATACTTTCTGAATTATCAGTTCCACCATCATTACCAATTTCTGCACCTCAACAACCTGGCAACACACAATTTTCAACATTTGTTAATACTATTGATGGTGGGCAGTTGCAGAATCAGGCTTCATCACAGTTGTTTAATCAGGCTGTTGGTGGATCTCAAAACAACCAGGTGAGAAGTGGGAATTTTGACCCGTTTATGCATAAATGGGTCAATTTGGGTTATATACTTCGCGTCTGACGGGTCAAATGGGTAACTTTAACAAAATTAGCTAAATGAAAACAGGTTGAACATGAACATGTTAAATTTTGTGCAATGTTGTACCCATTTTGCCACCTCTAAGGGAAAGTTTTTACAATTATTATTATTATTATTGTTATTATTATACTGTTTAACTTTTTTTAACGTTTGCAGCCTTGGAATCCTTCACTTGGTGGGAATGCCCAGGTGGTTTCAAGTTCTCAAGTTGCACAGTCACAAGTTACCCATGGGGTTGAAGTTAAACCGATTGCTAAAAAAGAACTACCAGTGGTAAATATGGTTTATTATATTTCTTTTGCATACAAATTTCATTTTAATCTTAATAAAAGCCATATTCCATGTGCAGGATTTATTTTCTTCAAATTATTCTTCCTTTGCTACTCCTGGTCCAGGTTGGTTCCCTGCTCAACAATATGGCACAGGATTCATCCCACAATATAATGTTCCAATGGTATAATAATGATATAATAATAAAATTAAATATTTTCCCCAAGTTCCTCTTCTATATTTGAAATGTGATTTTAAATTTTGGTGTTATTGTTACAGTCCATGCCACCATCTTACCTGCCTTCAAATCCATTTGATGTTAATCAATTATCTCCGGTTCAAGGACCAACAGTATGCCTACTTAATTAACTCTTTCTTTTGTTATTTAAATTGAGTGAAAATTAGTATAGAAAAGGTCTTTTTTGGTCTAAAATAACAAAATACTCGTACATATGTTGTTGTTTAGTCATTGTACAAGTTTTTGTTCAATTGGATCATTTTGTGTCCTAGTTGGATCATTAAAAGCTGTTTTAAATCAATGATTTCATATTACTAATCTGATTTATTTTTTTGTATAAATTTAACATTTTCCCCATAAAAATGATCACTTTTCAAATAATAGTTTTTATTAAAAAGAAGCCAATTGGGAAGCAAACCCATCTTTCGATGACCCAACTTGACAAATGTAAAAGTGCATTGACAAAAAAAACCTCTATCTAAAATGTGTATGTGTGTGTAAGTGTAAGTTGTAAGACATGTTAATTAATGGGTTGTTTTTATGCTATGTTGAAGTTTCCTTCTATGAGACCTTTACTACCAAACATACACCGTACCTCGAGCCTTGGTGCATGGATCCCCACCCAGTCATCTCTACCACCAACAATCATACAACGTACCTCAAGCCTCGGTCCACCATCAACCCAATCATCTTATCCATTATCAATCTCACAACCACAATTACCATCATCAATGCCTTCTGGTAAGTAAACACCCTTTCTTTCTTTTTCTTTTTTTTTTGCAGAAATGGAAACACGGGTAGGTTGTTTAAAGGGTTCTAGTTAAAACATACTCCCTCTGTCCCATAATAAAGTTCTAATTTCCTCTTAAATTTTTGTCCCAAATAAAGTGCGAGTTCCCATTTTTCAAACTTGATAGGGTCCACTTAATAAAATAATACTATTTTTTATACCAAGGACCCACCACTAACTATCTTTCTCTCTCTAAACTAACCTTATATTTTAATCAAAATTATTAACAAGGACACACCTCTAACTATCTTTCTCTCTCCAAACTAACCTTATATTTTAATCGAAATTATTATCAAAGACCCACCACTAACTATCTCTGGGCTAAATGTAAATGACAACTTTTTTTGGGACTTTTTTATAGGACGTAGGGAGTATCATTTTTAGTGTGTGTCGGATTGGGTTGCAAGTTGTCACATTTCACTCAATTGTTTGGGTTTTTTACTCTTTTGCCCCAGTGCATCATGAACTCAATCATATTTTCTAGTCTCATTGTTTGACATAGTCTTGTATCGTGTTATAGGTTCATTTAATGGACACGTAGCTCCCAGCGTGCAACCTCCACCCAGGTAACTTCCAAGGTTCATCTGTTTCATTTTTCATCTTCATGAATCATGAGGATATGATTACAGTTACAAACATTCATTTTGCTATATACATACAGGCCACAAGTAGGTGGTTTTGGAGTGGATAACACCTCATTCGGATCCTCAAATTTTAGTCAGCATCAAAGTGGAGGAAATCCATTTGGTTGAATCAGAAACCATTGCATCAAAAACTGTTTTGGTTGTGTTATAGATTAAGTTTATTGGCCCTATAACCGGGGAATAAGAGTTTTGGTTGTGTAAATGCTGTATAAGATATAAACAAGTGAGGACCAAAATTGGGGATATTGGGAAGTCGAATGATCCCCTTGCAATTTGTATAATCTTTATATTCGATTTCCGTATCTATATCTATATGTATAGGAGAGTTGTATGTATTCTAGTCCTGTTGTTAATGTTCATATGAATCTTGGCTTGATACATAAATTGAGTTTCATGGTTTTTGCATATGCAGGATCGAGCTATAGTTCTTCCTTCTCGTAATTGGTCAGGTATATATATTTTTCATGCAAAAACGATACAGTAAATTCACAAGTCCCTTCTTATGGTCATGATATTGATTCTTGTAAAATGGTAGTTGAAACCATCTGATGATAACCTAGTGGTAAGAGCTCCCAAATGACTTCTTAGAGGTCATGGGTTCGATCTCTGCCTGTGTAAACATTTATTAGATGGAAACGGACAGATCAATGGTCAGGTCGCGTACATCTCGAGCATAAGCTCAGCCACCCCAGAGAGCCTGTCAGGTTGTTATAAACGGGAATACCCTTTTAAAAAAAGACAAAAAGAAAATAAAATGGTAATTGAAATAGATTAAGGCAAATATTTAATGGTGTTGCTTTATGTATGTGCTGTAAGATCAAGAATAAGTATTACAGAGAATGACATCAACTCCCATTTGCCTTTGGATAATGTGATAATAACTGAACAAACAACTGATATAAAATGTACAAAAATGAGTGGAAGGTGTTTAGCCCAAACCATTATACAAGTCATTAGGCTTCATTTAGGATTCCATGTATATTCGATTCACTTCTTTCCTCTTCTGTGAGTGATTTAAAATCAATTTCTTTGGTTTCTGTATCATTTCATTTGAAGTTAAATAATGTTAACATATCCTTTGGTTTCCGGCTTGTTTGAGCAGTGAAGATGTTAGATATATTAGACGTGTTTCTTAAGGAAGAGATTGTGTTTTGCTGGGTTCCTCCACTTGTCGACTTTTCCAGATGATTGGGGCTACAAGCATCCACACTACCAAAAAAATATATATAAGCGAATGGAAAAATATATATATTCCAGTTTGTAGGGTGCATTTAGTTGGATCTAGGGTGTCAAATTGGGTTTAGGGTTGGGTCAAACTCTTATCGGGTCGGGTCCATTGTGTTTGAAGTAAAAAAATCTGACCCGAAACCCGGGTACCCTATAAGGAATCGGGTTGGTCGGGTTGACCTAATCGGGTTGGCCGTGTTAGATAGTTAACAACTTCATAATGAGTTGTTAATTTCGTATTCTTTAAAAAAAATGTAATTAGTGTCTCAAAGTCTATTGGCTAGAAAATAGGAGGTTTTTTTCTTCTCTAGAGAATTATTGAAAACTATGGAAAACGTGCTCATTTTATAATTGAGAAAATAAGATAAATTTTAGAGTAAATAACAAGGATGGTCCCTAAGGTTTACCCCAAATTTCATATATGGCCCTTTAGTTTAAAAAGTTACTATCGGCAGTTATTTTTTTGGAAACATTTTACACCTACAGCCATTTAGCTTGACGTCGGTTAAACATTTTAACAAAAAGATATACTAGTGTAATTTGTAAAGGACTACCCGTGTACTTTTTTAACATAATTTTTTTACAAATGCTTAGCTAAAGGACTATAGGTGCATAAAATTTCCAAAAAGAGGATTTCTATTGTAATTTAATAAGGTAAAGGACCATAGATGAAAATAGTTGAAAACTAAAAGTAGGTCCTCAGAGGTTTAGCTACTACAAAATAGCATTATTAACTTTAGTCAAATGATTATCTAATTCTTAATTTTAAGGCCACAATAATGATATCCCTTAATTAGTGTAAATTCTTTCTAACATTGGCGATGAACTAAAAAATGTATTAAAAATAGAAATTTACGTTCTATTTCACATATTTGCAACCAGAATTATTAATTTGCAGAGAAAAATAACAAAGTATGTTTAATATGGATCAAATACTTACAGTAAACACACACTGCTAGCCACTCATTTACTATTCTGACCCAAGTACTGGTCCAACCAACATCAATTGTCCATCTGCGAAAGGGGCATTTAGGTAAATGAACACTTAATAAATATATCAGCTTCACTTTAATAAAAAATATCAAATTATGATATTACTTACTTTTTCATGGTGTGATGAGAATTCCAACCAATTAATAACATTGCAACATACATAGATCCAGTGGCAAAAACAAAATGGAAGAATCCAAAACCGTAAGGAACATCATCTTCATCCTGCTTTTCATCCTTTCGAAACTGCAGTTGTAATTCTCAGATTCACATTTTTATATACAATTAAATAATAAATTATAATATACGTTTTCGTTTTTACCTGAAGGCATTTGGAATCAATGCCAGTTGAAAATGTGGCAATCACCATTGCAAGCAGTGCAACTATAAAGCTCTGTTCACAATAAGAGGTGCATCATTAATCCCTTTGAATACTTTATGGTACAATAATTTTATGCAGTAAATATTTATGTTTTTCATTTTTCTAAAACTGTGGTAATCACGTATTTTTATAAATAAAAAGTTCAAAAAAAGTATTATAAAAACAATTAAAAATAAGGGTATTTTGGTTAATTTAGGCGGAAAAGGACGAAATAAATGAAAAATGATGACTACATGGACCCAAAAAAAAACATGGGGAAAAAGTTTAGGGATAAAAAGGGAGAATTCCAAATACCTCATGGACAATTTCTGTAATTTTCACACTATAAAGAAAATTGTCAGAAGCTTGAAACTTACTATGATGGTTAGCCAGTCTCTTGAGGCTGCTTCAGACTTCCTGTGACATTTATCATCCTGTGGTTCACTGTAGGCACAAGAACATATGGTCAAATCTGAAGCATAAACATGTCAAAACAGGCCATGTTGAAACGAGTCATGTGTCGATCACATTTTTATTCATTTTTTTATAAATGATTACAAAGATGTTATTACAATCAAATCTTTAAATAAAACGATTTAGGAAGTTATATACATTAAAATAGGATTTCGCAACTTTCTACTTGTTTGACCCGTTTGACTAATTCTTTTTAGCTATTTTTTTTAAGGAAAATGATAACGATAGCGTAAGACATGTATTAGAAACTTGTGCATCAATCTATAACCAACCCCTAAGTTTTAGGAATTACCCCTTCATAAACTAATGTACAACTTTTTATGCATTTGAAGACAACTCTTAGGACTGTTATTAACAAAACTTTTTTTGTTTTTTTTAATTTGACTCGTTTGAGATAAAAACACAACCAAAGTCATATCCAATTTATAATTAAACGGGTTGAAATTGTACCTTCTAATGGCGGACCAGCATAGGAACACGACATACAGCCCCATAAAACCTGGAGTCAGGAAGCCGGCATTAACCTAATTCAAAAAAAAAAATTAATCAACTTGACAGCACAAATATTAAGAAAATATTAACATTTTGAGGGTTAAACTTACTTTTGGGTGAAGAGAGACAGTGGTCATAAGTTGCAGGAGTACAAGTGTCCATGTGATGAAGAAAATATTAAGCAAGCAAGTTAGTTGTGGTGTATACCAAATGTACATCAAAATCACCCCCAATATGCACACAACATATGCACTAGTTGCAAGCAGCATCGAATGAATATGGCTGTACGTAGTAAAACACCATTTCAATAATCATGAATACTAAAACTTATTTTTTTTTTATAATTTAAGCTTTACTGAACGGTAGTTAGTTACCATCTCTCCGCATATTTTTCAGATAAACACCAATTGTTTAGCCATGTGATGAAGCTGATTATGCTAATTAGCTGAATTAGCAAAAACACCCTGAAAAATGTCGTAAAATAACTTTGATGGTTAAGATTTCTTCAAGCTGGTATGGAGGGATCATAGAAATTAGAGTAAATTACATGGATGGTTCTTGTAATTTGCCAAAAAATTTGGATTTGGTCTCTAAGTATAAAAAATTAGTAAATTTCATGGATGGTCCATAATTTTGAAACTTGCACGCATATAAGGGTAAAACCGTCTTTTCATATTCCTTTTACTTTTATTAATTTATTTTATTTGTTTAGAATAAGAGAGAGAGAGAGAGAGAGAGAGAGAGAGAGAGAGAGAGAAATAACAACCATTTTAACGGGCGTCTGTTTTAGAGATGAGATGCGTGACAAGTTTCAGAATTAGGGACCATTTGTGTAATTTTTAATACTTAAGGACCAAATCCAATTTTTTGGCAAACCACAGATTCATCCGTATATTTTACTCTAGAAATAAAGATATAAGATTAGAAAATTTTAGTACCCTGCACCAAAATGTGCAATTTCCCCTGCCAAAATAAAATAAAATTTATCAGACACATTAAAGCTGTAGGAAGAAGACTAACCAAAATGAGCAAACAAACATGATCAGATTAATTATTTTGCTAAGAACACTAACCATATTTCAGAATAATCTGTGTAGGAAGACAAAATGGCAGAATAATTAGTGCAATCATGAGGAAGATTTTAGCTGACCACCAGCCCGAATGCCACAATTCTTTTCGTCCGTACAACTTTGAGGTACCGCTAGTTGAAAGAAACATTGTGAAATAAAATATCTAATATATTTCATTAAGGCTTTCAAAAAAATCTGTAATTTTGTATTTGTTTTATTTCATAATTCATATGTTAAAAATAAATTTTATTTTGAAGAAAAGGATACGAAACATCCCAAGCTCACTCTCAGAACTCCTTCCGTACCTAAACACTCTTTACCACCTTTACAATTTTTCAATCCTGCAAACAACATTAGTTTAATTATGAGTCATAATAAATTTAAATATTTCAAGAAAATATAAATGATGATAAAAATATAATCTTACTATTCATTTCTGTTAATGCACTAGTCCCGTAATCGCGTACGGCCCACGCAAGCAAATTAGCTAATAGAAACATCACACTGTACACATATCTAGCCATCCACGGGTTAGATCCATAGCGAAATTGGGCCCACCAAGAACCCGTCAAGATGTTGGCGTACCGATTATTGTTATTTTCAGTTGCATCTGCATTTGTATCCGTACCAGCTTCAAGTTTCGTGATCATCATTTTGTTATTTCAAGTTATACAAAAAGAGCTAGTGGAATTTAGCTCTGGGATCATCTGCAATGTATGAAATTGTTAGTATTTTTATAGTTAAATGAAGTGTACCAAAAATGGAATATATATAATTTGGAAATTCTAAGATATGAATCATGGTTACTTTTAAGTTTTAACATGCGCATGGAAAGGAATTATATAATATATATGGTGATATTTGGAATTAAAGGGTAGTTTGTGGACTAATAATTCTTGGAAAATATTATCAATATGCTACCTAGAGACTGGGCAAACCATGAGCTAAATAATCGCACTATTATTTAGTTTTCTTATTTAGATTTTCATTTATATTTATTAAACTACATAAAAGATTAACGTCTATTTGTCACATGGGTATGTCACCATCTCATTGATGGTGAGATTTGTGAGTATTACTTAATTAACCATGGCTAATCAATTGATCCACATAAATTCAGGCGTGATTTTCCACAACTGTATAAAATAACAACCATAATAATTCATTTGTTTTGAAATTTCAAACCATATTATTAGTCAACAAATTCATATATTTAGTTATTATCAAATATATATTAGTGGTTAGCATTTAACAATATTTAACAATACCTCGTAGAAATATCACATATGTATTCCGCAATACCGCCATATAAAGAGGTTATCGTACTTTCACATTTTTATTATATCTTTTTTTTAATTAAGAAATATCAATGTCAAGTTTGGAGAAGAGTTAGCTTAAAGCTGCCAATTGTTGAATTTCCCGTGTGAAATATCGAATATCTGCCTTATCTATTAAGTCAGTTACTCATGCATGCCATGTTGCATAATTATATTCACAGGCCCTAAACTTTTTGAGCAGTAATCACATGTGCGAAAACCACTTGTACGTTGATATTCAAATTATTGCAAATCAGCTACTTATTAAGAGGTTATTATTTAAAATTAAAGGTGTTTGGTGGTATGTAAGTTATTTTTAATGCTGTAGAATATTAACTATATTTTAAATGGATTAATAAAATAATGTCGATAAAGACTAAAGAGATGGTATTATAATTAGACCGATTATATTGGTCCATATCTTTGTATATTTTATAATCGGTCTAATAGGTATATGGTATTTGTATTCATATACTTTTGACAGGAATTGGTTTTATATTTACGGACAAGAATAATGCGGACATATTAAGCTATTTTAAAAGATAAAAATAACGAGATAGAAGGATATATTCCTTTTGTAGCTTGTTGCTACATATTCGTTGTTTTCTAATACAAGTTGAAAATTTGGATCATAAACTTTATGTTTTTCAAATTCCATCTTGATTTTTTAATTCGAATGTATAAGAAAATGAATATCTAAAGTTTTATAAGTATAGAAAAATAACCATGATTAAGCTCATATGTACGTGTCCGTACAAGTTCATTCATGACTCTAAAATTGAATATCAAACTTCAAAAATTATATGGAAACATGTCCGTCAATGTATGAATAGCTATTGAGTGTAAGGAATTTTAAATAATGAAATTTCAAAAGTATAACAACAATTCATGCCTGATTTATTTATTCTTTCTTAATATAGTTTACCGTAGAATTCATTTGTACACGTTCAAGTTTTACAATTAGTTGTAAAATCATACTAAATAATAGTTATAATGAAAGCAGATAAGCAATAAAAAATTGTAGTGTAAAAAAGATAGGTTTCGTAGTTGCACATTAAACGATGCTAGACTAATTATCCTTTGATATGCAAATATGCAATAATCGTTGTACTCTACAGCTACCTGACGCACATAACATTCATCAAATGATCAGCTTCAACAGAAATGAAAAATAAATGCACAAATCAGAGAAGCAAATTAATCAACTCAAGTCAATCATCACATGAACACACAAACACACGCATACGTTTTAACGTAACTATCACATTCATCAATGGCTGACGAGAATTTATGAACAATTACGAAGAACAAAATGCATAAATCGAATGATCTGTAGAACTCTGATGTTAAATTATACAAACCGATTAGATTCGTGTGCGTGAATACATGCATTTCATCAAACAGTTCTATTGCTTAAGAAGTTGAAACGAAATCAAACAAACCTGAGCTATTGCGAGAACGAGACGGAGAACTCAGCTCGATTGATCGAGACAGTAACTGCTGAAGCTTCCGGCGAGCGCTCAGATGCAATTTCCGGTGAACGATTAGGTGAAGTTTTCTTCAGAATCACGAATCCAGAGGAGAAAAAAGCGATTTCGCAATTGGCGATATGATTTTTTGATCTTTTGTGTCTCTGTGTTTCAATCCTTCCCTACCGCTTTCTCTGTATACTCACATACATATATAAGCAGAAAGAGAAAAGAGAGAGAGTGAGTGAGATTGCTTTAATCGTCTGCTTCCCTTTTGCTTTTTTCGCCGAATGGTTTTTTATTTATATAATATCTAATTTTCAGCTCAAAGTCATGACTACAAAATACGTACAAATGTTGCTGTGATATTAATTTTCAATTTTCGGCGTTTTTTTAAATTGGAATTTACTCGCGCCATACAAAATAATTCTTCTTCTGGCTAGAAAAATTTGTATTACTTGTATAAAATTGGAATTTGCTGTGATATTAGTGAGTTGAAAAAAAGGCATCATATTCAATCAACAACTCGATAGTTTATAATGAGATAATAGATTCTAGATGTTAAGGATGTTTGAAATAATATTATTTATGTCACGAGTTTGATTATTTTTTTGTGAAAATTACTAGATGGTCAATGTAAGTTTCAGAAATAGTAACTAACACCGATCATATTACGAGCAAAGTCCGGCTACTCTCCGATTATAAACAATAACATCTTTAAAAGAAATAGATCATAAATATCTTCTTTAAATTTATATACAAGTCTTTACTAACTTATGTTCATTATAAATCTTATTTATTAATAAACATTAGCTTAAACTTTGATAATGAAGCTTTTACAAAATATAAATTTTGCATAAAGGTGAAAACGGACAAAGTTAAAATCATAATTATGTTTGCTAAATGTTAAAGAATGATTGTTTGATTATCCTGATTTTAAACAAATAACTAAATTCAAATATTATTATTCATAAAGATTTTGTAGTTGTTAATTATCTAATTATTTAAGTTAAAAGATGTAAAATGTTTTGGTAGGAGTATATGGTTTTTTTAATTAGAAAAAGGGGAAAAGTGGTTGTTTGTGTTTGGTGCATATATGGTCAAATGAGAGGGAAAAAATCGTGCTTGCTTATACACCACACCGCATGCTTCATATTCACAAACTAGTTATTCATCATTATCGTTATTGTTATCTTCTCTAATTCCTTATTCATATTGACACCTGTATAAGATTTTATCGCAATTTAAAAATATATAAATTAATGTCCATGTATAAATATTTAAGAGTATAAAAATTCAGGCCCATGGATAAAGATTCTGGTTTGGGTCAGTTCCACTATCTATTTCTTAAGATTCCAATTTGTTTTCATTCTACTTCTACCATTCATATATTGGCCACGCAAAAATCAATTCACCAGAAAAATACCAAAAATATATACTCCATATATAATACAAATAAAATTGCACAAAATAACACATTGACCGGAAAACATTTTTAGCTAAACCTTCTAGAACATATTTAATTTCTCTATTGGGTGTAGATCCGTTAAAACCTCGCCAAAGAAGTTACATAAGTAATTGCAGTCAAGTAATTAACATTTGTCCTAGTACCCAGTTGGTTAGAGTCATTTGTCAATGATATGAAGGTCGCACTCAGTCATTTTTCTTATCCCTTCTCAGTAAAAAAAATTCATGTTTTTCACTTTAGTAATAAATTGTTTTGATTGAAATGGAAAAAAAGCAATCCCATAATGTGGTTCGAGTCCTATAATTGTCAATATTTCAAATTAATTTTCTCTATGAATACTCGAACCAATACCAATCCGTCAGTTTCAGATCCAAACGAATATGATAAACTTCAGTTCGGTTTTCAATACGGTTTTCAATGATAAGGGAACCCTAGGAGAACCGCCGACTCCAACTACCGTCCATGTACGATCCATACTAGATCTGACCAACTGCCCAGTTTAGATACCTAATCCAGTTTTTTTTTTTTTTCCACCTGTACAGATCACCAACTTATATAGTCTGACTTTTGTTTCACATTCGGCCATTTGGGTAAGGATTTTCGGTCCGTGTAATCCAACGAAGTGAACAAACATGTTTTCTTATTAAGATCTATATATGGCCCAAAATATTGTAGCTAAAATTATTTGGGCCTGGGCCTTATGATGATTGGATAATGGTCAAACTCTAATGGGTAAACGTGTGTATCGTTAACTTCATCTTTGTACATTTTTTGTTAACTTATAATAAACTTTTATCTTCTCCAACCCATCTCTATCCTTTACTCTAAATATAGAGTGAGAGAAAAACTCCCTCTATATTTAAAGTGAGAGGGTATCCCCTCTATTCATGCCTCTATCCATGGACCCCACACATCCTTCACTAATTCATTGTTGTAATGTAAAATAAAATAATTAAAAATATAATTTTTTTTTTCTACTAGTTTTAGAGGGATTGATAAAGTTTATGGTTGGAGTTGAGGTTATGTTTAGAGTGCATGAACCCATCAATTATAAAGATAGAGTGAGTTTTATTGAGTTTATGGTTGGAGATGCTCTAATGACTGACTCAACATTGCTAGTGATCTTATTTATAGACTGGTGAGTTTGCTGAGAATGAGTCCTGCTAGGCGATGTGGGATAAACTCATAAAAACAAAAAAGTTCTGACTTTATGAATAAGTAGTAACACAGATGCTTTTCAACTAAACTAGCTACAACTTTGATATAATGTTAGAAGATTCTTATAAGATGCAATCTGATTCTTAAATCTTTAACATATAATCAAAAATATAGAATGATATCGTAATCCGGTTCGACCGCCCGGTTCAACCGATCCGACCGGTTCGACCGTTTTGAGGGCGTCAACCAGTCCGATTCAAAACCCGGGTTTTAAAACATTGATAATAATACCCGACCAAAAATATATTACCAAACAAAACAAGTTCGGTTTGTATATTGCAAGTGTTTTTGGGGGTCCTGTGGGATCTAATGAAATACAAACATAATAACGTTTGATATAACATTCGAATCAGCTAGTCTACTATCGAAAATTATAGCAAATAAAAATATCGGTGATGAAAAACAAAACCAGATAATGAAAATTAAGAATATCATCCACGTTTAAAGACTGGTGTGCAAAGAAAATGTTACAAAATTGATTATATAGCAAAACTAAATTCTGGGTTGGTCTTCATAACCTATGCTTAGAAATTTTATGTACTATGAATAAGACAATTACATAAAAAATTTATTGTTCGTTCCAATTTGCGATGATGTTGATAACAATCAACATTGCATAGCCGTTAATAACTTCATTTAGAAAAGTTTATTATTTTTAATTTGCGTATTAGTCATTATTTTTATTAACTTTATTTGAGTTCTATTAGTCATTATTTTTAATTTGTGTATTTATTTTATTAACCACTTCAGATATCAGAATTTATATTTTTCACACAACACATCAACATATCCTCTCACTCATTACTTTAACGTCGCGCCACTAGTTTGACTTGGGAAATGACACCGGGCGGTGTGGTAATGCCTAAGCGGCGTTGGCGTTTGCTTTCCACATGGGAATGGCGCCAACACTACGGCACCATACCTATTCCTCTAATACTTGCATTATATAATTTGATTAACGAATCTTATATATGTATTACGTAAAGACTTGTTTAACACTTTTAAAGTTGAAGGAGTTTAAACGTTTTCTTAAATTTGTTTTCAAATATGAATTTGTGAAATGTTTAATTTTATAAATTCTATGGAAGGTTGAATGTAGAAATCATAGAGATTTAGTTAGTGCAATGGAAAAGATCCATTTGAGTATTGATACAAGTGGGTGATCACTTAATAGATATGACCTACTAACACACTCTCTCACTTGCCCATATAAATAAACGGTGGTTGTACCAATCTTTTATAAACCACTCAATAAAAATTATTAGTGCTTACATTGAATTAAAATATTTAGTAGCCCATGTGAGTTCGATTTAAGGAAGGGTCCATTTAATAAACTCTAATTCTATCCTATGAAAGTTAAACCACTCCCACTTACTTATTCTTTTAATTCTTATAAAAATGTATTCTCGTTATAACGTGTTTCCGGATGGTTGACTTTTGCTCGTGATATACATGACCTGATTGTTGTTGTGATCGTTTATAAACCTTCCATTGTCCATAGGGGGTAACGACGTTTGAAATGATTTTCAATATATTACAAGTTTAATCTTTTCCCTAGGTAAACATTTACCAAATAGCTAAGAGGTGATTCGAAAACGGTTACAACAGTTACGTAGCGTACACCAGGGACAAAAGTTCATCTACCACATGAAGTTCGTTATAAACTAGAATACCTTTTAATATAATCATATATAAACAATTAGTTGGTTAATATTTAGTTATATTAAACAAGTATTTTCAAATCCAAATTAATATTTTGTTAGGTTATTTTTGGATACAATAAATAATACAACGGAAGCCTACTCGCAATATTTCAGCGAGCATCCCGGACTCGAGCTTCCTTACAGGGCAAACCCAGCCCCCATAGGGATATATATGGAAAAATCTCATATATTTGGCACCACAAGAGGTGTTTACAGGATTTGAACTTCAGATCTCACGCTTCATATAAGAATATAACTCATGTATCAATTCAACCGAGCTAGACATTTACCTCAAATTTCTGTAATTATCATTCATTACACGTATGTCAGGTAATGAAATTTAAAATGTGATACTGAGTAATGTAGAAGTTATAATGATACGAAAATTGACCAACGATTTAATGCAAGTTATACAATGTCATCATTAAATTGACATTTAAGGGAAAAACAATGAATGATACATACTTTTATTTAGACAAACGATATAAATAAGAAGAAGGCAAATGCATGCTTCAAGACACATGATATTACAATGACCCACAAAATCTGAAGGAAAAAACACCATGATTTAAGGTTCGAAGCATTAGAAAAGTTGCAAAGCAATTATCCGGTAATAACTTAGTGATAAGGTCTTTAGAATGATCTTTTAAAGGTTACGAGGTCGATCCATTTTATAGGTAAACTAGGTTCTGACCCGTGAAAAATCACGGGTTATCGTAATTTTGGTGAAAGCAATTATTATTATTATAAAAATACAAAAATAATTTGTTAATTGTATATTGATTACGTTTAAGATAGGAAGACATATAATAGATTTTAGTAATCAAGTTTACACATTATATAAACATAAGTCAATATAATAATCATAACATCAATTAATGAAACACGAGGTTTGAAGCCTAGTGTTATTGGTGTATATGGTGTTGTCTATGGAGCTAAAGGTCATGAGTTCAAGCCCCAATAAGGACAAGTGAAGTAGAATATGTGACGTTAAAAAAACATCAATCAAAGAAAAGTGATATTAACATAAAACCAAATACTACGTACATTATATAATCAACAGTTTCTTAAATACAACATTTTACGTTTTAAGATACATTTCTAGCTACACTTGTATTCCTACTTTCTTAAGGATCAATCTTCTGAATAGAATATGATATTTAAATATCCAAACACCAAATAAATATAAAAATAATAATATTGATAGACGTTTAGGCTTTACTAATAAGATAGAAAAGAAAGGGCTTTTTCATGAGGGGGTGCTAGTGATGTTAATCATAACAAACGAAAAACGATTTGGATAGTGAAATAAAGTAAAAAAAAAAAGTTTCCGGTAAAATGATGAGGATTTAAGAAAATTTAACAGCAAGCTTAAATAAGCTACTTTGAACCATTTTATCTTAATAACCTACTTCAAAAGTGTTAAAACACGTCAATAGTAATTAATTCATTTTATCTTAACTACACGGCTAATTTAGAATATGGATTATAATTTGCACGGCTTCAACAATTGTATTTTAGATAAAAAAAAAAATTTGTTGTCTATTTCGCCCCAATAATAGATATTGATTGTAGGCTTAACCGATTAAAAATATGTACATTATGATGTGATTACACCAATAAAAGGCTCACTCGTACTCATATTGACTTAAAAATAAAAATAAAGAAAATCCAAAAAATATAAAATTGTGTTTTTGAATTCTACCAAAGAAACAAATATTTCATATTTCATATAAGTGTGGAAATTTCTGACCCGACACAAAACCCGATCTGAAACCGACACGAGAATAAACAGGTTTAGGTTGAGGTAAAAAAATTTTGGGTCAGTCTTGGATCGACTAAACGGACCCGTTTATTTAGTGGGTTAGGTTCGGGTGAATAATAATTTAAATGGGTCGAACCGCCAACCTATTTTATTGTTTTTTAGATAAAATTAAAAGAGATACTTAATAATTTGGTGATTTATAATTTTGTTATGAATTTATGGAATAACAACTTGTTTGACCAGTTTGAATCATTTTTACCCGTTTGACCTGCTAACATGTTTAACCAGTTTAATTAAAAGAGTTATATAGGTCAGGTTCGGATTGGGGGTAACATGTTAGAGTTGAGATGTCTAACCCGTTTATATAAACATGTCGATTTTTGGTTGAACGTTTCTGACATGCCAACCTGCGAACCGGAACCCTACATAAATTGTCACCCCTAATTTCATATACAAATTAGAGTTGACTAAAGTTAAAGTAAAAAAGAATAGCATGTACCCTATGACGTACCAAAGGGTTTTTTTGCCTAGCGGTATGGTGTATGACTCTCAACCTTGAGGTCTGGAGTTCGAGTCCCGTCGTGGACATATGTGGTAATTAGGAGTAGATTAAATTTGCCGTTTCAAAAAAAAAGTACCCTATGATGTGATTACTACAATAAAATTCTCACTATTGACTAAAAAAAGAAAAAAAAAGTCATAACAAATCATAACCAGTTTAATTAAATGAGTTATATGGGTCAGGTTCGGATTGAGGGTAACAGGTTAGGGTTGAGATATCTAACTCGTTTATATAAACATGTCGATTTTTGGTTGAACGTTTCTGACCCGTCAACCTGCGAACCGGAACTCTACCTAAATTGTCACCCCTACTTTCATACACAAATCATAGTTGACTAAAGTTAAAGTAAAAAAGAATAGCATGTACCCTATGATGTACCAAAGGGTTTTTTGCCTAGCGTTATGGTGTATGACTCTCAACCTTGAGGTCTGGAGTTCGAGTCCCGTTGTGGAAATAAATGGTAATTAGGAGTAGGTTAGATTTGACGTTTAAAAAAAAGTACCCTATGATGTGATTACTACAATATAATTCTCACTATTGACTAAAAAAAGAAAAAAAATTATAACAAATCATAAAAAAACCACAAAAGATATAAATTTATGTTTTGACTATACCAAAGTCAAAAATTTCGGATGTTTATTGTTGATGATATACACGAATTGTTAATATAGCCATAAACTTCTCACATAATAATGTTAATATACACGAATATTCTAAATTTTAAATTAAAAAAATGATTAAAGTATATTTATTTAGCTGTAGCGATAAATTTATAAGATGGTTATCAAGGAATTGCCATGTGGCACATTGTGGCTCTAAAGACGCCATGTGGCCACGCAGGCTTTGATTTATTATAGTAGTAGATATTTAGTAGATGGTTAGTAGAAGATTCGGAAACAGTTATAATGATGGTTAAGTCGCGTACAATCGTACATCACGATCAAAACTTGACCCCTCCGAAAAATATGTTATAAACGAGAATACCATTTTTAGGTCAAACGCGATATGTTAATTTGCTTTAGGTACCTTTTTTCCATTTTGAATATTGGCTTTTAAACAAGAAACATATAATATGCATATATCTCATTTATTTATTTCAATGTATTCCCTAATATTTGAGGATTGGAATTTGAGATGGGAAGCATAACATATGCTTATGAAGGAAGGGCCATTCATTCTTATTCCTAACCAATAGATGGTGTATTTAAGTTAGAGCTTCTTATAATTATATTTTGTATAAGTTATTGTCTAATATTATAATTGATAGAAAAAACTTAGTCTAGTTTAAAACAAAAGATTTAGCATAAACGGTTCTTAATATAGACAAGGACAACAAATTTCTTTAGTTGATGATTTCAGATCAAAATTCGTAACTATTCAAGCAGAGCTTACCTTAAGTTTGTCAAGACCCTAAGCGTAGAGTGATTTTGTGGGTCCAGTTATAACTGTAATAATAAATATCAACACAAAAAGTAATACTACACTACACATCATGACCCGCTTTTATATCAAGCTCATTTTTAATACTAATTAAACTTTTCTTAATATAAATTGTGCATATTATATATATATATATATATATATATATATATTTTCTATTGCTAAGCCCCAATTTAACAATCTATTGTAGGGTCATCCATGCGTTCAAGGTAAAATGCAATGTTAATGTAGATATTCTCACATATTGTAATTGTTTTTTTCATGATTTAATGGCTGCTTTAACATTAAAGTTACTAAATATTATGATTAACTACATCTTATTTTAAGTATAGCTTACGAGTTTAGATAACCTACGGGAAGATTTTAATTACTTGTAACTCATCCTTTTACTAGTCTTTTTGGTAAAAAGATAATAACATTCACCTGATAATATGCATAATATTTTCTCTTTTCTAATCATCTTCCTAAGATTTGCAAAGTGACATCTTCATGATTTTAATCAAGCTAAGAGAATTCATCACCGTCTAGAGTATATGTTTTGACTAGATTACCTTAGTTTCGAAAGGTAATGTGACCTCCGTTAGTTGGCACCCCAAAAATGTCAAACAAATTTATGCCGTATGTCGGATGTAATTAGAAGGGTTATATTTGATATTAAAGGCTCTAATAATTAAAAGGATAAGAAAATGACTCAAAAATGTGGCCAAAATTAATAGCAATAATCCTATTCACATGATATGTAAAGAACTCCCAACAAATTAGGAAACCCACCAAGTGATTCATTGATGGTCACAAACTCTCTAGGTTTTGACATTTTTAGGGTGCCAACTAATGGATGTCACATTACCTTTCAAATAAAAGTAAGGTGCTCATTGAAGAATGGATATAGAGCCTTTTTTAGTTCTCCATTGAGAATTTCTCTCTTTTTGTTTAGGCCAAAAAAGGGCCTATGGCAATAAATAAGTACCTTATCGTTGCGATCATGGTAATGGTTGTGGCGAGCGCAAGACGTTAGTCACGTTGTCATATCATGGTTAACTACTTACGTGCAAATGTAGCCGGAAAATTGGTGTAAGAAGAGACAATACCATGTTGCCATAGTTTTTGGGATGTGAATGGTGCTTAATGTTTTGTTGTATAGGTTAAAATGGTAAATTTGTCATCCAAAATATATATCAAAAGAATAAGTTTGACTTTCAAAGATATGTTTTTATCGATAGACAATGCTAAAAGGTTAATTTACCAACCAATTTCTTGTTGAAAAGCTCTTACATATGAAATGATATGTTTATGTAAAATTGCCAAATATGGGTATTAAAAATTTATTAAGTTGAAGGAAAATGTGATGAGTGTGAAGAACGTGGTAGAGGAACATATGTGTAAAATATAATAGGAAAAAGACCTATCAAATGGTTGTTTTGGGAATTAATATTTATGAAATTAAAGTGAAAGTGATAGATGTTTTAAATGAATTTAATTGGAAGATGAAAGATAAAACAAAGAAGAGGCTACAAGGAGGATGTGTATTATTATCTAGTGGGTTGTGCATTTTCTGTGTTTATTGCCACAGATGAAGGATGTAATCATTCTCTAGATAAAGTAGGAAGCAGTATATGTTTGAACTAGAAAGTTGGTAAAGACAGAGAAAATTTCTAAGTAGAGTTGCTAATAGCCTAAGACATGTGTTAATGGTGCCTTCGGTTTTACGTCATTTACGGTAAACCAATACCATTAACACGTTACATTCGGTTTTATCGACAATTGAATTCTTTCAGTTTGGAGAAGTGTAGACTAACGAGGCAGGGAGTAATTTTTATGGGTATTGAAATTTTTGTGTGTGTATTTTATTTATAAAATATTTAGTGAGGGGAGATTGTTGACATGAATATAATAGATGAGTGTCAGTTGCAGTGCCAGCTGACTTCACGCTAATTGGCAAAAGTTGAGGTGTTAGTTGATGTCACGGTTAGAAGAGATCTAAAGTACACTTTTATAAAGTATACATTAATCATTATACTTAACAATGATACATAATCATGCCAAAGGCGGGGTATCGGGAGATGGATGTAGATAGTCATATATTTAATTAGGATTCGAGAGTTTGATTCCCGAGAAACCTCCGACAAAAAGTTCATAGTGGAAAAAATGTATAATGTCATGAATATATAGTAACCTCATAGAGATAAAAGAGTGTGAAGCATATATGACATAAATATGAAAAACATATTAATCATGTAAGTCTATGGTTCTATAAAAAAAAAATTATATTACTCCTTCCTAAAGCATTTAGGCTTTCTAAGTTTAGAAGGTCGTGATTTTAAACTTAATCTTAAATTTCTACTTTGGGAAACATCTTAAACACCACAAAATAAAAAAAAATATTGCTCAGGGGATTCAAACCCAAGACCTTTTGCGAGTACGGACTGTGTGTTAACCAATTGATCTACTTGATACTTTACTTTATCCCAACAACTAATATATATAACCTTTAACTTCAACATAACTAAAACTGCTCATATTAAAAAAAAAACGTCAATTTCAGATTTAAGGAAACTTATGAGATATTCAACATAGCTAAAACGACCCATATTTAAACAAATGCCAATTTCGGATTTAAGGAAACTTATGAGATATCTTTATTAATCTTTACAAAATTAAAATTAACATCACCCACCATCCGCACGACCACAACCAGCAGCCACTATCACTACCGTCGTCACCACCCACTACTTGATCGCCGTCAAATTTAGTCACAGAGTACCCGCCACCGCATTGCGCGGGTAACCTGCTAGTATAACTTTATAACCCTTAAATGGGGTATGTTAGTCCCAAGACTAAGTAACTAAGATTTGATGATCGATAGGTAAGAAGAATAAATATCAGCTGAAGTATGTATCTCTGCTGAAGCAAGTATATGCAATAAACCTTCAGCTGAGTATGTACTTAACTTTAGGAAATCAAGTCAAATCAGCAGCTATTCACGAGAGTTCATTCGAAGTCTATGGCCAAAGGACAAAGACAAGAAGAAGACTATTCAGCTGATTGTGGAATCAGCCGATAGTACCTGCTGCAGATGAAGACTTAAAGGAAATGTTCTTGACACTTTGAACATTTCTCTTTCCCGCTCAAAGAAGAAGAAAACGATGAGGATCTTCTATTTTGGAATAGAAGATAATGTCAGTACATCATCATCGGTTGTCCCTCCAAGCATGTAAAGGGAAAGTCAACTATTTCTGTACTTATGTAGTACACCTTTCACTGTGCGTCAGAAAGGGTACCGGAAGTAGTTGGCACAAAGTACACTTGGGACAATAACTTATGCAAGAGCATTTAATGTTTCATGGACAAGTCCACATCGACGAATAATATGTTTACACGTCGTCTAACTTGTGGGCAAAGGAACATGGATCTTGGGCTATACATAGAGACGTAAATGCTTGCATTTATACACCTTTTGAGCATTCATAGCACAAGAACATTCTCTGAGAGTTAGTTATTTATCTAGGTATTAACTCCTCCATAGTTATTACTAGGACATTAATATCAGCTGTTAGTATCAGTTGATATAACTCTCCTTGCATAGTCTTCTAGTTTTGAGCGATTCAAAGTGTCATCTCAAGTATAGAGTTTTAGTTAGTGTGTACAATCTATTTCCGCAAACTTTGTATTGTATTAAGTTGTTTTAATAAACTCTTAATCATTGAAATCTTGTTGTTCATTATCTTATCTTCGTAAATCAGTCTTAACGCAACACGTTAGTGTTGTTGGGATCCAACCGGGTACTTGCTCAACAGGGGCTCGAATACACTTTGCCTATGCTCGATGGCAAATACGGCGATGACATATACACAAACATTATTTTATCTAGTGACAAATGTGATTGCATTGTAATTGTAAAGATCATTCACCAACAAAATTGCCATCTTTTGAATGGCAAATTAGATATCGCAGTAATGTTTAAAACTTGATATTTCAAACATTTTAAGGTAAATTTATGATCTTAATGTACTAGTGTGTTAATTTAGAAATGATGATGTGACACTAAGTTGTGACAACCGATAAATGTGAAAATGTATTGTTACAAAATAGGTCAGCCTACCTTTAGAATTATAACGTTCCAACAAGTTGAACCTAAAAAACGCATAGTAGTATCTATTATGTATCGTTTTGGTGCTTCCTACCCAAAATCTTTGTTACTCCGAATTAAGTCCTAAAATCTAAGCTTTAGGTTTGCATTCTCATTAGTATATTTTACCTTTTACTAAAAAATATATAAAACAATTCAAAGAAAAAATGAAATTTAATAGAAAAGCAGAGTTCGGAAGGGGTGGTAGTAGGGGTCTAGGTTCAAATTTCCACCAATTTTAGAGTATGATCCAATGAAAGTTGACCATTTCACATGAATCACCTCAAAATCCCACAAATCAACAATCAATCAGCTCAGCTGGACATTAAAGTAGTTGTTCCCAAATTCAAACTTCAACGTCTTTTAATTTCTAGAAACCATCAATCAAATTGAAGTCAAACTTCAAATGTGTTTGCTGTTCATAAGTCAACACAATTGGAAGAATTGAAGAAGAAGAAGATGATAATTAATAAACACAAGTAAAAATGTTGATGATGATGATTATACTATAAAAATAAAAATTTAAAACAAAAGTATGATAATAACAATAAATATAAAAATAAAAACAAAAACCCAGAAACTGATGATGGATATGATGTTGTCTATACATAAAAACTTGTCTGCAACCTACAATTTTCACTGGCAATTTATTTTCACAAATCGAATTATCACCATAACAAATTTGGAACAAATATACCTCTAATCCGTTGTTTTTCGTCTGTCTTTGATCCTCTGGATTTTGCCAAGATGATGAGTGATCATTTAATCAAAATACCCACAAAAATCTAATATTGATGTTTTGTCATCACTATATGGTGATGAAAAATTTTGTAATTGCAGGCAGTTGGATGCTTGATTTTTTTTAGTAAGGAAAAGAATTAATAGAAGGGTGGTGGTGGTGGAGATGCGTAGGATACCCCGACTACTGGCGGTAGTGGGCCTTCGTATGCCGGAGCTGGCGGTGGTGGGCTTTGGTAAATGATTGGTGGCGGTGAATGATGGTGGACCGGTGGTGGAGGTGGGGAGTGGTAATGAGTTGGTGGAGGTGGTGGGTTGTGGTGGACAGGTGGTGGTGATGGTGATGGTGATGGTGGTGGGGGAGAGTATTCTATGCACGGTGGTGGTGGTGGGGGTTCTATACAGAGAGGAGGAGGTGGTGGAGAGTGGGGTGGTGGTGGAGAATGGGGTGGTGGTGGTGGTGATGAATAGATATAAGTGGGAGGTGGTGGTGGTGAGTGAGGTGGTGGGGGTGGTGAGTGAGGAGGGGGTGGCGAGTGTGGTGGAGGTGGTGAATTATAGTAGTAAGGTACGGGTGGTGGTGGGGAAGACGAGGGTGGGGGTGGTGGAGATGCCGTTGGAGGTGGTGGCGGTGGTGGTCTTACGCAATAAGGTGGAGTAATTGGTGGTGGTGGGGATAAGGTAGGAGGTGGCGGTGGTGGTGGTGGTGGTGGTGGCGGTGACATAACTGGTGGTGGAGGAGATGGAGGAGGGGGAGACGGTGGAGGTGGTGATGGTGGGGGTGGTGGAGGTGAGTAGACTGGTGGTGGTGGTGGAGGTGGTGATGGAGGAGGCGGTGATGGTGGGGGTGGCGGAGGGGAATAAACTGGTGGTGGTGGTGGAGGCGGCGATGGTGGAGGCGGCGATGGTGGAGGCGGTGATGGTGGGGGTGGTGGAGGGGAATAAACTGGTGGTGGTGGTGGAGGCGGTGGTGGTGGAGGTGGTGGAGGTGAGTATACCGGTGGTGGGGGCGAAGGGGGAGGTGGTGGAGGTGAGTAAACAGGTGGCGGCGGAGACGGTGATGGTGGGGTATAAACAGGAGGTGGTGGTGACGGAGTCACAACAGGTGGTGAAGGAGTTACAACCGGCGGTGAAGGCACGGGCACCGGAGGAGACGGCGGTGGAGGTGAGGGCAACTCCGGAACAAACGGAGCACACCTAAATGCACTACAATGTATCTTTTTAGACGCAAACATTTTACACTGCTTAGCCGACCTCTGTGCCGGCCTTGCCGGCAAACAATTCCTCCGATCATCAAAAGCAGCCAAATTCAAGCACACCGGCGGCTCACCGGTGAAGAAATTATCTGAATATGTAAAGTTCTCCAACCTCGGCAGCTTACAAATGCTTTGCGGTATACTTCCGGACAAGAAATTGTGAGCAACATTCAGCTGCTCCACACTCACCATACCGGAAATACTCTCCGGCAACGGTCCCATCAACTCGTTAAAGCTCACATCAAACACCGTTACTTCATTCAACAGCCCAATTTCATCCGGTACACACGATCGTAACCCATTATTCATCATAATAATCTCATTCAAAGTATCAGACATGTTCCCGATGCTCGCCGGAAGACAACCGTGGAACTTATTATTCGCCAAAACTATAACCGACACCGGCGAGTTACCGAAATTATTCGGCAATTCAAATTTAAACCGGTTGTGGTTGATAAAAATGGCATCCAAATCCTTATCAAATAGTTCCTTAGGCACATTACCTTCGAACTCGTTAAACCGGAGATCTAGAAACTTTAATTTCGGTAATCTAAGAACAACATAAGGAAATTTTCCGGCGAACCTGTTGTTGCTGATATCAAGCTCGAAAAGTATCTTCAATTTCTGAAACTTTTTAGGGATTGTACCGCAGAATCGGTTCGAATTGATGTGAAATAACGCCAAATCAGTAAGAAGTCCAAGTTCTTCTGGTAAGTACCCTGCAATATCGCCGTGGTTGAGGTCGATTCCGGCGACGGTTAATTCGGTGCGATTATCCGGCGCCGGAGCACAATATACTCCTGTGTAGCTACACACATCAGATCCGACCCAATTAGCGGTCAGATTAAGCGGATCTGAAAGTATAGCTTGCTTCCATGCTTGTAAAGCAATGTAAGCATTTCTCAGCCTAGGGTTTCCAAAAACCAACGAAGAATCAACCGTCACATTCTCCCCACGGTCACCGAACTCATCTCGGTAATACAAGAGCTGCCGATGCCGGATGTACAGCGCCTCATCGTCAGTGAGCGGAACGGAACCACCACCAACAACCGCACCGCCTCCATCATCCGAAAAACAATAAATATGAAAAGGTGAGAATGCTACTAGCACAAGAACAAAAACAGAGTACAAAAGATTGAAATAATGTGTTGATATGCTCTTCATCACAAGAGATTAGACATCTGATGCTCGAATAAATATTTTCAAAAAATCGAAATCGAAAGGCTGAAGAACACAAAGCAAAAGCGATTGAATTGAAATCGTGCCGTTTGAATTGAGGTTTTTGAAAATGTGGGAATGAATGAGGGTTTTGAGATTTGAGGTATTTTCTAGGGATTTTGGGAGAGCGTGTGAAGGGGGGTGAGAGAGAAGACAGCTAAATCACAGCTCAAAACCCACCAGATTCTCTCTCTCTAAAAAGAAAGAAAAATATAACTTTCTCTTTCTAAAATGTAGGGAGGTAATAATATTTATTGACAATTGAATGGACGCCGGAGGGTGGCCGGCAGATTTACCGGCGTGGACTTGGTATCACCGGTTTTAATTACTTTAACATATCACCCCTAAAGTTAACTAGTTTTTGTTAAACGCACTAGAGTTTTGTAGATTATTTTATAGCGCTCGTAGAACAAAAGTACGTGTTAGACCACTACTAACAATGATGTAACCGGCATCATAAGTTTTTGTCAAATCTGCGGCACAACAGCTCACACTTTAGCTGACATATAATTGACATATCCATGTCATCAATACTCATTCTTTTCAAATTTTTGGGTCTCATAATTATAAATATACACACACAAAATACTAAATACTCCATTAGAATACCTTGGAACCCACATTTTCAGCCTTTAATCTCTTCGCCCAGCCGATGTCTTCCAAAGACGACTTCATTGTGACGATTCTTGCCAACAGTGAAGCACCTCGTCAGTTGAGGAAGAGGACACTGAAGACCCCCATTGGTACTAGTATTAAATGCGATGAAATTTATAGAGTTGAGTATTGAAAGGTTTGGTGGTTAGTTACAAAAAACCATTGACATGGATGGTGAGTAGCAAACGCTGGTTGATTGTTTCGGTTTGGAAACGTTGAAAGTGACAAAGTTTTAGTCTAATTTTCTGGGTATTTGTATATTTTGTGTATGTATTTTATGTATGCAGTATTAAATGGAGGCGTATTAATGGTATAAATGTGTCAGTTCAATGTCAACTTATGTGACGCTGATTTGACAAAAATTGAAGTATTTGTTGGTGCAAGCGCTCTAACATCAAACAAATTCACAATTGAAGTAATTTAAGTACGTATTTCGTGTGATATGAATGTACTATGTTTACCTTATGTTTACCGATGATTGTATGGCAATTGTTGAACTTTAAACGTTTATAAAATTTAGTGTTGACATATAATTATATAAACGCGATTAGATGGTCGTATACTCGTATGTGTTATACATTTATCAAGTGTGGGTGTTTATGACAATTGGAAAAGAATTGTGCAACTCTCGCAAATTAGTGAAAGTATAAGGAGGTGATGTGTATTGAATATTCATAATCTCAATTTGTCTATTTGTGTACTTTATTTTGTTTTATATTTTCCAACGGTTTCTATCTTTAACGGGGAAAAATAAAAGTTTAACCAGCATGATTGATGTGATTGTAGAAAAAGACAATTGTACCATTTAAATTGTATATGATTCCCAAAATACTTTTAACTTTTAACTAAATAGCTATTATAAAATTAGAAAATCTTATAAAACCAAGTCAAGTTTGGATTTTGAAAATTCAACCATAATGTATATTATTTGTATCTATTTATATACATACTTGTTTGATCAAAATAAATGTTAAAATTAAAAATGACATGAGAAATAACAATTAGTGGATTATACATATTATCATATGGTGAGTAGCAATATGAAGTAGTGTGGTGTGATGGGTATTTTCAGGAAGATGATGTGGTGTGGTTGCTTAGGTGGTATCTGATGTGGCAAATTTTTCGTGTGACTAGTGGTACTCATACCCACCAACCTGAGAAATGTCATTACCCCTTACAATGTGTGGATACTTTATTTTGTTACTTATCACAAGATAATTGTTTAATCTATCAATTCTCTATTCACATATCAATCTTTGATTTTAATACTTATCTTGATCTAGTGAGTAGCAAGATAAAAAACACTAATCATAAGAAATAATAATATGTTCTATTAGATTTCAAATACCCCTTCGTGATGACAATGAGCATTAGGAAAATAACGTGGAAATAATTATAATTATCGGTGTTATTGTGGTCTAAATCATAGGCAACGTAAATAATTCGGACAACGAATAGTACAATGGCCAAACACACATATTACATAGTACATAAAACTTACATTAAAGACTTGAACGAACAAACAACTGGATGAATGGTCACAAACTTACATTAATTTGTGTAATGTATAAATCACTTCCTATATGCATATGTGTATGTATGTAGGGTGTTTGTGCAAGTGTCCAGTCTGAACTCAATCTGATATCTCAAAGTTTGCCAGGTTATTTAATTGAGCTAATGTCGAGTTAACCAAGTCAAAGTCAAATTTAAGTTCTATCTAGCTCAAACTCAACTTGTTTGTTGTGGTGAGTGTTACGCTCACCACAACGTTTAGATGCATGGATTTTTAGAGAAACTTATAAACGCGCAAAATGGTGGTCAATGGATGAGGTAAATTAGTTGTATAGACCCACCGAGTGCAACGTGGAAAGTGAAATGTGTGTATGACAAAACTGACAGGTTGGCAGTGCCAGCAAGGCAGCCAAACCACATTTGACGTGGCCCCTCCAAGTTTGACAATTGACAATTCACAATTACACATCATTCCTAGTTCCGTATGGCACTTGGGGCACGTTACATTTGTTCTATATCTCTCACTATTTCCTTTTTTTCCAATTTAGAATTACACCTGACTTATTGATTATGAATTGAAGTCCTGTTAAAAATAATTAGAGGATATTAGATGTTAAAAAAAACATATTCCAACTTCCAAGTCACACACTTCGTGTAAGTAAGAAGTCACACCTTCAATAATATTTTTGAGATCCCCAACTTAGTTTTAATTAATGTTGGATGGGTAGTTTAAATATTTTCAATTCTTATGTAAAAATAAAACTGAGGTTAACATATTTTTAGAGCAATGTTAACGGTTTCGTCTTTTCCTCGCCAGTAATTTGTCGGTTTGTGACACCATTGGGAGAAATGCGCCAGGTGCTTCTTATCTTCAAATGCATCGGTTATCCGATGACTCGGTCGACGAATTCAAATAGGGGGGAATTGATTGATATGACGCTTATGTGTTAAACTGATGAGTTAAAAGATAAGTCAAAATAACTCAAAGTAGCTTAAAAATCCAATTTTGGATCATATTCTTGATAAAATAACTCAACACATGATATAAAACCAAAAAATATATTATTGTAATAAGAATGAGTGGGTTAAACGCAAATTACGGGGGGAAACTGGAGACAACACAAAGAATGAGACCTTGTTTAATGTTTGCTTTACATTTCTTCTACGTTCACACCTCATTTTTACCTTTTAGTATAAATATATATTTACTTTTCAAAATTGATCTTGAAATGAAATATTTGACAAAGACGTCTTAACTATATAACTACATCTTCTTACTTTGTGATTTAACAAAAAGATAATGCACTTGTAATGTGTTATTCTACTTGTGCTCCATAAAACTTGTTTGGTTTTTAAAAATGAAAATGGAAATGATAATAGTAACCATGATTTCATTCGGTCGACATTACTATCAGCCTAAAAACTTCAAACATGTGGTTTTAAAAATAGCCAAATGGACTCTCTACAATAATCTATATTTCGACACTCAAACGGTTAAATCGATCAAAACTTCGAAACTTAAAAGATAACAACGTCTAATTTAATAGTACTTGTTATGTATTAGACTATTAGTTTACCATAAATGGGGTTTATATAAACTAGAAAAAAAAAACAGAATGAAGGGTATAAAAGTATTTGGTGAAAGGTGGTGGTGGTGATAGATGGGCCCCCACCACGAGGAGCTTAAAAGGAACGGGATTTGTTCATATGATTATTGACCACAACTTCCCTATTGCCATGCACAAATTCTACGGGACCATAATCCTTATCCTTAAATGTCCCCTTTTTTAAATTGTAAAATCATTTAAATTGTAGTTGAAATTTTAGTTTTTATCAAATTAATGTTAAGTAAATTGGCATATCAACTAACAAAACTGATACATTTATCCAAAAGTACATTAACTTCATTATCTTGAGCCACACAAATTATTTATTATATAAATTAAACATGCTAACAAAATAAATTAGACCCCGCAAATTTCTTTCATGTTTTCTTCTATTAACAGAAGCTACAAGCTGACACTACAATTGACACCACTATGATAATGGTGTCGGTTTACCGAAGGTATACTATTTACACAAAGTCTAAGTACATTAACTTCATTATCTTGAGCCACACAAATTATTTATTATATAAATTAAACATGCTAACAAAATAAATTAGACCCCGCAAATTTCTTTCATGTTTTCTTCTATTAACAGAAGCTACAAACTGACACTACAACTGATACCACTATGATAATGGTGTCGGTTTACCGAAGATATACTATTTACACAAAGTCTAAGTAATATCCTTAGTATATTAAGCTACTCTTAAACTAATCAAATATCTAACTTACTTATAGTAATGTATCTTTTGAGGCTTTTCGGTACTAATATCAAATGCGTATTTCTAATGTATGCTCATAGTCACACAATAAGTGATATTAAATTTATCTGAAACTTTTAAAATTATAATAATAATCATTAATGAAGTTATAATATAATATTTTTAAGTGATGCATTAAATGTATTTCATAATTTATGTATTTATTGACGTTAATGTATGCCTATGGGCACACATTAGAAAAACTCATACCATAATTACCAATATTCCATCGTTCACCATTAAAAGAAATTAAAAATTCATTATTTTAATCAAATAACAAAAAATAAATTAGGAAAACAAAGCAGATTCTTGCGTAATTTAAAATTTTACTATTTAGAGTGGGGCGGTGGAGTTTGGTAGCTAGCAACTATTCAGTTTTCCCACGGGTAATTTGATGTATTCACGTACACTTTTACGTCAAAGTTATTTCCTGTATATTAACACATACTTCGTATATATATGTGCATTGTATATATATTTTTATTCTCCGAACGTATATTTGATATGTACGCAACATAACCGTTATCATGATCATATCTAAATGTTTATTTGAACATTTGATAAATACTTATTTATTGAGGGATAAAGCAGTAAATTTTATAAAGTCAATAAGTAACGCTCATCAATAGGCATTGTTTGCTCGAATTCTAATTTTTTTATGTGACTTAGTGGTTTACAGAAAACACATCCAAACACTCCTTTCCCGTTATGAATGTATAAAAGTAGAATACCGAATAAATTATCATTAAAAAAAATGTATTAAAAATATTGTAAACTTGAGCGAAATTGATATGGCTTTTAGCGGTGTGAAGTTGGTTGTTTTGTGGATGAGTAGGATGGTATAAATATTGACGCGTCAATGAGATATATAGAAGAAGAAATGCCATTTTTGATGATGAAATCTCTCTAAACATCCATTCTTGCCAGCTGCTTTGGACCCCGACAACATCTTTTTTATTTATTTATAGAGATTCCCAATTAAATTAATAACCCTCAATATGTATTTTTCCCCTCATTTCATAAAACCTTCGAGCTACCCGTAAGCAATAACAACAACAACGATATCCAATTCATATAAATGAGAGATATGATGAATGTAAGATGTATGCAGTCATAATTTACCTTGAGGCAGAGATATTGCTTTCAAATGTACCTCAAACAAAGTACTAGTGAAAGCAATAGTCATCGATCCACACATGGAACCAAACTATACTGAAAACCAACTATTTTTCATGGAGCAAAAACCGAACCATAGATAACCATTAACGAACTTGGTCTCGATTTGGTTAACTTATTTCAACTATCTGGATCGAGTTTTGTACTCCCTTAATTTTTGTTCTACATTTGTTTTCCTTGTTCTTTATTTTAAACACTAGTTCGCTTTATTTGACTTGCAGGAAATGAGAAGGTAGCTTGTTGGAATGAGCCTATTAGATCGGTGGTCTTTACTTGGTTGGAATCGGCCGGTTGGACATATGTAGTTTTTATATAGTCAAATTTAAATTCAGTTGAAAATTATGATTTGAGTAACTTTTGATTTTTTATGATATTTATTTTGTATTTTTCTAGTTTATTTTTACATTTACGTATCATTTACATAATAATTGGAGTATATCATAACTACTAAACGCTATTATTAGCTAATTTGGTTTAATCAGTTCAACTGTATTTAGGTTATTAGACGGTTCAATGCAAAACTCAATATTTTAAACATTGATTAAAAGCAAATGGCATGTTAATCTTTTTTTATTAAAAATACGAAAAATATGGATGAGAAGGGGAACTTTATATGTATGTTAAGTGTTAACCTTATACGTATCAATGTATTAATATTTGACTTTTTCTATACCAAGAAATGTAATATTTAAATATAGAATTTCCAAGATGTTTCTCATTTCGGCTCTTATTGGAGCACACCAAACGCTACAAGTTTAATAAAGTATTAGATATAGTTGTCAAGTTTAAAATCTAAAAACGGAGGGAAATAATCAATAATTGAATGGAAGCATATCCGTGTATGTGAAAGATAAAAATAAGGGCAGTTGCAACAAATCCATACGTAGAGTATATATGTATTTTCAGCAGCCAGGTTTCCAGCCTGTCAATTATGGGATTATAAACAATAGGATAGGATTTCTACCAAAACTCAATAATTGTAACGGCTTAAAAAAATATTCCCACATCCCAAATTTATTGTCCATTACAAAAAAACAAACAATTTAAGAAAAATACATTAATTATACTATATCATCAATCACATTTTCTTTTTTTCACTTAAATGTTTTTTGATTGATTGAAATTTAGGAAAAACAGTCTTTGTGCACCAATTGCGTCTTTTTGGTTTTGAATTGTTTGGGAACGATGCACAACTTGTGTAAGAGAAGCAAATAAGTTTAGCATCTTTCTTTGTAGATATTTTATGCTATTTTGTAGTTGTCAAGATCAGTTTTTAAGAATCGTGTCGACTTTTGAAGTTGTTTGAGACGAAGTTTAGCATCTTTATTTGTAGATCGTTTGTGCTACTTTGTAGTTGTCAAAATCGATTTTGAAGAATCCTATCGACTTTTGAAGTTGTTTGAGACGAAGTTTAGCATCTTTCTTGTCCCACCCAGGCATAGGTTTGTATAGTTAAGGGCCCGAAGTGGATTTTTTAAATGAGTTTGTATTTAGGTTTGATAACCATTTCAATCTGGTTCGATAACAAAATCCAATGGTTCAGTTCGACTCTCTTCTTGCTTAATTACCCGCTTCGTTTAGACCGGTATACATATTTTTTCGCTCCAAACCGGTCGTTAAAACATTGATTAGCACATAATCAAACTGTTGGATCCCAACAACACAAATGTGTTGCGTTATGACAAGTAAAAACGATTAATATAAAGAACACACAAGATTTCAATGATTAAAAGTTTATTAAAACAACTTAATGCAGTACAAAGTTTGCAGAAATAGATAGTACACACTAACTAAAATTCTATACTTGAAGTGACACTTTTTGTTCGCTCAAACTAGAAGATAATGCAAGGAAAGTTTGTACCAGCTGATACTAACAGCTGATATTGAATGCCTGAGTGATAACTACGAAGGAGTTAATATCAGACAAATAACAAACTCTCAGAGAATGATCTTGTGCTATGAATTCTAAAAGGTGTGTGTAAATGCAAGCATTTACGTCTCTATATATAGCCCATGATCCGTGTTCCTTTGTCCACAAGATACCCGACGTGTAAACATATTATTCGTCGATGTAGACTTGTCCACAGAAACATTAAATGCTCTTGCTACCTTTTCTGACGCACGGTGAAAAGGTGTACTATGATAGTACAAAAGTAGTTGACTTTCCGTTTACATGCTTGGAGGGACAAACGATGATGTACTGACATATTATCTTCTATTCCAAAATAGAAGATCTTCATCGTTTTCTTCTTCTTTTTGCGGGAACGGGAAATGTTCAAAGTGTCAAGAACATTTCCACCAAGTCTTTATCTGCAGCAGGTATCATCAGCTGATTCCACAATCAGCTGAATGATCTTCTTCTTGTCTTTATCCTTTGGCCATAGACTTCGAATGAACACTCTTCTTTAGCTGTAGATTTGACTTGTTTTCCTAGAGCAAAGTACGTACTCAGCTGAAGGTTTATTGCATATACTTGCTTCAACTGAGATACATACTTCAGCTGATATTATTCTTCTTAGCTATTGATCATCAAATCTTATATACTTAGTCTAGGGACTAACAATCTCCCCCTATTTGATGCAATCGAATAGTTGTATAAGTATGACCCTGTAATGATTTAGTTGTTTGGATCAGCTGAATGTCTACGTGCTTTGACCCTTTGGGTTCTTTTGTATATGTTTATCTTTTTACAATTTTTTTACAAGTATGTTACAAATATTTTGATTTTCTATTGATATGAAGCTGATAAAATACAAGGAAAATCAAAAAACAAAATTACAATGTCTAGGGCATTGCTTCCCTAGTGACATTGTGATACAATGAGCTGATGGCTGAGTCGATTAATTTCTTCATTTCTCTTCCCTCTTCAGTGGAGGAACTCAGCGACTTATGATAGATCAAAAGTTGATCAATATCACATAGAGACAATTCATCAGCTCGTTGAACGCAAGACACCTTCTTCTCCAGATAGCAAAAACCATAGATTGGCTCTTTGACGATCAACCCAGGGACAAAGTTTACTCCCATGGGGATGGTTCTTGTGATATTGAGTCTTGGTCGTTTTGTAAATATAATTGAAGACCCAATATCAAGTGTTCTGGAGTCAGCGAAGGGCTCGGGGAAAACAGACTTACGTTTCTCCCCTCTTGCTGAGGAGCTTTAACCAGCAGGTTCTCTGACAGCAACTTCTTGAGATTCACGCAAGTCAGTTGGTATTCGATTTGCCAACTCAGGAGAACGTCTCCTGGTATTGTCGCATAGAGTCTTGAAGGTGAAGATTGCGACTTTTATCTCACTTTCCAGATCTGTTATAGTATCTGACGGTTTTGCAAATCTGGCAGCTGCTAGCAACTCATTCCACTCAGCATAGTTGAGTTGAGTGCTGATTTTGATCAGAGGAACCCTTTCAGAGACAATAAGTCCTCCAGCTCTATATATTATTACTTCTTGTGGAGAGCTGGATGACGACTTGGGGGCCCTTACGCTGGTGATTTTTGCTTCTTGCCTACGTTTGCAAAGAACCTTGTTGAACAACCTAATGTTCTCAGCTCTTTGTGCTTCAGCTCTTTGATACAGCTCTTCTTGATTTTTTCTTTGAAGGGCAATAACTATATTGAGATCAGCAGTGGTTCCAGCTTCCTTTAACAGAAGAGCTTTGACCGTGGCAAACGTGGGCTCCCCCTCAGCATGTTGAGGATTCACCTGTATAATGGGCTGAGGGTTTTGGATTTGCGGGGCTTGGACTTGTGGGCCCTCAACTGATTCAAAGGAATCAACGATTTTAACAAAATCAGTTGAGGTGTCTTCTGTCCTGAAGCCTTCAGCAGCGGTGAGTGTTGATTGCATGGTTGTCTCACTAGCTGAAGTAGTTACCTCAGGTGTTTCAGTAGTGACGAGTGATGTTGGAATTTCAGTCTCGTCTACTGAAACGTCTTCTTCTTCTGGTATCCCAGCAGAGGTGATAGGTGGAGATCTTGAAGTCTCCCCTGCTGGAATGTCTTCTACATTGGCTCCAACAGCAGAGGTGATTATAGATTGTGAAACATTTTGTTCACCTTGTTGTTCACCTGCTGAAGTAGCTTGCTCTTTCTCCCCCTCAGAGAGTGCCTGAAGAATTAAGGTACTCTCTGGTGCTGAAGCAGGATGGACAGCAGCAGCACCCTCATTTAACTTTTGAAGAATGAGGTTTAGGGTGCCTTGGAGACCAGCCTTGGGAAGTCAGCGAGCTGACTTCAGTCTCCAGTTTGTCCATTCTCGTGGACACAGCAGAAGCGGACTCCTCAATAGCCTTAGAGAGTTGGCTATGAGTGTTGGTCAGCAGAGACTCTTGCTTTGACTGTGCAAGATCCAGACGATCGACAGCTTGTTGGAGAGGAGATACCTGGAGGACAAGGTATTCAGTTGTCTTTCAACTTCTGCTTCTGTTGCCCGAGCTTCGGAGAGAAGCTTGTCTTTCTCGACTCTGTCAGATTCGAGAATGGAGTTCAACTCTCGATGAATATACGTTTTGAGAGTGTTGAACTCGCTGGTGTTGAGACGAATCTGCTCAAAAAGAAGAACTAGCTGAGGAGTCTGAGTGTGAACCTCAGTGTGCAGAGAAGTTATGCTGGAAGAGAGATTCTCAGCAGTTTTAGCAAACTTCTTTGAAACATCCCTGCGAAGGGTGTCCATCTGCTTACTCAGCTTGGCCATCCCAGGTCGAATCAGGGATGTTACAACTCTAGACATCAGAGCAGCAGCGGCTCTGATGGGAATGCTTCCTCCAGCTTTGCTGGATTCAGCATGGGACACTTGGACGCTTTGGGGGAAGGGGTCTGGTATGTCTCCAACTGGAGGGGTAACCTCAGCTGTGAGAGTGGGTGTTCCTGAGTTAGGAGGAATCGCTCCTATGGGATGCTCAGAAACTATGGGGGTGAGATGGGTCCAGCTGAAACTTCTGGGTTTCTAACAGAAGTGCCGTCATCAGCTGTCAAATCAGTTTGAAGCCAAGCATCTACTTCTTCGTCAGCGGACAAATAGTAATGCCGAAGGGGTTCATCAGCCGAATCAAACATCACATGGAATGCTGTTTGATTATCTTGAGCTTCGGTCTCACCAGCCGGCGAAACTGGTATAGAGACTGGAGAAAGAGTTCCTCTAGGTTGTGTGTCAGCTGCCTCACAGCTCAGTTGGCGAATACGTTCGCGATCACTGGCAGCTTGGGTGGTATGCCTCAGTAACAACTTGGTCTAAAGTCGTCTCTTCTTTGGCGGTGGTGGTTTCCTCGACCACCAGCTGGCGTGTGCTGGTGATGTTGTGGGAAACATAAAGAACAGTTTCAAGATTGACTTGGCTTCCAGTCAATCTGTCATCAACACCGAGCTAATCTCAACAAGGCCTCTTCTAAACGGGCCTCCTAGATCATCAATCCCGAACCTGAGTACATAGCAAAACACAAACATAGTACGTGAGACAAAATTGCCTCGTGAGATACATGGGTTTTAGACCCGATAAACAACTAGTCAAATAATATCATTTATACTTAAAATAATATTACTAAGTTCGTTTGGGCCACTTCATTAATTTCATCGTTGGCCCATAGTCACATAGGACGCGGTACGCTCCGGTACGGGTACGCAGTACGGGTACGCGATTCACTAGTTTAGGTGTATCCGATACGCAAGGGGGTAGGTTCATTTCGGTACGTGTCCGGTACGGTGTACCTTACGTTTTGGAACGATGTACCATACGATGTACCCTTAATTCTAAGTTTTCTTTGCATATATATAATTATATTAAAACAAAATACAGAGATAACGATCTTTTCCTAAACTATATGGGTGATTTGATTCTTAATCATTCCTATAATAAAAAAATATACACAATCGATCCTGAAATTTAAAAATTATGCCAATACATTCTTAAACTATATGGGTGATTTGATTCTTAACCAAAGAACGATCCCGGTAGCGTTCGGTACACCAACGTATCGCGTTTCGGTACGCGGCGTCCGGTATGCAGTACGCACCCTAACCAGTGTATCTTGTGACTATGCATTGGCCAATGTCAAGATAATCGGAATGCCTCCAATCTATCAAGACCGTCATATCCACGGTAACCGGAATGCCTCCAATCTACCGGGACTCATAGGTATTGGGTAATCGGAATGCCTCCAATCTACCACTAACCTTAAGGTACCGTAATAACCGGAATGCCTCCAATCTACTACGGCCTAGGGACATCATCATCATCATCATTACTTATCTTTTATCATTACGAGCTTATAGCTCCATCATTTCTCAATCAATTAATCGTTTCATCATCATAAAAGCAATTCATCATAAATCGCATAAATAACTAAATTACTTATATACTCGATAAAAAACATTTAATCATAAAACATTTTCTAACTATGTACTCAGTTTTGAAAGTTCACATGTACTCACCTTAGCCAAGCTTATCCAAAGACTTATTCCTTGAACACCGATATCACTTCCCAAGATTTGAATGCCTCAAATACTTCAACCAATAACCTATTATCAAAACCAATACAATGTGTTGCATCAATCATCAATACTAACTACAAAATCCATGGCTAGTCAACTACTAGCAACAATTCCCCCAAGTTAACAAACCCTAATTCCATAAATCACCATCTTTTCATAGATTCATAATATGAATGCATTTTCCTTGTTAAAATACCATAGATCTAAGTTATACCACTTCCATTTAACCATTTATGTTCAAATCCAAAAACTAGGGTTTATGATTCAAGCTTCCCCTACTTGAATCTAAGACTTACAACACAAGAGAGATGAAGATTTACCTTTGATCTTCAACTATGAGCAAGAATCCTCAAGATTTGATGAAGATTAAGCTCCAATCGCCACTTTACACTCAGAAATCGCACACACAAGTTGAGAGGAGAAAACTAGGGTTTATGTGTGTAATAAATGAGAAGATCCCGACTTTAATGTTGGTGTCGGAGAAGTTCCCGATCGTGAACAAAGTTCGCGTCGCTAACTCCATCACGTACGCAGAGTTCGCGATCGCTAGCTGGTCGGGAAATAGTTCACGCCTGATTGCCCAAATCGCTGCATCATGTTCATGATCGTGAACATAAGTTCACGCCGTGAACTTCCTGAGCAGCCAAGGCTACACTTATTGATCTTTGGCTCGACCCGGTTTCGTCTATAACTTCTTTATACGATGTCCAAATGACACGAAACCAAATCCTACGTTCTTTAAACGATTTATCCTTATTTATCATATTTTTGTACAATTTATTTATTTACAAATTTCGGGTCGTTACAACTATCAACCCCTTAATGAGATTCCGTCCTCGGAATCTCAACATAGTTTACGAAGTTCGGGTATCTTTTCCGAATCTCGTCCTTGACTTCCCAAGTCAAGTTCGGTCCAAGGGAATGCTTCCACTTGAACAACACCAATTCAATTTCTTTATTCCGAAGTTTCTTGGTCTTTGATTCTAGTATGGCTTCGGGTTCTTCAATCAATCGATTCGGGGCATCAACCCGCAACTCTTGTAATGGGATTATGTTCTCAACTTCACCCACGAACTTCTTCAAATAACTTACATGAAACGTATCGTGAACACCTTGAAGTTCGGGTGGGAGTTCTAACTTAAAAGCTTGCAAACCGACCCGTTTTAAAATCTTAAACGGGCCAACATATCTCGGGCTCAATTTGCCCTTCTTTCCAAACCGCATCACGCCTTTCCAAGGCGATACTTTCAACATCACCATGTCACCAACATCTTAGTCATACGGTCTCTTTTTCAAACCCGAGTAGCTTCTTTATCGGTCTTGTGCGATTTTCATATTGGTTTGGATTATTCCAATCTTTTCGTTGGTCACCTTCACAATTTCGGGACCCGTGAGTTTCGTCTCACCCGCCTCAAGCCAACACGATGGAGTTCTACATTTCCTCCCATACAACTCCTCATAAGGCGGCATTTTAATAGTCGGATGATAACTATTATTGTAGGAGAACTCGACTAACGATAAATGTTCATCCCATTTACCCCCAAAATCTAGCACGCACGATCTTAGCATATCTTCAACCGTTTGGATGGTTCTTTCACTTTGACCGTCGGTTTGCGGGTGGTAAGCCGTACTCAACCGCAATTTCGTTCCCAACTCTTCTTGCAACGATCTCCAAAATCTCGAGGTAAATCTCGCATCTCTATCGGACACGATCGATAACGGGACTCCATGAAGTCTTACTACTTCAACCACATACAACTTTGCTAACTTCTCAAGTGGCATGGTTTCCCGAATTGCCAAGAACAATGCACTTTTGGTCAACCGGTCAACTATAACCCAAATGGCGTCGTGGTTCTTGCTCATCTTTGGCAATCCAACAATAAAATCCATTGTTATATATTCCCATTTTCCGGCCGGTACTTGTAACGATTGAGCTACCCCATACGGTACTTGATGCTCGGCTTTCACTTGTGCACACGTGGCACACTTCGAAATATACTTTGCCACTCTTGCTTTCATCCCGGGCCACCAATACGTCTTCTTCATATCTTGATACGTTTTTGTACTTCCCGGGTGGATCGAATACTTAGACTTATGAACCTCGTTTAGCAACTCTTTTCGGGTACCCCCGAACTTGGGAACCCAAATTCGGCCACCTACGGTTTTTAACCCTTGTTTGTTTTCCACAAAATGTTGGTTCTTCCCTAAACGTTCTTGCCTCAACTCTTCTTTTTCCATCACTTCTCGTTGGGCCTTTTTGATTCGTTCTACTATACTCGAGACCACTTCAATAAGTGTTAGTTTCCCTCTATTCGATTTTTCATACACTTTTCGGCTTAAGGCGTCGGCTACCACGTTGGCCTTCCCCGCATGGTATACAATCTCGCAATCATAATCATTTATCAATTCGATCCATCTCCTTTGTCTCATATTTAAGTCTTTTTGCGTGAAGACATATTGAAGACTTTTGTGATCCGTATATAACGTGCACCTTGTGCCATATAAGTAGTGTCTCCACAACTTCAAAGCAAACACTATCGCCGCCAACTCTAAATCGTGGGTCGTGTACCTTATTTCCGCATTCTTTAGTTGTCTCGAGGCGTAGGCAATCACTTTTCCTCGTTGGCAAACCTTTATTCGAGGCATCACTATAAACAACAAAGTCTTCCATTCCTTCGGGTAGTGTGAGAACCGGGGCGTTACACAACTTTTCTTTCAATATGGCGAATGCTTTCTCTTGTTTTTCTCTCCACACGAACTCACTACTCTTTCGGGTCAACAATGTGAGTGGTGTCGCCACTCGAGAAAAGTCTTGGATAAATCGACGGTAATATCCGGCAAGACCGAGAAAACTTCTCACCTCGGTTGGAGTTCGTGGCGGTTCCGACTTCATAACCGCTTCAATCTTCGACGGGTCAACTTTGATTCCTTCTCGTGGCACGACATGTCCAAGGAATTGGACTTCTCGAATCCAAAATTCACACTTAGAAAACTTAGCATACAACTTCTCTCGTTGTAGTACTTCTAACGTTTGCTTTAGGTGACTCTAGTGTTCTTCTTCGTTTTTAGAATAAATAAGAATCTCGTCAATAAATACGATAAGAAACTTGTCAAGGAATGGTTTGCAAACCCGATTCATGAGGTCCCTTAAAATGGCCGGTGCATTAGTCAACCCGAATGGCATTACCAAAAACTCGTAATGCCCATAACGTGTACGAAACACCGTCTTCTCGGTATCTCCTTCTTTCACTCGAACTTGATGGTAACCCGATCTCAAATCGATCTTTGAGAAATAATCGTCTCCTTGAAGTTGATCAAACAACTCGTCAATTATAGGCAACGGGTATCACTTCTTAATGGTCATCTTATTCAACTCTCGGTAATCGATGCACATTCTCATTGAACCGTCTTTCTTTTTAACGAACAATACGGGCGCACCCCATGGAGACGAGCTAGAACGAATGAATCCTTTGTCGAGCAATTCTTGCAACTGCGACATTAATTCCCGCATTTCGGTGGGAGCCAAACGTATGGAGCACGAGCTATCGGCGTCACTCCCGAAACTAAGTCGATACGGAGTTCTACTTGCCTCTCCGGTGGCAATCCCGGTAAATCGTCGGGAAACACTTCGGGAAAATCCCGAATCACCTTCACATTTTCCATCGTCTTATTCTCTTTCCTTCCATCTAACACATATGCTAAAAAGGACGAACACCCTTTGGCTAAACATTTCCTTGCTTTAACCGCGGTCATAAGGCTCAGTAAGTGGTGTCGTCTCTCGCCATACACATAAACTTTTTCATTATCGGGAGTCTTGATCGAGACTATCTTCTTCCCACATAAAATCTTTTCTTGATGTTCACCCAACCAATCCATACCAATAACTGTAACACCTCAAATTTTAAATACAAAATATTTGCCCAAAATAAAACATTTTTCATAAATAGAAGAACTATCCCAAAAATATGGATTTACAAAAACCTTTGGTATGAATCAGAGTATAAAGTTTTGGTGTTACAAAATATATCAAAACCAAAGCTAAGCATAAATCCAATCTAAAGTTCTTCTACTCTAGGTCCCGCAACTCTATCCGTGCGAACCTAAGCCTTCGATCCCGAACCTGAGTACATAGCAAAACAAGACAAGGAGTACGTGAGACAAAAACGTCTCGTGAGCTACATGGGTTTAGACCCGATAATAATAAAGGTAATCGAATGGCATACAGTCAAACATGTAAGTAATCATCCATCTATCTAGTCACCCTATTGTGACTCTAATACTTGCTTTCCTAGCAATCATATCTAGTTATCGGGTTGCCCCCGAACTAACTAGAACCACCTTGACTTATTAACCGAAATCCATCGCCATTAATAAGCCTCAAGATACCGGCAAGAGGGATTCGCCCAATCTACCGATACCTGCCTTACTCGCCGGACTATCTCCAGTTAGCAAGACTACTATCGTGGTGGAGTCGATGGGAATCCACCCAATTGCCCCTCACACCACACCTCATGATCGGGGGTCCCCCGCATCATCACATCATCTCAACATATCATAACTCGATGGTTATGTCAATCTAGCTCTCGGCTATCACGTCTATCATCAAACAAGTTAGTTCAGTACAACTATCGGTATAACTAACTACTAACTACTAGTCTACACAAATAAGCAAATAGACCATAACACAAGTAATAAAAGGTATTTTATAGGCTATGTACTCAGTAAATTCCACACGTACTCACCTTAGCAATAAAGATGTTTTAACCGTATTCTTTCCGCCGGTTCCTTGTTCACAATTCGACCACTTCAATACTTCACCGAATGCCTAAACAATAATCATACAATGCTCAACATCACAATCAACTAATAATGTGTTCATCTAACTCTAGATAACACCCAACAATCCATTTCCCCCAATTATGGTGATTTACCAAACCCTAGGTTTAACCAACCCTTAAGATTCTTACCAATCGAAATCATACACTTGTTTCCTTTGTTAATATACCATCTATTAAGTGTATACATCATTTATTCACCATAAACCATAACCCCCAATAACTAGGGTTTCAAACCCAACCATCAAAATACATAGATCTAAAGCCACAAAGATCAAGGAGTGAAGATATACCTTTAATCTTCACTTAGGAGTGAAATCTACCAAGGATTTGAGAAGAAATCACCACCAAACAGCCCTTATGCTCGAAAATCGCCAAAAGAGAAAACTAGGGTTTACTATTGCATTAAATGAACCAAAACCCGACTTTAATGCTGGTCGACCATACTTCGCGACGCGAAGTAGTTCGCGTCGCTAACTCTGAAAATCGTACGCCAACTTAGCGATCGTTAACCCATCGCGAATTACTTAGCGACCACATGGCCAACTTCCTGGAGCTCGTTCGCGATCGCGAAGTGTAGTTCGCGTCGCGAACTCCTGATGAGTGCAGGGCTGCACTTTTTCAACTTTGTCTCGACCCGGTTTCGCCCATAACTTTCTCGTACGGTCTCCAAACGACACGAAACCAATTCCTACGTGTTTTATATGATTTATCCATAATTATCATATTTTTACATATTTTATTTATTTACAAATTCGGGTCGTTACAACTATCTACCCCTTAAGAAGATTCCGTCCTCGGAATCTCATCATAGTTCACGAAATCCGGGTACCTCTTCCGAATCTCGTCCTTGACTTCCCAAGTCAAATTCGGCCCAAGTGAATGCTTCCACTTGACCAACACCAACTCGATCTCCTTATTCCGAAGCTTCTTTGTTTTCGTCTCTAGTATAGCCTCGGGCTCCTCAATCAACCGGTTCGGGCCGTCAACCCGCAATTCTTGCAACGGGATAATATTTTCAACCTCCCCGATAAACTTCTTCAAATAACTTACGTGAAAGGTGTCATGCACACCTTGAAGCTCGGGTGGAAGTTCCAACTTAAAAGCTTGAAGCCCGACCCGTTTTAATATTTTAAACGGTCCAACATACCTTGGACTTAACTTCCCTTTCTTACCAAACCGCATTACACCCTTCCAAGGTGACACTTTCAACATGACCATGTCACCGACATCCAAGTCGTATGGTCTTTTCTTCAAACCCGAATAACTTCATTGTCGATCTTGGGCGACTTTCATGTTGGTTTGAATAATACCGATCTTTTCATTCGTCACCCTCACGATCTCGGGACCCGTGAGTTTCGTCTCTCCCGCTTCCAACCAACAAGATGGAGTTCTACATTTTCTCCCATATAACGCCTCATAAGGCGGCATTTTAATAGTCGAGTGATAACTATTATTATACGAGAACTCGACTAACGGTAAATGTTCATCCCATTTACCACCGAAATCTAACACACACGATCTCAACATGTCTTCGACCGTTTGAATCGTTCTTTCACTTTGACCGTCGGTTTGCGGGTGGTAAGCCGTGCTCAACCGCAACTTTGTACCCAACTCTTCTTGTAATGACCGCCAAAATCTCGAGGTGAACCTCGCGTCTCTATCGGATACAATCGATAACGGAACCCCGTGGAGTCGAACCACCTCGTCAACATACAACTTAGCCAATTTCTCGAGTGGCAATGTTTCCCGAATTGCTAAAAATAACGCACTCTTGGTCAACCGGTCAACTATGACCCAAATGGCATCGTGCCCTCTACTCGTCTTCGGTAAACCTACTATGAAATCCATAGTTATATCTTCCCACTTCCCGGCCGGCACAACCAATGATTGAGCTACCCCATACGGTACTTGATGCTCGGCTTTTACTTGTGCACACGTGGCACACTTAGAGATATACTTGGCCACTCTCGCCTTCATTCCGGGCCACCAATAAACCCGTTTCATATCTTGGTACGTCTTTGTACTTCCCGGGTGAATCGAATACTTCGATTTGTGCACATCATACAACAACTCTTTTCGAATACCACCGAACTTAGGAACCCAAATACGACCGCCTACGGTCTTCAACCCTTGTGCATTTTCGAGAAAATGTTGGTTCTTACCTAACCGTTCTTGTCTTAGTTCGTCCTTTCCCACAACCTCTCGTTGGGCACTCTTGATTCTTTCGATGATGCTCGAGACGACTTCTATACGTGTTAAAATTCCTCGGTTCGGGTTCTCATAAACCTTTCGGCTCAAGGCATCGGCCACCACATTCGCCTTACCCGCGTGATACACAATTTCACAATCATAGTCGGCTATCAACTCGATCCACCTTCTTTGTCGCATATTAAGATCTTTTTGAGTAAACACGTATTGTAGACTTTTATGATCCGTGTATAATGTACACCGAGTACCATACAAATAATGCCTCCACAATTTCAAGGCAAAAATAATCGCCGCCAATTCCAAGTCGTGTGTCGTGTACCTCAATTCCGCATTTTTCAATTGTCGCGAGGCATACGCGATCACTTTACCTCTTTGCATCAACACACAACCGAGCCCTTGGTTCGAAGCATCACTATAAACTACAAAATCTTCCATACCATCCGGTAATGTAAGAATCGGCGCGTTACATAACTTTTCTTTCAACAACTTAAACGCCTCTTCTTGCTTCTTCTCCCATACAAACTTCTCACTTTTTCTCGTTAACTTCGTAAGTGGAATCGCGATTCTCGAGAAGTCTTGTATAAACCTTCGGTAATAACCGGCCAATCCAAGAAAACTTCTAACCTCGGTAGGAGTTCTCGGAGGTTCCCAATTTGACACCGCTTCAATCTTGGACGGATCAACTTTAATACCATCACACGTCACCACGTGACCTAAGAATTGTACTTCCCGTAACCAAAATTCACACTTCGAGAATTTGGCATACAACTTCTCTCGTTTCAACACATCTAGAACAAGCCTCAAATGACTTTCGTGTTCTTCTTCGGTTTTCGAATAAATTAGAATGTCATCAATAAACACAATTAAAAACTTATCAAGGAACGGCTTACAAACCCGATTCATTAAATCCATAAAAATAGCCGGTGCGTTTGTAAGACCAAACGGCATCACTAGAAATTCATAATGACCATAACGTGTACGAAAAGCCGTCTTCTCGGTGTCGCCTTCTTTCACCCGAACTTGGTGATAACCCGACCTCAAATCGATCTTCGAGAAATAACTAGCACCTTGCAATTGGTCGAATAAGTCGTCAATTCTCGGCAACGGGTAACGGTTCTTAATTGTTACCTTGTTCAATTCTCGGTAGTCGATACACATTCTCATCGACCCGTCTTTCTTTTTAACAAATAACACCGGTGCACCCCACGGTGACGAACTCGGACGAATAAAACCTTTGTCTAATAAATCTTGCAATTGGGTCATCAATTCTCGCATCTCGGTGGGAGCTAAACGGTAGGGAGCACGAGCAATCGGCGTCGCCCCCGGCACTAAATCAATCTTGAACTCGACTTGTCTCTCCGGTGGCAAACCGGGCAAGTCATCGGGAAATACCTCGGGGAAATCCCGAATAATTTTAACATTATCCATTGACTTCTTTTCTTTTCGGCCATCTAATACATATGCAATAAACGATGCACAACCCTTCGATATACTTTTCCTCGCCTTAATGGCGGTAATCACATTAGGCATGTGATGTCGTTTCTCCCCATACACGTACACTTTTTCATTCTCGGGTGTCCTAATCGACACAATTTTCTTTCCACACAAAATCTTGGCTTGGTGCATACCCAACCAATCCATACCGATAACCACGTCAAACGCCCTAATTCCCATGGGCAATAAATCTACCTTAAACTTTCTACCGTCTATTTCTATTTCACAATTTCTATAAACACATTCGACCATAGACGTTTTCCCGTCGGCTACTTCTATCTCATAAACCTCATCTAACATCTCGGACGGCACATTCAATTTACAACCGAATTCATAGGACACAAACGAATAATTGGAACCCGAATCAAATAAAATATGAGTTGGCAAGGAGTTAATGAATAAAGTACCTGACACCACATCGTGTGCCTCCTTCGCCTCCTCCCGAGTAAGTTGGAAGGATCGCCCCTTAACCTTCGCCGGCTCCACCTTCTTTTGAGCCGTGGATACCATCGACTCAATTCCCTTCTTCGGGCACACATTGCTATAATGCCCTTTCTCGTGGCATGAATAGCACTCCACATCAGCCGTCAACTTGGCCCTACAATCCCGGGCTAAGTGCCCCATCTTACCACAACCATAACAAGCTTTCGATTCCCCTCGGCATATGCCGGTATGATTTTTCCCGCATTTCTTGCACGGGCCAACACTTCCTTGTTTAGAGAAGCTCGATGTGAACTTCCCTTTCTTGAACGAACTAGAGCCGCTCTCGGCTTTCCTTTTCTCGCCCACTTGGGCCCTCTCGGCAACCCGTGCCTCATTCACCTCTTCCACACCCCGGGCGGCACTAATGGCCTCATCTAGTGAAACCGCCCTCTTCACTTCTAATTGGTAGTCCCACGGTAACCCACTAGCATACCGGACCACCCTCAACCTCTCATCCGAGTAGGTTTTAGCAACAAACGGGAGCAATCCCGTGAATTCTCTCGAGTATTCCTCGATCGACAAATCACCCTTCTTGAGGGTCACGAATTTCTCGTGCATCTTTTCCAAATCCCTTTCGGGACAAAATTTCTTTTTCAATCTCGTGGTGAATTCATCCCACGTCATTTTCTCAACTACCTCCCTCCCGAGGGTCTCATACACTATATCCCACCACACCATGGCATCTTCTTTCAAAAGTTGTGACGCATACGTCACCATATCGGCATCCTTGCACTTGCTACTACCGATAACCCTCTCGGTTTCCCGGATCCACCTCATCGTTACTTTCGGGTCCGAACTACCCGCATACACATTTGGCTTACAAGCCATGAAAGATTTAAACGAACAACCTTCTTTCACAATGGGCCTAGCCCTAGCATCACTTTGGCCACCCGTGGAGGACCTTCCCTCCCCGGTGCCACTACCCCCGGTTCTCTCTTCCGATTTAGCTTCGGATTCTCGGTCTCCACCCGACCTTTCACGGTCCCCAATAATTCGGTGCACTTCATCGGCCACCGTTCCCTTGATTTGCTCAAGGAAAGTTTGGAGATCCGCCATGGTTACCGGAGCTCTATTAGCTCCGACTTCCGATTCACCATCCCGGTGCATCGACGGTTGACTTTCCTGTTCAACCACAACCTCTACATGAGGTATCTCTTCCTCCCGGTTTTCCGGGGCTTTCCCACTTCTACGGGTGTTCACCATCACTTTCGATCAAGACTATACGAAAGACATTAAACATTTAGTACCTTGTGTACAACCCATTAGTCTCATAAGACTCAATATCCATAATCATAACAAATTTCATCGGTCCCCTAGGTTCAACCCTAAACTTAATATAAAGTCTCAAGGTCAACCTATGATCTCAAGGAATCTTATATTCCTAATGCTACAGTCTAAGACTAGGATGGTCATCCAACCTAATTCACTTAAACTATAGCTCTGATACCAAGTTGTAACACCTCAAATTTTAAATACAAAATATTTGCCCAAAATAAAACATTTTTCATAAATAGAAGAACTATCCCAAAAATATGGATTTACAAAAACCTTTGGTATGAATCAGAGTATAAAGTTTTGGTGTTACAAAATATATCAAAACCAAAGCTAAGCATAGATCCAATCTAAAGTTCTTCTACTCTAGGTCCCGCAACTCTATCCGTGCGAACCTAAGCCTTCGATCCCGAACCTGAGTACATAGCAAAACAAGACAAGGAGTACGTGAGACAAAAACGTCTCGTGAGCTACATGGGTTTAGACCCGATAATAATAAGGGTAATCGAATGGCATACAGTCAAACATGTAAGTAATCATCCATCTATCTAGTCACCCTATTGTGACTCTAATACTTGCTTTCCTAGCAATCATATCTAGTTATCGGGTTGCCCCCGAACTAACTAGAACCACCTTGACTTATTAACCGAAATCCATCGCCATTAATAAGCCTCAAGATACCGGCAAGAGGGATTCGCCCAATCTACCGATACCTGCCTTACTCGCCGGACTATCTCCAGTTAGCAAGACTACTATCGTGGTGGAGTCGATGGGAATCCACCCAATTGCCCCTCACACCACACCTCATGATCGGGGGTCCCCCGCATCATCACATCATCTCAACATATCATAACTCGATGGTTATGTCAATCTAGCTCTCGGCTATCACGTCTATCATCAAACAAGTTAGTTCAGTACAACTATCGGTATAACTAACTACTAACTACTAGTCTACACAAATAAGCAAATAGACCATAACACAAGTAATAAAAGGTATTTTATAGGCTATGTACTCAGTAAATTCCACACGTACTCACCTTAGCAATAAAGATGTTTTAACCGTATTCTTTCCGCCGGTTCCTTGTTCACAATTCGACCACTTCAATACTTCACCGAATGCCTAAACAATAATCATACAATGCTCAACATCACAATCAACTAATAATGTGTTCATCTAACTCTAGATAACACCCAACAATCCATTTCCCCCAATTATGGTGATTTACCAAACCCTAGGTTTAACCAACACTTAAGATTCTTACCAATCGAAATCATACACTTGTTTCCTTTGTTAATATACCATCTATTAAGTGTATACATCATTTATTCACCATAAACCATAACCCCCAATAACTAGGGTTTCAAACCCAACCATCAAAATACATAGATCTAAAGCCACAAAGATCAAGGAGTGAAGATATACCTTTAATCTTCACTTAGGAGTGAAATCTACCAAGGATTTGAGAAGAAATCACCACCAAACAGCCCTTATGCTCGAAAATCGCCAAAAGAGAAAACTAGGGTTTACTATTGCATTAAATGAGCCAAAACCCGACTTTAATGCTGGTCGACCATACTTCGCGACGCGAAGTAGTTCGCGTCGCTAACTCTGAAAATCGTACGCCAACTTAGCGATCGTTAACCCATCGCGAATTACTTAGCGACCACATGGCCAACTTCCTGGAGCTCGTTCGCGATCGCGAAGTGTAGTTCGCGTCGCGAACTCCTGATGAGTGCAGGGCTGCACTTTTTCAACTTTGTCTCGACCCGGTTTCGCCCATAACTTTCTCGTACGGTCTCCAAACGACACGAAACCAATTCCTACGTGTTTTATATGATTTATCCATAATTATCATATTTTTACATATTTTATTTATTTACAAATTCGGGTCGTTACAATAACTATATCGAAACCCGCAATTTCCATGGGCAATAAATTCACCTTAAACTTTTTCCCGTCAATTTCTAACTCACAATTTCGACACGTATGTTGGACTATGGAAGTTTTACCTTCCGCAATTTCTATATCATATATCTCATCAAGAAGTTCTAAAGGCACTTTCAAAACCACAACAAAATCATGTGACACAAACGAATATGTAGCACCCGAGTCAAATAAGATCCGGGCGGGAATAGAATTTACGAGTAGGGTACCTGAAACGACATCGTGGACCTCATTGGCTTCATCTCGGGTAAGTTGGAAGGACCGTCCCTTGACCTTTGTCGGCTCCTCTTTCTTTTGAGCGGTCGACACCATGGTCTCGTTTCCCTTCTTCGGGCAAGAATTGCTATATTGCCCTTTTTCATGGCACGAGTAGCACTTGATTTCATCCAACGGTTTGGACCGGCAATCCCTTGCCATATGCCCCAGCCTTCCACACTTAAAACAAGATTTTGAATCCGCCAAACATTCACCCTTGTGGTCCTTGCCACACTTCTTGCAAGCACCAACACTTTGTGGGGAAACCTTGTTGTATTCACATGGCGGAACTTGAATACCACATTACTGGATCTCTACTAATCAATGAGATCACGAGAAAGAGAAGAAGATGAACATTACCTTTAGATTGCTAAAGAAGTGATCCACCTCTACTGCACCACCTGGACACGCTGCAAGACCGCGTTGTACCAACAAAGCAATACACAATGACTTGTGTGTGTGTGTGGCTTCGATCGAACAAGCAAACCCGAAACCCTCTTGGGGTTCTTCGGCCGTCGAACACGAGAGAGGAGAGGGAGGAGAGATTAGGGTTTTGAGTAATGTGTTTGTGTAACTCTTAAGCCTTAGACATGCCCTCCTATTTATAGGTTTAGGCCTTGCACTTAGGCCCTTAGAGTTTAACTAGAAGTTTAATGAAACTTAAACTTCTATTGTTACTTTTAACCCTTGGACTTATACTTGTTAATTAATTAACTATTAATTAACTATCCGTTAAATACTTAACCTAATATTTAACCATCCTCACAACTAATAATTAACTTATTATCATTTATTCTCTTCTTTATAATTAACTTAACTAGTTAATTATTCCACACAACTTACTTTATTCGGTTGTCCATTATTGGGTGTGTAGTGGTGTGACCCTTTAGTGTCTTATAACATTGGACACGGTGACACGTGTACTTATTTGTGCACATAAATCCTTCAGACTCCCACTTGTGCAAGTTAAGAAACACTTTCTGATCATCGTTGGCCTAAAGCGGTCCCTAGCCAGACATTTAGGATAACCAGGTTATATGAACTCTTACATCCAGAGATAATATTCATAAAATGAATAACACTAACAGATTTTCCTTTCGCATCACGATATTTCTTAATTTGAGTAATAGACATGGAGCAGGGATCTTGTTCTATATACTCGAATTTTCTCGACTCTGATTTCGACTTTCTGCAGTAACGGATTACCGAATGATCTAATCATTCTCCGAGCGCGGCCACGCATTTCAGTAGTCTTAATCGTCGAGCGGCCATGAAATATCTCTTCTAGTTAAAGAAGGTGCAAATTCCATCTTGACATTTGCGTTATCTTGCCCACGACTTCAGCTGTCTTAGTCAAGTTCCTTATGATCACCCTTTTACGGTGTGACGGTAGATAAATGCTAAAGATCAGAAGTCATCGTGTCTCAAACCAAAATGTCTCAGGTCAGAGGACATCTACTCGAAATTACTCATGCTTGGGCTCCATGAAGTAATCTCGATCTTTTGGTCATGTCTAATGTTTAGCAAACTTTGTAAACATCTATGAATATTTATTTTAACAACCCTTGTTTCTCTATTCAATAACTATGAAATAGATAAATATTCATAATGGTATTAACTCTTGAATCTAGCTCCCACTAAATTCAAGCAACCACATACAATTTAGATACTCAAAAACTTTGTGTATCAAAGATAGGTTTAAAACATGTTAAGAATAGACAATGTGAAAATATTACGTAAAACTTTCTATTTCAATCCCACGAAATGTTATTACATAATGTATCGATTTCAAACATGTCTATGAATCTAATCAAAAAATACTAGCTACCAATATCTAGGTACTGCATGCCTATAGTGTGCGCATGTTTCTCATGCTTTGGTCCAACTAGTGGTTTTGTCAACGGGTCAGCGACGTTGTCATCCGTTGGTATTTTCTTAATTATAATATCACCCTCTCCAACATACTCGCGTATGAGGTGATATTTCCTGCGTACATGCCTGGTCTTTTGATGCTCTATTGGTTCAACAGCTTGCGCTATTGCCCCACTGTTATCACAGAATATTTCGATGGGTCTAGAGATACTGGCAATAACTCTAAGATCCTCGATAAAATTCTTAAGCGACATGGCTTCTTTCCCAGCATCATTTGTGGCAATGTACTCAGCCTCTGTAGTCGAATCTGCTATCGTATCTTGTTTCTGACTCTTCCAAGATATAGCTCCTCCGTTTAGCGTGAAGACAAATCCCGATTGAGATTTGTAATCATCACTATCGGTTTGGAAGCTTGCATCTGTGTAACCAGTTACACGCAGTTCTTCCATCGAACCTCCAAAGACCAAGAACATTTCTTTCGTCCTTCTCAAATACTTGAGAATGTTCTTGACAGCCACCCAATGGGGTTCACCAGGATTCTTTTGATATCTGCTCGTGAGACTTATGGAGTAAGCAATATCGGGCCTAGTACATAACATGGCATACATGATTGATCCAATTGACGAAGCATATGGTACCAAATTCATCCTAGCTATTTCCTTGCTAGATGTGGGACTCTGAGCTTTGCTCAGTGTAATGCCATGTGACATCGGAATGATTCCTCTCTTGGAATCACTCATACTGAATCTCTTCAGTACTTTGTCAATGTATGTACTTTGACTAAGTCCAATAAGCCGCCTTGATCTATCCCTATAGATCTTTATACCTAGTATAAATGCGGCTTCTCCCAAGTCTTTCATCTGGAAACATTTACCTAACCAGGATTTTACTCCTTGTAATGCTGGTATATCGTTTCCTATGAGCAGTATGTCATCAACATACAAGACTAGGAAGATTACTACGCTCCCACTGAATTTTGTATAGACACACGCCTCGAACTCACTTTTGACAAAACCAAATTCTTTGATTCTTTTGTCAAAGTGTAAGTTCCAACTTCTAGATGCTTGCTTCAATCCATAAATGGATTTTAGCAATTTACATACTTTATTAGGATTCTTTGGATCAGTAAAACCATCCGGCTGTATCATGAATACGTCCTCATTCAACTCCCCGTTAAGGAAGGCGGTTTTAACATCCATCTGCCATATCTCATAGTCGTAATATGCTGATATGGCCATAAGAATTCTAATAGACTTAAGCATGGCGACTGGCGAGTAGGTTTCAGAATAATCAACACCATGTGTCTGCGTGAAACCCTTGGCGACGAGTCGTGCTTTGTAAGTATGCACCTTTCCATCCATGTCGGTTTTCTTCTTGAAAACCCACTTGCATCCAACAGCACGAGACTGTGGTGGCAAGTCTGATAACACCCAAACTTGGTTGTCATACATGGATTGCATCTCTGCTTGCATAGCCTCGAGCCATCTTTCAGACTCTATGCCGTCAGCAGCTTCGCTGTAGGTTAATGGTTCTAGTAGACTTCATCATCTTCATCGATCATGAATCCAAGATACCTATCTGGTTCTTGGCGTGGTCTACTGGACCAACGCGGATTGCGTGTCTCTTCTTCCTCAACCGGTGGATCTGGTTGGGGATCAACAATTCTTTGTTGAACTAGTGTTTCGACTGAAGTCGTCGGTGGATCTTCATTCTCTTCAATTTCTTGAAGCTCTAGTTCTTTTCTTGGAGTTTCTGTTCCTAGAAACTTCTCCTCCAAGAAGACACATTTCCGAGCAACAAAGACTTTGTTGTCTTCTTGATGATAGAAATAGTATCCTAAGGTTTCCCTTGGATATCCAACGAAGATACACTTGTCTGACTTGGGGTTTAGTTTGTCTGTGAAGTTACGTCTAACGTATGCTTCACAACCCCAAATCTTGAGAAAAGATAATTTAGGTTTTCTCCCCGCCCAGTGCTCGAACGAAGTCTTTTCTACTGACTTGGTCGGAACCCTATTCAGTGTGAATACTGCAGTCTCGAGTGCATGTCCCCAAAATGATAGTGGTAGTGGGGTGCGACACATCATTGAACGTACCATGTCTAACAAGGTGTGATTCCTCCTTTCTGATACGCCATTCATCTGAGGCGTATACGGAGGTGTGAGTTGTGAAACAATCCCACATTCCTTCAAATGATCGTCGAACTCTTGGCTCAAATATTCGCCTCCTCGGTCAGACCGAAGTGACTTAATTTTCTGGTCTAGTTGGTTCTCTACTTCCCTCTGATATTCTTTGAACTTGTCAAAGCTCTCAGACTTCAGTCTCATAAGAAAGACATAACCATACCTACTGAAGTCGTCAGTAAAGGTAATGAAGTAGCGGTATCCTCCTCTGGCTTCTGGAGTAAAGGGTTCACACACATCTGTGTGTATAATCCCTAACAACTCGCCTGACCTTTCATTGTAGTGGTTGAAAGGGTCTTTTGTCATCTTGCCAGATAAACAAGCTTCGCATATTGCATATGATTCCAAATCAAATGGCTCTAGAATTCCATCATCGTGGAGCTTCTTAATGCGAGTCTCGTTTATATGACCTAAACGACAATGCCAAAGATAAGTTTGATTCAAGTTACTCTTGGACCTTTTACTTATATGATAAACGTCTCGTTCTATGTTATTTAGATTTAACGTGTATAGACCATTATGAGAATTTGCGTTAAAATATAAAATGTCATCTTTCAAACACGAAATTGTTTTTCCATAAAACTCATAATAAAAACCACTGTCTATAAGTAAATCAAAAGAAATAACATTTTTAATAAGTCTAGGAACATAATAACAATCTTTAAGTTCCAAAACTCTTCCTGAAGGCAACTTGAGAAGACATGTCCCTACGGCTTCAGCTCCAACCTTGGAACCTTCGCCTACTCGTAGTTCAACATCCCCTCGTCCCAGCCTCCTGTTCTTCTTAAATCCCTGCAAATGATTGCAAATGTGATGACCACATCCGGTATCGAATACCCAGGATTCACTAGAAGTAACGAGACAATCAATCATAAAGATATATGAATCGCTGACAAAGTCAGCGTCCAACAGCCCCACGTCCGACGTGTGCTCGCAAATATCCTTACTGCCACAAGTTGGGCAACACAAATCAGCAAAGTCATTCAACCAATCATAGAACTCATCCTGCTGAATCTCGGGGAGAGATTCTTCCTCCAGCCTTTGAACATCGCGTATACACAAGAGATTCTCGTGTAGACCTGCGACACTCAAATCAAAGTTCCCGATCATACGTACTACCTTGTCCTGATAGTACTGAGTGAGAGATCCAAACAAGAACAAGACTTGTTCATGCTCGTTTGATGTGCCAGTAACTAGGGTGAGACAATCTAGTAACCTCCTTATGTTGATAAGGTGGTCACTCAGTGGTTGATCATCTGTCATTTTCGACGAAATGATTTCTTGCAAAATGAACTGCTTGCTATCTTCAGTACTATCTTTTAACGTCTCCTCAAGATACTGGACAAACTCATAGCATGGTTTCTTACGTAGATTATCAGTAAGCTTTGATAATGAAGTAAGAATAAGAATCGACATAACTTGTGATTCATCTGCCAGATACTGATAATAAGCGTCAAGCTCATCATCCTGGGCATCTTGCCCTGGTTGTCCCTTGGGCACCTCGTCTATCACGTACAGTAGATTCTGTGCTTTTAGGTAACTCCTAAAATGCACCCTCCAAACTTTGTAGTTTGGACCAGTAAGCTTCCATTTTCCAGTGATGAACTTTCGCGATTCGATCGGTGAATAAAACGGAATTTCTGACAGTACAGACATCTATAAGAAAAACAAACAAACGGTTAGTAAGATTAGATAAAATAAATAACTTCTAACATTATTACCTTTTAATAATAATAGTTAGACTAGGACCCATATTTCACGCCCTCTAATGCAAGGTTTGGGCACTTCCCATTAGAGCCACGCTATTTCTGGTAGGTATAGTCATACCGATCGCCTCTAGACTAGAAACGATTCCTAGATCCTCGGGATATCAAGTTGAACAACAAACTTGTACATGTTTTAATCCCTCTAGTGCATTTTGGGCCGGGACTCCCGATTATCACCAAAATAGATCGTACCATCTAAGACAGTGCGATGCCTTGCGTCGGGACTCCCGATTATCACAAGACCCTACGCACCCTAACACTCGCAATGATTTGAATCCACATCTAAGGTTCTTTCTCCTTACAATGTGAATATCGTTAAACAAGTGAGGTGTTCCATTAGATGGGTTGCACTCTGATCTAAGATTTTCTAAAAAGGATTTTCCTTTGTTCGAAAAGTTAGCCAGTTTTTAATTACTTGGTTTTATAAACTAACTGTTTATAAATTCCACCTTTTAATTTGTTTCATAAAACTTGGTTTATAAACAAACTGTTTACTTTACCATTATTAATTTTAAAACTTGGTTTTCTAAACAAACTGTTTATAATCACCATCTTATTAATTTATACCTTGGTTTTCTAAACAAACTGTTTATAATTACCATCTTATAATTAAATCTTGGTTTTCTAAACAAACTGTTTATAATCACCACCTTATTATTTTATGATAAAATAAACGAAAAATAAATAATACTTGCAATTTCGAAAATTGCCATGCCATAACCCCAAAGACTTGGTTTTGTGTTTTATGTATTTAAAATAAAACTTTATAAAGATTTCCGAAATTTAGAAAAATAATTCGGAAAAATTAAAATAAACACAATATCATTTCTTTTGGGTTATGTCATTCTAATTAAATAAATAAACTAATAATTAATAATTACCAAACTGATAATTATTAAATTACCCATAAACTGGTTTCTTATTTCCTCCTTAATTTCATAATTATCTTGATCTTAAACTAACTATTTAAAATCATTAGGTTTATTTTAAATGTTAATACTTATATTATAATAAACGAATAAATAATGAAACTTGTCAAAAAGTAAACCTTTTTAACATCCGATTTGATCATGTGTACCCTATGTAACGACCGAAATTTTGTAAATAAATAAATTGTACAAAAATATGATAAATAAGGATAATTCATTTCAGAACCGTAGGAATTGGTTTCGTGTCATTTGGACATCGTATGAGGAAGTTATGGGCGAAACCGGGTCGAGCCAAAGACCGAAAAGTGCAGCCCTGCTGCAATGGGGAAGTTCACGGCGTGAACTTTTGTTCACGACCGTGAAGTAGCAACAGGGAATTGAGCATGTTGGCGCGAACTACTTCCCGTTTGGTTACCGATCGCGAAGTGCCAGACACGCGAAGTTCGCGTCGCGAACTGGAGTTAGCGATCGCGAACTATAAGGCTCTGTGTATATATCGAATTTGAGGCTAGGGTTTAGACACCTACACCCCTAGAACCCTACCAACCGTTTTTAGAGAGAGAGCTCGTTTTTGCTCTTCTTGGACTTGAATCTTCATCAATCTTGGAGATTTCTTCATCAAAGGTAAGGATTCTTGATTATCTTACTTGCCTATCTTAGTTTCAAGCTTTTCATGGGTATCAATGGTGGTTTTGGGAACCAACCATATCATCTTTGGGGAAGATGATCTATCATGAGTGTAAAACACTCTTGGTAAGCTTGTAATCAATGTGTACAAGCTGGATTTCGATTTTATAGATAGAAATCTTGAACTAGGGTTTGAGATTTCCACCAAGTGGTATGAACTTGGTGGTTGGGAATGTTAAAATGGATTAACTAGTAGCTAGCTATGGTTTATGATTAGAATTGTGATGATTTTGATAATAGGTCAAGAAGGAATTGAGGTTGGAAGTACTTCCTTGTTTGGGAAGTAGAGATTGTGTTGATTTACACAAGTGTTGGATAGCATTGCTAAGGTGAGTACATGTGATCTTTCTGAGTACATAGTAAACCTTGTTTATGAATTGAAATGATTTGAGAGTCTTTATTAGATAAACATTTTAATAAAGAAAAGATTGAATTGATAGAGTATGATTTAATTGAATTAAATTGAATTGAAATGAATTGAATTGTATTGTGAATTTATTGTTTAGTTACCACTAGTATGATTGAGTTGTGATATGGGCTTTGACCCAAGTTGATGAATTGTTATGTGGTAGCTAATCGATTGGACCCTAGATAACCCACACAAGTTGGGGGAGTTCCGAGTTAGTGACTACTACTTGGGGTGGTACCACCCTGCGCAAGAGTAGTATGTCGAGAAATAGTTAACTCGGAAATCGGGGGAGTTTGAGATAACCCGGAAATCGGGGGAGCAAATAGATAACCCGGAAACGGGGGAGTTTACCTAGATAACCCATAACGGGGGAGTTGTTTCGGGGAGGCCCGTTACGTATGTGCTTGGCTTATGGCAAGCCTTAGAGATTGATTGATTATGTGCAATTTGATAAATTTATTAATTATTATTTGATTGCAAATTATTTTCTAACCGGGTCAAAAACCCATGTTTCTCACCAGACAATATTTGTCTCACGTACTACGTTTACTTTGACTATGTACTCAGGTACGGGAGCAAGAGATTAGGCGGCCCGTAGTGATAGCATTTGGATGATTAGCTCGGTGTACCATTTGATTCCCTAGACTATAGTTTTGATATATATTTGTAACACCGGTTTTGATACTTGTTAATTATTCCAAATGTTTTGTTTTAATCTACATTTTGGATATTATGGATTTTAAATGTTAAACTTGTTTATTTAAAAAGTTTAAATTGTTTTGAAAAATCGGTGTGTTACAACTTGGTATCAGAGCATTAGTCTAAGTGAATTAGGTTGGTTACCCACCCTAGACTTAGACTTTGCTTTTGGGACATTATGTTCTATAGGAAGTTAGGTTGACCTTTAAGAACTAGGGTTGACCATTGAGGGAATTTTATTAAATCGAGCTATTCTTATGTCTAATTTTGACTTTTTAGTCAACTTATTGGATTCTAATTGAGTTGACATCTTATTATAGTAAGATGGCTAGAACAAGAAGTGGTCGATTGTTGGATGAGGAACGGGCTTCAAATTTGAATCAAGACGGGAATGGATTGGCCAATTCGGGTATCGGGAATAACCATACTCCGGTAACAATGGAGGCCATTCAATCCATGCTCACAAATATGAGAAATGTGATGCAACAAGATGTTAACCGGATCATAAATGATCGGTTGAACTTAGGAGGTGATGATGAGGAAAGGGGGGAGGAAGAACGTCTTTTTGAGGAGGAGAAGGAGGAAAGTGAAGATTCCCTCAACACACCAAAACTAAGACAACGGGAAACCCCAACCCGACCGAGAGGTCCTCCAATGGGGAAAGTGGAGAGGAGAGAAAAGTTGAACGTGAAGGGTGTTCTTACAAAACCTTCCTTGGTTGTCGTCCCGACTTCTATCTCGGGAGTACGGAACCGAAAGTGACGGTTCGATGGATTCGAGAAATGGAACGTGTGCTTGAGAGTAGCAAGTGCAAGGAGGAAGACATGGTGACTTATGCCTCACGTTTGTTCAAGGATGATGCTCTTACATGGTGGGATACCGTGTATGAAACCTTGGGGAAGAAAGCCATTTACAAGATGTCGTGGGATGAGTTCACTAGGAGACTCAAAGAGAAGTATTGTCCCGAAAGGGAGTTGGAGGAGTTGTTGGAAGAGTTCTTGCACTTCAAGAAAGGCAATTTGACCTTGGATGAGTATACCAAGAAGTTCACGGGTTATCTTCCGTTTGTGTCAAGTACTTACCCAACCGAACGTAGTCGTGTGGTTCGATTTGCTAATGGGTTACCATGGGAGTATGAACACGAGGTGAAGAGGGCAACCACTCTTGATGAGGCGATCAATGTCGCCCGAAGCGTTGAGAAAGTTAGTAAAAGGAGGGTTCAAGAGAGATCGGTTGGTAATGAGAAGAGGAAGTTTGAAGGCTTTTCGGGGCCATCCAAAAGGAGCAAGTTTGCCCCGAGCGGGTCAAAACAAGGAAGTGTTGGTGGATGTCGGAAGTGTGGTAGGGACCACAAAGGAGAATGCAAGGCGGATTCTAATGGTTGTTTCAAATGTGGTCGTTTTGGCCACAAGGCTAGAGATTGCAAGGTTAAAAGCCTTGATGAAGTGGAATGTTTCTCATGTCATGAGAAGGGGCACTATAGTAATGTATGCCCAAAGAAGGGAACCGAAACATTGGTGTCGACCGCTCACAAGAAACCGGAGCCGCCGAAGGTCAAAGGGCGTGCCTTCCAATTCACGCGTGAAGAAGCCAAGGAGACTCATGATGTCGTCTCAGGTACCTTATTCATAAACTCCATACCCACTTATGTGTTGATTGATTCGGGTTCTACTTATTCTTTCGTGTCTCATGAATTTGGTGCTAAGTTTAAGGTTCCACTAGAATTACTTGATGAATTGTATGAAATAGAAGTAGCCGATGGGAAAACCTCTATGGTTCAACATGTCTATAGAAATTGTGAGTTAGAAATCGATAACAAGAAGTTTAAGGTTGATTTGATGCCTATGGGAATTAAGGCCTTTGATGTTATTATTGGGATGGATTGGTTGGGAATCCACCAAGCCAAGATTTTATGTGGAAGAAAGTTAGTGTCGATTAAATCCCCCGAAAATGAAAAAGTGTACATTTATGGGGAAAGGAGGCATCGTATGCCAAACTTGTTAACCGCAATTAAGGCAAGAAAATGTTTAGCAAAAGGTTGTGCATCATTTATAGCCTATGTTCTAGATGGAAGAAAAGAAAAGAAGACGGTTGAGAATGTGAAGATTATTCGAGATTTTCCCGAAGTTTTTCCCGATGACTTGCCCGGTTTGCCACCGGAGAGACAAGTCGAGTTTCGTATTGATTTAGTCCCGGGGGCGACGCCAATTGCCCGAGCCCCGTATCGCCTAGCTCCCACCAAAATGAGAGAGTTGATGGCCCAACTTCAAGATTTGCTCGATAAGGGTTTTATCCGTCCTTGTTCGTCACCATGGGGTGCACCGGTTTTATTTGTGAAGAAGAAGGATGGTTCGATGAGAATGTGTATCGATTACCGAGAACTAAACAAGATGACGATTAAGAACCGATATCCTTTGCCAAGGATAGATGATTTATTTGATCAACTTCAGGGAGCCGATTATTTCTCCAAAATCGATTTGAGATCGGGTTACCATCAAGTTCGTGTCAAAGAAGGTGATACCGAGAAGACGGCTTTTAGGACCCGTTATGGTCATTATGAATTTTTAGTCATGCCATTCGGTTTGACGAATGCCCCGGCGATTTTTATGGATCTCATGAATAGGGTTTGTAAACCATTCCTCGATAAATTCCTCATCGTATTCATCGATGATATTCTTATTTTCTCCAAAACCGAAGAAGAGCATGAAAAACATTTGAGGCAAACTTTGGAAGTCTTGAAACGAGAGAAATTGTATGCTAAATTCTCAAAGTGTGAATTTTGGTTGCGGGAAGTTCAATTCTTAGGCCATGTGGTATCTCGAAGCGGGATAAAAGTTGACCCGTCTAAGATCGAGGCGGTGAAGAATTGGGAAGCACCGAAGACCCCGACCGAAGTTAGGAGTTTTCTTGGGTTAGCCGGTTACTACCGAAGATTTATTGAAGATTTTTCCCGAGTGGCGGTCCCACTCACTAGACTAACGAGAAAAGATGTAAAGTTCGAATGGGGGAAAAAGCAAGAGGACGCTTTTGCCTTGTTGAAAGAGAAGTTGTGCAATGCACCGGTCCTCACTTTACCCGATGGTATGGAAGACTTCGTGGTGTATAGTGACGCCTCGAATAAAGGTCTCGGTTGTGTTTTGATGCAAAGGGGAAAAGTGATAGCTTATGCTTCAAGACAATTAAAGAATTCGGAAGAAAGGTATACAACACATGATTTAGAATTGGCGGCGATCGTTTTTGCCTTAAAGATTTGGAGGCATTACTTGTATGGTACAAGGTGTACCTTGTACACGGATCACAAAAGTCTCAAGTATGTGTTTACACAAAAAGACTTGAATATGAGGCAAAGAAGGTGGATTGAATTGATTAGTGACTATGATTGTGAAATCGTATATCACGAGGGGAAGGCAAATGTGGTAGCCGACGCCTTGAGTAGAAAAGTCTATGGAAAACCGGTTAAGGCTAAGTTAATGCGGATTGACGTAGTATCTAGCTTCATTGAAAGTATAAGAACCGCACAAATAGAAGTGATGGGAAAAGACGAGTATAGACAAGAGAGATTGGGAAAGAACCAAGTGTTTGAGGAAAATGGTCAAGGGTTGAAAACCGTGAATGGCCGAATTTGGGTCCCAAAATTCGGTGGAAACCGAAAAGTGTTGTTGAATGATGCTAACAAGTCTAAGTATTCGATTCATCCCGGAAGTACAAAAACTTATCAAGACTTGAAGAAAATTTATTGGTGGCCCGGGATGAAGTCGAGGGTAGCAAAGTTTATATCAAAATGTGCCACGTGTGCACAAGTGAAAGCCGAGCACCAAGTTCCTTATGGTGTTGCACAATCGTTGCAAGTGCCGGCCGGGAAATGGAATGACATCACAATGGATTTCATTGTTGGTCTCCCAAAGACGAGTAGGAATCATGACGCCATTTGGGTGATCGTGGATAGGTTAACGAAAAGTGCGTTATTCCTAGCTATTCGGGAAACTATGCCACTTGAGAAACTGACAAAATTATATGTTGATGAAGTTGTTCGTTTGCATGGGGTACCATTGTCGATTGTGTCCGATCGGGATGCAAGGTTTACCTCGAGATTTTGGAGATCACTCCAAGAAGAGTTGGGGACGAAGTTGAGATTGAGCACGGCTTACCATCCGCAAACCGATGGTCAAAGTGAAAGAACGATCCAAACGGTCGAAGATATGTTGAGGTCGTGTGTTTTGGATTTTGGTGGTAAATGGGATGAACATTTACCGTTAGTTGAATTTTCATATAACAATAGTTATCACTCGACCATTAAGATGCCACCGTTTGAGGCTTTATATGGGAGAAAATGTAGGACGCCTTCTTGTTGGTTAGAGGCGGGTGAGACGAGACTCACGGGTCCCGAGATTGTAAAGATAACAAATGAGAAAATTGGAATAATTCAAAGGAATATGAAAGTGGCACAAGATCGCCAAAAGAGTTATTCGGGTTTGAAGAAGCGACCTTATGACTTAAATGTCGGTGATATTGTGATGTTGAAGGTGTCGCCTTGGAAAGGCGTGATGAGGTTTGGTAAGAAGGGCAAATTGAGCCCAAGATATGTTGGCCCATTTAAGATTTTGAAACGGGTCGGTTTGCAAGCATTTAAGTTAGAACTTCCACCCGAGTTGCAAGGTGTCCATGACACCTTCCATGTTAGTAATTTGAAGAAATTCTTGGGTGAAGTGGAGAATATTATCCCACTTCAAGATTTGCGGGTCGATGCGCCCAACCGATTGATTGAAGAGCCTGAGGCCATATTGGAGGCCCAAACAAAGAAATTAAGGAACAAGGAAATTGAATTGGTATTGGTCAAGTGGAAGCATTCCCTTGGGCCAAATTTTACTTGGGAAGTCAAGGACGAGATTAAGAAGCGCTACCCGAATTTTGTAGATTACGATGCGATTCCGAGGACGGAATCCTCTTAAGGGGTAGATAGTTGTAACGACCGAAATTTTGTAAATAAATAAATTGTACAAAAATATGATAAATAAGGATAATTCATTTCAGAACCGTAGGAATTGGTTTCGTGTCATTTGGACATCGTATGAGGAAGTTATGGGCGAAACCGGGTCGAGCCAAAGACCGAAAAGTGCAGCCCTGCTGCAATGGGGAAGTTCACGGCGTGAACTTTTGTTCACGACCGTGAAGTAGTAACAGGGAATTGAGCATGTTGGCGCGAACTACTTCCCGTTTGGTTACCGATCGCGAAGTGCCAGACACGCGAAGTTCGCGTCGCGAACTGGAGTTAGCGATCGCGAACTATAAGGCTCTGTGTATATATCGAATTTGAGGCTAGGGTTTAGACACCTACACCCCTAGAACCCTACCAACCGTTTTTAGAGAGAGAGAGCTCGTTTTTGCTCTTCTTGGACTTGAATCTTCATCAATCTTGGAGATTTCTTCATCAAAGGTAAGGATTCTTGATTATCTTACTTGCCTATCTTAGTTTCAAGCTTTTCATGGTAACAATGGTGGTTTTGGGAACCAACCATATCATCTTTGGGGAAGATGATCTATCATGAGTGTAAAACACTCATGGTAAGCTTGTAATCAATGTGTACAAGCTGGATTTCGATTTTATAGATAGAAATCTTGAACTAGGGTTTGAGATTTCCACCAAGTGGTATGAACTTGGTGGTTGGGAATGTTAAAATGGATTAACTAGTAGCTAGCTATGGTTTATGATTAGAATTGTGATGATTTTGATAATAGGTCAAGAAGGAATTGAGGTTGGAAGTACTTCCTTGTTTGGGAAGTAGAGATTGTGTTGATTTACACAAGTATTGGATAGCATTGCTAAGGTGAGTACATGTGATCTTTCTGAGTACATAGTAAACCTTGTTTATGAATTGAAATGATTTGAGAGTCTTTATTAGATAAACATTTTAATAAAGAAAAGATTGAATTGATAGAGTATGATTTAATTGAATTAAATTGAATTGAAATGAATTGAATTGTATTGTGAATTTATTGTTTAGTTACCACTAGTATGATTGAGTTGTGATATGGGCTTTGACCCAAGTTGATGAATTGTTATGTGGTAGCTAATCGATTGGACCCTAGATAACCCACACAAGTTGGGGAGTTCCGAGTTAGTGACTACTACTTGGGGCGGTACCACCCTGCGCAAGAGTAGTATGTCGAGAAATAGTTAACCCGGAAATCGGGGGAGTTTGAGATAACCCGGAAATCGGGGGAGCAAATAGATAACCCGGAAACGGGGGAGTTTACCTAGATAACCCATATCGGGGGAGTTGTTTCGGGGAGGCCCGTTACGTATGTGCTTGGCTTATGGCAAGCCTTAGAGATTGATTGAGTATGTGCAATTTGATAAATTTATTAATTATTATTTGATTGCAAATTATTTTCTAACCGGGTCAAAAACCCATGTTTCTCACGAGACAATATTTGTCTCACGTACTACGTTTACTTTGACTATGTACTCAGGTACGGGAGCAAGAGATTAGGCGGCTCGTAGTGATAGCATTTGGATGATTAACTCGGTGTACCATTTGATTCCCTAGACTATAGTTTTGATATATATTTGTAACACCGGTTTTGATACTTGTTAATTATTCCAAATGTTTTGTTTTAATCTACATTTTGGATATTATGGATTTTAAATGTTAAACTTGTTTATTTAAAAAGTTTAAATTGTTTTGAAAAATCGGTGTGTTACACTGCAAGACCGCGTTGTACCAACAAAGCAATACACAATGACTTGTGTGTGTGTGTGTGGCTTCGGTCGAACAAGCAAACCCGAAACCCTCTTGGTGTTCTTCGGCCGTCGAACACGAGAGAGGAGAGGGAGGAGAGATTAGGGTTTTGAGTAATGTGTTTGTGTAACCCTTAAGCCTTAGACATGCCCTCCTATATATAGGTTTAGGCCTTGCACTTAGGCCCTTAGAGTTTAATTAGAAGTTTAATGAAACTTAAACTTCTATTGTTACTTTTAACCCTTGGACTTATACTTGTTAATTAATTAACTATTAATTAACTGTCCGTTAAATTCTTAACATAATATTTAACCATCCTCACAACTAATAATTAACTTATTATTATTTATTCTCTTCTTTATAATTAACTTAACTAGTTAATTATTCCACACAACTTACTTTATTCGGTTGTCCATTATTGGGTGTGTAGTGGTGTGACCCTTTAGTGTCTTATAACATTGGACACGGTGACACGTGTACTTATCTGTGCACATAAATCCTTCACACTTGATTGTTTAGAAAAGGTCGGGATGAACTTTCCCTTCTTCACCGATCCCGAGCTTCCCTCAAACTTCCTCTTTTCAAACTTTGGCCTTTCGTTGATCTTCCTTTGGCCAACCTCCTCAACATTCCTCGCCGCACCGATAGCCTCATCAAGTGTGGCGGCCCTTTTTACTTCCAACTCATACTCCCACGGGAGTCCATTAGCATATCTAACAATCCGGGACCTCTCATCCGGATACAATTTGATCACAAACGGGATCAATCCCGTGAATTTTTTAGTGTACTCATCGACACTCATTCCTTCCTTCTTTAAGTGGACAAACTCTTCTTGGAGTTTTCTCCAAGTTTCTCTCGGGGCAAAACTTTGCCTTCAACCATTTCTGTAATGCCCTGAAATTTTAATAATGAAATAATATTAAATTAATCATCATATTTAAATTTAAAATGAATAGTTAGTATATTATTTATAATGAAGTTAGACGGTTCATATTATTTAGACGACCTGTAATTATACGGTTCGTTTTTATTAGACGTTAATTACATTAGACATGTCGGGTTGATAAATTAAGTGATTATTGCTCATCTTTAGTAATTATTTATTCTTTTATTTAAATGGATAAATAAATAGTTAGTTGTCTCGTCAGAATTAGACGACAATTTATTATACGGCTAGTATATGTAGACGGCATTGCTTAGACGTGGTTGGTTTATGTTGTGGCGACTGAAAGAGTAAGAGACCGAGATCGGGTAGAACGAGCTGGCCAAAGGCCAAGACCCTCGAGCTTTCGAGTGTGGGCTTGATTAATTATATTGCGTTGCACCCTAAACCCATTTTGACATCACACAAGTCACGAAGAATCAAGCAAACATCCATGTGCGGGAATTAAATTAAAGGCACAACAACTAAAATGAAAAGAGGACATATGCATTTTTAATTCAAAAGTGGGCCACGTATGAGAGTTTATTTTCATCCAATCCAAATATAACATATGTGCATTTTGGCAAGAGAAAACTAGAGCCCGATCCATGGTGATGGTCCGGAACAAATCGAGGCTTAAAGCCGTGGAGAGAACCAAATATTTAAACTCGTTTTTCTTCCTCAATCCCTAGAATCCTCTTCAGCCGTCATATGCCCTCTCTCCATTAGTGAGTTCGCTGCCAAGAAAGGAAGAAAAGAACGCAGAGATGTCCAAACAACCACCGCCCCATGCCTTCTTTTTCTACTCATTCCGTCAGAAACCAAGAGCAACCAGCCACCATCGAGCAGAACGTCCGCAGCTGTGAAGAAGACTGAGCCATGGCGTGATCGAGCATAACAATTGTTGGACCATTCTCGAGCAGATAATACCGAGTGGTGTTTCGTGTAGCCATTGGTAGTCCACTCCTCCGAGCTTGTTTATTCGTTATGATGATTCTTGTGTTTAATTTAGTTCATTGCAGGGTATATTGTCAATTCGTGGTGAGATGATTGTGAGGTTCGGGTTTAGAGTTCCTAGTTTCTAAAAGAAAACATGAGTATTATTATTCTCGGGTTGTATGGTTTTTGTTCCAATCGAGTCTGGGAGCTAAACTGTTTTGGTCTCGAGTTGTCATGAGTTTTAATCACTGAAATTATGGGTGTCGGGGTTGGTTTGGATTAGCATCTCTTGGTTAAACGATTTACACGTTTTAATAACTGAAAAACGGGAAACCGGAACCCGTAGGGTTCTTGGTTTCCTAAACCGAGATAGATTTTTAAATAAATGACTAGATTAATTGTAAACATGATTTTGAGTTAAAAATGGATTTCGGGGATGTCGGGTGCCTCGGGAATCATTGGGTTGATGTCGGGATACAAAATGGATTTTTAATCAACAAACTAAATTTTTGGCAGAATCTATTCGCTATGTTTGAGTCCCGTTTTAACCTGTTTAAAATATGTATCTAGACTTTTGGCCCGTGATAGTCTCTAGTTTTCTGAGTCCTCTTTCCGTTTCCGTAAACGGCTCGTCAATCAGAGTTACCGTTTAAAAGTTATACCCTATTTAATATGCTGCTGTTAGGAACTTGACCTGTGCAACATGCCTGTCTTGTGACACCATTTTGAAACCCTTAGAATCCGTTTTGGCCAGTGACCGTCTCATAATGATTTGTGGTTCTCGTTGTCTAGTTTATGTGGTAAAAAGATGAGAAAAATCTAATCAGCCGTTTGAGAGTTATAACCGTTTCCGTAAGAGTGCTGAGTGCTGTCAAATCCTGTTGGGAATAACTTTTAGCCGAGTTTTAATCCGAGTCTTGTTATGCATTGTAGGATCCTTTAGGAGCTGAATCGTGACCTTTGAGCGTGCCAAGGACTTCTAGGAGCTTACGTTTATTCGAGGTGGGTAATCTCACTATAAACTTGTACTTACTTTCGATTCATGATTATGTGCTATATGTTATGAATTGTCTTATTGAGTGAGCTTGAGTATTGATTGTGCGATTTATTTGAGTTATCTGTGATTTGAGTTATCTGCGATTTGAGTTATCTGGAGCCTGAGTTATCTGAGTTTTGAGTTCATGAGTTAAAACATTAAACATAATATACTTGAGTTGTCTTGGCACCGAAGAGTACTGGTGCCAGACGTTTTGACTCAACACCGAAGAGTACAGGTGTTGAGCCTTGAGTTGTGTGAGGCGGGTCGAGGTTGATCTCTCGTCCCAAGTCACACAAGCGCGCTATATAAATTTAAAATCTGAGAAAATAACTTGAGTAATTGAGAATTGAGTAGAGTCCTTAGGGATCACTTATGTGGCTTGAGTTGTTTGTAATTACTTGTTTATTTTGATATTATTCACTCAGCGGTGGCTGACCCCAAACACTCCCCCCATTTTGCAGGTACTAGAGCAAGTGCATTGGATGAGCTGTTACTCGATGAGCTTTTATAGATTTGGATTCCAAACGTTTATTTTGAGTCAAATGTTTTTAAAACAATTATTTTATTTATTCCGCATTTAAAAACCATGAGACGGTTTATTTTTATTTTAATGAGATGGGACCGTTTGTTTACTTGTACTTTTGGGAAAATGATTATTGTATTTTTTTTTTAATTTTTTTTTTAATTTTCCTTAATTTCTGGGATGTTACAAGTTGGTATCAGAGCTCTGGCTTGAGAGAATTGGGTTCACAAGGGGTGGATTCCAAACTCAAGTCGAAGCACGAGTTTTCAAAAAATGAGTTTTACAAAAGTGATTTTAAAATGAGTCCAAATCCAAATCGAGAAACAGCGCATCACGACGACCTTATGCCTCTAGTACTTACTTAAGAGTTATTTAGTTTATTAAAAACTTCGCGAGTGACATTGATTACGAAGAGAATAAAAGAGGATTAACTCGAGATGAGCATAAATTGTACGACTATATATGTATATATACTACATGAACTGTTGTGAACTACTTGTTATGTGGATGGTATGAGGATGGGAGGTCGTGGAATTTTTGAAACTGGCTCGAAACCATGACAGGGTTAGGTACGGATAATAATAGAGGGCCCCTATTATTATACGCACATGACTCATGCCTATGTTTCGAAAAGGATTCAAGGAGACCATTGGTCAAGCATCTAAGTATCATGAAAACCCTCAATTATTATATATAAGTAGATAATGAGACCACTAAAAGAGATTCATGAGAAAACAATGAAACCAATTAAATAAGAGAATCATCAAGAACGAATCGATAAAGAGTTATCAAAACATGTCAAGAGAGAGACTAATAAATCAAACCGAGTTGAATTTTTATGATCTAATTGAGTTATTAATAAGTCGAGGACGATTGAGCAATCGTTAAAACATAGTAAACGAGAAAATAAGAAAATGTTAATTTCAAATATATGAGTAAATTGGATGAAAACATCACTGAATCGAGATTTATAAGAAAATAATAAACAATTAAATAAGAGATTATTGATTTAAGTTGATAATGAGTTATCCAAACAAATCAAGTGGAAGCTTATCAAATCAAATTGAGTAAAAATCATTAAAGATAAATTGTTAATCTGAGTAATGAGGAAGTAAATTAAATAGAGAATAATTATTGAGTAAATGTAAATGATTGAGAATAAATTAATTCATGTTAAATTATTAAATTTATGGGAAATCAATAAATCAATGATGAATGAGAATTCATCCAAAACAAATATAAATGAAGAGATCTATTTGTTTGAGAATATTAAATTGAGGTATGAGATATTATTGAACGAGGAAATCATAAGATTACGTGAAACAATAAGATACCGCTAAATTTAAATTAACAAGTAAAATATTAATGATTAATAAGAGACATATTAATATTTTAATTGTGAATAGAGAATAATAATCAAATAATATAATTGAGAATAATTAATTCGTTTTAAATGAGATATTATGAATAATGAGAAATTAATAAATCAAGAGATGAATGAACACTTATTAAATGGAAAATTATATTTAAAGTTATAAGTAACTACTGATTTGAGTCAAGATGTTTGATCTAATAAATAATTGTGTGGAATAAATATGTTTGATTATTGAGAACTATTAATTGAGTAAGAGACAACAGTCTAATAGAGTTAATAAAAGTTGTAAACATTGAGACATCAACAATTGAATGAAGTGAGAAGCAAAAATGAGTTAATTGACAAAAGGGAATTTACGAGGTTTATTCAATACGAATTAAACGAGAATTTTATCTAAGGACAAAAAAAAAAAAAAAAAATGTTATATGGTAATAATAATACCAAATATGCTATGACTAAATCAAAATGAAGATTGATACTCAGACTTGAACAAGAGTTAATCGTGAATGTGTAACGCGAAATAACAAGTTGTGGTGCTAATAAATGTAACAAGCTGGACTTATGAAGGGTCATAATGGCTAATTAATTATGAGACTAATAAAGAGTGATGAGTTATATTTGAGAAAATCTAATAAGGATGTGAGAATCCATGTGAATGTTAATGAGAAAGATAACACCTAAAATGAGACAATGATAGAGAAGAGTTATAATTAAGAAAACCTAATATGAGCAAAGAATAATTTTTTTGTAAAGTGATAAGAAGTTATTGAGTAGGGGTGTGAGAGGGGCGTAAAGAGTATACGTTGTGACCGGCTCACACCTGCGCATAAGAGTTTAATTATCGAGTAATCAAATAAACCTTAAAATATGAGATTTTGAGTGTCACTTCCAAACTCGGGGACGAGTTTTCTCCAAGTGGAGTTGTGTGGTAGTAAAAGGGAAAACTACCAATATTAAGAGTGCGAATTGAGAATAATTATAAAGTTGTGAATTACTAAATTCGTATTATTGAGCTAATGGAGATTAATAAATCGAACTAAATGTGAAAAGTAAAGTTTGTAAGGAGTAAATTAAGAGAATTACCAAGAGAAAATTCTGTCATGTGTCATTATGAGCATATATGTGCATATAATTTTCTAGAGAGCTTATAAGAGTAACTTTAAATCGAAAAACTATTCCAATGGGAATATTATGAGATAATAAGAGATTATTAAAATATGAGAATTTATTATGAATTATTCCAAATCGAGCTAAATGAGAAAAACAATATTATGAGAAATTATTAAATCCAGTTGAGAACATTGTTGAGCCAAATGATTGTGTTGAGTACTATATATTTCTGAGTAATTATTAAATCAAGAGTAATTACTGAAATAAGTAAAAGAGGAAAATAGTAAGTGGATTGACCAATAAAATTATATTTCTAAACGAGATATATATGCATATGATGAAAGAATTTATAAGAGTAATTGAGAATGGTTAATCCCATGTTATGGTATAATTATCAAATTGTAAGAAATTAATCGAGGGTAATGGTGCAAACGAGAATGTTATTAATGAGTCGGTCATGAGAAGATCGCCATAATAAAATTATGAGGAAAAATTTATTATTATTGAGAAATTATCGAGCTATAAGAACCTACTAAATCAAGTTAAGCGAATAGATTATCAAAATAAACCAAATGGGGAAAATTTTATTATAAGCAAATATTAAATTTGAACTAAGGGGATTGCCAAGTTAAATTAATAAATAGAATGCCATCAAATATTGTGTTCTATTGAGTGACTACTAAATCAAGAATAGTTATTAAAATGAGCAAACAAGAAATATTTAAACGTATCAAATAATGAAATTTTATAAAAATACTATGAGTTTCTAAATTGAGAAAACAATAAAAATATAAAGTAATGAGGAAACCTTATATTGAGAACGAGAAAATAGCTGAGTAATCAAGTACATGAGAATTATCGAGTTGATTAATTAACCAAGTGAAGAGAAATATTAAATGGAAGTGTTTGAGACTTAAAAATAAATGAGGTTAATGGGTGGAAATTTTTGGTCAAATAGATCAGGAGATAATTAAACGAGAACAAAGCGAGAAGTTAATTAAAGAGATAAATAATAAAATCCTTAAAATGAGTTGAGCGAGTAATATATAAAAGAGCTAACGATGAATTGTTAAATACGAGTTAGCAAGAGAACTAAAAACGTGGATTAAAAGAGAAATTATATATTCGATTAGGCTGATAACTAAATGTGATCATGTGAAAAATCGTAAAAGCAAGTAAATGTATACATTATGTGGATGGACTGGTGAAAAGTCATTAAACGAGATTTGAGTTTACATTGATTATATAAGCTTGCGTTGAGTTAAAAAAAAACAAGTTGTGGAAATTTGAGATGAATGCATTCTGAGTATATGCAATTGAGAAAAAGGCATGAGTTGCCTACCATCCGAGGTTTATGTGTGATAAATACATTTATGTGAATTATGTACTTGTGGTGTGTTGTCTCATTTTTCTTTAAAACAAACTAATGTCCTATAGAGTAGAGGACCTTGTGACGCTACTTATTGTGAGATATTGCCAATAATAAAGATTTTATATGTTTATAAAATGTAAAAGTGATAAATTGTTGGAACTGTGCGGGAAAGTCTCCCATAAAAAAAAAAAAAAAAAAAAAAAAAAAAAAAGAAACTTATTTCATCGTCGTGAGAGGGCCGAGTATGATTGCGAGCACGAGTTGGACGACCGAGCACTACGCCGAGATCACCTGTCGCCACAACCCAAACCGTAACAAATCTCCAAGTGGAGTTGAATCGGAGATTCAACGCAACGTTAACCGCTGGGTGAAGGAACCGACATCGTTAGAGAGCATTCCTTTTAACATTATCATTTTGCGCCGCTAGAGATAGAAGATTCGCATGAGCAGTAGGCGAGCCTGAGTCTGAGATGCGAGATCGCTACCCTGAGTTTTCTCCCGAGCGATGACTTCGGGGACGAAGTCTATTTCAAGTGGAGTTGAGTTGTAATGCCCTGAAATTTTAATAATGAAATAATATTAAATTAATCATCATATTTAAATTTAAAATGAATAGTTAGTATATTATTTATAATGAAGTTAGACGGTTCATATTATTTAGACGACCTGTAATTATACGGTTCGTTTTTATTAGACGTTAATTACATTAGACATGTCGGGTTGATAAATTAAGTGATTATTACTCATCTTTAGTAATTATTTATTCTTTTATTTAAATGGATAAATAAATAGTTAGTTGTCTCGTCAGAATTAGACGACAATTTATTATACGGCTAGTATATGTAGACGGCATTGCTTAGACGTGGTTGGTTTATGTTGTGGCGACTGAAAGAGTAAGAGACCGAGATCGGGTAGAACGAGCTGGCCAAAGGCCAAGACCCTCGAGCTTTCGAGTGTGGGCTTGATTAATTATATTGCGTTGCACCCTAAACCCATTTTGACATCACACAAGTCACGAAGAATCAAGCAAACATCCATGTGCGGGAATTAAATTAAAGGCACAACAACTAAAATGAAAAGAGGACATATGCATTTTTAATTCAAAAGTGGGCCACGTATGAGAGTTTATTTTCATCCAATCCAAATATAACATATGTGCATTTTGGCAAGAGAAAACTAGAGCCCGATCCATGGTGATGGTCCGGAACAAATCGAGGCTTAAAGCCGTGGAGAGAACCAAATATTTAAACTCGTTTTTCTTCCTCAATCCCTAGAATCCTCCTCAGCCATCATATGCCCTCTCTCCATTAGTGAGTTCGCTGCCAAGAAAGGAAGAAAAGAACGCAGAGATGTCCAAACAACCACCGCCCCATGCCTTCTTTTTCTACTCATTCCGTCAGAAACCAAGAGCAACCAGCCACCATCGAGCAGAACGTCCGCAGCTGTGAAGAAGACTGAGCCATGGCGTGATCGAGCATAACAATTGTTGGACCATTCTCGAGCAGATAATACCGAGTGGTGTTCCGTGTAGCCATTGGTAGTCCACTCCTCCGAGCTTGTTTATTCGTTATGATGATTCTTGTGTTTAATTTAGTTCATTGCATGGTATATTGTCAATTCGTGGTGAGATGATTGTGAGGTTCGGGTTTAGAGTTCCTAGTTTCTAAAAGAAAACATGAGTATTATTATTCTCGGGTTGTATGGTTTTTGTTCCAATCGAGTCTGGGAGCTAAACTGTTTTGGTCTCGAGTTGTCATGAGTTTTAATCACTGAAATTATGGGTGTCGGGTTTGGTTTGGATTAGCATCTCTTGGTTAAACGATTTACACGTTTTAATAACTGAAAAACGGGAAACCGAAACCCGTAGGGTTCTTGGTTTCCTAAACCGAGATAGATTTTTAAATAAATGACTAGATTAATTGTAAACATGATTTTGAGTTAAAAATGGATTTCGGGGCTGTCGGGTGCCTCGGGAATCATTGGGTTGATGTCGGGATACAAAATGGGTTGATGTCGGGATACAGAATCTATTCGCTATGTTTGAGTCCCGTTTTAACCTGTTTAAAATATGTATCTAGACTTTTGGCCCGTGATAGTCTCTAGTTTTCTGAGTCCTCTTTCCGTTGCCGTAAACGGCTCGTCAATCAGAGTTACCGTTTAAAAGTTATACCCTGTTTAATATGCTGCTGTTAGGAACTTGACCTGTGGAACATGCCTGTCTTGTGACACCATTTTAAAACCCTTAGAATCCGTTTTGGCCAGTGACCGTCTCACAATGATTTGTGGTTCTCGTTGTCTAGTTTATGTGGTAAAAAGATGAGAAAAATCTAATCAGCCGTTTGAGAGTTATGACCGTTTCTGTAAGAGTGCTGAGTGCTGTCAAATCCTGTTGGGAATAACTTTGAGCCGAGTTTTAATCCGAGTCTTGTTATGCATTGTAGGATCCTTTAGGAGCTGAATCGTGACCTTTGAGCGTGCCAAGGACTTCTAGGAGCTTACGTTTATTCGAGGTGGGTAATCTCACTATAAACTTGTACTTACTTTCGATTCATGATTATATGCTATATGTTATGAATTGTCTTATTGAGTGAGCTTGAGTATTGATTGTGCGATTTATTTGAGTTATCTGTGATTTGAGTTATCTGCGATTTGAGTTATCTGGAGCCTGAGTTATCTGAGTTTTGAGTTCATGAGTTAAAACATTAAACATAATATACTTGAGTTGTCTTGGCACCGAAGAGTACTGGTGCCAGACGTTTTGACTCAACACCGAAGAGTACAGGTGTTGAGCCTTGAGTTGTGTGAGGCGGGTCGAGGTTGATCTCTCGTCCCAAGTCACACAAGCGCGCTATATAAATTTAAAATCTGAGAAAATAACTTGAGTAATTGAGAATTGAGTAGAGTCCTTAGGGATCACTTATGTGGCTTGAGTTGTTTGTAATTACTTGTTTATTTTGATATTATTCACTCAGCGGTGGCTGACCCCAAACACTCCCCCCATTTTGCAGGTACTAAAGCAAGTGCATTGGATGAGCTGTTACTCGATGAGCTTTTATAGATTTGGATTCCAAACGTTTATTTTGAGTCAAATGTTTTTAAAACAATTATTTTATTTATTCCGCATTTAAAAACCATGAGACGGTTTATTTTTATTTTAATGAGATGGGACCGTTTGTTTACTTGTACTTTTGGGAAAATGATTATTGTATTTTTTTTTAAATTTTTTTTTTAATTTTCCTTAATTTCTGGGATGTTACAATTTCACAAACTCGTCCCAAGTCATCTTGTACACCGCCCTCTTCCCCAATGTTTCATACATGGTATCCCACCACACGAGGGCTTCATCTTTCAACAACCGAGAAGCGTAGATCACCATATCACCTTCCTTGCATTTACTAGCTTCAAGGACTTGTTCGGTTTCACGGATCCAACGGATCGTGACTTTCGGTTCGGAACTACCATAGTAGTTATCGGGCTTAAAAGCTACAAAGTTCTTGTACGTGCACCCCTTCCTTTCCCTCAGCTCGGGGTCACTCTCCTCTTCTTCCGTCGAAGATCTCTCGGTTTGAGCAACACTACTTGACTTGCTCTTTGTGCGGGGTGGAGATTCCTCCCGCCTTTCACATGCCTTATGCTCATTGAGGATTCGGTTCACATCCTCGTTCACTATGTCCCTCATTCGGTTGAACATAGTTTGGAGGTGTTCTACGGTGACTGGGGTGTGAGTGTTCCTTTCAACACCCGAATTTTCCTCCCCTTCCCGAGGTTGAGGACCAAACACCGGTTCGACAACGTTATTCGAATCTTGCCCTTGATCAAATGGGCCTCTTGCACTTCTAGTTCTCACCATTTTGCTATAATAAGACATCAATCATTTAGAAGTCAATTCATCAAAGTAACGGTAACATTGACCGTTCCAAAACCAAACATGACCTATTCCTTCAAGGTCACCCCGATAGAACCTACACTTAAGGTCTCAATAGTCAATTCATAAGTATCCTATGGAACCTATGGTATCACTAGCTCAGTTTAAGTCTAGGATGGACAACTCAACCTAGTTCACTTAAACTATAGCTCTAATACCAAGTTGTAACACCTCAATTTTCAAAACAATATTTATATAACATTTACTCCAAAATACATAACAATGTAACGGTGTCAAATACCGGTTTTACAAAAACGAAAAGGTTTCTTGTTCGAGATTATCAGAGTTTACAAAAACAGTGTTACAGATTATATCTTAACCATAGGATAAGGACTCTAATCATCAACACCGAGCTAATCTCAACAAGGCCTCTTCTAAACGGGCCTCCTAGATCTTCGATCCCGAACCTGAGTACATAGCAAAACACAAACATAGTACATGAGACAAAATTGCCTCGTGAGATACATGGGTTTTAGACCCGATAAACAACTAGTCAAATAATATCATTTATACTTAAAATAATATTACTAAGTTCGTTTGGGTCACTTCATTACTTTAATCATTGGCCAATGTCAAGATAATCGGAATGCCTCCAATCTATCAAGACCATCATATCCACGGTAACCGGAATGCTTCCAATCTACGGGGACTCATAGGTATTGGGTAATCGGAATGCCTCCAATCTACCACTAACCTTAAGGTACCGTAATAACCGGAATGCCTCCAATCTACTACGGCCCTAGGGACATCATCATCATCATCATTACTTATCTTTTATCATAACGAGCTTATAGCTCCATCATTTCTCAATCAATTAATCGTTTCATCATCATATAAGCATTCATCATAAATCGCATAAATAACTAAATTACTTATAGACTCGATAAAAAACATTTAATCATAAAACATTTTCTAACTACGTACTCAGTTTTGAAAGTTCACATGTACTCACCTTAGCCAAGCTTATCCAAAGACTTATTCCTTGAACACCGATATCACTTCCCAAGATTTGAATGCCTCAAATCCTTCAACCAATAACCTATTACCAAAACCAATACAATGGTTTGCATCAATCATCAATACTAACTACAAAATCCATGGCTAGTCAACTACTAGCAACAATTCCCCCAAGTTACCAAACCCTAATTCCATAAATCACCATCTTTTCATAGATTCATAATATGAATGCATTTTCCCTTTTAAAATACCATAGATCTAAGTTATACCACTTCCATTTAACCATTTATGTTCAAATCCCAAAACTAGGGTTTATAATTCAAGCTTCCCCTACTTGAATCTAAGACTTACAACACAAGAGAGACGAAGATTTACCTTTGATCTTCAACTATGAGCAAGAATCCTCAAGATTTGATGAAGATTAAGCTCCAATCGCCACTTTACACTCAGAAAACGCACACAAGTTGAGAGGAGAAAACTAGGGTTTATGTGTGCAATAAATGAGAAGATCCCGACTTTAGTGTTGGTGTCGGAGAAGTTCCCGATCGTGAACAAAGTTCGCGTCGCTAACTCCATCATGCACGCAGAGTTCGCCATCGCTAGCTGGTCGGGAAGTAGTTCACGCCTGATTGCCCAAATCGCTGCATCATGTTCACGATCGTGAACATAAGTTCACGCCGTGAACTTCCTGAGCAGCCAAGGCTGCACTTTTTGATCTTTGGCTCGTCCCGGTTTCGTCTATAACTTCTTCTTACGATGTCCAAATGACACGAAACCAAATCCTACGTTCTTTAAACGATTTATCCTTATTTATCATATTTTTGTACAATTTATTTATTTACAAATTTCGGGTCGTTACAACTATCTACCCCTTAAGGAGATTCTGTCCTCGGAATCTCATCATAGTTCACGAAGTTCGGGTATCTTTTCCGAATCTCGTCATTGACTTCCCAAGTCAAGTTCGGTCTAAGGGAATGCTTCCACTTGACCAACACCAATTCAATTTCTTTATTCCGAAGTTTCTTGGTCTTTGATTCTAGTATGGCTTCGGGTTCTTCAATCAATCAATTCGGGGCATCAACCCGCAACTCTTGCAATGGGATTATGTTCTCAACTTCACCCACGAACTTCTTCAAATAACTTACATGGAACGTATCGTGAACACCTTGAAGTTCGGGTGGGAGTTCTAACTTAAAAGCTTACAAACCGACCCGTTTCAAAATCTTAAACGGGCCAACATATCTCGGGCTCAATTTGCCCTTCTTTCCAAACCGCATCCCGCCTTTCCAAGGCGATACTTTCAACATCACCATGTCACCAACATCTAATGGAAGATCTGATGTTGTAGGTTCAGCCATACATATGCTCAAAGTTGATGGAAAACAACTTTGACACTTGCTCTGATACCAGTTGTTGGATCCCACCAACACAAATGTGTTGCGTTATGACAAGTGAAGTCGATTAAGATAAAGAACACACAAGATTTCAATGATTAAGAGTTTATTAAAACAACTTAATGCAATACAAATTTGCGGAAATAGATAGTACACACTAACTAAAACTCTATACTTGAAGTGACACTTTTTGTTCGCTCAAACTAGAAGATAATGCAAGGAAAGTTTGTATCAGCTAATACTAACAGCTGATATTGAATGCCTGAGTAATACTACGAAGGAGTTAATATCAGACAAATAACAAACTCTCAGAGAATGTTCTTGTGCTATGAATTCTAAAAGGTGTGTGTAAGCATTTACGTCTCTATATATAGCCCATGATCCGTGTTCCTTTGTCCACAACATACTCGACGTGTAAACATATCATTCGTCGATGTAGACTTGTCCACGGAAACATTAAATGCTCTTGCATATGTTATAGTTCCAAGTGTACTTTCTGTCAACTCCTTTTGCTACCTTTTCTGACGCACAGTGAAATGGTGTACTATGATAGTACAAAAGTGGTTGACTTTCCGTTTACATGCTTGGAGGGACAAACGATGATGTACTGACATATTATCTTCTATTCCAAAATAGAAGATCTTCATCGTTTTCTTCTCCTTTGAGCGGGAACGAGAAATGTTCAAAGTGTCAAGAACATTTCCACTAAGTCTTTATCTGCAGCAGGTATCATCAGTTGATTCCACAATCAGCTGAATGATCTTCTTCTTATCTTTGTCCTTTGGCCATAGACTTCGAATGAACACTCTTCTTTAGCTGCTGATTTGACTTGTTTTCCTAGAGCAAAGTACGTACTCAGCTGAAGATTTATTGCATATACTTGCTTCAGCTGAGATACATACTTCAGCTGAGATACATACTTCAGCTGAGATACATACTTCAGTTGACATTATTCTTCTTAACTATTGATCATCAAATCTTATTAACTTAGTCTAGAGATAACACAAACATTTAGGTGGTCGATTATTCAACTTAAATGATAATTGATTAGCACATAAACATTAAAAATTTTCATAGAAATGACATAGCAATTAAATACAATAATTAATGTAAAATGCATTTTAGTACAAGTATTTAACTATTAACTAAATATAAAATTCTGTAAAATAAATAAAAAACCTCGATGTTAATAATATACTGTGGTAGAAAAATATAGCTACAAATGTATTCTAAATATTATATTTATATGAATTTCCTATTTGTTATATATGTGGGGACAAAAATCACAAATCATTGTTCCAAATCCAACAAATTAAAATAATGTAATTGACATAAATAAACAAATTAATCTGTAAAAACAAACAAGAATCGCCAGCCTAAAAAGAAAAAAGAAGAGGGAATTGTTTATGTAACAAGTTATTTATTTTATTTTATTTTTGTATTATTATGGTTGATTACTCCGACCAACTCTAGTCGATTAAGATATTAATCAATGGTTTCTTTCGTATGATTGCTACAATATTCCTTCCTTCCTTTATAATTGTTTTCACCAACCATAAAATACGCCATTTTTAATAAGGGATTTACTAACTATTGCCGGGCAATGGATAATGGTTAGTTAAGTGGTTAATGTACATGTATTAATGCATAATCATCCATGAGTGATTAGTGATTTTCATGGGGGTGGTTTTACTATAGTTGAATTACACCAATGTTAAGCACATAATTTTTTCTTAACTATAGTCCGATGGACAATGGTTAACATTTTCCTTTTTTAAAATTACAATATGAAATAATTAAATTTAACAGTTAAGATGTTATAAAATAAATTTTGTAAAACTATATGGGGGTTACTTACTATAGATATTAGGGCAGTTAACTTTTAACTACAATATGATTATGAATAGATGACAATCACTTAAAAAGAATATTATATGATTATGTTGAGATCAGCACACATTATGACTTTAATAACGGTTGTTAAAACATATTTCTTGTATGAATGTCCAAAATTCGATCTGAAATATCCGAAATTTCGGATTTAAATACTAGTTCTCAAAATTTTCAAATATCAGAAATGTCCGAAAAATATGTTTTTTCTTTTTATATTTTTTCAAAACATATCTGAAAAAATTGGATAACTGAGTTTTTACAAAGATACCCGTAAATATTGGATATTCAAATTTTCTGATATAAGTTCAGATACTAAAAATTACTATCAGAAATTCCAGAAATCTGATTATGAATACCACTAATTTCAACCATAACCTTAATGGGCTATGGTTTATTAATAGGAAATGGGTTGGTGTCGTTGAGATGACTATCAATATTTTTGTCTTTCATTTTTATAGTTTCAAACATTATAAACTATCAATAGAGAAATCCTCTCTTGGAGTTGTATGCCTGTATGACAACCAAAATAAATTATAACCCGACCCGGTATTGTTCATAATATCCGGCAGGCAGTGGATCCATATACCATATTATTATAACCGGGCCTGGTATTAACGCTTAAACAGCTAACAATATCTTTATTTAATTAAGGGATAACTAAAAATAGGTATGGCCCATATGAGAGAGTTAAAGGTTTATTCCCCCTTGATTCGGCAATAAATTTCGGGCCTATATTTAACTCAAATTACGACTTATAAACGCGTGTCATGTACATGGTTATTGAGTTATAATTTCTAAATTCCGGTTTAGACCAGAAAATAGAAATTGTACGAGAGCTAAATCAATCAGGTTAAATGGTTAGTTATTAACCACTTCAAACTATAATAACCACTTCAAACTATGCGTGTTAACTGTGAAATGGGTAGGAATGTGAGAGTTGAACTAGTTGTGAACCAATTTTATTTTTAATTTTTTTAAGCCTTAACTCTCTTTTTTACTAGAGTAAATATTTGATACAATTTTTGATAGATTTAAAATATATTTTGTATGCTTTGAAATTTAAACACTAATTTTTTAGTTAAATGTAAGTATTTGACATCATTTTTGATAGATTTGATACTTAAAGTTGTTTGAATTTTATTGAAAAACAGTTTTAGAATTCTATTGATTTATATAATATTTGTATTGTATTTTCTATGAGTTTTTGGTATATATATACATTTGGGTTAGGATCCGGTGATAACTAAAAAATTAGTGAGGACTATGAGGATAATTCTTAACCAATTATTATTTTTAAATGGATTATTGTCAGAATTTTAGGATTTTTATGAGGATGACAACGATTCAAAATTCTGAAAATGATCTTAATTTTTAAAAATGATTGGTTGAGAATTGTCCTTACAATCCTCACCAAAATTTGAGTCTTCACCCGATCTCACTTCATATACCTTTTATATAATTAACTTATAATAATTAACCAATAGTTTATAATCCATTTCAACCTGTTTAAATCGTTTTTGCAAATCGACCGGTTTAAATTAAAACCCAAGTTTTAAACTCAGCCTAATATATATGACCAAAACCTTATAAGTTTAAAGCTTAGATGAAGCTAACCACACAAATAGAGAGGCTTAAAAATTTCAATAGAAATTAATTTTAGTTCTCAGTGTAATTACGACAAAAATAATGTTTCTATCACATGTTTTAGCACTCATAAGATTTATACTCTTCCATACTAAGAAATGTAAAACCTATTTTAGTCAAAATGTCATTGATTAATTAGTAGATAACTAAAGTTTTCTTAATTGAATAAAAAGCAAAGAAACTTGTAACCGAAGATAGTTGTAATTATGTATTGCAATGATACCTAATGAGTAAATACAATGTGAATAGTTTATTAAGAAAAAGACATATTAGAAAAACCCGTTCAAATAAAAATCGGTAATTTTCATATAGTTACAGACAATCGTTAATAAATTATCTTGATTAGGGGTAAGTATGCGGTGGTTTGAAGTGATTTTTAACTAAAATCAAACCCCGAACTGCAAACTTCGGTTTTTAGAGATTGGAACTGTTCGGTTTCGGTTTCAGTTTTCGGTTTTTCTTGATAAATCGGTTCGTTTCGGTTTTATTTTAAGATTTTTTCCTTAAAATTTACCAATTAGTGAACTTAAAAGTTGTGATCCAAATTTTAGTATTTATAAAGTTATAATACTTGGAAAATATTAAAATATAACGTGTGAAAACTTACAAATAATATACTTAATTTTTTTTAAAAACTTAAAAATCAAATCTTTTATAAATATAAATCATATTTTTACAAAATTTGAAAGAATATATATGACGGGGCGGAGCGGTTTTTTCGGTTTGATTTTTCGTATGCACCCAAAATTCTCTCCAAACATTCGGTTTTTCTCCAAAAATAAAAAGGCCGCATATCGATTTTTCTAATGATTCGTTTTTTTGGTGCGTTTTTTTTTGGCTTTTCGGTTTTGATTAGTTTTTTCGGATTTTTGTGTTCGCCTCTTAATTTAATTACCGGGTAAGCAAAAAACATAAACGATTACAGCATCGGAAAAGGCTTGCCATTATTCAAAATTCACCCTAGTGATTGCATAATTATAGTAACAAAAATAGTGACAAAAGTTAGGATAAATTTGTGAATATAAATATGGTCACAAGTAGAAGTGTCGAAGGTCGTATGAAATTGAATGAAAGGTGACAAGCGGACCCTGTGAAACCAGTCATGTTGTCTAAAAATACAAATATTTGTGTCACGAGAATTACTATTCACTTTCCTAAACCACCGACGCCTTTCTTCATAATATCACTCCACTCAACTTAATGTTATTATTGTTTAGTGACATGTATTATTAAATAGTTTATAAATTTTACGGTTAACCCATCATTTTTCTTTTCAAATGAAAGTTTCATAAGTTTTACCTACAAGATTAGTTTATACATTAAGGTGTTGATTATGCATAAATTCAATGATTTAATTGTTTCATTTGATAAATCATATAACGTAGTTCGTTAATATTTTTCTTCATTTTCGGCATATTTATCCATTGTTATAACTAAATAAATATAAATATAAAATATATATATATATATATATATATATATATATATATATATATATATATATATATATATATATATATATATATATATATATATATATATTTTGCTTATATAGCTCGGTACCTTTAATACGCCTAAAAAGTACAATTAATAACAGGTAAACATGTGACAAATTGGACCAGGCATTACGCCCAACACTTGGAGCATGATGTGATGACATTGTCAAGTCTCAAATCTTGATGACGATTTTTTTTAAACCATACACGGTATGAAACACGCACACTACTAATGCATATTCCCGAGAGTTCTATGCTTACATTTTATCTCATTTTGACATCTTAAAAAGCAAACTCAAATAGCAACAGAGTAAATTGTTGATATATACTTGATATAAGATTGTACAATCTATCAATGCAGGAGGTATAAGTAGACAGAGCATTAATTATGTGGAGGCCACATCCCAAATATATATGAAGTGTCCAATGGCAGTTAGGTTAGTTTATGTATTGGATGGATGGATGGGACATTGGCGTGGCTCAAGGGTCACATTGCATAAAGTTATAGAGAAAGGCTAATTCTGATTTCTACCGACACTATATTACAGTTTAGTATTATCTAAAATAATGAAATTTTTGAATAATTCACATGTGTAAAATGATTCATATTTCTCCGTAAATCTATCTAATGAAGAGGAAAAAAAAAGTTTAATTTTTTATTTAGATGGTGAATAAGAGGTCTTAATAAACCTCTTATTAAGAGGTTGATTCTTAATGAGATCATTAAGATGCTGAGTTCGATGGGGTCGATCGGGATTGCCGATTATAGACTCTTTGCTCCGTTTACCAAACAACTCTAGGTACAACTCTTACAGCAATTGGTACAGAATTTAATTCATAAAGTGAAAAAAGCAAGTGTAAAGGTGAATAATAGCAAGAGGGTTGTTACGATCTTGTACTACAAATTTGATCCAACGTAGTGCATTTATTTCAATTGAATGAGGACCTTTTTCAGTATATTAGTCTTTGTTTAGCAGAAGATTGTATTAACAAATGATTTTCTTACTAAAAAGTAAGTTATGAAAAAGACGTTTGCATTTTTGGCACAGTAAAGGATTTGGACTTTTCAATTTGGTTATACAATTCAACTTTTTGAAGGGTCAATATTATAAAATAACAACTTATTTGAGCATTTAGTCTCATATATTAGTTAACCTAGTAAAGACGTTTGAAATGATCTTCTAAAGATCAAAGATTCAATCTATTCTTTTGATAAAACATTAACAGATGTCATTGAATGTTCGGAAACGCTTACGACAATGATTCGGTCTTGTACATCATGTGCAAAAACTAGGCCATCCTGGAAGAGTCTGTTATATACGGGAGTATCCTTTGGGGAAAAAAATCACAAATTTAGTTCTATTATAGTTGAATGACTATTATGCTCATATTATTGATTTATTACCGACAAATGTTTTATTTTGGACACTAGCTAGCATTGTATAGCCGAGGAAGTGGGGAATTACTGGATCGTTGCATACTGGGCTTTACAGAAATTGGATGATTGATCAAAATCTGGGCTTTAACCAACGTTTATAGAAAGCCCAAAAAGCTAATCTCAATTCTTAAATTCGTCTGATGTGGGAATTGGGATTTTGAGATGAGAATGATAACACAAAAATTACTTTCCATATTACACTGTATAAATTTTAAAACAGATTGTACAAGTATCCAAAACATAATATGTGGTAAAGAAATTAATTTGTGTGGTGTCAATATCACTCCCTTTATGAGATAGCGTGCCTAAAAAATAACCTTTGTTTACCCTTTGTCTTCTTATCTTACATAGTTGAAAACACCCCTACCTAGCTCTCTCCTTCCAGGAATACATAAATTAGGGTTCATCTGAAATTCAAAATTGAAGACAAAAAGTTCATTCAATTTGATATCAAATTTGAAATTTCCGGCTGAAGTAGTGTTGTCGTCATATTTCCAGTATATATCCCCCCTCAACTCATTCCGAAAGAGCTAATGTTTTAAATCGGCAATTTTTTTTAATGTAATTTGTATATATATGTATATCAAGTTCAGAGGAAATATAGATCTATTGATTTATATGAAAATTAATAATAATATTTTTACCTAAAGCATGAACATTGGTTTTTGTCTTATAGTGAATATTCGTAGTACTCCCTCCGTCCCAAAGTTATTGTTCACAGACAAATTCACACCGTTTAAGAAAACTGCATTTATTACACTGTGCAACCAATAGAATTATATCTTTACGGACAATAATATTAGGACATATAAAAAAGGAAATATGGACAATAAAATTAAGATATATTCCAACATCAACGAGCTAGCGCCGAAGTCATTTATACATTTCGTGGCAGGTAACGATTTATACATTTCTTGGCCCAAGCCCATTTTCAAGTCTAATTTTAGCCTTTCTAATTTTCTAATAGCCCTAAGTACTACATTGATATGAGTAGTAATTCATTTCAGAAATACCCGTACAATGAACATGATTTGTTTAGTTAAATAAATGCTTAATTATCATAGTGTCACACACTCACACTAAACCGGGTTTAAATACTCCATTGATATTTTGATAACTCGAATCAAAATCCATCAACGAAATAAGGAAATCCACAAACCTAACACATACAGTATATCCAACACAATCACCAATCCATTACAAAAATTAAAAGAATATGTGACTCAAATAACTCCAATACAAATTACAAATCTACAAATAAATAAAAACTTGTGGACAAAATTAATGAACAAGATAAGTGATTGCGAGCGCCACAAGCAGAAGAAGATAAGCTACCCCTTGATCGATTGCTGCACCATCGTTCGATTGAGGAATTGGAGCAGGAGAAAGGGCAAATTCTTGAGCTCGATTAACATCAAATATAGCCATGAACATGAAACCGATAAGAGCAGCCACAAGAACGGATCTTGAATTCACCATTTTTTATTCGAATTTCGACCAGACTGAAGGAGATGAATCTGGGTTTTGATCGTCGGGTGTTTATGAATAATTAGAATTGGAGTTTAGAGGAGTGAGAGGAATGGATGAATGAGAGATTTTGATAATGGGATTTGTATAAATAGTTAGAATTTTGAAGGAGAATGAAGTAGGATGGAAGGCACGCGTATAGGAGAGTGGGATTTGTTTGACTGGCGGCCAGCGTATTGACTCGTTTCTCACGCAAAAAGGATAAAACTTCTCTCAACGACACATCATCAGTTGCTTCTTCTCTACACACGAGTTACTAACAAGATCGTGCCGACATTAAGATGATATTTATTTTTGAAGAGGAAGAACGTCTGCAACCTGTGGACCATATATGCAGAGAAGATATGGACTAAATGTCAGTCTATAAGAAAAAGACTGTTTGTTTTTCAATGTCTGCAGACTTAATACTTTTTTATTAAGAAAGATTATTAGTAGATTATACATGTCATTCGATCAAGTGAGTATTATAATCATATTTATTATAATCATTGTATAATATAATTATAAAATTAACTCTAAAATTTAAACTTCAAATTTATATCGTAGAAATAAATTTCCATAGTTAGAGAGGATTTTCAATTATTGATCCATTTAAATATGTGTAAAGGTAAGATTCTGACTCTTTGTTCTTAATCAGACAAAAATAAAATAGTCGTAAAGAAGGCAAAAGGTGGCAACATGTGGATAATAGAATGATCATTCATGGCAAAAAATTTCTAGAACATCTTAATATTCAAATGTTGTTGATTATTCATCGAGTCCAGATTCGCCCACTTGGTTATATTGATTACGCATTTTATTTTTCAAAAGAATACTTTCATATTGTAGTCCTTCTCACTATACATTTATTTTATTTTATTTTATTTAAAAAAAAGGTACTATTATACAAGCTAACCAATGTTGTGACCTTTTCTTAATATTTTACGAGGCAACATGGCCCGTACGATACGCGGGCTTTGTTCACCATAAACAACAATTTTAAAGCTAAATCGTATATATTGAAATGGTGTTTAGGACAAGTATCCAAACTTCCAAAGCATGATCATCACTAACATGTTTAGATTTAAAATGAAGTTTAAACTTTTTCACCCCATTTCTTTTGAATAGTGAGATTGATATATCAATCAACAACATCAGTTTCCTTTTCAAATAAATATTATATATTTGATAAACTAAAATTAGTAATATTGAGACAATTTTCTTCATTTGAGGTTTAAACCCCAAATATGACATTCGATGCTTCATACAATACAATAAGTAAGCCTTCTCAAATTCGTATGATGAGGTTTCAAACTATCTTCATGCACTTTTCTCGGTGTAGCAATAAGAATTTCAACACCTGCATAAAAAGAAGATAATAAAAAATTAATAATTTTAATAATAATAATAATAATAATAATAATAATAATAATAATAATAATAATAATAATAATAATAATAATATGTTTCGAGTAAATTACCTCCAAAAGCTTCAACACAAATTTAAAATCTATTAGTATAATTTAGCATCCATTAATACCTTAATAGATAGTGTACTTGCAATGTGCAAACTTGTAGATATGAACATGTTTTGTCTACTCAACTCTAAAGACATTTGTCCATTGCTTGTAAATCCATTTGGTGCTGTCTACAAAATTCGTGAACAATTTATTCGGATTCATGTGTCATTCACCTACATTAACAGTGTATTTAAGAATATATTTATGATAATTAACAAACAAATAGATTAAAACAAACTTGAACACGCCTTTATAAGTTTAGAACCTCCTTGAAGAGAGTATGGATATTAGAAGTTGCAATATCAAGTTGAAGGCTACCATCTTTGAATCTTGAAAGATCTAAGAATCATTTATTAATGTAGCAAGCAAATTACTACTTTTTAGGATGGTTTCAACCATGATGACTACTTTTAAGCAAATTACTATTCTCGATTTGCAATTAGGTCCAGTTTTGAAATTTATATTGAGTTATATAATTATATTTTTGAGAATTTAATTTTGAATCGTCTTTAATTTAATTTGAGATGATTGAAACATTTGGAGATGATGAAACGTTGGTAATTCAATGTTTGGTAATTATGGTTTTAAATTTCTTTTGTTTAATGTACACCGAATATATGTTTCGTATTTCTTGATTTGTTTGTAATAATAGCTTTATTGATTTGTTTGTAATAATAAATTTTGGTTTTTATATTGACATTATGGGTGTCCATTGATTTGTATCACTTATACGTTTTTTTCTTATGCACGAACATTAAAACATTAAATCCCGGAATGTGCTTTAATGCAAGGAAGCACTTCCCGGACATCTATATCTAGGGCTTTTGAAACCTGAGATCCTTATTTGGGTGTCCATTGATTTGTATCACTTATACGTTTTTTTTCTTATGCACGAACATTGAAACATTAAATCCTTGATATATTAAAGCCATGTTATTAAATACAACATCAATATTGAAACTCAATTTTTATTATTATATAAATGATCATCAGTAAATGTTTTATCCAAAGATAGATTGAGTCCGTGATATCTGAGAAATAACTCAGAGGTTCTTACCAGTTACCAGTTACCACTAAGCAATTACGATGTATGTCTTTGTAACAAATTTTACTTGTTGGTTTTTTTATATAAACATGAATCCAATATTTGAACGTAGTTATGAACATATTTTACCTACTATGATGAATGGACATATTTTTATAATCAAAATCGATGTCACATATATTTTATAATTAATTTAAATAGAAAAATTATCTTCAAATTACTTTTAAACTTTATTAAATTTTCAATAAGAAAATATAGTAAAATAAACTTGTAACACACCAATTTTTCAAAACAATTTAAACTTTTTAAATAAACAAGTTTAACATTCAAAATCCATAATATCCAAAAAGTGGATTAAAACAAGACATTTGGAATAATTTGAAAGTACCAAAAACCGGTGTTACAAATATATATCAAAACTAGTCTAGGGAATTAAATAAGTACACCGAGCTTAATCATCCAAATGCTAACAATACGGGCCGCCTAATCCTTAGCTCCCGAACCTGAGTACATAGACATAAAAGAAAACGTAGTACGTGAGACAAAATTGTCTCGTGAGAAACATGGGTTTTAGACCCGGTCATAATTAAATGCAATTAAGTAATAATAGTAAAATGATTATCAAATTGCACATAAGTCCAACATAAACTCGAGCTTGCCCTAAGCTCACACATACGCAACGGGTCATCCCGAAGCAACTCCCCCAATGTAGGTTATCATCAAGAGATCTTATGGTAATTGGGGTTCTCCCAAACTTACCGAGATCATCACTCCCCCGTCTTGCGGGTTATCGTAATCCCCCTTTTTATCGGGTTATCATAGTCCCTCGAATTTCGGGTTATCGTTCACTTAGATATACTACCCTTGCGCAGGGAGGTACCGCCCCAAGTAGTAATCTCAACTCCCCCACGAATGGGTTATCGTTTCCGGATAATTTGACTAGTACACAGTTGGTCATCAACATAAGCCTTAGCTCCAATTAAATCATCAATTCAACAAGTCAATGTCACAAATCATTTCATGGCATATAAACATTACAATCAATTTCTTTATCAAAACGTTTATTCAATAAAGACTCTTTTAATCATTTTAGTCATAAAATCATTTTCCTATGTACTCATAAAAGATCACATGTACTCACCTTAGCAATGCTATCCAACAATTGTGTTCAACAACACAATCCTTACTTCCAAATTGAGGAAGTGCTTCCAATCTCAAGGTCTTCTTGACCTAACATCAATATCATTACAAAATCTAGTTATAATCCATAACTAGCTACTAATTAATCCATCTAAACATTTCTAACCACCAAGTTCATACAACTTGGTGAAATCTCAAACCCTAGTCCAACATTTCCCATCACCAATTCCAAATCCAACTTGTACACATTGATTTCAAGTCTACAAGGAGTGTTTTACACTCAAGAAAGTTCATCTTCCCCAAAGATGATATGGTGGGTTCCCAAAACCACCATTGTTACCCATGTTAAGCTCAAAATGAAGGTAACTAAGTGAAGTAAGCAACAATTCTTACCCTTGATGCTTAAATCCTTCAAGATGATGAAGATTTGAGCTCCTTAGCTCCAAAAACCGCCCAAATGCTCTCAAAAACGGCTGCTATAAGTCTAGGGTTCGTAGGTGTTATGAGCCCTAGCTTCTACAAAACTTTATATACTCCAGACAGACCTCGCGCCCCGCTCGCGTTTGCCTCGCGCCGCGAGGTGACGCGGGTTGTCTTCTTGGTCGCCGCGGGAACACCTAACTCGCGCCCCGCTAGCGTCTGGCTCGCGCCGCGAGCTCGACGCGAATCTCGACTCGAGCTCGGCGCGAGTCTCTCGTGTCCGGGCTCTGAACCTCTTGTTCAACTTCGCGCCTGGCTCGCGCCTGGCTCGCGCCGCGAGGGCTGTTCCAGCCAGATTCTTGGCCTTTAAACTTGTTTCCATCCAAGTTTTGACCAATACTTGGTTATGCCAAGTCCCAAACATTCAATCATTCGATAAAACACAAACCGAAATGTAAACTAATATAAATGACGTAAATTCACATAAATCCCGAATAAATACACGAAATGAAAAACGTAAAATTACGGTCGTTACAACTATCTACCCCTTAAGAGGATTCCGTCCTCGGAATCGTGTCATAATCTACAAAATCCGGGTAGCGTTTCTTCATCTCATCTTTGACTTCCCAAGTCAAATTTGGCCCAAGGGAATGTTTCCATTTGACCAACACTAGCTCAATATCTTTGTTCCTCAATTTCTTTGTTTGGGCCTCCAATATGGCCTCGGGCTCTTCAATCAACCGGTTGGGTGCATCGACCCGTAAATCTTGGAGTGGAATAATATTCTCCACTTCACCCACAAATTTCTTCAAATTACTAACATGGAAGGTGTCATGGACACCTTGCAACTCGGGTGGAAGTTTAAACTTAAATGCTTGTAAGCCGACCCGTTTCAAGATCCTAAACGGGCCTACATACCTTGGGCTCAATTTGCCCTTTTTTTCCAAATCTCATCACGCCTTTCCATGGCGACACCTTCAACATCACCATATCACCGACATTCAAATCGTAGGGTCGCTTTTTCAAACCCGAATAACTCTTTTGGCGATCTTGTGCCACTTTCATATTCTTTTGAATTATCCCGATTTTCTCATTTGTTATTTTCTCAATTTCGGGACCCGTGAGTTTTGTCTCACCCGCCTCTAACCAACAAGAAGGCGTCCGACACTTTCTCCCATACAATGCCTCAAACGGTGGCATCTTAATTGTCGAGTGATAACTATTGTTATAAAAAAATTTAACTAACGGTAAATGTTCATCCCATTTACCGCCAAAATCCAATACACACGATCTCAACATATCTTCAACCGTTTGGATCGTTCTTTCACTTTGACCATCGGTTTGCGGATGGTAAGCCGTGCTCAATCTCAAATTTGTCCCCAACTCTTCTTGGAGTGATCTCCAAAATCTCGAGGTGAACCTTGCATCCCGATCGGACACAATGGACAATGGTACCCCATGCAAACGAACAACCTCATCAACATACAATTTTGCCAACTTCTCGAGTGGCATGGTTTCCCGGATAGCTAGGAATAACGCACTTTTCGTTAACCTATCAACAATCACCCAAATGGCGTCATGATTCCTACTCGTCTTTGGGAGACCAACAATGAAATCCATTGTGATGTCATTCCATTTTTCGGCCGGCACTTGCAACGATTGTGCAACACCATAAGGCACTTGGTGCTCGGCTTTCACTTGTGCACACGTGGCACATTTCGATATGTACTTTGCTACTCTTGACTTCATCCCGGGCCACCAGTAAATCTTCTTCAAGTCTTGATAGGTCTTTGTACTTCCGGGATGAATCGAATACTTAGACTTGTGAGCATCATTCAACAACACTTTTCGGTTTCCACCGAACTTCGGGACCCAAATCCGGCCGTTCACGGTTTTTAGCCCTTGATCATTTTCCTCAAATAATTGGTCCTTTCCCAACCTCTCTTGCCTATACTCGTCCTTCCCTATCACTTCCTTTTGTGCGGTCTTTATACTTTCAATAAAGCTAGACACCACATCAATCCGCATCAACTTGGCCTTAACCGGCTTTTCATAAACTTTTCTACTCAAGGCGTCGGCTACCACGTTAGCCTTTCCTTCATGATAAACGATCTCACAATCATAGTCACTAATCAACTCGATCCACCTTCTTTGTCTCATATTCAAGTCTTTTTGTGTGAACACATACTTGAGACTTTTGTGATCCGTGTACAAAATACACCTTGTACCGTACAAGTAATGCCTCCAAATCTTTAAGGCAAAAATAATCGCCGCCAACTCCAAATCATGCGTTGTATACCTTTCTTCCGAATTCTTCAATTGCCTTGAAGCATAAGCTATCACTTTACCTCTTTGCAAGTTTGCATCAAAACACAACCAAGACCTTTATTCGAGGCGTCGCTATACACCACGAAATCTTCCATACCGTCGGGTAAAGCGAGAATCGGTGCATTGCACAACTTCTCCTTCAATAAGGCGAAAGCATTCTCTTGCTTTTCCCCCCAATCAAACTTCACATCTTTTCTCGTTAACTTAGTGAGTGGGACCGCCACTCGGGAAAAATCTTCAATAAATGTTCGGTAATAACCGGCTAACCCAAGAAAACTTCTAACTCCGGTTGGAGTCTTCGGTGCTTCCCAATTCTTCACCGCTTCAATCTTAGACGGGTCAACTTTTATTCCGCTTCGAGATACTACATGACCAAGAAATTGCACTTCCCGCAACCAAAATTCACATTTTGAGAATTTAGCATACAATTTTTCCCGTTTCAACACTTCTAGAGTTTGCCTCAAATGGTCCTCATGTTCTTCTTCGGTTTTGGAGAAAATAAGAATATCATCAATAAATACTATGAGAAATTTATCGAGAAAAGGTTTACAAACCCTATTCATGAGATCCATAAAAATAGCCGGGGCATTCGTCAAACCGAATGGCATAACTAAAAATTCATAATGCCCATAACGAGTTCTAAAGGCCGTCTTCTCGGCATCACCTTCTTTAACACGAACTTGATGGTAACCCGATCTCAAATCAATCTTCGAGAAATAATCGGCTCCTTGAAGTTGATCAAACAAATCATCTATCCTTGGCAAAGGATATCGGTTCTTAATCGTCATCTTGTTAAGTTCTCGGTAATCGATACACATCCTCATCGAACCATCTTTCTTCTTCACAAATAGAACCGGTGCACCCCACGGTGACGAACTAGGACGGATAAAACCCTTATCAAGCAAATCTTGGAGTTGGGCCATCAACTCTCTCATTTCGGTGGGGGCTAAACGATACGGGGCTCGGGCAATCGGCGTCGCCCCCGGTACTAAATCAATTCGGAACTCGACTTGTCTCTCCGGTGGCAAACCGGGTAAGTCATCGGGAAAAACTTCGGGAAAATCCCGTATAATCTTCACATTCTCAACCGTCTTCTTTTCTTTTCTTCCGTCTAAAACATAAGCTATAAATGATGCACAACCTTTCGCTAAACACTTTCTTGCCTTAATGGCGGTTAAAAAGTTTGGCATATGATGCCTCTTTTCCCCATAGATATACACCTTCTCATTCTCGGGTGACTTAATCGACACCAACTTCTTTCCACAAAAAATCTTGGCTTGGTGGACCCCCAACCAATCCATTCCAATAATTACATCAAAAGCCTTAATTCCCATAGGCATCAAATCAGCCTTAAACTTCTTACTATCGATTTCTAATTCACGATCCCTATAGATGTGTTGAACCATAGAGGTTTTTCCATCAGCTACTTCTATTTCATACAAATCATCAAGCAACTCTAGTGGAACCTTAAACTTAGCACCAAATTCATGAGACACGAAAGAATAAGTAGAACCCGAATCAATCAACACATAAGTGGGTATGGAGTTTATGAATAAGGTACCTGAGACGACATCATGAGTCTCCTTGGCTTCTTCACGCGTGAGTTGGAAGGCACGACCTTTGACCTTCATCGGCTCCGGTTTCTTGTGAGCGGTTGACACCAACGTTTCAGTTCCATTCTTCGGGCAAACATTGCTATAATGCCCTTTCTCATGACATGAGAAACATTCAACCTCATCTTGGCTCTTGGCCTTACAATCTCTAGCCTTGTGGCCAAACCTTCCACATTTGAAACAACTCCCCGTTTCAAGCTTGCATTCTCCTTGGTGTGTCTTGCCACACTTCACACATTTTGCATAGCCACCACCACTTCCTTGCTTTGATCCGCTTGGGGTAAACCTTCCTTTCTTCGATGGGCCCGAAAAACTTTCAAACTTTCTTTTCTCAATACCAACCGATCTCTCTTGAACTCTCCTTTTACTAACTTTCTCAACACTTCGGGCGACATTGATCGCCTCATCAAGAGTGGTTGCCCTCTTCACTTCGAGCTCATACTCCCATGGTAACCCATTGGCAAACCGAACCACATGACTACGTTCGGTTGGGTAAGTACTTGACACAAACGGGAGGTAACCCGTGAACTTCTTGGTATACTCATCCAAGGTCAAATTGCCTTTCTTGAAGTGCAAGAACTCTTCCAACAACTCTTCCAACTCCCTCTCGGGACAATACTTCTCCTTGAGTCTTCTAGTGAACTCATCCCACGACATCTTGTATATGGCTTTCTTTCCCAAAGTTTCATACACGGTGTCCCACCATGTAAGAGCATCATCTTTAAACAAACGTGAGGCATAAGTCACCATGTCTTCCTCTTTGCACTTGCTACTTTCAAGCACACGTTCCGTTTCTCGAATCCATCGAACCGTCACTTTCGGTTCCGTACTCCCGAGATAGAAGTCGGGTCGACATGCAAGGAATGTCTTGTATGAACATCCTTCACGTTCAATCTTTCTCTCTTCACCACTTTCCCCATTGGAGGATTTCTCGGTCGGGTTGGTGTTCCCCGTTGACTTGGTCTTAGTGAGTTGAGGGGAATCTTCACCTTCCTCCCCCTCCTCCTCAAAAAGTCGTTCCTCTTCCTCCATTTCCTCATCATCACCTCCTAAGTTCAACCGGTCATTTATGATCCGGTTAACATCTTGTTGCATCACATTTCGCATGTTAGTGAGCATGGATTGAATGGCCTCCATCGTTACCGGAGTATGGTTATTCCCGATACACGAATTGGCCAATCCATTCCCATCTGGATTCACATTTGAAGCTTGTTCTACATCCACTATTCGACCACTTCTCGTTCTAGCCATCTTACTATAATAAGATGTCAACCCAGTTAGAATCTAATAAGTTGACTAAAAGTTAAAATTAAACATAAAAATAGCTCGATTTAAAACAATTCCCTCAATGGTCAACCCTAGTTCTTAAAGGTCAACCTAACTTCCTATAGAACATAATGTCCCAAAGGCAAAGTCTAAGTCTAGGGTGGGTAACCAACCTAATTCACTTAGACTAATGCTCTGATACCAAGTTGTAACACACCAATTTTTCAAAACAATTTAAACTTTTTAAATAAACAAGTTTAACATTCAAAATCCATAATATCCAAAAAGTGGATTATAACAAGACATTTGGAATAATTTGAAAGTACCAAAAACCGGTGTTACAAATATATATCAAAACTAGTCTAGGGAATTAAATAAGTACACCGAACTTAATCATCCAAATGCTAACAATACGGGCCGCCTAATCCTTAGCTCCCGAACCTGAGTACATAGACATAAAAGAAAACGTAGTACGTGAGACAAAATTGTCTCGTGAGAAACATGGGTTTTAGACCCGGTCATAATTAAATGCAATTAAGTAATAATAGTAAAATGATTATCAAATTGCACATAAGTCCAACATAAACTCGAGCTTTCCCTAAGCTCACACATACGCAACGGGTCATCCCGAAGCAACTCCCCCGATGTGGGTTATCATCAAGAGATCTTATGGTAATTGGGGTTCTCCCAAACTTACCGAGATCATCACTCCCCCGTCTTGCGGGTTATCGTAATCCCCCTTTTTATCGGGTTATCATAGTCCCCCGAATTTCGGGTTATCGTTCACTTAGATATACTACCCTTGCGCAGGGAGGTACCGCCCCAAGTAGTAATCTCAACTCCCCCACGAATGGGTTATCGTTTCCGGATAATTTGACTAGTACACAGTTGGTCATCAACATAAGCCTTAGCTCCAATTAAATCATCAATTCAACAAGTCAGTGTCACAAATCATTTCATGGCATATAAACATTACAATCAATTTCTTTATCAAAACGTTTATTCAATAAAGACTCTTTTAATCATTTTAGTCATAAAATCATTTTCCTATGTACTCATAAAAGATCACATGTACTCACCTTAGCAATGCTATCCAACAATTGTGTTCAACAACACAATCCTTACTTCCAAATTGAGGAAGTATTTCCAATCTCAAGGTCTTCTTGACCTAACATCAATATCATTATAAAATCTAGTTATAATCCATAACTAGCTACTAATTAATCCATCTAAACATTTCTAACCACCAAGTTCATACAACTTGGTGAAATCTCAAACCCTAGTCCAACATTTCTCATCACCAATTCCAAATCCAACTTGTACACATTGATTACAAGTCTACAAGGAGTGTTTTACACTCAAGAAAGTTCATCTTCCCCAAAGATGATATGGTGGGTTCCCAAAACCACCATTGTTACCCATGTTAAGCTCAAAATGAAGGTAACTAAGTGAAGTAAGCAAGAATTTTTACCCTTGATGCTGAAATCCTTCAAGATGATGAAGATTTGAGCTCCTTAGCTCCAAAAACCGCCCAAATGCTCTCAAAAACGACTGCTATAAGTCTAGGTTTCGTAGGTGTTATGAGCCCTAGCTTCTACACAACTTTATATACTCCAGACAGACCTCGCGCCCCGCTCGCGTTTGCCTCGCGCCGCGAGGTGACGCGGGTTGTCTTCTTGGTCGCCGCAGGAACACCTAACTGGCGCCCCGCTCGCGTCTGGCTCGCGCCGCGAGCTCGACGCGAATCTCGACTCGAGCTCGGCGCGAGTCTCTCGCGTCCGGGCTCTGAACCTTCTGTTCAACTTCGCGCCTGGCTCGCGCCGCGAGGGCTGTTCCAGCCAGATTCTTGGCCTTTAAACTTGTTTCCATCCAAGTTTTGACCCATACTTGGTTATGCCAAGTCCCAAACATTCAATCATTCGATAAAACACAAACCGAAATGTAAACTAATATAAATGACGTAAATTCACATAAATCCCGAATAAATACACGAAATGAAAAACGTAAAATTACGGTCGTTACAAAACTTATAATTTATGTTGCGATATTATTGTTAAATTTGAAGATATATATGTATACTAGCTTCATAACCCGCCCGATGGGTGGGAATGCTTCAGGATTTATTATGTAGAAAAATACCAACAAAGATTATTAATTTTAAAAATGACATAATAATCGATAGATGTAATAATGATTTTTTTACAAATTTCGATACATGAAGAAATGTTAAATAAAATTTACAGACGAAATAAGACTTCTTTGTAAACGACATTTGCTGTTGAATTAGTGTAATTGACATCTCTGTCACAACAAATGACCTTCAATCCGTTCTTGTTCTTAACTCGAGATACATCTACATAAAGCTGGCCATGTGAGAATACCGGTTTTTGCATAAACAAACCAACTTGAGACAACGTCTGACCTTGACTTCTATTAATGGTCATAGCAAAGCATACTTGAATAGGAAATTGCCTCCGATTCAATTTGAAAGGCATCTTGTTGTCGGAAAGACTAATAACCATTCGAGGGATAGCGCAAATTGTACCCACCTTGCTGCCAGATATAATTTTACCCTTGATTATATTTACCCCCATTCGTAATATATGAAGTCTCGTTCCGTTGCACAATCCAGCTTTCTGATAAAATTCAATAAAAATCAAAAAAACCTCTAAAAATGATATAGTATAATGTAGGATAAAGCCATCTTAAATCAATACTCTTAATTCACCCTTTAGATTCAAAACCCTTTTCATCACGATGTGATAAAATGTACCTCAAGCAAATTACCAGATGAAGTTGTTGATAAAACCCTCTTAATTCACCCTTTAGATTCTGGATCAAAAGCTCTACTCTGTTTAGAGGTTTATGGAACATACCCTGCATTAAACATGGAGGAACATAAGTCGATTATGAAGTTATTGATAAAACCCTTTTAATTCACCCTTTAGATAATCACGGGTTTGTCGCTTAAAACATGATTGATGTCCAAGAGTATTCAAATGAATGTGTTGATCAAAATAGTATTTTGGGGATTTGTAGTTACTAAGCATAAAGTCTAAAATTGTTTATAATAATTTGAATCACAACTAATTTCATCAATTCTTGATTGTATCTACAAAAAGCCTCACATTATCATCTTTACATTTATATTGAATACCAGCAAGTAGCCAATTAGAAAATATTCCTAGTAACAAATAAACGGGTCAAAATTGACCCATTTGAGACAAACAGACCCAAACTCCCAAAGTGATACACGATCCAGCCTGCAAATTAGATTCGTGTTTAAACAGACATATGCGAATCTAACAAGAAACCAAAATTATATTTGTTAAATATTCATGATACCAAATCATAATTTTTAAAAATAGCCAACATGGGAAACGCAAATGGGTAAAATTCAACCAAAGTCAATTTTTATACCACCTCCTAATCATTTTAGTATGTTTACACTTAATTTATGTGATCAACTACTTCCCAAAAAAATAAAAAAGGAGACCAAAAAAAAAAGTTCATGGATCAACCTAATACGGCCCGTCCCGTTCCGTTTCAACCCATCACCCAAAATAAACGTGTGATTTCAAATAGTTGAAATCACACGTTTATTTTGGGTGATCAATGGCTTACTGCATTTGAGAGTTGTTCATGGATATAAGCCATTGATCTCAACATGGCACCTAATGTATCTCTGGACACGAATGAAATTATTTGCATCTCCATCTTGAAGTTGGAAAACCGAGACATGCATAAATTTCTCCATTAGCTTAATCAGTTTTTGTGCGTTGTCTCGCCAAAGTGTTGAAAGTCAACTGCTCCTCAAGGCTTCAACTGACTTTTTTTCCCCATGTCCTAAGACACAGAATTAAGCCAAAAGTAAGAACTCTCAGCTCAAATAAAACCACATACCATATTTTGGGGAAAAATTAGATAGATCGTGTAAAATTGCATTAGGTAATGGAAAGAAACTTACGAAAGTAGAGTTTTTCAAACTGCCCCACATGAAGTCAAGGAGGCTGGGGTAATCGAGCTTCCCTAAATAAATAATTTCTTCCTCCAAACAATATTAATACAAAATTAGGGTGTTGTTAGCACGTACAATCGTACATGTCAGCCAAAGGTAAGAAAACCACAGAAAATATAAAGCAAGGCTGCATTTTTAAATACTAATACCATCGAAAACCCTTCAACCAGCTTATCATCAGAATTAGGTTATTGCAGGACCCCACCCATCATCGACACTGAACGCTAAGAAGCTGCCACGTTGACTTGGAGTATAAAACAATTCCGTGGTAATAACACCAAAAACAATTTCGTTTGATGGAAATTTGGGAATGAGATTATTCAATGGGAATTAATTTCGACAACACAACTTTTAATGCATGCCCCACATCGTGCATACTAAGCAATAAGTGTGGTACATGCAATAAAAGTTGTGTTGTGAAAATCATCCCCTAAATTCAATATACGAAAAGCACAACCGCTATGCATATTTAAATGCAGGAGTTGAATTTTGATCTTCATCAAGGGTGTTCCCTAATCCCATTGACCCGAATTCACTCCAGAGTTTAAATATAAGTAGCATGTCAATATGGTTTCGAAATGGGTCATTTAAAAAAATGGTTAGTTCTAGTGACATACGAACTTTGTAGTGTTCTTTTGAATTTATGTATATAAAGGGATGTTTGTAGGTAAATTAACCTTCATTTATATTATTAGTTCGATGTATACAACAGAATTATAACATTACATTGCAACTTAAATCATTATGCTCAGTATCATAATTACATTAATCTTATGTAGACCATAATATTATACTAATGCAAATACAGTAACACAAACCTCATTTGATCTTTTGAGAATCCGGCTGCAGTTAATGTGTTAAGGATGCCAGTCTAATTACAAAACCTTCTTTTCGTATCTTCCTCATCAATACAATTTCAACATTCATAAAAAAATGTTTGTTCAGTAAAGTGATATTTACCTTCTGCAGTATATATCCAGCAATGAGTCATTATCATCCACAATAGGTATTGCTTCTATTTTAGATGAGACGGTTTTGAAGAAACTATTGTAGAAGGCAGGATTAGGGCTACTAATACGATCCAAGATAGAAAGTTGATGGAATCTTAGAAACCGAGAGATGAAAACTCACGAATTTAACCATTTATTCGACTCATAATTATTTCAAAACTAAGTTACCCTCAATATAGGTTTTCATGTTGAAGTCACCCTCAATATCAACCCTAATTGTAATTTACAACATTTTTTTTATAAATCTTTTTTTTCTCAAAACTGAAAATTCAAAACTAAAGCTACTAAAATTATACAATATCTCATGATGTTTACCTAAAGATGTAATACTGGTGAACTCTTTTTGGCATTTTCTATCAAATATACTTGACTATAAAAGGACAACAAAACAGAAACATTTCATCAAACACTTGGCGGACACCAATTTGGTAGGTTCAATAGCCATACTTCCCTGAGCCTGTTTCACGGAAGAAAACGCAAAATTGAATCAAATTGTTGTAAATTTAATAGCTATAACTGAGATTGAGATAGAAATTAATAATGAAACTGGAGTTGACATGTTATTCCTTCACACCATTAAAATTCGTAAGCAAATTAAAAAGTTTGCCCAAATTAATCGGATAAAACACCCAATCGCTACAAACTTGTGTACCGCCATGGGTGTTGAAGAGTAATTAGGGCATATGAAGGTCCAATTTTGCGTTTGCAGGAACTGGAACCACAAAACTCATCTCTAGGAACAACGTTTAAGCATCACGAACTCAAACAGATCGAACAATAAAAGCTAACCTTCATCAAAAACCTAGAAATCGGAAATGGATACATACATCGAGCATTAATCAACTGATTGAGGAAAAGCTTATAAATCCGCGCTAATCGATCGATTAATACAGCCGACTGAAAAAAAAAGAGATATGTATTGCCAGTAGATCGAGCACTAATCGATCTTATAATACAATTGAAGAAAAAAGAGATGTATCACCATAGATCGATCTTCAAATGTTGTTGGTGAAGAGGAGATAAATTCGGAGCTGGTTGCTATAGTCGTCGTGAATGAATGTTGGACGGATTTGCTCATGAGATGCTAGGGCCAATAGGAGAATTACACGTGGCAAAACCGGCCAATGAGAGAGCTCGGAATTTCCTTTTTGTCAAACCCAAGCCAAATTAGGCCTCATATATAGGAGAAGATTTCATGAATTTGACATAGAATTAGTATTTAATATGTTGCACGACACATGCCTTTAAGTAACAACCTATAGTTGATCTCAATTGTAACAAAAAAAAAAAAAAACCCCGACTTAATTAATGGAACAAAATTTAACTTACGTTAATGGCTCTGGAAGAGTTTTTCTTGGGCCAAAGAGTGTGTCAGCCATAAGGAACAATATGGAAATTCGTATTTATGAAAAAACTTGCATAAATACTACTGTTTTTTTCGTCTTTCAAAAATAAGGCAACAGTTATCCTGGAGACCACTTGACAACTGGTAACCCGGAGACCCTTTTTTTTACCGAAATTTTGCTTCGCCAAGACCCTTTTATAACCCAACTTTTTTTTTAATGGCTATTTCAAACATTTGATGAGTTTTGTAATAAATATTAATTTTCAATAATATTTGTTTTTTAAACGCCCAAGACGGGACCCAACTGTATACAAAACAAAGCCATTAAAGACCCAAAAAGGAAAAATAAACAAACCAAACACCAACAAAAGAAAAAATAAACACGAAAAACTAATCAGCCCGTATCAAAATCTCATTGGGTTGGAGATCCAATTCGACCAGACATTCGGGCCTAATCAGTTGCAAAATCAGGCTTTGGAGTGAGCCACCGAACCCGTCTTTTTTCCGATAAGATGTTAGCACTAATAATATGCAGTTTTTGGGCTCAATTGGGCCAATGCCAAATGTACATCTCTAATTTATTTCTATGTATTTAGAAAAAGAAAACAAAAAACCATTGTATTGTTGCATCTTTGCTTTCAATGAGATTGAAAATCGATAGGGTTTGTGATGATATTCCAAAATTTATATATATTCAATATTAACACAAGCAGTTAAGCAGCAAATCAATGTTAATTTTTATTTTTATGAAGTGTTAGTTGACCTAACTCTTGTGCGGTTTAATGCGAAAAAAGAAAATATATTAGATTCAACATCCACAAAAAATCTACATATAAAATTGATAAATGGACTTAAAAAAAACTAGTACCTCACAAGAGATTACACATATACCAAATTAATCAATAATATAATGTTTAAACTATGAAATAATTGGAAATAACCCAAATACATTGATTGACAGAAAAATATTACACTTCAAAATTATACATAATACTCGCATCAATTAACATTCACACCCTGAAGATTTTTGTTGTTGCGCATTTGCCACATCAATGGTATCAGGAAGATAGCTTCATAGTTCATCCCCAATAAAAAAAAGTGGGAAAAAGTGTTAAATTTGGCTTCTATAAATGGTTATATTAATTAAAATAATTGTATAAAAATGTACGATCAAGTAGTATTTAATAAAATATTAAAATACTTACATTTCTTCCTCGGATTCATTTTTTAGAGCGTTTTTGGCTATACACTCGAAAGCAGCTTCGACATTTAAGGCTTCTTTAGCTGATGTTTCAAAGTAAGGAATGTTTCCTTTCGAACCACACCATGTTTTTGCTTTTTTCTCAGACACCTACAATAAATAAATAAATATATATATAAATTTTAATGAATAATTTGTCAAATGGTAAAACAACTAATTATCTGATTACCACTCGGCTGTTGCCCCCATCAACATCAATCTTGTTCCCGAGTACAACAAATGGGAAGTTTTCAGAGTCAGTAGGACTAGCCTAAAAACAAAATACGGTTTTTTGGTTAACAAAATATAATAATTTTGAGCTAAATAGAGAAATTTGTGATTATTGTTACCTGAATTAGAAATTCCGCTCTCCAGCGTTCAAGATTATCAAACGATTTCATCACATTAACATCATGAACAAGAACACAACAATCTGCACCACGATAAAATGCAACACCTAAGCTTTGGAATCTTTCTTGTCCAGCTGTATCCCATATCTGTAAATGCAACAAAATTAGTCACATCGAATGTGATTATTCAGGAATTTATTTCGTTAATTGATAAATGATTTGAATCAGACCTGCAATGTGAAAACCCTATCTTCAAATTCTACTTCTTTCGTTAAGAAATCAGCTCCAATAGTAGCTTTGTACTGATTACTGAACCTCCCATTTACATATCTAGATCGCATTATTAAGGTCAACATTTTGACTTTCACTATGAACACAGTATTTTGACTAATTTCTTTCTATTTGTAAAATTAACATCAAATTTAGTTTCAGTACTATCGATTATAAGGTTCAGTGCCGTTAGCATGCTTAATATTCTCAAATCGATTTCAAAATTTTGAAAATTTGTAGAAGAATGGTTTGGGTGAAATTAGGGCACCGCGTGAATTGAAATTATCGAAAAATGAAGGATACTGATTCATAAGAGATGTTTTTCCAACCCTGTAATCAACCAATAAACACCAAAAGCCAGCTTAATTGAGTTCAAATCAGTAATACAGTTAATTATCGATTATAAATATGGAAATTGAAGGAGTTAAAGAGAGAAACCCGCTGTCGCCGAGAATTATGACTTTAAGAAGCACACGCCGACGAGACGCCATGGATTTAGAGCTTCAGTTTCTCCGATTTCCTCCAGGAGATGAAACGGAGTCTAGGGTTTGTACTACTTTACACCAAGGAGCAGTTCCTTTTTCAAATTTAAGCATAGAATATACTCCACTAATATTCTACTTTATAGTCAAACTTTAACAAGAATAACTACCTGTCATTTTAGCTATCAAGCCCCTTAATTATTTTTAATGTACGGTTTTACCCTTGATCAATTTCATACAGTAATATATTTAGGCGTAACTTTATGAATTGACTCGGTAGAGATAACCTTGTGAATTTTACATTTTATGTTATGATTTTTAGTTTGTTTTATATGTTATAATTTTTACTTTAATTTAGCAATTAACCTGTTATATAATACAAAAAGAATAGTAAAATGACCATTTAGATCATTTAACATAGTTGCTCAGAGACATAATCAAACAGAATGGTCTCAATTGTTGATTTAGTTAGATTTTTCATACAGTCAAAATTAACTCAGTCAACAACTATCAAATAAACTTAATTTTGGTTTAACAAAAGCCATTCGATTCATTTTCTCTTAGCATAAGTTCAAGTTTATTATTTACCAAGTCAACCAAATTGGAATAAAAAAACACAAAAATGTAAATAACTCGTGAATACAATTTTTTTAGGCCCGAAAATGTTCTCATGTTGTCCAAGTTATATATACTCATTTTAGTATATCCCTTGTAATTGTGCGATCTTGAACCTTTAAAAATAAAAATGTGTCTCAGAATCAATTAATTAAAAATGGGTCCTGTTAAACTATCATATATTTTGTAACAGGCCCCCACAAATTGTAACGGTTCAATATACAGCTACATTATCTTGTCTTCCAGTAAAAACCAACTGTCACTAAAAAACAAACCGAAAAAGACAACATAACCCCAAAGAAAAGAAAACCGTTACTTCAAATCAAATAAAAAATTTTGTGTTGTATATAACAAAATGTAATAATTAAATACAATCAAACTCACAAACAAATCATTTCTAATTAAAAAATAATCCAGCAAAAATAAAAGAATGTTTACACACAACCGCCTCTTTTACCATCAAAAGTCAAAACCCGTCATTATAACCCGGCCCGGTTCTTTTATACTTACCCATTTCCATTTCAGGGGTATTTTGTGCTTCGCTACTGGATCCAGACGGGTACAACCCGTATTCACTTGTGGGTCGGCTATATTCACTGCTAGCAGCATATTCTTGTGTATCCAAAGCCATTTTTCTGAATCTCGCCATGTCATCATTGTATTGTGATGTGTCAAAGTCCGAGCTCCCGCGGGACCCGTTGACCGAGCTTTGACCCGGCCGGGTTAGGTCAGAGAGTGAGACGTCTCCTTCTAAGGCCCGGACCACTTGGCTCATTTTGGGCCTGCGGCGGGCTGAGTGGCGGACACAAGCACCTGCACAAGAAACCATACGGGCCATTTCGTTGTGGTTGTATTCTCGGTGTAGACGTGGATCGGCAATCGGGTCAAAGTTTCCATCTTCCATTGCTCGGGTGAGTAACGGTCTTGCCTGTAAGTTTGACTTATGTTAGCATTACATGTTTTGACCCGTTACCCGACCCGCCCGTTTTGCCAAATCCCACATGTTCCCAACAAAAAGTAAAAACTTTAACTAAAAACCTTTGTAAGCAAATGGACTTACCCAATCTACTAAACTATCATCCATAAAAGTCTGAGACGAATCAACGGGCCTGCGACCCGTGATCAATTCCAAAAGCACGACCCCGAAAGAGAAAACATCAGATTTATCTGTGAGTTTTCCTGAAGCAGCATACTCTGGAGCTAGGTACCTATGCATATCAAATTCATTGTCAAAAACGGGCCGAGATACGGGTAAAAAAAAAGGTAATTTTTGAACGGGCCGAAAACAATTGAGTTGCTTTGACAGCAAACATTTTATGTTCAAAATCTTTATTTTTTAGTGTGTCAGATATGATCACTAAAATTACATTGTTTCAATAACAATTTAATTTTTTAGAAAATGAATTAGAAGGTTTTATGCATTGAAACTTTAAAGTATACTTATTCGGTGATTTTTGAACCATTTAACTCTATAATATAACCCAAATATACCCATTAATAAGAAAACGGGTCAAACTTACCACCTCTTAAGTAAATCTAATATGTAACTATAAAATGAAAAGAAAATTTACCCGAAAGTTCCCATTACCCGGGTTGAAACATGGGTAGCCACATCAGAAGTAATTTTGGCAAGCCCAAAATCTGCAACCTGAATAATTGAGCCCAATAAATGCAAACTTTAAAGAGATAACTGATTTCATATTATTGCACGTTTGCCTTCCTACTCTATGTAAAAAAAATCCTTTATTTATGCAAGTACTATTAATTAAAGTTAAAAAAAATAATAAAAAAAATTCTAAAGTCTAAACATTATAAAGATAATTAATAGGCTACCTTTGCTTCATAATTGAAATCAAGAAGAATATTAGCAGCTTTAATATCGCGATGAATGATCTTAGGATGACCTGCAAACAAAAAACGAATTATCGCAAAACTATAAATCATTATTATTATTTACTATTATTATTAACTTACAATCCTCATGGAGATAAGCTAGTCCTTTTGCAGCTCCAAGTGCAATTCGTAATCTTGTGGGAAATTCCATTACGGGGCGATTCTTTCCTGAAATTATTTTGTTAAATAAATAAATAAAAACAATATTCCTTTTTACTTTTTTAGCAGTAATTCATGATTCTAATAATGAAAAACTTACCATGTAAATGGAACTCCATTGTATTATTTGGAACAAACTCGTAAACAAGCAATCTTTGGGCTCCAGTCATACAATATCCAACCAAAGAAACAAGATGTTTATGATGAACTCGGCTAATTATCTCAACTTCTGCCTGAAACTCACGCTCCCCCTGCCCGCTGCCCGTTTTCAACTGTTTAACCGCCACTTCTTTCCCATTTGGAAGCACACCTCTATGCACATACCCGAAACCACCCTGCCCGAGAAGATTAGCTTCTGAAAATCCGTCTGTAGCCATTGCTAGTTCTTCATAACTGAATGTGCTCTTTGAAAACCCTAGTGACATGCCCGGAGATGGCGGCGGTAATGGGGTTGACCCGCCGGAATAGTTTGAACCGGAACCACCGCTGCTGCTCATAAATGGTGGTGGCGGCGGTGGCTGAGCTGGAGTATGGACCGGTGAGTATGGTGGCCGGGAAGTTATTGGTGGTGGCGGAGTGGGTTTTGGTGGTGGCATTGTAACAAGATGATCTGACGGTGGTTTAGTGTTCTGGTGCCATTGTTGTGGTGCTCCGCCGTAGGAATCAACTGCAAACACAGGGTACCAGTTTTCTTGAAATTTTTGTGGGTTGATGACAGTTATTATGATGAAGTTATATGATTTTGCTATAATTGATTATCTGGGTATGAACAAGATCTTAATAAAAGATGACCCATATGTGGAAAAGATCTAAAAACAAGCTAATTTATGAGATTGAGAAGATAAAGATTATGATAAAGTACTGACCTTTAGGTGGCGGCGGTGGAGGTGGAACGTAATAACCGGTAGGGGCCTGACTTCTTTTTCGTTTCTTTTTACAGCAAAGAAACAAGATGCTGAATACCACAAGTATCAAAACTCCACCAATTGCAATCCCAACAACAACCCCAGTTGAGATTCCGGATGAATTATTTGCCGGCGATGAGGACGCCGGAGGATTATTGGAAGTGGAGCCACCGCCTCTTGGTGCCGGTGGAGATGGCGTAGATCGGCCAGGAGGAGACGGCGGGCTGTTTCTTGAAATGGGTGGCGCTGGGGGGGACGGTGGGGAAGGAGAGGTGGTAGAAGGTGTTGGGGCGGTAGATGTGGGTGGCGCCGGAGGGGACGTTGACGGAGCTGGCGTGTTTGGCGCCGGCGGAGAAGATGTAGGGGGAACTGGAGCTGGCGGAGAAGCTGCCGGAGGTGGAGAAGCAGGGGTGGTTGGCGGTGGGGCTGACGCAGCGGGTGGCGGTGAAGCGGTGTCAGCAGGTGGTGGTGTGACCGGTGTTGTTGTAGGTGCCGGAGAAGTAACCGGCGGCGGAGTAGACATAATCAAGATTAATCAATACAAGATTCACTCAAACTGCTTTATTTCTTTGAGATTGTGTTCACTAAAACACATTGATGCATGTAAAACGACGCCGGAAAGTAAATTTTCCGGCGAAATTATCGCAGTGGATTTGATTTATTCTATAATAAAATTGAGAGAATTTTAATCGGAAAAAGTGGATTTGGTTTGTTCCACATGGGGGAGTGGTTTGAATGCAAACCGGGTTGTGCAGAGAAAGGTGGTATGACCCACAGCCCTACACATGGTTTTTTTGCTTTTTTGGTGATTATTTATTTTTCGTATTATTTTATGGTTTTAATCATAGAAAAATAATAAGAATAGCCTTAACATCTCAAATAAAAATATCAAAAATTTATACATCATACATATAAGCAACTCTTAAATTCTAATAATTTTTTATATATAAATTAATATACATTTTTATTTATTTAAAGATAACCCATTGTTATCAATAAAACCCTAGATTAGAGTCCTTTTGCAATCATGAAACGCTCTATATTCATTAACTCGGTTTCACCGGTTATATTATAACCGTTTCGATGAGCCTTTTTATATATAGAAAAAATATTTTGATTATATTATGCTTTATTTAATAAGTCGTAACTGTAATTATACTATTCCACTTAAACTTTGTAAGGTTAATGTTTTTTTAAGGGTATTTACGTTTATAACATGTTTATTAGGATGATCGATTTTTGCTCGTGATTGATTTAATGGGAATATTAAAATAAACATTATAAAGTATAAAAGTATTTTACAAATTTATGTATGCTTATTTGGTCCTTTTAAAAGCAGGAACATTTGTTCGGCAACTTTTTTTCTCTTGTTTTTACTTCTTTAAATGTAAATATAGAAAGAAAAAAAATTATTTTGTTGTAAAAAACATAATTTTCTAGATGTTGCTTCGTTAGCAAAAACAAGTAGTATTACAAGTGTCATTATAGGAAATTAGTAAATATCCATGTTTAGTGTTGAAGCGTGGGATGATAAAACACAATTAAAATAAAGAAAATAAAAGTAGGTAAGCGATAATCCATTAAGGTCATAAACTCATAATACATACAATTTGTGCATCAGATTTCAACATGTTAATAAAAGCTTGTTACTTGTGAAATTTCTGGTTTATTTAGATTCTTAGAATAAATCAATTTTCTAATTATCAATTTTGTAGACTAGTTATTTTATCTATTGTTACTCTTAAATTTTGATTATATATTTATATTTTTGCAAAAATTAATAAAGAAAAAGGCTTTTGATGAAAGAATCATGACACCAGAAGAGTTGTATGGCTTCTTTTGAAAGGCAAGATATTGCACCATTTGGCACCGTTGGCAGAAGCAGCCTGGTTGGTTGGCTGCCTTATCTTTTCAGTTTTTAGTTCACATGCTAACATCACAAATGTAAGACTGTCTACCTTATAAGAATACGCTGTATCTATCATAATCTTAATATACTTGTAAAATTGATTGTAAACCTTACACCATATTGTGTATAGCTAAAAGTTATTGTGTAGAAATGAATTCCCTTTCAGAATACATACCATATTTATTCGGCTTTATCGTTAGTTTAAGAACATTCCCAACGGCAGCGTCGGTTGGCAGCAAAATGATGGTTTCAACAAAATGACTCTGTCAACTCCTAATTATTATATGGATACAGAAAAGGAGATGAGTGTTGTGGGGGTCATTTGAATAAAGTTGAGTATTTTGTGTGTGTATTTTATAATATGTGAGATCCAAAAATATGCAGTGAATGTGTATTATTGACAGTGTCGGTTTTATGTCAATTATAGTGTTAAGTGACGTAGATTCGCAAAAATTAAAGTATCAGTTATAGTTTCAATTGGGAGTGGTCTAAGTTACATTTGTTGTTAGCTTTTAAACTGTAATAATCAACTTTTAGTGTTACTCAATTCAATTATTATTAGCAAAAGAATTTATCTGGTTTAAATAATGTGATAGATGTGACAAAATAGGTGTGATGACAAGTTAACAAACGGTTCCTTTTACAAGAACGAGTTGGAATGATCTGTCGGTAAATTTTAGATTTCATACGCAAGTAATGTACATTAAAATTGTTTAAGACTATGTTAATAAGACTATGTTAATTAATGATCGGTGGTTGCAATCACATTTGATTTACTATACATGTGGTGGTCGAGGTGTTGATGTGTTGAATTACATGTGATGTTGGTGGTGGTGGTGATTTAAAAGTTGATTGATCCAAAGGTTGTACGTAAAAATCAAAGACTACGGACGTCAATTCAATAAAGACTTGAAGATTAATTAAAATGATAAGATAACTTGTGCTATGGCTTCTGCGCGATTGTTATTTACGAGATTTATGTCTTTTGTATTAACCATAATTGAACTAACAAACCTCAGGTAACGATGTGGTGGTTTACTACACGCCGGTAGTTTTAAAATCTGCCGGAATCCGCCACCGGAAACACTTGTCGGGTGACAATAGTTATGGGCCTAGCCTAGACTTCTTTTGTTTTGGTCTCAGCCTTTTTCTTGGACAAATTTGGTAGTAGGCCCTTATTGTTATTGGGCTAAATGGGTATGCCCATATCTCTATTTGTTGTGTTGGGCCTCGGGTCAAGAATTTTGGAGGTAAAAAGGATTTTTTATTTTGTAATGTTTTGATACTTCTAACTTGATTAAGGGTTTAGCAATATTCGCAGCTTTTATTGTTTTAGCAACATAACATACCTTCTAAACTACTACAAAATCTATATCATTTCATCCACGGTTTGATTCGAACATGTGACTACAGACCAATGAGAAAACACATTCCAACACCTTATACAAATAGGCTACAAACACTTTGTTGATAACTTTTACTTCAATTAGGATTTCATTTACATTTTGGGTCCAAAGTTGAAAAACTTTTTAGTGGAATTAACATAAACTATCTTGTTTCTAAGCTATAGAGTCAATAATATAACAAAAGATTAAAACCTAATTTAAATTGACCCATGGGCCATGGGTCATGTTTTTTTGCCATTTGACATTGTTCTAATCTGCCAGCATGGTGTATGAGTGTATCCCCTACTAGGTATTCTTTAACATTAATTTTGAATAATAGTTTTACATCTCACATTTTGAAAAATGTTATAAAAGAGTTAAATAAGTTATAAAGTGTGAATCTTGGAATTACTTCCAATGAACAGAAACAAAAAGTGGATTGATATACAATAGTCAATGAAAACTGATAGGCTAAAAGGGTATTTGGTTTGATGCCTTTGTTTTCTAGTGCAAACGTAGTATAACCCTAAAAAACATACACCGGCCCCCATATTGGTGAAGCATTAAATATGACATAAAATTTACTAAAAGTCACAAGGGAAGCAGAAGTTTAAAAAAATATTCAGAGCCATTTTTGTGATATGCAACAAAGCATTACAAGGATGACTCACTCAGAAATTAAGATGCATAGCAAGAGCATAAATTGTATGGTTGTTTTTTTTTTTTTGGAAACAGATAAATTGTACGGTTGTTAAAGTGAGTTATAGAGTTTTTTGCTTTACAACATTAATTTTAAAAGCGTAATTCATCCTATAACATTCTTATAATGTTATTTTGTAACTCACAAAAAAAATACATAAAACTAATTACAATTTACAAAATAAAAAAAATAATCGTTTAATAGTTGTTCGTTGGTAAGGGGCATTTGGTACACGATGTGGTGTCATTTGGCACATTTAAAGAGCATTTAACATGCCTTTATCTCATCCATACCTAGGACTGAATTCTCTCAAATCGATTCGGATCCGGACATGCCAAATTAGGATCACTTCAAGAATGCGTCGGGGAAATTGGTTTGAAAACCGGATTACATGAAACCGGTTTGAAAACCAGATGGCATATAGCCATTGAAACCGGATTCAAACCCGAATTCACTATTCAACAGGAAGTGATTTGTGGTGTCAAATGTACATATTAAAAATAGAAAACGGCATCGATTTTGGTTTCGATCCGATCTGATCCCATTTCTATTGGTTTCTAAGTTCTTCGATCCGAATTTGGTTCCAATATGACCCTGTTTTGATCCAATCTGGTTTTGACTAACTTTAACCTAATATGATCCAGTTTTAAACCCCGTTCGATTTATTTCAATCCGTTTTGAACATTTTTACCCATAGTGGGTGGTCTAAAGGTGGGGTTAAATAAATGAATGTCAAACGGTGGTGTGATATGATTGCGTTGTTATTATGTGCTTGGCTGTAACCTCACACTTGAAATCAGAAAGCTGAAACATTTTTTTAAATCTTTTAACTCCAACTGTCTTGTAAGTTTGTGGTAGCATTTTGGAGTCATAGGGTTTGTTTTTATCCATTTTTGTGTTTGGTTCTTTTGGAACCTTCTTCATCTTCAAAGATGCTCTCTTTCTTCATCAATGGGTCCTGGAAGATATATCGGTTTGTGGGGGAACTGACCTCAAGAGACTTGTAACCTCTAATTAACTCACCAAGACAGCAGGAGTGATTATCAGGCCAGAACCGAATCAAACCGATAATGATGAATTTTCAAAACCGAAACCGAACCGATAGCATGTTATCGGTTTTGGTTCGGTTTCGGTTCGGTTCAGTTTCGGTTCGGTTATTTTAGGCCAAATGTTCATCCTTTTGCGAAAACCGAACCGATAGAACCGATAACCGATAACGATGAATTTTCAAACCGAAACCGAACCAATAACATGTTATCGGTTTCGGTTCGATTCGATTTCGGTCGGTTTTCGGTTCGGTTCGGTTTTTTCGGTCCAAATACTCACCCCTACAAGAAAGAGAGAGACACCAAAAGAAAAATAGGCTACATATAAAAAAGGTATCACTAAAAGTATATAGTGAGTTGCCTTCAAGTCCTTATTATAAATCCGTCCATATTGTAAGCGGTGACGAATTTAAAGGGGGTTTACAAAACTTTGTGAGGGGCAATATAAACTTTTTTCACTATTTCTTTTGACCACTATTTTCCACATGAGATGGACTATCAAATGGTAGTCATATACCCCTCTTAAATTCGAGTGGATTCGCCCATGATTATAAGGACTATTTTCTTCTTTATTGACGACATCCAACTGCTATAAAATACATGGAAAAGAAACGGTCTGGAAATCTAACCAAACCACTTTGAAACTGATAATCATGAATTTTAAAAATCGAGAACGAACCAATTATATGTTGACGGTTTCGGTTGGTTTTTCGGTTAGGTTCGGTTTTCTTCACCCAAATGTTCACTCCCATGCGAGGATGGGACCAAAACAAAAATCATAAAACTATAAAACCGAAAATCAAACTGATTGCATGTTTTTGGTTGGGTTTAATTTTTAAGCCCAAATGTTACCTCTATATTATAGTGAGGACATGTCCTCACCAAAAAATTAACTATGGTGAGTAGGGAGTGATGTCAATGTCACACATATCAATTTTCTTATTGCATTATACAAGTACAAGTTTTAAAAATATAATGTATAAATATTTCAAAATATAGATAATGAGATACGAATAAATTTTTGTGGTAATATCTTCACCATAGCTACAAACAGCTTTAAGTACAATAAACTACCATTTTCATATAAACCATGTATTATTTAATATCACGTGATCGTACATTCAAACACCTCCAAATATCTTGTTCTTTACTTAATTAAGAGACTGCAAAGACGGAAAATGATTTGAATTTTTAGATGGAGTAGATAAGCCTCATGGCAAATATGTCAAAGTCATGCAAACTAAAACTTTATTTCTTGTGAACTTTTTTAAAAAAAGTTTCCACAAGCTGATTTGAACTTAAAATATATAAGATATGGCACAATTCTCTTTAAAATTATAAAAAAATACAACTGCAAAATTTCAAACAATAATACAAAGTAATACTATCAAGATGGAGATGAAAATGACAAGACTTAGTTTTCAAATCTAAACACTAATTTCCCAGAATGGGGTTCCCTCTTTGTTTATACGTGTAATTTAATTATTGATAAATATATTTTTATATATGATAAGGTGCATTCAATAAAATGTTAATTTCCTAAATATATATTTAATGACATTAATAAACTCTAATTTCTACTATTTTAGAAAATTTATTAAATATGATTTTGTGTTTAAGTGGAAATTTTGTATTTGTTAAATGCACGTTATTGTAAGTTAGAAAAACTCTTGATAAAAAATAATACGTAACTTTGATATAATATGGTTTAAAAATATAGCATGAATTATATATATTGCTACCAAGTTTTCATGGTATAGGTAATCGGTTATTTAGTTATAAATTGTTTCATAATATATCTTCTTTTTTTAAATTGTAAAAATTAAAATAAAGAAAAGCAATGTGAAAGTTTGGGTAACTTCAATTCCGTAGATTCAGAGTGGAACGATTCTTTAAAGTTTAACTTGTTTTGCCCCACTCTATGAATTGGTGAAATATCACTTTCTATTGAAATAGAAAAAAATCGGAGTATTAAAAAAGGTTTTGAAAAAAATACTTTTCCCGGTTTAAGAATCTAAGGGTACGTTTGGTACAGAGAATGAAATTGCAGGGAAATGGTTGCAGAGAATGGAATTGCAGAGAAAGAGAATTAGTCTGGAGAAAGAGAATTGACTCCTCTGTTTGGTAGCACAGAGACTTCAACAGAGAATTGCAGCAGAGAATCATTTCTCTTGTTTGGTATAACAAAAAAAATCAGTAGAGAATTGTACAAACTTTATAATTAGCAAACATATTTTTTTCCCACAACAATCATTATTATAACTTACAAAATTCATGGATAAATTAGTAACGAAAGTGCATTAATAAAATATAAAATAACATCCAAAAACATAAACTATTGTCACTTTCAAAAACATCAATTCAATCAAAATGTAACAAAAAAAAAAAAAAAAACAGTTCTAAGTATTTAAAACCACAATGTAACCAAGAACAATATTTGAACCATAAACAATTATCCCATAGAGCCATCAGTGTAAGATTCTACCATGCATATTTTCTCTTCTTGTGTCAATCCAAGTATACTTTTGATGGTGAAGTGGACAATTGTTGCAGAATTTCGTAATTTTGATGAAATATAAGGGCAATTTTTTAAAAGGAAGATGGATGGAATTTAATTGGACAGTCTGTGTAGTTGATCAATTGACATTCGCTTTCATATTGGTTAAAAATTCAAAATTGATACATAAAACATGTGGCGGACGGTTGTGATACATAAAACATATATATAATCAAAAGGAACCATGTGATACATTAAATATTGAAACGTAGATACATAATTGTTGCTGGACGGAATTGCGAGATTAACCTGTGATGCATCAAATAATGTATAATAGAGAGACAGAGAATAGAGTTCGAGAGACAGATAACGAGATTAACCTGGAAGAAGTGGCGGACGAATTGTTGCTGGACGGGATTGTGGCAGACAATTGACGACGAAATTGCAGTGGACAGCGGACGAAATTGAGGACGAAGGGTTTCGTATAAAGAAAAGAAGAGGGCTTTGTGATTCTCTACGTGTTTTTTTTAAGTCTCATTATATCATTCCCTCCTTTTCCCCTTATTTAGTAGGGAATTAAAATTAGGGAAAAGGAAAAGTTTTTTTTCTCCATCTTCCTTTCTCAATGTAACCAAACAAGAGACTTTACCTTTATTTCCCTTTCTCCCCCTTCAAATCTCTGTACCAAACACACCCTAAGAAGCTATATTCCTGATTTCCTGTACGCTCTCCAACTGTTAGTTGAGTATTTTTGTTAATGGTTCTGATAAAGACAGCTTTTAGGTTTGTCAATAAGAACTGATAATTATGGCCAAAATGCATCTTAGTACTTTGAATTTGGTTAAGTCCTCTACTACCTGAACTATTAAAGGTGCTAAACAGTGACAACCCTTAGGGCTGTCAATAAGACGGATAATAGGAAGAATATTTTTATATATACACCCTTTTATCTCCATTAGTCAAATCATGTTCCTTCTTTTTAGTAATATTCAAATTCCCCTTCCAATCGATATCAAGACTACTCACAGCCCCAAAGGCGATTATTATCTTTAATCATAACCAGTAATTTATATTAAACCTAGCACTAACCTCCCACGATTTTTGGCTTCGAGCATTGTAATTTTCAAATGTATGGGACCTAATAGTAAATCTAGTTATAACTTTTAAAATACTTTCATCTAATAATATATGAAGTCATAAAAAGATAAAAACTATGTGTATAAGTCAATAAATTAATTTTCTCAAGGCAATGTTTTACAGATCACATTGAACTCTAAGACATTTATAAATTTGTTTTTGTTTTTCAATAAAGCTCTTAGGAGATGTTTGGAAGAGCTTATTAAATTGTTTCATATCTTAACATTTTTGTCATATTTTCAAAGCAATATCGTAGGTGGTCTTTGGAGGTGGTGGTGGCCGCAACAGTGATTTTATATTAAATCACATTTAATTTGATGATGATAGTAATTAAAGAATCTTTTATTTCAATGATTAAGATATACTTCTTTTAAGATTACATAAAAATAAAATACTTTTTTGAATACAACTCCATGAGTATAATAAAACATGCAAGTTCAAAATTAAATTAGTTTCATTTGACTTTTTCATTTTCATTTTAATTTTGTATTTTTCTTTTGTTTATTTTTGGAATTTTCCTGTGTATTTAAACTTTTCAATTACGAAGTACTCACTCAACATGCACTCTATTCTTCAACTTCAAAAACGCTCCATAGAAATGGAAACCGGTTTCAAAGTTCGAATCTCCAGAATGTTCCAATCATCGTTCAATTCTTGCCGGACTAAAAACACCTCCGACGTCGTCGACCAGCCTTTTTTCTTCCCGGAAAACCGTCATCACCGCCAACTCATCGACCTTTTCTCCCCAAAACCTCAACCACTTTCTAATCCCAAATCCCACATATACCGGCCAAAAATCTCTTACGAAAGCACCCTTTTCACGGCAGCAACAGTAGCCGGAAAACCGCACTCTGTTTCTCTACCTCCACCTATGTTTTACGCAAAAAAATCAAAACCCACCAACAAAAAGAAACCACATCATCGGAAAACCATAAAAAGCCACGATTTTTCATCAGTAACCGATAATTACTACTATGATTGTTGCAGCAGCGATGAAGATGATGAAACAGAAGATGAAACTACTCTGTTTTCCTCCCGATCATTTTCCTCCGACTCCTCATTATCGTTTCGCAAAAACAGAGCACGCCGGAAAAAACCAAAGAAAACCGGCGGCGGAGGCGGATGCAGGGACCGGAAAGCTACCGATGTAATTCCCTTGAAGGGTAAAGGTAGATTCGTGAGAGATAGTGTTGCAGTGGTGAAGAAATCGAGTGACCCACATGAAGATTTCAGGGTTTCAATGTTGGAGATGATTGTTGAACGACAAATTTTCGGATCGCAAGATCTTGAGAATCTTTTACAGTGTTTTCTTTCGTTAAATTCGGAAGAACATCACAGGGTTATCTATGAGGTTTTCACTGAGATTTGGGAGACTCTGTTTTCTGACTGGCTTTAGTTATGACTCTGTTTTATTCTTCATGCATTTTTTTTCTTTTTTAGTTTTTTAGCTTTTTTAGTTTTGGTTAATTATTGTTATCCTAATTGAAGAAAAATAGTTTACATAGAGTAATTATAACCCTTGTTTAATGATTATTATGTTTGATTAATTTGTTTGTGGGTTTGTTAATTTAGTTTAAAGACTTGATTATTGATGCATGGCAATTGACCTCAAAAGGTAACATAATTATATGATCATAAAAAGTAATAATTTGACTAATTTTTATTTTTTCTAGTTTTATTTCCTTTTTTCTGGTTTGAAATGTTTTATATTATTATAATAATTCCAAGGTAATTTGATATTGACTCAGTTTTTAGTAATTAATTGCAAAAAAAAAGTAGGATGTTGACTTATTTATAACTAGTTTAAATTAAAGGAAAATGATAATAACAGCCCTAAGGACGGTCAATAAGACGTCAAGACATGTATCAAAAACTTGTACAATAACTAATAACCGTCCCCTGCATTTTAGGAATCAACCCCCACTAGTAAAAGTGCAAACGATTTATGCACGAAACTACCTCTTAATGACAGCCCTTAGAGCTGTCATTAACAAAACCCTAAATTAAAAACCATCTCTTACTTCACAAAATGATCAAGTATTTGTCTTTCAATTGTGATTTAAATTCAAAATATGTAGTTAAGTGTCAACAAAAAAATATAATTTAGTTTATTCTGATTTAAATTCTTTATTTTTTCTGATTATCAAACACAATTTTGAATTATATTTTCCAAAAAATATATTGTGAAAATTCAAAAAGAATATTGACATGTATATACCAATTACCAATTAACACATTAATTTTACTCAATTGTTAAAAAAGGACATGACATGACGCATTGACTTTAATAGTCGGACATAATGTCATAAAAATATTGAATAAATATTATTTCTCTCATCAATTTTATGATATTTACAAGGTTTCCGTGAAGATGGACTGATGGACTCGGGGAATTACTATGAGCAAAACAATAGCAAAAAAGAAGTTAAAAAGTACTTTTTCGAAGATGCAAAAAGTAGCCTTTTATTTAATTTTCTTTTAAAAGATGGTTGACAATTGGTTAACCAAAACGTACTTTTCATCCTAGTTCCCAAGCCCCACACACATAACAACATGTATATGGTGTGTTATCGTTTTGTAGATATTCTAAGGGAGTGTTTGGAAAAGTTTATTTAGAAGGGCTTATGACTTATATAAGCTTATACTCCCTCCGTCTCTTAATAAAGTTCTCATTTCCATCAAAATATTTGTCCCAAAATAAAGTTCCCATTTCTCAAATTAAAGGGATCCACTCAATAAAATAATATTATTACCATGTACTTCACCACTAACTATCTTTAAAAAACACTTTCTCTCTCCAAAATAACCTTATATTTTAATCAAATTTATTATCAAGACCCCACCACTAACTAACTCCTTAAAACTTGTGTCCAATTGAAATGGGAACTTTATTAAGGGACGGAGGGAGTAATATATAAGCCTCTTTAAATAAGTTTTTCCCAAACACCCCCAAAATTAGTCCCCTCCCTTTTCATTATTGTTACTTCGGTTTTAATCAAATAATCATTAAGTTAGCTTACATCACAACTAACAAGATTATATTAACAATAAACTTTTACTTCATATATTTGGGTCCCTAAGAGCAGTCCCAACGGGACTTCCCCACCTCCGCCAGTGTGCTCGTTACTTTGCCAAACCATTGGCACGAGACCATCACTTGGCCCGCCACTTATGCTTCCGCCAGTATAAAGACGAGTGTGAGTTGGGTTTGTGAGTTTGTGGGTGGGACAAAAGGGGTATTTTGTGTGTGTGTTTTGAAATGGTGGGTCCCAAAAAATTAAAGGGAAGAAGTATTGTTGGCATGTGTACGTCAGTTTCTCGTGGGTTGGAGGGTGAGCTGACGTGGCGCTGATTTGACAACAACTGACGTCTGACGGTATCAGTTTGTATAACGGTTGGGAGTGGTCTAATATAGACTGAAATATGATAACAATGTTTGATTCTGGTGATTCTAAGACTACCAAGACATTTCAAACTAAAAACTATACCGATTCAAAAATATTGTGGATTTGGATCTTTAAAACATATTCAATACAAAGAACACATGTTTTGGGAGAATTACTCAATTTTTTTAAAATCGAAAACTAACTCTGCCACTGTCTCAAACAAACATCGAATAATTCCAAGATTTTCGAACGGGCCAAAAAACACGTGCTAAAAAGTGTGCATAAAATAAAGTCTAAAATTTTATGAAAAATATTAAAAATGCAAATAACTCTCCAAAACAGTTTTTTTGGGCCCAAGAGGATCATAACCCGCCTATGGCCGTTTACCAGGTCGTAGCCCTCGTCAACACGGAAATTTGACTTGTCGAACCCTAAAACGAAGATATGACACAAAAGCTATATTCATTTCAGTACAATCTCTTTCTTCAGGTGATCATGAGCTTCAAGCCTTCATATTACAAAAAGGCTTGTTCTTACACATTTGCGCCTACATTACTCACACTCATTATATTATATACACACACGCAATACACAATTATATTCAAATGGCCCCACACCGCTCCTCTTTTGTTGTGTCGTCAAACCGAAAATTGCCACCAACGAAGCCCGTCAGTTGAAGACCGAAACTCACCATTGCCACCCCCCTTATTAAATAATTATTTAAGTTAAACTTTGGTAAAAATACAAAACCATAAGCATAAATATAATCAAACTCAGTATTATTGGCATGAGCCTTATGAACAAAACTAACACCATTTAATTAATTTACAGAAAATGTGTTTAATTATTTAAAATTAACATAAAGCCATATATATTAGGTAACGGACTGAATCATATTATTTTTTTCTTAAAAAATATATTAATAATTTGTTTGCATTATATATACATGCCAAATGAGTAGAGAAGAACAAATCACATACACACAAACAGTTCATGTACCCCCAATGTCGAGCAGAGCCCATTTGTACTTGAAACTTTGAATTTTAGCACAAGATGACAATAAGTTTCTAAAAAATATGGAGTATTTATTTGTAGTAAATTTATAACTTTTGGTAATTAATTTGTAATAAATATAAATTTTATATTTAACAAAGTAAATTATACAAATGGTCTTTTAGATTTGTCAAAAGTTATACGTTTAATTCTTGAATTTAATTTTTTTTTTTCACTAGTGATGCTGAAGTTTATGGGATTTTCATGAGTTTGATCTTTAATGTGGACGTTTATTAAAAAATTGAATCGAACTAAACCAAAACTGAAAACATGTAATCGGTTTGGTTTTGAAAACTCACATTTTCAGTTTCGTATCTATCGGGTTCGGTTTGATTTAATTTCTGAACTGTGTTCACCCCTAGTTGTTAGTTGGAATTTCACCCAAATGGAGGTTCATCTGAAGAGAAATATGATAAAATAAATCCTAGATCTAAAACGACCTCAACATGCAACAATATTATGTCTTTAATTTATTACATTAACTCGTACAATGAAATAGCCAAATAAAGACCTACAAAGAAAGTATATTATGTCAATTTATTTACTAAATGTGGTGGTTTTATAGGGGTGGGTACATATACCAAAAATTAAACCTAGTGACTTAAAACAACCAAAACACCAATGAAAGAGAATTTCACATGGGATGCAATATATTTAAAATTAACAAATTATTATAAAAATTAAAATTAGTGTTGAAGTGACGTATGTTTAATTGAATGAAAAGTTAGCAGATACTTACATAATTGAAATATACGTTAAGTAGTCAATGGGAATTCATTTTTATATCACAAGTTTTAATACTTATATAACACTGTACAACTTTAGCAGTTAACTATACAACCAAATGAAATAATTGTTGTGATGCATACAATAAAAATTGTGGTAGAAAAATCACCCCCTTTAGTCAATATGCAAATTCGACAATAATGATATCTAATTTTAACAGAGAGGTATGAGGAGCGTAAGATTACTATGTAAAAAAGTAATTTTGCATTAGTTATTGCAAATAAGAAAAAAAAAAAGCATCAAGGATAAAAAAGTAATTTAACATATGATGATAAATGTATTATAGATAGTTTGTGTATAGTTACTATAACATAATGGAAGTCTATTTAACTATGTTAACTTAAGGAAATGGATTTAAGAACACTAAGCGAATATGAGTTTTTAAAATATACATTATATTTTCTTTTGAACAGGTGCAAAAGACCATTATCAACCTAAACAAATTACATTCAAAGTTACAAAATTATATTTTACTTAAAGAATAAGTTGTCCCATTGGATAATAAGGAATTTTTTACTCACAAGATATCAGGGTTGAAACAATATTGGGTAAGACATTCGGATAACTAGAGAAAAAAAATTCTCAAAACAGTCACAGGAATATTGGTTAGATTGTGTATGTGAAAGTCAAATACTCGATTTTCCCCAGGCAAGTTGAACATGAATCTCTCTCCGTTAATATTTACATCGCAATTTACATTCCGCCATTAATATCCGCTCCATTAAACTTTTCTTTCAGAACTATACTTATTTCTAAAATTATTTTCGAATTAGATGCCACTTTAAATTAAGTTATACACCAATGTATGTATTTTGGATTTTAGTTAAAGAATTATGAGTTGATGTCGATTTGATATACATAGATATATTAAATACTTATAGGTAGGGATAAGAAGTAGTTTCCGTTAATAGAATGGTAGTGAAAGTGAAATATCATAGAATAAAAGGTTGCTTGTAGAAAAATTAGTACACATTTTGAGAAAATTATTAAAATCATTTAATTGTATTTATATTAATATATTTTTATAATGTCATCCTTATGAAGTTAAATTGTCATAAAAAAAAGAAAGGAAAATGTAAAAAAACTTTTATTTCTAAAAGGGTAGAAAAAGATAAAAGAATGTCTGCAACAATGGCAGCCTGTTTGCTTCTATATATCTGAAACTGTATGCTAGTGGAAGAATCTATAAATGCTACTATTTTGTGGGTTGGATTTCGGGTACCCGGATCATTAGAATGACCCGTTTCATTATATATCTTCTTTTTATTTTTTAAAAATAAATATTTATACGACTAAATACCATATAATGTTTCACATGGGATTTGATTCTTCAATATTTGTTGAACAATTAACACCCATCTATATCTACATGGGCTACATGGGCCAGATGGGCTATGACATATAAATGGATATGGGCCATAGGCAATATACTACAGTAATACATTACAAAGCTCATATTTGGACTAGGGCTCATGGGTTAGAGTTAGAGGTCTTATCTAGTTGAGCCTTCGGGTTTAGAGTTAATAACTTTAACCGCAACACAACCCTACAAGGAATCGGGTTAGTCGGGTCCAGGGTTCGGGTTTGTCGAGTTAACCGGTCAAGTGGGCCAAGTTAACCTTTTCTTTAAACTTACCACTTTCGTTTTAAGTAAAGAAAAATATGCTTAATTTTTGTAGATTACGAATTAGCCACATATAATATAAGGTCGGTTATTTGCAAGTTTCGTGTGAAGTACCTTCCTCTATTTATTTATCATCGGAGACAATATTTTGCATTGAATAAATCGAACAATATTAGACTTATAATAAAGATCACGATTTAGATTTGTCCCTTTCATATTGTATTATAGAAAGGAAGTGCTAAAACTGTTATACTATTACAAAATGCAAAATTCTACCATGGAAAAATAAATGAGTTGGAAAGAAAGTGTTAAAACTAGGGGTGGGCAGAAAAAAAGGTAATCAGAATCGAAACCGGAGCCGTATTGGAACCGGAGGTTCCGGACCCGGAACCTGTTAGGAGGTTCTGGTTCCGGTTCTCAAAATCATTGAACCGCCCTAAGAGGTTCCGGTTCTCAAAATTACGGAACCTGGAACCGGCGATTACACGGTATGTTTTTATTAAAATATATAATATATATTATATTATACATTAAATTAAATAGATTTATGATTAATATAAATGTAAAATACTAGTCCAAGTAAAAATATAAAATTTCCATTACTCGTTATAATTGAGTGAGACATTTACTCGTCGTGAGGTCGTATCTTTGTGACTGACACCTTTCACACATATACTACGTTTTAATCATAATTATTGACTTATTTCTATTTTGAACAATATTCGTAATTGTTGAACTATATTAAAAACTATTAAACGATATTTGTAATCATTAGTTCGTGTCATTTATTGTCTTGTTTATATAGTAAGTAATGTTAGATTTTTTTGAATTTAGAGACAGGGTAACCGGAACCTGCCCTGGAACCGGCGGTATCGATTCCGGTTACGGAAATTTAGGAACCTGTCTTCAGGTTCCGGTTCTTATATTTCAGGAACCTGCGGTTCTGGTTCCGGTTCCAGTCGAAACCGGCGGGTACTCTGTTATGCTCACCCCTAGTTAAAACTACTATATTGCAAAGTGAAATTTCAATCGGGTCAACCCGAAATCAAATAAAGGAAAGCAATTCATACTTGAACCTATCCTTATAGTAACGTCGGATTCGTCAAGTCAAGTTAAATAACCCAATATTAACAATTAACCTGAATAAACTCGACCCTACTAGCACAATTAGCTTCGGGTCGGATCAAGTCGGTTGTCCCTATAGACAACCCTGCCCATCACCCTCAGACCATGACTTTTAGCCGCCTAATTTGACGCGTATTCTTCCTAACTCCTTGTAAATCATTGAAAAAATATTTATTCAAAATAATATTATATATATTATTTAATATTTCAAAGACACTAATTGGTCTTCATATCATACCAACAATCACAAAAATATAGTATAGTATTGTATTAGTAACTCAAATGATTTACCATCCTACTTTGCTTCCATCATTCTTATTAACTTAAAATATAACAATAGACCCGATTACATGGGGCAAAACGTCAATTACCAGTCAAAAGATAAATTTATACGACTATAGAAGCTTAAACTTAACCGCATTGATCATAAATGAAGCATACCTCAAGCTTTTGCATGTAAATTTATGGTTGTAATCATAAATCCTGAATTCAAAATTAACAAAAATAGTTTAGCTCGTGAACAAAACCTAAAAAAGAAACAATCTTCATAAAATCCGATAATTTTGAAACGATACCAACAAGCACAAATGGAAAAAATGGAACAACTTTATGTATAAACAAACAATAATTCAAACGTAACCTTCATAAAGTGATCTTTTAACAAACACCCGCTCCAAAAATTCATCTCAAAAGAGGGGACACACCAATTAAAAAGTAAAAGCATGGTCTTTTCTCAAATAAAAAAAGAAAGGAAAACACATAAAATCGTATCAAAACAAAGTTTTTATAAGCCTACTAATTGATATTATAACATCTTAGTATGAGTTAAAATGTGCCGGGAATCACAAACATAATTTTTTGTGTTTTTATAATATAAATAATTGATATTATATATAATGAATATAAAAGTTATATATTTATATAATAATAATAATAATAATAATAATAATAATAATAATAATAATAATAATAATAATAATAATAATAATAATAATAATAATAATAATAATCTAGTTCCTTAACGAGTTTGTAATTGTATAGGTTGCTAAAAGAAAATACAAACCTATCTATTGTTATTATACTCCATAATGTTGGCGCCAACAGGAAGTCGGTTGTTAATCTAACGGCCGTCGGTTTATCCCAATCGTTCGTAAGCCCCTTCAACGGAACGCCTTTGGTTCTTCTGGTCATCTTGCCGAAGCGAAGGGGTGAGGAGAGGCGACCTCAATATATGAGTATTTTAATAGAGTATTTGTATGTATATATTTTATAATAGTCGAGCCAAAATAATGAGCATAAATGTATCAGTTAATTGTTAACTGACATGCCATTGATATAACAAATAATGAAGGTGTTAGTTGGTTTCACTTTTAAGTTAAATTTACCACAAACTGATGTTCAATATAAGTCAGCCAAACACCTACTTAAACCCCAATCCTTCTTCAACCCTGAGCTCTCATTGAGTTGACATACACGTACATAACTCTCTCTCTCTCTCTCACACACACATAAACACTTAAACACATACAAACTTGCAAAATGCTTCTAAGAAACACATATTCCAACACCAAAAGGTTCTTGAAAAGGACCATAGAAGATTTCAAATCCTATTTTCCCGGAGGCTATCAAAGGCTACCAAAAACCCCACCATGCAACCCAAATCCATGCACCGGAAGCCGTGGCGGCGCCACACCACACACAACCTACTTCAATCACACCTTCAAACAACAAGAAAACACCACCAACCACCATACGAAGGCGGCAGCCGCCACCGGAAGAGAAACCATCTTGAAGCTTAAAGAACCAAACTTGATCACAAATCACAACAAAAAACGAGAAAACAAGAATATGATCAATCATGGGAAAGATGATATTGAAGATGAATCATCCAAGTGTAATTTGGTGACAAGAAAATTAAAAGAGTTGGAGATGATGGACGGCGGAGATAACATGGATCTTGTTCTTGATATCGAAGAGGTTCTTCATTACTATTCGCGATTAACTTGTCCAATTTATCGCGATATTATCGACAAGTTTTTTGTGCAAATGTATACTGGGACATTCAATCTTTCTTGTGTCAATAATTCAGTGTCGAAAATATAATTAATATAAAGTGTAGTGTAATTATTCATGAAGGATAAAGTATTATGTTTTTCGGGGTTTAAATTAATTTTGGAGGTTTTTACTCTGTATGATTTATGTTTTTGGGGATTTGATATGACTTTTATGCTCATGTCAGGTTGATTTGTTTGACCACTTTTGAGAATGTAATTTGTTTAACAAACGAGGAATATTATATCCGAGTGTTGCGGCGAGATTTTAAGTCTATTCTTTTTTACGTAAAAAATATTTTCTTATTTGAATTTATTTCTTTATATGCTAAGATGTGACTTGTTTGTAATTTAGATTAAAACCAAAATTAATTATCTAAAAATAGTATATTTTATAAAATTACTTATGTTAAAATTTTGAGTAATTTATATATTCTCGCGTTCTTATATAATTGTATAATAGGATAACTAAAACGGGACCTAATTAAAGCATGCATGTAAAGTCACCAACCTCCACCGAATTTGTTAGTCTTCTTTTCATACTATCATGAAATGTGTTTACCTCTCACTAACGGCGTTATCTTTTTATGAATAGTAAACTAACGGTAAATTGAATGGTGATTGTATAATAGGATAATAGGGTAATTATTTCTATATTATGGAACTACAAAGCCTATCATGTCGAAAGTTAAAGGGTGTTTGAGATTCAGATTTAAAAACAGATAATCTACTTATTGCGTTTTGCAAAACGCAAATCTAAAATAATGATTGGCAAAAAGGTTAAAAAAAATTATTTGCGTTTTGGAGCATGCAAAACGGAGTTTTGGAACATCAAATTATGAGATGCTTATTGTGTTTTGAAAAATTAATAAATCATATTTCACTTATTAACTGAAAAAATAATCAGGTTGTCAAACAGTAAAAAATGATTATCTGATTATTACGATTTCAAACAACAAAATCATTTCAAACAACAAAATCATTTCAAACACTATATTTTATAATCAAAATTTTAACTGATTTAGTATCAATTTTTTGAATTTTGATTATCTATTTATCAATTATTAAAATGCATAATTTATTTTTCAATAATGAATCATGCACACCCGGTCTCGTGGGTATCACTTCAATAAAGCAAACAAGTGAGGCTATACGGCATGAAAATGTCAATTTTAGCCCTTATAAAACATAGACATATTAATTTGGATGTTATATTAACAATGTGAATTACCACAAAAATCCATAACCAAAACGCCAATAAACTAGTGGTAAAGATGTTTGCCCCCAATCTTAAGGTTGATAGTTCAAATCCTATAGTAGACATATATGGATTTAAGAGAAGATTAGGATTATCGCAAAAAAAACCATACAAAATCCATATGTTCCTACTTACAAAGCTCTTATGTGGATGTGGCCATTTCTTATGGCGAAACTATGATATGGAGAGGATTTGTAAAACCTCATTTTTAGAAATCTTTTTTTTAATACGGGAGCGTTTAATATTACGGAAATATTGTTGGAAAATACAATGGTTTTTGCAAGTTGGCAAATTTCCTATTTGTTGTGGGGAGTTGTGGAGCTTTGTTTTTGGTTAAGCCTCTTGAATAGTCATAATGTTGACAATAATGTTTACACTAATGTTGATACTAATGTTGACAATAATGTTACATTAAAATAATAAGAGTTATTCTTTTCTCTCATTAATTTGAGTAAAGGCTTGTGCCTATAAAAGGAACCATTCGGGTGAAAGTTCAAATACACCAACACCAAAAATCATAAGCTCTCATTTCATGATGTTGTGTTTTGATATTCATCATGTGTTTCCAAGTAATCACTTTGTGTTGTCAGTGATTCTTTTGTTGTAAGAACATACTGATCAACTGCATCAAATCCTGGGGTTCTACGTTGAGGCTTGTAGCATATAGAGCGCGTAAAAAACCTTAAAGGACAGGAACCACAATTCCGTGCGGTTCGTTATTTCATCAAGAATCAGGTTTATTCATTCCATTTGGTTCTTTCTTATGTGTTGAGTTTGATATTGAATTATCAATATCATATATGGTTTTAATATCATAAGTGTCTAATTATTTAATCACCGAATATATAAAATTTACAACAATCTTTAAGGTTTTTTTAGTTTTGTTATACATTATTATGTATATATAATATATACACATTTTCTTTAATAAAATATTCACTGATTAATAAAACATTGAGATATTGTGTCAATGGTTTATATATATATATATATATATATATATATATATATATATATATATATATATATATATATATATATATATATATATATATATATATATATATATAGTGAAGGATTCCATACAGAACCCATATTATATACAGAACTTATAGAACTCTATCTAAACCATTGGATTATAAGAGTAACGACTAAGATTAGTTTTAACATTTTAGGTTATAAATTAAATTATATTTCTGGTCAAAATAAATGAAAAGGGTAGAATTGGCATTGAGAAAAAAACGGAAACCAAACTCTCAAAACCGTCTCTCCTTTCTCTCTCCCCCACAAATCGAAATTACAGACTTTTCTTCATAGAACTTTTCTCTCGCATCATCTTCTTCTCTTCAAATTAGGGTTCTTCAAATGATTCTTTAAAAATAAAGGTTCATTTTTGCAATCAATTTAACGTTTTTACAACATGGGTTTCTTAAATATTGGGTAATGATATTTGATTTGGTGTTTTGGATCTGAGTATATTTTGAGAGAGAAGACATGGATGTGAGATCTGAGTTTTGGATCTTCGTACATCTCATCAATCCTAATTCCATACATCGCTTTGGTTAGTATCATTTTTTTCGTTTTAGCTTTTTGTTTCAATTATCAACCGGTCAATATATTCATCGTTACATGTTGTTTATGTATTGCGAGTTTTAGGTTGATTTTGTGAAATTATTAATTATTATGTTCGGATTTTGTCTCCCTTTTGTTGATTATTGATGTGTGAAGTTCTATAAAGTTGAAATCGATACATGTAACTCCATATGTGCAGATTGTGGGTCCCCAAATCCAAAATGGGTGTAAGTTAATTATAAATTCATATTTTCTATGTATCCATCCATTTTTATAGTTTATATTGTATTTTTCTCTTATTAAAGTTTTTCACATTGTAGGTGTACGTAACTAGATGTGCAAATCTTGGAACATTTGTCTACATCATGTGTTCTGGAGTACACAGAAGACTTGAAGTTTTTTCAAAATTTGATTGATAAATTTGTAATGCAGCATAAGTGTCTTTACCGCTAGCCATACATCACGAAATGATACATCCATGTTCTCTCATACATCGATGCTCAACTAACTCAACTAGTTCATAACATTGATGCACTAGTAGAATCGCAATATGTTCACTCAAACACCTATGTAGTATGATTATACATAAGTGTTAGTATTAGTCAGTAATTTATAGGTGTTACTTTGTACATGTGTGTAATTCAGTATTATTTGTACATGTATGTTATGTAATGTCACTTTTTGTTAACATGTATGTTATCCAATATTTTTGGTTGTTATATTAAAGTTCTTGTGTGAGTTGGTTAAAAATAAAAATAACATTAGTGTTTTTTTAGATACATAAGTGTTCTTTTGTACATAAACATGCATGTATGTAGAACCGTGAAATGTAACATATATGTATCACAAACATTCCAAATTTAATTCCTAAATTTTAGCAAAATTTACAAAAAAATGAAATAAAATATAAAAATATAAAATGTCGTAAATACCCTCGAACCATTAAATGAATTAAATAATCAAAAAATAATTAACTAAATTCTGATTGGTTGAAAATAGTTCTACCGGTTCTGTAAATAATATGAGTTCTGTATGGAATTCAACCCCATATATATATATATATATATATATATATATATATATATATATATATATATATATATATATATATATATATATATATATATATATATATATATATAGGGTCCGATTCAGCGCAGAACCGTTAAAGGTGCAGAACCGCAGAACCATCATAACATCCAATGTTTTCTATGTTATACATAAGGTGTACATTTTCATACACGCTGTAACACACTCACACATCCAATGTTTCCAATTTTTTATACAAATAATATATAAATATATTTATATATTATTTGTATAAAAAATTGGAAACATTGGATGTTAGGATGGTTACAACGTGTATGAAAATGTACATCTTATGTATAACATAGAAAACATTAGATGTTAGGATGGTTCTGCGGTTCTGCACCTTTAAACGGTTCTGCGCTGAATCGGACACTATATATATATATATATATATATATATATATATATATATATATATATATATATATATATATATATATATATATATATATATATATATATATATATATATTCATGTTATGATTTAAATGTTTTAAAAGAGATTATTATGGTTATTTAGTTGCACTTGTATAAGTTACATTTCTTTTAATTATGGTCATTTAAAATATGTATTGTGTTTTGACATATTTAAATACCTATTTTAATATAATGGACAAGTTAAAACAAGAGGTGTTTTTCGTAAAAATATAATATCATATAAAGTGGATGTTATATGAATTATCATGCTTATGGTTGAAGCATTATAATTGATTTAATTATTATTTTTTGTATATAGATTATTTCAAGATACTTTTATGTTTGAAAAGTGTACTATTTGAAAAATCAAGATTATACAAAATAAATAATTTTAGTGTTAAACGGAATCTTTCCAACTATTGCCACTTTCGGGTCAGATTCACCCTTAAATTCAGGGGGTGAACACACAGAGAAATCACGGTATGTGAAGGCTTTTGGTGCTGGTGGTGGTGGCACCACAACATCTCTGGCAGCGAATTTGGTCTGCAACATGTGGCTGACCTGATCAGTGATTTCATCAAACATGCCCTGGAACATCGCAGGTAACATCTCTCCCAGTATCCCAGTCATCATGTTTCGTAACTCCTGGGCGGTAGGTCTAGCTGGCGGCATCTTGCTAAAAAAAAATAGAAAGGAAGGAAATTGTCAGGAAGCAAGGATTTTTGCCTATAATGATACTTAAACGTCAAATTAATAACTTTCTCAATTTCTCCTGAAAACATAATCTTAGGTTCGGTGCGTACAATAATAGGGGCCCTTCTATTATTTTTCGGCACCTACCATCAACAAGTTTCCAGCAAAAATTGAGGTCGTCACAACCCTCCGTGTCCATATCATTCACACACTACAGATAGATTCAAAAAGTATATATATATTATGCTTGGCGTCGATGTCGCGAGGTATTCTCCAAAAGTTCTTAAGATATTTCTCTTGACAAAACTTGTAATAAAAAGCATAAAATATTAAATAACTCTTAAAGATTACCGGCAGCGGGAAAGCGAGAGGTCGACGTGACGTGCTGTATACCTGATGTGGAACTTGTCTCAGAAAATATTTTACTCTTTTCTTATTTTAAAACTCAACACTCATACTTGAGTTTGAATTTGCCCCCTGCAAATCCAAATCACTCAAGTCAGAGCTCTGATACCAACTTGTAACACCCTAAATTTTACAAGATTTTTAAAACTTTTAAAATATAATATTTTAATAAAATGTCCCAATATATTTAAATATAAAAATCCCCAAATATATTATGTCGCTTATTAACGAGGTCTTAAATGCGGAAAATGTTTAAATAAGAAAAGTGTTTATAATAATAATAGTTGCTGTCCACATCAGCATAGGTAGAATACAGCGGTCATTCGTCCACCTTCTCCTTCCCTTTGCTAGTACCTGAAACAGTGGGGAAAAATAGGGGTCAGCTGGAGAAGCTGAGTGAATATCTCAAAATGCAAGCAATCTTAACATACAACACATGAGGGCACATCGGTGTACTCCTAGTCAAACTACTCAGATTATTTTTCTCAGATTTTTATTACTCAGATTTTAAATTTATATAGCGCGCTTGTGTGACTTGGGACGAGAGATCAACCTCGTCCCTCCTCACACCTCAGATAGGCATAAGCCAAAAACTCAGACGGGAGTGATCCCAAACTCAGACGGGAATAATCCCAAAACTCAGACGGGAGGTGAACCCAAAACTCAGATGTGTTATTATGTTTTATTATCATAATTATCTCAGATATGCCCTAGCAAATAATAACACAGAATGACCCTGTGCCGAGCTCAGTTACCCAGGCACAATGTCTCAGAGCATAAATAACTCAATCAGCTGCTCAGATACTCAGATAGCAATGCAGACTCAGATAACAGTTCATACTCAGATAACAATTCAACTCAGATAACAGTTCAACTCAGATAGCAGTTCATACTCAGATACAACATGGCACAAGAATGTAACACGTAAGTCATGCATGTATAATATTAAAACTGAATGCACGGTGAGAATACTCACCTCGAGAAATGCAAGCTCCAAAAGTTCCCGACAATCAGATGGATAGCACTTAACTCTTAGACGGTCCTAAAACCAAAAAGTGAAACCCGGAATTAAAATCCTACCCGAGGACTTATTTCAGAAAAACTGGCAGCCCCCGTCAGTCTCACGGGAACTGCCATAGCTCCTAGACAGTGTATTAGATTTTCCTCATATTTTAACCATGGCTAGAAGACAATCAGAACTACAATTTACTGTGAGACGGTCACTGGCCAAAACGGATTCTAAGTGTCTCAAAACAGTGATGCAAGACAAACAATCTGCACAGCTCAAAATCCTAACAGCAGTCTACTAATTCAACTATAGCTTTTAAACCGTAATTCGGATTAACGAGCGGGTTGCGGCGTTGGGAAGCTAACTCAAAAACCAAGGTCCCAGCACGGGCCAAAAACCAAAAAGAGTATTTTAAGTATGCCAAAAACAGTTTACCACCGAAGACAGATTCTGCCACAAAGTGTTGCTTAAAAGAATTCGTTTTAACAATCCGCCTCGTTACCGAAAGAACTCGAGCACTTAGTATTATACTCAGCAGCTCTAGGTCATAAACTACTAGGGTTAACTACGGTCTTTAACTTTCATGGTAAAAGATTCCCGATTGGGAAACCAAGAACCCGAGGGGTTCGGTTTCCCTTCGGTTAGGTTTTCCTAATTAATTCACAATGATCAACTCAGCCCCTACGGGATTATAATCACAGCAGCCCTACGATTCTCTAACATGAACCAACAATCAGATTATACTACTAAAGCATGAGGATGTCTCGATAGGTACGGCCGACTAATCCGATCGATACCTAGACTTCAAGCAATACGGTACACCCGAGAGATTTCTCGATCGGCTGCCACAATCTCATGATCAGAATCTAATCTTAAACAGACTTCAAACGTGGAGAACATATAAACGAAAAAGAAAGAACCGGATTGCTTACCCACTTGTACTAGAGGACAGACGCCGATAGATTGCCTTGATCGATCACTACAGTCGAGAATCTGCCCTAGATCGCTATACACTACGGCTCAGTCTTCCTGCTCAATCACGGATGCAACACAGCCTCGAATCACCGAGGTTATAATCTGCTTTTATTCCGGGGAACACAATCCGACAACACTACATTAGATTACAAACCGAAAGCGGAATGGAAACAGGAACGAAAGAAGGAATTTAACTCCTACCTACGGACGAGACTTCTATTCCCGACTTCTCCGGTTGCCTTCTCGATGCTGGAAGAAATCACGATCGGAAACAGCAAACTTCTAGTCGCAAGATTACAGGCGAGAGGTTGGAGGATTGTCGGCACTAGGTTTTGGGTATAAGGTAACGAGTCATGGTTTAATACTCCCGAAGAAAACTTAATCGGAGTAAGGCTTTGCAAGGTTTAGACACCGGCCCAAACTTCCGGAGCCCAAACTACCAACTTAGCCTTCTTTATTACCGAAAAAGTTTTGGGCCCAAGTTACTTTGCACCGAACAAATCAAGAGGAGTAGAAATATATATATGCGACTTACACTCGCGGGTCTCGGCCTTGGCCGCTGGCCGGCCTTGGCCCGACACTCAACCTCGGGTTTTAAGTAGCGAGAAAATAGAGTAAGCTACTACGTATCCAAACACGTCAATATAAATAAACAATACTCATCTAGATAATTTTTAAAGGTCGCTAATAATGCGTAACCGAAACGTCGCGTACTAATCTCACTTAATAACATCCATTGAGCAATAACAAAGGTTTTAAACTAATAAAACGAAATTAAATTAAAAATATAAAAAATTTTGGGTGTTACAACTCAATCCCACTTGAATCAGACTTCGTCCTCGAAGTCATCACTCTGAAATAGGTCGGGATAGTTCTCACGCATCTCAGACTCGGGTTCCCATGTCCACTCAGAACCTTTACGGTGCTGCCACTGCACTTTGACTAACACAATCTCTTTGTTACGCAAAGTCTTAACCTTGCGGTCAAGAATCGCAATCGGGTGCTCAATATAGTTCAACTTTTCATCAATCTGGATGTCCTCTAATGGCACGACCTCGGACTCATCGACAATACACTTTCTCAGTTGGGAAACGTGAAAAGTGTTATGAATAAGATGGAGTTCTTCGGGTAATTCTAGACGATAAGCAACTTTACCAACTCTGGCGATCACCTGATAAGGGCCAATGTAACGGGGTCCCAACTTTCCCCTCTTCCGGAACCGGATTACTCCCTTCCACGGGGAGACTTTGAGCAGCAGATAATCCCCAACCTGAAATTCTAGAACCGATCGCCTCTTATCTGCATAACTTTTCTGACGACTCTGCGCGGTAATCAACCTCTCACGCACCAACTGAATCATCTCGGTAGTTTTCAACACGATCTCAGTACTACCAAGTACTTTGTGCCCGACCTCGCCCCAGCAAATAGGCGTTCGGCACTTCCTACCGTACAACATCTCAAAAGGTGGTTTACCTAAATCAGAGAAAAATTAGGAATTCGATCTTACACAAAATTAAAGGAGGAGAGAAAAGTTAATAAACTTACGAATGCTCGAGTGGTAACTGTTGTTGTAAGAAAATTCCGCCAACGGTAAATACTTATCCCAACTACCACCAAAATCAAGCACGCATGCTCTTAGCATGTCCTCGAGCGTCTGAATTGTCCGCTCACTCTGACCGTCCGTCTGTGGATGAAACGCGGTACTGAAATGGAGTCTCGTGCCCATCTCCTCTTGGAATTTCTCCCAAAATCTCGATGTAAAACGAGTGTCTCTGTCTGACACAATAGAGACTGGTATACCGTGTCTCGCCACAATCTCGCGGACAAAGATATCTGCCATCTTCTCAGCTGAAGAACTCTCCCGAATCGGGATAAAGTGGGCACTCTTAGTCAAACGGTCAACGACTACCCAGATAGCATCATATCCTCCTGGCGTTTTTGGTAACTTGGTGATCAAATCCATAGTAATCTGTTCCCACTTCCACACTGGAATCTCTAAAGGCTGTAACATACCATGTGGTTTCTGGTGCTCGGCCTTGACTTTGCGACAAGTCAGGCATTTCTCAACATATTCAGCTACCTCTAACTTCATACCCGGCCACCAGTAGTTTTCACGAAGATCTCGATACATCTTAGTTGAACCCGGATGAATAGAAAATTTAGACTTATGAGCCTCGTCTAATAAGACTTCACGGTTACCACCGTGTGAAGGAACCCAAACTCTACCAAGATGTGTCAAAAGGTCTCTACTGTCCTTCACAAAACTACCAATCACACCTACAACTCGTTCCTTCTTAGCCTGCTCGGCTTCTGAGGCTTCTACCTGGGCACTGCGAATAGAATCCAACAATGATGCTACTGCTGTCAACCTCATACAAATACCCCGAATAGGGTTTCTGCTCAGCGCATCAGCCACTACATTGGCTTTACCCGGATGATAAAGGATCTCACAATCATAATCCTTCAACACATCAAGCCATCTCCTCTGCCTCATGTTCAAATCTTGCTGATCCATCAAGTACTTCAAACTCTTATGATCAGTGTAGATGGTGATTTTCACACCGTACAAATAATGCCTCCAGATCTTTAAGGCAAATACCACGGCACCTAACTCGAGATCATGCGTAGGGTAATTTCCTTCGTGAGACTTCAACTGTCTCGAAGCATATGCAATTACCTTACCCCTTTGCATTAAAACGGCACCCAAACCCTGAATAGAAGCATCACAGTAAACCACAAAATCCTCTACACCCTCTGGCAGGGCTAGAATCGGTGCCTCACATAACCGATTCCTCAATGCTTCAAAAGCTTCTTGCTGCTGATTACCCCAACTAAATGCAGCTGATTTCTTTGTCAACTTTGTCAAAGGTGACGCGATTTTGGAGAAATCCTGGATAAAACGACGATAATACCCAGCTAAACCCAGAAAACTACGAATCTCTGATGGCGTCTTGGGTACTTCCCACTTCATCACCGCTGAGATTTTTGCGGGATCAACTTTTATACCTTCTTCATTCACAACGTGCCCCAGAAACTGCACTTCACGTAGCCAAAATTCACACTTGGAAAATTTCGCATAAAGACCTTCGCGTCTCAACGTATCTAACACCTCGCGAAGATGAACTTCGTGGTCTGATTTGGTCTTTGAGTAAACCAAAATATCGTCAATAAACACAATCACCGAACGATCTAACATACTACTACACACCCGGTTCATGAGGTCCATGAAAGCCGCTGGTGCGTTAGTGAGTCCGAAGGGCATCACTACAAACTCATAATGACCATAACGGGTTCGAAAAGCGGTTTTCTCAATATCTTCTTCTTTCACCCGCATCTGATGATACCCTGAACGTAAATCGATCTTTGAAAACCATGACGCACCCTGAAGCTGGTCAAATAAATCATCGATTCTCGGCAATGGATAACGGTTTTTCACCGTCAATTTATTTAATTCACGGTAATCGATACACATTCTTTGTGACCCATCCTTCTTCTTCACAAATAATATCGGTGCGCCCCACGGTGAACAACTCGGTCGGATAAATTCTTTTTCTTGAAGTTCTTGCAACTGATCATACAATTCTTTCATTTCTGGCGGTGCAAGGCGATAAGGAGCCTTAGCAATTGGCGCCGCACCCGGTACTAAATCAATTCGAAATTCTACCTGCCTCTCCGGTGGTATTCCCGGCAGATCCTCGGGAAATACATCGGCATACTCGCTAACAATAGGAACACTTTCTATCGACCTTGGTTTTGATTCAAGAATAGTGTCGATAACATAAGCTAGATAACCCACGGCACCGTGCTGAAGATATTTTCTTGCCCTCGCAGCCGAACACAGTGCCGACACCAATCGGTTTATGTCGCCCTGGATTACCAATTCAATCCCACTTGGGGGTTTGATACGGATCTGTTTTTGATGACAGAGAATCTCGGCATGGTATTCAGTCATCCAATCCATCCCCACAATCACACATAATTCTCTCATAGCGATAGGAATAAGATTTATGGGAAATTTCTTCCCACACAGCTCGATCAGACAATTCCGGTAATCTTTTGTAACCGTTAGAGTTTTCTCGTTGACGACTTCTATCACTAAAGGCTCGGAAAGATTCTCTAATTTATGAGACATCAGTTTGCTAAAAGCATGAGAGACAAACGAGTGGGTTGCCCCACTATCAAATAACACAAAAGCAGGTATGTCGTTTACAGAAAAAGTACCTAATACACAGAGATCACAACATGCACACAGAATTAGAATCACACAGTAGTACTCATGCAAATTTTCTCAAGTTAACTCAGATAATAACTCAGATTATGAATGAAATAATAACTCAGAAAGTAAAGTATTTACCAGCAACAGCATTAGGAGCCTTCTTGGCCTCCTCCCCAGTCATCTGATAGGCTCGTCCTCGAGCCCTAGTAGTAGCCCCCTCAGCGATCCTGAGTGTAGCCGGGGCCGGGTTCATCACAGGCCCCCCTCTAGCAACACCTAAATATTTTATGTATAAGAATTTATATAATCAACATGAGGAACAATTTTACGAGGAAAGGAAAGGTTAATAAAAAAAAATTGAATTTGATACCTCTCCCAGTATCTTTCTTCTTCGGGCAATCATCCTTCGTGTGACCTTCTTCCTTACAGTAGAAACACATCAGTCCTCTTAAATTGCAGGCATTCGCCATATGCCCAGTCTGACCACACTTATAACAAAGTTTCACTCTCCCATCATCTCTACCTGGTGCATCACGAGACGTACTCCTCGTCTCATCACGATTTGCGTTACCATAACGCGTATAGTCCCCAGTCTGACCACTCTTACCCAAATTACCGCCCTTGAACGGTTTAAACTCGAACCGTCGCTTCTTCTCATTACCCTGGCTGTGGTTCCCTTGGGATGATGGTAGGGATCTTTTATAGTCTTTCTTCTGACGGTCCAACTCAATCTCGCGGCCACGTGCCGCCTCTATCATCTCGGCCAAGGAGTTACGGGGCATCATCCCCACAAACTCTCTAATGTCACTACGCAGCATGTCTAGATATCGGGCCATCTTCATTTCCTCAGTAGCAGCATAATCGGGACAAAAGGAAGCCAGTTCTCGAAATTTTGTGGTAATAGCACTGACGGACTCGCTGGTTTGCTGAAGGTTCAGAAAATCTCTAGTGATTCGTTCTACCTCCACACGTGGCACATACTGTAACTTGAACCTGTCCACAAACACCTCCCAGGTCAGTTGCTCCTCGGTCATGGACGCTGCTAGTGGTTTCCACCACTCTTTGGCCTCACCCTTTAAGGAGTGGGACGCATAAGTGGTCCTCAAATCAGTAGGGCATCTCGAGATGCGAAAGACACTCTCCATATCGGCAAGCCAACGTATTGCCACTTTCGGGTCAGATTCACCCTTAAATTCAGGGGGTGAACACACAGAGAAATCACGGTATGTGAAGGCTTTTGGTGCTGGTGGTGGTGGCACCACAGCATCTCTGGCAGCGAATTCGGTCTGCAACATGTGGCTGACCTGATCAGTGATTTCATCAAACATGCCCTGGAACATCGCAGGTAACATCTCTCCCAGTATCCCAGTCATCATGTTTCGTAACTCCTGGGCGGTAGGTCTAGCTGGCGGCATCTTGCTAAAAAAAAATAGAAAGGAAGGAAATTGTCAGGAAGCAAGGATTTTTGCCTATAATGATACTTAAACGTCAAATTAATAACTTTCTCAATTTCTCCTGAAAACATAATCTTAGGTTCGGTGCGTACAATAATAGGGGCCCTTCTATTATTTTTCGGCACCTACCCTCAACAAGTTTCCAGCAAAAATTGAGGTCGTCACAACCCTCCGTGTCCATATCATTCACACACTACAGATAGATTCAAAAAGTATATATATATTATGCTTGGCGTCGATGTCGCGAGGTATTCTCCAAAAGTTCTTAAGATATTTCTCTTGACAAAACTTGTAATAAAAAGCATAAAATATTAAATAACTCTTAAAGATTACCGGCAGCGGGAAAGCGAGAGGTCGACGTGACGTGCTGTATACCTGATGTGGAACTTGTCTCAGAAAATATTTTACTCTTTTCTTATTTTAAAACTCAACACTCATACTTGAGTTTGAATTTGCCCCCTGCAAATCCAAATCACTCAAGTCAGAGCTCTGATACCAACTTGTAACACCCTAAATTTTACAAGATTTTTAAAACTTTTAAAATATAATATTTTAATAAAATGTCCCAATATATTTAAATATAAAAATCCCCAAATATATTATGTCGCTTATTAACGAGGTCTTAAATGCGGAAAATGTTTAAATAAGAAAAGTGTTTATAATAATAATAGTTGCCGTCCACATCAGCATAGGTAGAATACAGCGGTCATTCGTCCACCTTCTCCTTCCCTTTGCTAGTACCTGAAACAGTGGGGAAAAATAGGGGTCAGCTGGAGAAGCTGAGTGAATATCTCAAAATGCAAGCAATCTTAACATACAACACATGAGGGCACATCGGTGTACTCCTAGTCAAACTACTCAGATTATTTTTCTCAGATTTTTATTACTCAGATTTTAAATTTATATAGCGCGCTTGTGTGACTTGGGACGAGAGATCAACCTCGTCCCTTCTCACACCTCAGATAGGCATAAGCCAAAAACTCAGACGGGAGTGATCCCAAACTCAGACGGGAATAATCCCAAAACTCAGACGGGAGGTGATCCCAAAACTCAGATGTGTTATTATGTTTTATTATCATAATTATCTCAGATATGCCCTAGCAAATAATAACACAGAATGACCCTGTGCCGAGCTCAGTTACCCAGGCACAATGTCTCAGAGCATAAATAACTCAATCAGCTGCTCAGATACTCAGATAGCAATGCAGACTCAGATAACAGTTCATACTCAGATAACAATTCAACTCAGATAACAGTTCAACTCAGATAGCAGTTCATACTCAGATACAACATGGCACAAGAATGTAACACGTAAGTCATGCATGTATAATATTAAAACTGAATGCAGGGTGAGAATACTCACCTCGAGAAATGCAAGCTCCAAAAGTTCCCGACAATCAGATGGATAGCACTTAACTCTTAGACGGTCCTAAAACCAAAAAGTGAAACCCGGAATTAAAATCCTACCCGAGGACTTATTTCAGAAAAACTGGCAGCCCCCGTCAGTCTCACAGGAACTGCCATAGATCCTAGACAGTGTATTAGATTTTCCTCATATTTTAACCATGGCTAGAAGACAATCAGAACTACAATTTACTGTGAGACGGTCACTGGCCAAAACGGACAAACAATCTGCACAGCTCAAAATCCTAACAGCAGTCTACTAATTCAACTATAGCTTTTAAACCGTAATTCGGATTAACGAGCGGGTTGCGGCTTGGGAAGCTAACTCAAAAACCAAGGTCCCAGCACGGGCCAAAAACCAAAAAGAGTATTTTAAGTATGCCAAAAACAGTTTACCACCGAAGACAGATTCTGCCACAAAGTGTTGCTTAAAAGAATTCGTTTTAACAATCCGCCTCGTTACCGAAAGAACTCGAGCACTTAGTATTATACTCAGCAGCTCTAGGTCATAAACTACTAGGGTTAACTACGGTCTTTAACTTTCATGGTAAAAGATTCCCGATTGGGAAACCAAGAACCCGAGGGGTTCGGTTTCCCTTCGGTTAGGTTTTCCTAATTAATTCACAATGATCAACTCAGCCCCTACGGGATTATAATCACAGCAGCCCTACGATTCTCTAACATGAACCAACAATCAGATTATACTACTAAAGCATGAGGATGTCTCGATAGGTACGGCCGACTAATCCGATCGATACCTAGACTTCAAGCAATACGGTACACCCGAGAGATTTCTCGATCGGCTGCCACAATCTCATGATCAGAATCTAATCTTAAACAGACTTCAAACGTGGAGAACATATAAACGAAAAAGAAAGAACCGGATTGCTTACCCACTTGTACTAGAGGACAGACGCCGATAGATTGCCTTGATCGATCACTACAGTCGAGAATCTGCCCTAGATCGCTATACACTACGGCTCGGTCTTCCTGCTCAATCACGGATGCAACACAGCCTCGAATCACCGAGGTTATAATCTGCTTTTATTCCGGGGAACACAATCCGACAACACTACATTAGATTACAAACCGAAAGCGGAATGGAAACAGGAACGAAAGAAGGAATTGAACTCCTACCTACGGACGAGACTTCTATTCCCGACTTCTCCGGTTGCCTTCTCGATGCTGGAAGAAATCACGATCGGAAACAGCAAACTTCTAGTCGCAAGATTACAGGCGAGAGGTTGGAGGATTGTCGGCACTAGGTTTTGGGTATAAGGTAACGAGTCATGGTTTAATACTCCCGAAGAAAACTTAATCGGAGTAAGGCTTTGCAAGGTTTAGACACCGGCCCAAACTTCCGGAGCCCAAACTACCAACTTAGCCTTCTTTATTACCGAAAAAGTTTTGGGCCCAAGTTACTTTGCACCGAACAAATCAAGAGGAGTAGAAATATATATATGCGACTTACACTCGCGGGTCTCGGCCTTGGCCGCTGGCCGGCCTTGGCCCGACACTCAACCTCGGGTTTTAAGTAGCGAGAAAATAGAGTAAGCTACTACGTATCCAAACACGTCAATATAAATAAACAATACTCATCTAGATAATTTTTAAAGGTCGCTAATAATGCGTAACCGAAACGTCGCGTACTAATCTCACTTAATAACATCCATTGAGCAATAACAAAGGTTTTAAACTAATAAAACGAAATTAAATTAAAAATATAAAAAATTTTGGGTGTTACATAGAGCTACCGAAAAGGGTTGACTAAATAATGTTTTCCTTGAATGTGGTTAAATACTTGGAGTTTCACAAATTTGAGGACTACTCTTTAGATGTTTTGCTGAAACACTTCCTTATTGAGAAGGAAAATCTCATAAGAGATCAAAAGAGTAAAGTCAGATTGAGTGTGTACCACGTGTCAGGTGGGAGCTCGGATTTTGCTTATGTAAAAGGAATTGAAAATGTTGTTGCAAATCTAACCCACTTGGGTGCAAGTGTGGGTCATGTAGGAGTCAATATGACTACCTCAATTACTCGGGTGATGGAGGCCCAAGACTGGTTTGTGGATTCTGGAGTTAACATTCATGTTTGTGGAAATCGTGATAGTTTCCAAATTTATGGTATGGTTCGAGAAGGAACTGTGGTGACATGTGTTGACCGCCATAGAGTACGTGTTCATGATATTGGCACAGTGGTGCTAACATTCTGAAATGGAATTATGGTTACCCTTCGAGAGGTCCTACATGTTCCTTGAATCTCCAAGAGATTATATCGGAGAACAAATTTGAAAAAAATGGTTACAAGCTGGTAATAATAAAAAAATGGTCATATCGTGTTCTCTAAAGATGGATTATTATGGATCAAACCATCAACACGAGTGGAATGTTTATGCTTGATCTATGTGGTGATGGATAAGATAATGTTGTATCTATATCCAATGATTATGTGTTAAATGTTGATCTTTGTAATCGTGAGAATATGATATTGTCAGCGTTAGTGACAATATCGCTAGTAATGATGTAACTAAGTTTCGAATGAATGAAATAGTTTTTTTCAAATTATATTGCGTGTTCAATTTCTTTGTGCCATAAAAGGTTAGCTCACACTAATATTATAAAAGAAATATTGAAAAGACACGATCTTAAAGTAAATAATAAAGATTTTGACAAATGTGAAACTTGTATAAAATCAAAGTTTACAAAGAAATTTTTTTCAAGTGTCAAAAGAATTACATCATTACTAGAGTTGATCTATTCAGATATTTGTGAACTGAATGGAATACTCACGCGTGGAGGTAAAAGATACTTCATTACATTTTGTGGTGACTCTAGCCGCTATTTACATGTTTACTTGTTGCATTCAAAAGATGAAGCTTTTAATGCATTCAAATTGTATAAGTGCAAGGCTGAAAACCAACATGACAAACACATTAACATTCTTCGCTTGGAAAGAGGCGGAGAATACTTTAATCATGAGTTTGATACATTTTGTGAAGAGAATGGTATCAAGCATGAAAGAATTTCACCATATACTCCACAAACCGAATTGATTAGCTGAAACAAAGAGTTGAATCCTTGTTGAAATGGTCAACTATATGTTGAATCAATCGAGTTTGCCACACAATCTGTGGGGGGAAGCATTGTTGACTGCGTGTTATGTGCACAACAGAATCACTAGTCGTGTGTTTACTTCTAGTGCATATGAGTTATGGAATGGAAGAAAACCTAACTTAGATTATCTAAAAGTGTGGGGGTGTTTAGATTGTTATGGTACACCTGATCTTAAACGATTAGATTATCTAAGAATGTGGGGGTGTTTAACTTATTATTGTACACCTTATCCTAAACGATCCAAGTTGGGAGCTCGATCTATGAAGAGTATATTCATCGGATATGCTCATAATAGAAAGGCGTACCGATAGTTGGATAAAGAATCTGATGTCGTGTAGAATCCAGAGATGTGGAGTTCTTCGAGGATAAGTTAATAAGAGATGATGAAAACTCCAATCCCAGCTTTAATCATTTTCTAGCACCCAGTACTTCTCGAGATATTATCTCATCTTCTTCTGTTGTAGAAGAACCACATTCTTCTGTTGTAGAAGAACCAATGAGAAGTACAAGGGTTAGAAGGGAAAATAATTTTGGAGACGTTTTTTTTTCATACTTGGTTGAAGGATCTCAATCTAAGGTGACGAGAGAGGTCATTTTAGCTATTAATTTAGATGATGATCCTAAGACTTTTACTGAAGCCATAAAATCGCGAGAGGCTCCTTTATGGAAGGATTTCATTAATGATGAAATGGATTTAATTATGGGAAACGAAACCTGGGAGAAAGCTGATCTTCCCAAGGGTATGAGACCCATAGAATCTAAATGGATATTCAAAAGGAAGTATCATCTAGATGGATCAATATCTGTCTATAAAGCGAGAGTAGTCGCTAAAGGTTATAGACATAGAGAAGGTCTGAATACCGCGAACCATTGATACACATATGCCCAGCCGATACCCATCTGACACCGACCTCTTCCCGTACGTGCACATAGTCATATATAATAGTCCCCAAGCAATTATATATATCAATAAGCAAGTTATAAAAATCCGTGTCGAAAAACGACCCAGATATCCTCGCGCCGCGAACCAACTAGTTCTCGCCGCGAACTATGATTCGCGTCCCGCAAAGATGTTCACGATTGGTCCTTGAAATCTCTGGCCACAGCTCGCGATCCCGAGGTTACAGTTCGCGTCGCGAACTCCCAGTACAACCTTGAAAATTCTGCATTTTACTAAGCATGCAATTATTCCAAACCAATTGCAACTAAAACACAAGTTGGAGGTTAAAACCACTCACTTTTAACCTTCAATCCTGCAACTCAGTGGTCTAATATCACTAAATCCCCTTCTCGGTTCGTGTAACAAGTATACCGAATTATTGACTAATCCACAGAATATTTAAACTTATCAAATTCAACAATTACAAATCCAAGACTCATAAGACACTCATATCAAGATGTATACCAACTAGTTCAAAGATACAATATTCATTTAGTCATTCATGACCATCTAATAATTTTCACAACTAGTTGGCCCAAACGAGTCAAAACACGAATATAACTAAAACACTATCAAAACTTCACTAACATCAAAATGATCACCACAACTAGCAAGTCGTAAGTAGTTAATCAATTCAACAAGTTCATAGCTAGCATAAACCAAGTATTTTACCTCCAAAAATCACTAGTTCATCATTTGACACAAACATCCAATCACTAACTAGTTATTTCTCAAATCCATCAATACTTAGATTTTTGACATAACTAACTTACCAACCATGTTATAACACTTCAACAAACAACAAAAACCTCAAGAAATCCAAGGTTTGGTAAAACTCATCTTCTCCACACCACAATTAATGGAGGTTGGAGGTGATTTTCACCAAACCAAGGTTTCTTCCAACAAGTAACCACATAATACATGTAAAAACTTAGATAAACACATAATATGACATTCATAACAAGATTCACCAACAAAACACCAAGTATTAAAACCCTAGCTCATACTAAAACTTAAGAACTTCAAAAAACAAGTAGAAGAGAAGGAAGAACTTACTTCAAATCTTTCTCTAGCACAAGATTTAAGCAAGAAAACAAGGATCAAGTAGGAATTCACCAAAGATTTGTCAAGACATGAAAAAGCTAGAGAGTAAAGAGTTTTGAGGTAGTCTTGCAATGCAATAGTGAAAAGAAGGGATAAGGGTTTCCCCTTATCCCCAAAACCGGCCAAAGAGAGGTTGGGGCCCCCAACCAATTCAATTTCAGCTTTAAAGTATAATACAAAAATCCGGTTTATAGTTAATTTATTTAGAATAGCAAACGAGCTTTGTTTTCAAAAGTGAATATATTTCTTGAACCGAAATTCAAAAGCGAACCTAAAAATATAAAAATCACATATTCATTTAGACATATAATAAAATCTGGCATTTTTGGTTAAAATATTGCAAAAGACGAAAGACTAACAATTTCATATAGCATTTAAACAAATAATCATTTAATAAATACCTTAAGGTCCATAAACTACTAGGTCGGAATGTTACATGGTTCGTCCCCAATAACAATATTCAATTTCTAGCATCTTGGATCTGGTTGTCACAAAACAGAAATACAATATAAAGGTACACTATATTTATATCTATTATTTGTGTTTGCATCATGTTTGCTGCCTATCATAAGATGAAATGCGTACCTAGTTCATTAATTGTCTTTCTTCATATCATCTATTAATTTTGACACATATCTTAATCAAATGAGTAGACACATTAGTATACATATATTGAGCACTAATATCATTTCTTATTCGATAAATATATTGGATACGTGTCACCATTGATTTAGGACAAAATTTGTGGGAATTTAAAGAATCCTATGTGAATACATTAGTTGTGTCTTGTATGAGGAGGGACAGGTTTTCAAATTGACGACAAACTGTCTTTGGTTATTCATTATTCAAAAAGATTATAAAATTAATAAAAGTGTGTTTGTGAAAATAAATAATAATACTTTAACATCATTAATAGAGATATGTTACTTTTGTAATCAAAACCGTTATATTTTAAACATTAAAATTAATGTAGATTCGAATTCTTTGTATAACACCAATATACTGGTTTTTAGTAAGTAATAAAATATATGATTCAATACAAATTGATTGGCAAGTTGTTGATGTTAGGCAAAGGTTGTTGGATGATCTTTATGATTGAAATTTGATGCGTCTCATTGTCAAGTTCTGATACTAAGTTGTTCTGCATTGCTACTTCTTCTGAACTTGCTATCAAATTAGTTTTTTTTTAATGACAAATCCTAATCTATTCCGAATTATCACATATGACTACGACGCGACTTGAACCCCGGACCAGAACCTAAAAACCGAAAACCAAATTTGACTAAAAAAAAGAACCGAGAAAAGGACCGAAATAATTGATACGGTTCCGTTTCCAGTTCGATCCGTTTATTTCAGGTTTAGAATCGATTAGAAAAAAATTATTCTTAAGAAAACGATAATAAAATACAAAATAACTACTAAGATAATATCATTTATCAACTATACGACAAATACGATATATAGTAGTTCGTTTGTGGATCGTGTAATTAACCAACTTCTCAAAGGCAAGTAGTACAATCTTAAAACCGCAAAGTACAAGTAGTCGTTGAGGTTTGCGATATTTCCACAAGACTTGTCATACTTGCTCCGTATTTCATTGGCAATAAAACAAAAGTGGGGTTTTGCCGGCCATTTTTGTATATGTTTGTCAACGTCACATATTTCACAAAAAAGCTGATGTTCCAAAGGAAACTGGTTCTAATGTTCCGAAACCAAAAAAATCAAAAATAAAAAAAGACAAAAAAAGGAGAACGGTAAACCGACCTGAAAATTGTAAACCGGGTCAAAATGATTCTGATTTAGTTCTGATTCAATTTTTTGATAAAAAAGAAAATATCCCTAGTGATACATACATAATCTGTATCATAAGGGACAAATTTAATCGATTCTTCATAGTTTGATACATGACCAGATATCCTTCGACTCAATTCTCTTCAATTTCAGGTCGTTAGATTGCATTAATAAAAAAAATATATATATAGAAGAGGATGACAAACGAGAAAAAAGTACGCCACAACCTTTTTTAGATTACAAAACTAATTGTTTTAATAAACAAGTATATGTGAATTTAGGTGGTGTCATATTAATATTGGATTAATGGGGAAAGATATTGTTTTGATTTCTAGACTCTATTTTTGAGCATTATAAAGCATTTTATGTTAATTTAAATCAATTTTGGTCGGTTTATATAGCAGAATAATGATCCCATTACATTGAAAATATATTTTATTTTGACTATATTTAAATTAAAAAATTTGGATGGATAACATATGAGTGCATGTGATTGAATCATGTGATATCAATCAATCGGGTATAGCCCAATACTTGTATTAAGAATCACAAAGATTAGATTAAAATTTGACTCAAATTTATGAAGTTACATATATGCGTGAACTAAATTGATTTAAGACAACATATTGGGCTTGTTGGATTTCTAAAGTAGTGTGGTTTTAAGCCCATATCTCTTTACATATCATTATCATGCCAAAACCATGACTTTTGTCCACGATATTTTTAAAGTTTATATTAATAATAAATGTGATAAATAATTATGTTGAACTACTATTTTTGTTTTAGAAGAATACAATGTTTGATATGAAAAGCATTTTTGATAAAGCTTATTAACAGAGTTTTTAAGCTTTTATTAACTTAATAAATTTGAATTTTTAAACTTATTAAGTTAATAAAGTTAAAAACCTCGCTAATAAACTTTCATGATCCACTTAGCTATACCCCCCTCTACTATTCTGTAGTTGACTTAGAAAAGTTGACTAATGATCTATGTAAAGTACTTGTCCAAAATGCATGAAAAATAAAGTGAAAAATAATCCGAACAATATATAAAACGTTTAATAAAAAAAATAATATTGCCCTTACTCATTACATATTTAATTCCCGGGATCTTTCGCCAAGTGAAAGTAAGTGATTCATCAATCAAGATGTTAAGGGTTTTATTAAGTCTTAATTAAGGCATATAATGCATATACTTATAGGGTATCCGCACAATTTGGTGGTTGATATCATGTTATGATGATGGTAGCAATATTGATGGTGAGTTTATGTATTAATAAAGGTAATATGATATATAAGTAATTACATTTAAATAATCAATATGCGAATTATTAGCTCAGTAATTTAAAACCCTTTAATCTAATAAATTTTTGTCATTAAAAAATCCTTTCTACAAACCAATTACATGATAATAAAAGATTTAATAAGTGGACAACCTTACACTTGCAATATCGATTATCGAGTACTTTGATTTTATTTATTTACAAATTAAACATCTTTCAAAGTTAGCATTACCAAATAAGAAAACACCCACGTGGCAACCTCGCATTGATGCCACACCTTGTCACACAAGCTTGAAATTGGTCCCCAAGTAAACTATATCGATTGGAACACATTTGTTAAATAAATAAATTAAAAAATTCAAATGTCGAAATCCCCAAGTAAATGGGGGTAGCTGCCACCTATTTTTATTTTTTATTTTGTTGAAAAAATATCAGAAATAGACAAACGTGCTATTACAATTGGAAGAAACCAAACTGTATTTAAAAATATATACAAACATTATATTTTACTCAACCTAAACTATTTATAACATTATATGATTTTTAGCAAATCTTTAATTAATTAATTTTTCATTTTTCATTACGACAAAATTATGCATTTTTCATGCTATTTAATTAATTCTGAAGCAAGTCAACAATGAGAGATTGATTAGAACTGGAGCATCCCCAATTATATGTTTATAAATAAGTTTAAAAATACAAAGAGATTCACAATTTTGTGCAGCATAATGAATTTATGTTTTATAGTAGAGATCCACAATATAATCTTCTACATTCTTTTTGAACGATATTTAATTAAAATAGCGTGAATTACAATTTTTGTCCCTGAGGTTTTCCGGATTCAGGGTTTTTGTCCCTAAACTTTTTCTTTTCTGTATTTTTGTCCTCGAGGTTTTTTAAATTCTGCAATTTTGTCCTTCCGTCAATTTTTGGTCGTTAACTGACGATTTTTTTTGTCTATATACCTAAATTACCCTTGCATCATCTTACTCATTTATGTATTCTTCCCCAATTAAACCCTAATTCTAAATTCCTTAATTTATTTCCCAACCTATACAAAAAAACCCAACCATACCAGACCTGCAATTTACCCATGAACAAATAAAGATCTAGTTTCCATCAAATACGATGACGATCTCCAGTCGTCTTCCCCGGTGTTCAAATCGATTAGGGTTCTTTAAAACGAGCAAAATTGAGGAAGAACACAACAAAACGAGTTGTGATTTTGGGTAGTAGGGTTAGAAATGACAGAATCGATGATCTGGTTCTTCAAATGCAGGTGTTGGACAGAGGTTCTTTAAACTTGACGTGGATTTTGAACCAAAAGTACAAAATGGTGTCTGTGATTTTGTCGAAACATCATTCACCACGCCGGCGGTCAATTCTGCATCGGACAAAACATCATTCACCACGCTGGTTGCTGCAGAATCCACAGGTGCCAATCCACAGGTGCATCGGAAAATTTCATGCTTTCAATCACCGAGATCTAGGGTTTTACAGTGACGATTTTGAAATCTCATGTGTATCTGTACGATTTTGAAATCTCATGTGTATCTGTACGATTTTGAAATCTCATGTGTATCTCGTTTGGTATTCGTTTTCCGGCGATGTGTACAGATCTCGGCGGCGATCTAGGGTTACTCATGTGCAGCTGCGGATGAATCATCGGATAAGACAGCCAGAGAAGATGGTGTTGTTTGTGGCGATGAACTCCGGCGATAACCTCCGATCTGTCTTTGTGATTTAATTTGGAGGCTGTTGAAGAAGATGAAGAATGGTGAAAAGGACCAAAATGCCCTCACATGCCTTGCATTTTTCGTCAGTTAACGGCCAAAAATTGACAGAAGGACAAAAATACAGAATTTTAAAAACTTCGAGGACAAAAAAACAGAAAAAAAAGTTTAGGGACAAAAACCCCGAATCCGGAAAACCTCAGGGACAAAAACTGTAATTTACCCATTAAAATATAATCTTCTACATAATTAGTTTCTTTTGCTCTCTTAGTTTGAATATGTACAAGTTTTAAAACTTTCAAGAAGTTTATGTATTGTGAAGGTGGCATTAAATAAGATCTTTTTAATTGTTTCTTTTTATAAATTTTTTACCATTGTAGATTCTATTACATGCCTATATGTGGGACCGAAGTAATGCAGAGGTCGAAACGTGTCCCTTTAAAGTTGGAAACCACATAAAGTGGGGGATCTTTGAATAAAAATTCGTGTCATAATGTTATTGGTTAAATTACACATTTAGTAAGTGCGTGTGATCGAACAATAACAGGATCTTCAAAATTAAATCTAAACCCAGATTTTACTAGGCAACTATCCTTTTTCCTTTGTCATATTTCCATATTATATTTTTTTTTCTTTTTGTATTTAATTGTTGAATAAATAGTATTCCTTATATTTACTCACCACAAGATTATGTTTCTTTAAATAACAAACTAATTTTTTCCATTATTTTTTTTTAACGGCACCTAATTTAAATCATATCGTCCACGGCGTGACTTAAACCAACGACCTATTGAGCATAGACAACACTTTAACATTTATCACTCAGCTACAAGCCTTACATATAACAAACTAAACAAACATTATATATTTTCATACAACTTGTAATACTTCCTCTGATTCAAAATAAGTGACACAATTTGGGTTTCACGGTTTTTAAGGTAAAATATTATAATAATGATTAAATTAGATTAATTAGATGGTAAGAGGGTGCGGTATGGTGGCGAGATGGGGTGGGCGCCGGACGCCACATGGGCTCGCCGGACGCGCCACGACACCGTGCGTTACGCCAGCGAGACCCGGCGCCGGATGGTCGACGCTTCCAGCGGACGAATGGGAGGCTGCCACGTGGCCTAGCCGTTGGGCAACGACTATTTTTGAATTTTTTTTTTTTAAATAAACTTTTAACCCTTATAAATAACACCCCTTTTATACAATATTTCCACACAATATTTTCACACAATATTTCTCACCATTCCTCAAACTAAACCCTTTCACACAATATTTTCTACACAATCTTTTATCAAGATGCGTCGAAATTTGATGGATCCCGGAAGTTATTCGTCCGATGTCGACGACGAGACGGATATTTTTTTTATGACTCAAGTGCATCAATACATGCAACGCCAACAAGCTCAACAAACCCGGAGTCGCGTGCCAGTCTATCGAGATCGTGAAGTTGCCGAACAACGTTTATTGGACGACTACTTTGGTGATAATCCAAAGTACCCTGAGACGGTTTTCCGGCGTCGATTTCGTATGAGCAGGCGATTATTCTTAGAAAGAGTCAAAGGTATTTCAAAACTTTGCCATAAGCGATATGAACGAGTTGTATGTTACTCCACAACTTAATTTAGAACGTACTTGGGTCGAGAGAGCCGAAATATAACGACTGAGATCACGGGAATTACGTGATAAACGTACACACGAATCGCTCAAACGAAATATTATGGACCATATTTGGCAACGATATCAAGAAAATCGTCTGTAATTTTCGGGAATTTTTTTTAAAAAAATTCGCCAATTTTTTTTTCGGTTTTTTTTTTTAATTCGGTATTTGTATTTTTTTAATTTGTAGTTTATATTTGTTGTTTTAATGAAATATTAAGTTGTTTGAAAAAAGGAAAAAGAAAAAAAAATGAGGTGGGGCCCAAATGGCTTAAGTGATGGTAGAAGGGGTATTTGGGGGTTTTGAGTGTGAAATGTGAAATGGTGATGTGACGCAGAGGTGGCGAAGTGGCTTAAGCCACCACACCTAATGTTCTAAGACTGCACGGTATGGGATACAAATCGGGGGCGTGGGGCTGAGGTGGCCACTCGGCCACGGCGTGGTGCACCGGGGAACACCGCCCCCCTACACGGCGTGGGGTGCGGTGGTGGAGATCTGTGGCCACGGGAACGATCGAGCACGAGCGGGGGAGGGAGATATTTCCGACCGTTACACCCCAAACGGTCATATGACTGTTAATAATTAAAAAAAAAACTTTTTATTTTATTATTTATTTCCCCTATATATACACAAACTAATACATATTTTTTTCTCACATCTTTACCATCTTTCTTTCTACAATCATTCTCTCTACAATATTTTTAATCACTACATTTAATCATGGATACCCCACCACCGTCGTCGTCAACATCATCGTCATCATCGTCATCATCCGACTCATACGAAATGGCTCTGATTGCGTATTGCGCGTCGCGTTTGAATGCACAGGAGGCGGAAAGTAGCACTGCCCGCTTCGACAGTAGGACGGCGAAGCTCAACCGTAATCGTGCCGCTGGACACCGACGTCTTTATCGAGATTATTTTGCAGATGATAGCGTTTATAACGATAGAGATTTCAAACGACGGTTTCGTTTGAGCAAAAATTTGTTCATGCGCATATGTAGTGCATTAGAAAACAGGTATCCTTTCTTTCAACATATATATGATGCTAGAGGTAGGCTGGGATTTTCTCCGCTCCAGAAATGTACTGCCGCACTCCGATCCATGGCTTACGGGTCGTCCCATGATTCTCTTGACGAGTACCTACGCATGTCTGAAAGGACCGTTAGGGAAAGTATGTATAACTTTGCGGAAGGGGTTGTTGAAATATTCGGCCCTATTTATTTGAGGAAACCAACGGTCACTGATGTTCAGAATTTATATGCGCATCATGAAGAGAAACATGGTTTTCCTGGAATGCTCGGTAGCATTGATTGTACCCAATGGGACTGGAGGAATTGCCCTCAAGCGTGGAGAGGAGAGTACACGGGAGGTCATCATGGAACGCCATCATTGGTACTAGAAGCAGTTGCTTCACAAGATCTATGGTTTTGGCATGCGTTTTTTGGGGTTGCAGGTTCGAACAATGATGTCAACGTGCTTGATCAGTCACCGATATATAACGAGATCTTAACAGGAAGGGCACCAAATGCTCCATTCGTTGTGAATGAAAATCACTATAGATTCGGTTATTACCTTACTGATGGAATATATCCTCGTCATGCTACGTTTGTGAAGGCTTACCGGCATCCATCAAACCCAAAACAAACCTTGTTTACCAAAAAACAAGAATCGGCACGTAAAGACGTAGAACGTGCTTTTGGGGTTTTAAAGGCAAAGTGGCACGTTGTTAAAAATGCGGCGCGTACCTATCAACTTCATAATTTAAGATCCATTATGTATGCATGTATCATCATGCATAATATGGTAGTCGAAGACAAAGGTCGCAATATTTCACATTACGTGCCAGACGGTCCCCGAGAAACACTGTATGTACCGGGAACCGCTGAATATTTGCATAGGGTTGTTGACATTCGAGACAGTGCAACACACGAAAGACTTCAAGTCGACTTGGCGGAACATTTCTACAATAACCGAAATCAAAACCCAAATGAAGACGATAATGAAGACGATAATGAAGACGATAATGAAGACGAAGAATAAAATTAATGTTATTTGTATTTTTATTAAATTGTTAGTTGTATTTTTATTTAAATGTAATTTGTGTTTTTATTAAAATAAATGGAAAAGAAATGATGAGTTGGAAAAAAAATGGTGTGGGGTGGAGTGGTGGGTATTTCCTGGATAAAGTGGAGTGGTGTGGTGTGGTGTGGTTGCTGAGGTGGCGGATGATGTGGCAGAAAAAATGGGGTGGTGGTGGTGCCCATACCCCATAGTCTAAGTGGGGAATAAGTCCCCCACATTTTGAATAAAGTGAGTTTAATGATGTTTAAAAATAAAAAGTAAGGGTAAAGAAGTCATTTAATTTATTAAAATAATTACCTTAAAAAGAAAATTATGCTACTTATTTTGAATGGGAGGATGTATTTTATTCGGACAATTGTTGTTTTGTTTAACTCCCACTCGCTGTGACGTGAACCCCGTGAAATTAATCAACTTTATCACGCGCTGTGGCCCGCAGCCCAATGATTTCTCTTGTTTTCCTCATTTTCCTCTTTTCTGATTGGTTTGCTGCAAAAATAACACTTCCATCCAATAACCGTATTTAATGTTTATTTTTTATAAAGACACAAAATAGGATACACAAAATTGGTGAGAAAATGAGGTGTATTATGTATATGAGAAAATGATATTTATGTATATTTTTTTTTAACAGCAAAAAGAAGGCAACGGGATGAGCTTCTGTAATGTCATCACCCCCTTCGGAGACCTCCACACGAAATATATTACTCTAGAATCTAGCAAAAAGCTAGACTAAAAAAATCAATACAACGGGTTTCTTAACAAATCCACCATGAAATCTTAATTTTTTGATTTCTATGAGTGATCCAAGAAAAAGCAAATAAACGAATACTATCTAACAATTCTGCTAAACGCATTCTACCACTATCAAATAACAAAGAGTTCCTAAATCTCCAAAGAACCCAACACGTAGTGTAGCCAATGATCCGAAATTTTAACCGGCGATTATTGCTATTAGGAATATTGTCTCCAAATTCCCACCACTGCTTAAAATGAACCGGAAGAGAACTGCCCCACATCGCACAATTTAAAAACCGATGCCCAAACTTGATTCACAATATAACATGTAAACAAGAGATGCGATATAGACTCGACAGAATCGTTACAAACCGAGCACATAATGGAGCCAATCTCGCACCCTCTTCTAGATAGATTGTATCTAGTTGGAAGCCTATCCAAGTACACCCGCCACATAAAAACATTCACTTTAATCGAGCTAGAATTGTACCAAATAAAATCTGTGGGTTCACCCGGGAACATAGTGGCATTTATATGCCTTCTCGTGTTACCAACCATAAAAACACATTGATCTCCCAAGCCCCAAACAACTTTATCTCTACCATCTGTAAGCGAGGTCTCTCCAATGAGAGCCAATAGATCATCAAGTTGCTCTTGCTCCACCCCACCTCTAATACCTCTTCTCTAATTGAACCGCCAACTACCATTACACCATCTTTCACTTACTTTACAAAACGTGTTCAATTCTAAACGGAATAACCGATTAAATCTTTGAGCAAACGGAGCTTGAACTTTCCAAGTATCTAACCAAAACTTGATAAAATCGCCACCCACAACACAATTTTGAATAACATTAGAATCAATAATATTTGAATCATGTAAATATTTAACCGATTCAATAATGTGAAACCAAATACCTCTTTTATGTCGCGGATTTGGCAGACGAACAAAACCGCCATCATCCCCATAAATCGCTTTGATAACCCGACACCAAAGGGCACTTGGTTCATTAACAAACCGCCACCTCCATTTATATAAAAGAGCTAAGTTTAACGCCTCCAAACTTGCAATTTCTAGACCACCTTTTTCTTTTTCCGCCAAACACGAGTCCCACTTTACCCAGCTCATCTTCTTTTCTTTATCATTACTTCCCCAAAAGAATTGAGCACGTAATTGTTCTAACTTCTTAATAATCATCTTAGGAGTTCTAATTATAGACATCCAATAAATGGCCAAGCTACCGAGCACAGATTTGATCAACGTTAACCTTCCACCAATCGAAAGCATATTTGCCTTCCACCTCGATAACCGGTTACGAACTCTATCACATATAACATCCCAAACTCGATCACTTGACCTAACCGAATACCAACATAAGTAAAAGGGAATTCACCTTTAGAACACCCATTATGAATACAAAAAGTCTCCTGCATTCACGTTAATACCATAAATGTTGGATTTAAGCATATTGATTTTGAGGCCCAAATTAGAATAAAATTCCGACAACACACCAAGGATACCCTCCACATTCGATTGACTCCACTCCGAAGCGAACATAACGTCATCCGCATAAAAAAGATGTGATACTTGCATATTGCCATCACCAATCGACGCCCCCAACAAAACGGTTACTTCTAAGCGCCTCTTCAATCGTAATATGCAAACCCTCCATAGCTAAAATAAATAGAAATGGAGAAAGGGGGTCTCCTTGACGTAGAACCCGAGCCATGGCAAATTCCTCCGTTGGACTACCATTCACAAGCACCGATAATCTCGAAGAAGATAAACATTCTCAAATCCAACTCCTCCATCTTGACCCGAAACCTTGATTAGACATAATAAAATCAAGATAATCCCAACTTAACGAATCGTGTGCTTTTTCAAAAGCGACTTTAAACAAAAGTAATTTCTTCCGTCTAAACCGGTACCACTCCATAATTTCACTAATCACTAATGGACCATCAAGAATTTGACGGCCCTTAATAAAAGCCGATTGTTCACTACTTATCAATTTATCAACAACTTTAGCTAACCGGAGAGCCAACAATTTTGCGATAATTTTATACTGAATCCCGATAAGTGAAATCGGCCGAAAGTCTTTCACAAATACTGGATTTTGAACTTTAGGAATCAACGTGATAAAAGAAGTGTTACATCCAACCGGAATATGACCCGACAACATAAACTCCTCCACCGAATGTAATAAATCATGCTTTAACATATCCCAATATTTTTTAATAAATTTAAAAGTAATACCGTCGGGTCCCGGAGATTTTTCACTCCCGCAACTCCACACTGCTTCTTTCAGTTCTTCCATGTTACACGATTTTTCCAAGTTTTCCACATCCATTGTATTAAGATGCAAAAACCTATCGAGATTAATACTCGGCATAATAGTATCAAAACTTTTAAATTTCTGTTTATAATAATCCAAAAAAGACTTCTTGATTTTCCGGGGATCAACACACCACTCACCGTCTTCCATAATACCTTGGATCATTTGAGTACGTCTTCTTTGATTTAACAAACCGTGATAAAAAGATTGATTTTCGTCACCTTCAACGTCCCATTTCAATTTCAATTTTTGCCTCAAATCAATCATCTCGTTTCTTTCTATCATCTTTAATTCTTTTAACCACTCGATCTGTTGGTTTATATCCTCAACCGAAGCATCTCCTTTATCAATTTTAGAGTCCATATCATCTATATGACTCCTAACCACGTCTTCCGAATTTACGCTTGTTCTTTTCTATCCGCATTCCATTTCTTACAATTATTTTTAATCAACTTAAGTTTATTCTTGAGGTTAACAATATTTGAATCACCAACCTTAATATATTCAGCACACGAATTGACAATCACCTCACTGAAATCTTCAACCTCTAACCACGAATGAGCGATACGGAAAGGAACCGGGCCAAAATCCAACTTATTCGAGTACAATAAAATAGGAATGTGGTCTGACAAGTTTTGCTCCAAGGCTAACACCTTTAGGTCCGGACGTTGGATAAACAAGTTCTCCGATATAAGAAATCTATCTAGTTTGCTCATCTTTGTAGCAAACTTATCCATCCAAGTAAATTTCCGGCCTCCAATTGGGAGATCAATTAACCCATTTAGATCAATAAACTGGTTAAAATATCTCGCCCCTTGCTCATGAAAAACCGACCCAAATCTCTCAACTTCACACCGAACCTCGTTAAAATCACCAAATATAATAAAAATACATGTTTTATCATTTAAAAACAGACTAATTTCCTCCCACAAACCCCTCCTACCTTCTACATCTTGAGGAGCATACACATTAACCATATACACAACACCTTGCATACCCATCCATCTACCTTCAACAATAACAAAATTGACCCCACAATGAATGGTAACTTTCTCGAAAGCCGCCAGGTCCCAAACAGAAACAATGCCACCAGAATGCCCACGGGCGGTACTACAAGCAAACTCAAAATGGTAATTACCCCACAACGCTTTAATTTTAAATAGATCAACTTTTGTCATAAGCGTTTCTTGCACACCTACAAAAGAAACCCCATTATGATAACATAATTTCTTAATCCACTTTCTCTTCTCCACGTCTCCAATACCTCTAACATTTATGGACATTACATTCATTATTAACAATTACCGCACCCATACCTTCTTGAACTTCCTTAGATATCTTTTTCACTTTCTTCCGTCCAAACCACGATTCACATGAAGATGGGTCCAAACTGCCCGAGCCTTCATTCTGCACCCAACGGTGACAATTTTCAAAGCCTGGGGGACAACTAACTGAGCCCATATCTCTATTCTGAGCTGAATTGTTTTGCACATGTTCCGGGGATACATGACTAGATGGGCTCGTGACCTTGCCATGATCCACAGGCTCATTATCTTCGACTCCAACTAAAACGTTCACTTGCTCTAAAACCACCTGTTCGTTGTCATTTTTGTCACCGGTATTATCTCCGTCTTCACAATTTTCAGCCTCCACCGTTCCGTCACTTTCATTATCTTGCACAAAGTTGTTTAGTGAAGACTCTTCTTCCTCCTCCTCTCCACTCTAATTAGATTCCGATTCAGCTTTTGGCTTGTTGATCATAACCTTCCAAATTTCCGTTTCTCTTATTCTGACCTCATAAATCACCTCTTCCACCTCTACATTAATGTTTTCAGCTATGCTCATGGTTGCATTAGTGCTAATACACAATTTACCTCTGCTAGGATTCCCGTCATGTTCATCAAAAAACAAGAAATCCTCCCAAAGGCCCCCAATCTTTTTGTACATGTCCGAGTCCCATGCACATAAAGGGAGACCATCAACTTCAATCCACACTATTCTTTCATCAACCACAAAGTTATTCGTTACATGTTGAACCTGAGCAAAGAAGGTCTTTAATTTTGCGTTCTTGAACGCACACAAGCCTTGAACGATTTAAATTCGATCCACACCCAATAACCATCAATATGATGTATATCCACATCATGAAAACCCTCATTCTCAAGGATGACATGAAGTTGAGGCATAACCCTATTTCACGTACCTTAGCAATGACAACCATCTCCGGGTTTTCAATGGATACCAAATCTTTATCTTTTAACACTAGGGTTTTCTTTTCAACGTTATTCATTGCCCCATGTTCCTTAGTGATACCAACTGTACCCGCAACCACACTAGCATACGATGATTGGATCTTATGAGTAGGTTTGGAACTCTGCTCCACCTTATCCCCGTTACTAACATTCTTGGTTCTATTAAACCGAGCCACTGAAACATAAATGTGAAAAGAATCCATCCACTGTTCAGATAACTTTCGAGCAAAAATTTCATCGTTTTGTATTCCCAAAAACCTAATAAAACCAAATCTTTTACCAAATTTCGACAGTTTTCTAGGAATAAACGCGTCAACAACCTTACCGAATTGCATGCACCAAATCCATAATGATTTTTCATTCACGTTATTAGGGAAATTGGTGATACAGAATGAAGATGCAATTCGCTCCACTGAGTTCTGATAAGGGTTAGAAATAGGTTTGAATACTCCTTTCGATCTAGACCTATCATTGTTCCTAACCCTCCACGACCAACCTGCTGCATCCGCAATAGTTTTCGATCTTCCCATGATAAGCTACTCCGATTACCAGCCCAAACCTCCCCCCTACCCCGCACAAAATACGACGGCCGACCAAGAGATGGCGGCGCTAGGGTTGGGAGATACACAATAATAACTTTCCTGGTATTTATGTATATTATTTGTTTTTTATTTTATATGCAAATCTACTGTAAGATGAAATTTTTAATACATTATTATATTTTCTCATACAATCTATTAATTCTGATATTTGTATTGATCAAATAAGTAGACATAAAAGTAGACACAAATAGTAAGTAACAATGCAATTTCTCTATGTATATATTGCATCCGTTTCAAAATAAGTGATACATTTTCCATTTTAGGTGTTTCAAAATAAGTGATGTACTTTAAAAACATACTATGTTAGGTAAAAAGTAGTAGGGCACACACTCACTAACTATCTCATTTAATATAGTAAAATGACACATTTATCATTACTTTTACTTTTAAACATCATTTAACTTCATTCAAATCAAAATGTGTGGGATCCATTCCCCACTAACTATCCACTTTAATTTAATTAACCTTTATTATCATAACTTGCCTAAAAAAACGTGAAAGACAAAGTACATCACTTTTTTTGAGTAGGGGGTGATTTTTATACCACATCTTTTAATCTCCACACCACAATTGGTGCTTTATACGTTTGTACAGTATGCAGTATTGTACGATGAAATATATACATCAAAATATGTGGTACATAAATCAATTCTCATTTTTAAATGGAGGAAGTATTATATATATAGATAGGAGTGAGCGTTTGGGCAGAAAAATGAAAATCAAACTGAAAATTGATTGAAATTGACTTGAAATGAACCGAATATATGTAATTTGTTCAATTTTCAGTTTTGTAATTTCATGATTTTCGGCTTCAGTCATATCTGGGGGTATTCGTTTGGATAATTTGGATTTATCCGAACTAAATAGGTGAATCCAAATGGATTTTGGATTTTAAATGTTCAAACCGAACCGTCCAAACTAATTTAAATCCAAACCGATCCGAACCAAATTACAAATTGGATAGTTTGGATTTGTCCGAACCAAACCGTTTTTTTCTTAATATATACTTTACAAGACTACAAAAGTATATAACATAACTAATATTAAGTTTAATATATACAATTTCAAAACGATAAACTAGTTTATACATAAAAGCAAGTCTAATCCATAGGATATTTCGTTAATTTCGATAGTTCATATATTTGGTTTTCTAGAAATGGGCTAGAATCTTCCTTTATATATAAGGCTTGGATTTGAGTTTTCTTTGTCAACTCATCACTTTAAAACATCCTCATTTGCCACCAATGCCACCTCACATGCCACCTAAATTCACAAACCAATTATTCGGAATTTAAACAGATCTTTAAACAAATCTTTTAAATTCCATATTACATATTTAAACAAAGCGTTTTCACCAATTATTCGGAACATTTAAAGCAAATCTTTTAATTCCATATTACACATTTAAAGCAAAATCATATATTAAATTTAGTATATATATTTTAACCATAGAGTATATTTATGCTGGAAAATCATGATTTTCACTGTTTAAAATATTAAATCACGATTTTCACCTCAAATAATTATTTAAAATATTTTACAATTTATTTAAAATACCCAATATTGTATTTTGGCCATATATTATGTTATTTTAAATTATTTGTTATTTCTTTATTTAATAATACATAATGGCCTCCCATAAACAACCGTATCTACTATAAATAGAGTACCACAACATCCATTGGGTGTCAATTATTCTGAATTTAAACATGACAAAATTAAATACTTAATTTAGTCCCATAAAATTCAATTGCCCCATAAATAGATCAACTCAAAAACTCAACCATTTTAGCCACAAAATTCGGAATTTCAAATAATCACAACTAAATCCCCCATTGCACTAATTCAACAACAAATGTCATTTACAAAGAAGTCTGATTTCGTCTATAAATTTTCTGTAGCATTTATTCATGTATCAAAATTTGTACAAACTTATCGTTACAACTATGGATTCTTATGTCATTATAAAAATATTAATATTTTTTAGTATTTTTCTTTAATATATCTCTTGAAGCATGCACGCCCAGTCGGGTGGGCTATGAAGCCGGTTGTTATATATATGGAGTATTTATATATTTATATATATATATATATATATAATATTACTATTCGGATTGTTTGGACAATCCGGATTTTATAATGAAAACCAAATCCAATCCGAAAACTAAATTATTAATTTAGATCAAGTCCAAACCGATCCAAAAAAAGAAAAAAACCAATCCAAACGATCCATCCAAATTGTCCATTTGGACAATCCAGATTTATCCGAATAGTGAACACCCCTAGTCATATCGGTTTTGGTGCGGTCTAGGTCATTCCTCAGATATGGGTGAGCATTTAGGTTGAAAACCGAACAAAATACCAAATGAACTCTAATCGAATATGGAAATCGAGCACATGTAATCAATTCAGTTTTAATTCTGAAAATTCATCATTATCGATTTCATCCTATCAGTTTCAGGGTGGTTTGATCCGGTTTCTAAACTAGTCTCACCCCTGCAACACAATTATTTTTATCTTACATATTCTATTATATTTTTGTATTATTTATTGTTGACATTGTAATTTTGACAAAATATGTACTATTTTAGAATATTTAATGAGATCCGTATTTACATTTTGTTATGAAATTTATTCTTTAATTTTAATGAAAAATTCAAGTCAATTAACTAATTTTAAGTACAATCCTTAGACACATATTAGAAACATTCACTTAATTATGAGATTTGCAAACCATTATCCACATGACAATGATTAAGAATAACTTAAATGATCTAAATATAATTAAAGAAGCATAACTACTAAAAAATAGTTAATGAAATTTAAAGCGCTAGCTATTTGTTAGCTAATTAAAACACAACTTTAAGCTAAAAACAAAAAATTCTTAACCATTGCATTAGGGTAATATTTAGTGTTTTTTTGGTATTACCTATTTCGAAAATGGAAACAATATTTCAATTGGGAGACATCTTTGTTTTTGAAGAGGTAAAAGTTGCATTTATGGTTTGGGGGTTGATAAGCTCGAGGTCGACAGATTAGCTCAAAAACACTTTTGCAAGTCTGGTTCGCTTCCAATTCCCTATTTAGGTATGCCGATTGGTATTTCGATGAACAAATGTGAGTCATGGGCATCTATTTTAACTAAGTTTCGGTCAAAATTGTCTAAGTGGAAGGCAGATTCTATGTCAATAGGGGGTCGACTCACTCTTTTAAAGTCGGTTCTAGGTGGACTCGGGAATTACTTCTTTTCTCTCTTCAAGGCCCCGAAAAAAGTTTTATCCGATCTTGAAAGTCAACGCGCGAGATTTTTTTGGGGCTTTACGGGCAATGGTAACAAGATTTCATCGGTTGCCTCGAAAGTTATCTTAATCGAAAAATCCAATGGCGGTCTCGGGGTCGGGAGTCTTAGAGCTCTCAATCTTGCCCTTTTAGTTAAGTGGATTTGGCGTTTTAAGACGGATCGTTGCTCTTTATGGAAATCTTGTATTCAAGCTATTCATGGCCCTAATGGTGGGTTAACAGGAGTTAATTCAGTTGGTAAGGTCCCCGGGATTTGGAGGAACATTCTCAAAGTTAATAAGGATTTTAATAAGGTAAACATTCCGTTAGATTCTTGGTTCACCGAGATTCCTGCCTCATGTGACCAGCCTTGTTCTTTTAGATGGGCATTAGAATCTAGTGGACTTTACTCGGTTTCCTCGCTTAGTCTTGCTTTTGACGACCTTATTCTCCCTAAAGCCCGCATTGAGAATTTCATTTGGAATAGTTGGGTGCCGATAAAAATATGTATAGATGCTTGGAAGATCGGTCACCGCCGTATGCCGACTAAGCCAAATCTTGCTAAGAGGGCGTTATCTCTCTTTCTCACGACTGCCCGCTTTGTAATCATGAGGAAGAAACTGAAGATCATCTCTTCGGTTCCTGCTCGATTACCCGGAACATCATTAACAAAGTTGGTGCTTGGTGGGGTATTAGTGGGGACATACCAACCACTGTTTCGTCCATCCTTTCATGGGGAATTCATGTTCGCTTCTCGGGTTACAAGCTTAAGGCTTTCGTTGGAGTCATATATGTTTTATTATGGGTTGTGTGGAAAATTCGTAATAATCTTGTTTTCAACCGGCAGGCCTTGATTTGCGAGGATATGGCGTTTTCCGACATTCAAACTTATACGTTCCTTTGGTTGAAGACTCGTTCTAAGGTGCATGGTCTGAAGGAAGCTTGGCCGATTTGGGTTTCTAACCCGGGTGATTGTTTTTAGATGTTTGGCGGTTGCTTTTTCGTTTTTGTCTTGGGTTTGTGTTGGTTGTTTTGACTTGGTTGTACTTGTTTTGCTAGTTTCTGGCTAGCGTTTTAATATATTTTGTTGTGGGTGCTCCGAGGGTGATGGCATTGCCGAAGCTCTTGGAGTTTTCCCCTTTGCCGTTAAAAGAAAAAAAGAAAATACTCGGCATGTTTTTCTAGGCAGAATAAGGGCATTTAATTTTTAATGTTATTTATACTATTAATTATCTGCTTAGTAATATCAAAATATGCTAACCAGATACAATATAAGAGATAATTCATTATAAGTTGGTAAGGGGGGGATCGATAAAGTTTTGGATGGATTGTTGGTGTAGTCCGGATCCGTTTTATCATACTTTTAATAGGTTATTTCGGTTGGAAATGAATCCTTTTTGCAAAATTATTGATAGGTGGTCTAATGGTGATTGGTGTTTTAATTGTAGAAGGAATATTAGAGGAAGTGTAGAACAAGAACAATTGGATGGTCTCTTGGCGTTCATTAGAGATTATGCTCCAACGAAAGGAAATGATATAGTGGTTTGGAATGTGGGGGTGCAATGCGAGTTTACGGTTGGTGAAACGAGACGCCATATTACTTCCTCCGATTCAAAATAAGTGATACACTTTGAGTTTCATGGTTTTTTAGGCAAAAAATTATAATGATGTTAAATAAGATTAATTAGATGGTTAGTGAGGAATGAGTCCCACACAATATGAATAAAGTGGAGTTAATGATGTTTAAAAGTAAAAAGTATGGGTAAATGAGTCATTTCACTTTGTTAAAGTAGATAGTTAGTGGGTGGGGTCCAACTATTATTTTATCAAATAAGGTAATTTTTCAAAATGTATCACTTATTTTGAATCACCACAAAAAGGAAAGTCTATCACTTATTTTGAATCGAAGGAAGTAATAAGTACCTTTTTCCTGGCTCTACTTTGAATACATCTAGTGTTTGGTGTTAATCTATCAGAATTAAAGTAAATGTATTTATTTGGAGGCTCAAATTGGATCGTCTTCCTACTATATTAAATTTATCTATAAGAGGTATGGAGATCGAGTCCATCATATGCCCGATATGTAATGCCGGGGTTGAGTCGATATCTCATACGATCTTTACGTGTAACGTTGCTAGAGAGGTATGGGAGTCGGTTAAAGTTTGGTGTTAAATGGATGAGGATCCGTATGTATCATTCGATAGTTGGTGAGAAGCATGTGATTCTGTATCGGTGGCTAATAACACGAGGATCAAAGCTCAAGTGATTGGTTATACTATATGTTGGATTATATGGAGATTTAGAAATTCTTTGTTATTCGATAGTGTTAGTATGCGTAGATCGGATTTAGTTGATATTGTTAAGTCTTTTTCTTTTGCGTGGTTCACTCAGCAGAATCATGTTAAGATTTCATGGGTTGATTGGTTTCGTTGTCCGTTGTAATGTTTTGTTTAGTCTAGTGTTTTGCTAAACTCTAGTTTTTATATAGTTTTGAGGTCTTCAGGAGGGTGATGGCAATGCCTAAGATCTACCGTTGCCTTTTTTTTTTGCTGTTCAAAAAAAAATCCATGCCCAAAATTTTATGTCTAATTTACACCATAACTTTTAATATATTCATCATAACCGTCGGTTACTTGGTAAGATGGTTGTGTAAGTAGCTGTAAAATTTGTATTATCTAGTGTATGTGATCAAGGTTGTTATGTAAAAATAAATTCTCATTTTAATCTCCATTGTAGGATTTCTGAGCTCTTACTTGTTGGGTAATCTTGATGGGTTAAGTAGTTGATTATGGGTCATGAACATAGTAGCTAATAATCAGGAGGTTGTAGAGTAAATATTTGACTTTTAGTTTGTCATAGTTGACCAAATATTTTGGAGAGTATAAGCACGTATTGCTTTTCTTTAGGAGTAAGTTAATATTTTGGTTATTTTTTTACATGTTCCGTACAGTTTAGCAATTAGCATGTAGAAGAACTTTTTTTTTATTTTAATTACTCCCTCCGTCCCAGTTTTATTGTTCACTATAAAAAAACACACACTTTAAGAAAAATACATTAATTATATTATGTCACCAATCAAATTTTCTCTTTCCCACTTAAATGTTTTTTGATTTGTTGAAATTAAGGAAAGGACAAATTAAAATAGTATACTAGATAATAAAAATGGGTCTGAGGGAGTACTTTGCAATTCAAGTTTCCTTTTGAAAGTAATATAGCACTGAGAAAACCATATAAATCAGTGTCAATACAAATTGTTGTTTTGATCGGTGTTTAGAGGGTGTGAGTATGGTCCGAGGCGGTTAATTTCCAACTACCAACTCTTGTTGATTGAACATTACAAATTAACCTTAAAAAGCTTCAAAATATGAAAGTGTAGCAACTTATGGTTTTTTTTTTTATCTAAGTAATATTTCATTTAAACACACTTAACTAAATCTGCACTGTTATTGTCCACAAACTTATTATACGACATCTAAACATCAGATTTCGATATGCTAGACATTTGGTACTTTGTTATATCATGCACGTATAACAATCAGTTTACATATATATCATTAAAAAGTTATGAATAAGTATAATTCTTTTTTTCAGCTTCTATTATAATTTTTATGAGAAAATAATTTTTTTTACATTTTTTAGAAATTAAAACAATTTAATTTGCAGAAGAAACAATGGATTTGAAGACAATTTAAAAGATGAAATTGAACTCCGATTGGATAATGCGAAGAAAATAAGAATAAAGATGTGATTTTAATTATTTTTTTGGATATTACGAAAATAAATAAACAAAAAAAAGTTACAATCATCTAGAATTTATAATAACGAAATAAACTGTAGCTAAAAACCGCCACCCAATAGTGAAAATGGATAAGCCGGCGGCGGTCTACCATCTGGCTCCGGCAACATCCCACCGGAGTAATTAATATCACATCCACCACCACTTCCATCTGTATAATTTACATACCTGTTAATTCCATTCAACGACTCAGATTCCATATTAACACCGCCGGCGGCCTTCGTCCGTCGCCATGCCGTCGGGGGTTTATCCGGCGATGATTGCCAAAACGGTTCATTACCATGATAGCCCTCCGGTGACGAAGCTGCCAACCTTTCGACAATTCGACACTCCTCTTCCTCCTTTAGCTTCATTGTTGACGACGGTGACGGTGACGACGGAGGAATCAAAATTCGTTGGCGCTTTTTATCCACCAACCGTTTCGATCGTTGATTTTTTTCAAGCATCATACGTGGCAAGATCTCAGGATCCTCCGCTACTTTATGCAATAACGCCATCATTTGCTCCGGCCGACGCTCCGTCGCCTCTAACCGCTTGTTCATATCAATCAATTCCTGTTCTAAAACCTTCTGTTCCTTTTTTAATTTCGCAATCTCCATCGCCATAGCCACGTCATCGTCTTCTGCATCTTCTTCACCTCGAATAAAATTTCGATTATGAATCTGTTTCTTCCTCCCTATGTTCTTCAGTAAATGCGTTTGTCCTCTCAGAAACCACTCGCTCGCAAACTCCCAGCGATCAGGATCCACTTTTCTGAAACCCTAATTTCCGCGCAAAATCAAATATCAAATTCAATTTCTTCAAACTAAAAACAAATTAAACAAGTGATTGTATACGAATTGAATGCTTACATAAGTATTTAATTGGCGAACGAAGCTGGAGAAATTGTTGTGTTTGAAATAAGCAGGTAACAGACGCTGCGAGAAATCGAGGGGTTCAACGACGACGAAGCTGTTATTGGCGATTCCCCAACGGATGTAACCGTCGAGCGACGGATCGTTGACCATTTGATAGGTTTTGAGGACGAAAGGTGCAATGATGTCGTTAGATTCCATGGTTTTATGAGATTGTGAGCTGGCAATTATGAATTTTGAGTGTTGTTAATATATGAAGATGGAGATGAAAGCATGGCGGTCACGACGGTGGGGCCGGAAATAGTGTGGTGGGGACGGTGCTTCAGATATTTTGACATTTTTATCACGCGCCAAGATGAGAGTATGGGGGCTCTACATTTATGTTTTTTGAGTTGAATATTTAGGGAGCGTTTTTTATTCATACAGAGCAATTTTTTATTAAAAGATAATTATGTCCTTTCTATTCTTTTATCACATTTTACATTTTATCCCCTCCTACTAAAACTTTTTCTCACCATTTGTTCTTTTCTTATACATTTTATTCACTTTTTTGAACGGCAAGTTAGTAAGTTAGTGGTTCGAGCCTAGACAGTGATATCCACAAGGGGCAGTATGTCTTCCCTCGAACCTTCCACCTATGGGGAATAAACCCCACATCCGCGACGGGACTTGAACCCATGATCTTGACCATGGACAACACCTTATCTTTTTCACCAATTAACGTATCATTTAATTCATTCCCCTTTTGACGTAATATTTCATTCAAATTCAAATATATTTTTTTTTTAAATTTTAAACCATATAAAATACGCAAGCAATATAGAAATCAAATAGAAAAACTATATCCCGCTAGAAACGTTGTAAACAAACATAGTAGCTGTTGGGGAATCACAAATAGACAAAAACGTAAACTCAACCTCATAATTTTTTCAGAAAATTAAAACTTAGAATGATAACCATCTGATGGACATATGTTTAAAGCAATTAAGTTGTTTTCCTCCACAACCTCATTGTTTCTTTGGAGCACAGAGTTAGAACTTGAAGAATTATGCCTTTATGATGATTCCACCAACTCAAATCTTGAAGGCTCTCGTGTCGTAGAAGTTACTCCTCTTTTCTTTTTTGATTTTGGAGGTCTTCCTTTTGGTCTTTTGGGCTACAATTCGGCGCAAGGAGTCATATCCACGAACCATCACTTGTCTTTTGGGCTACAATACAGAGAGAGTATTCGGTCAAACGAGTTGCGGTCACTTTTCCTTGAAAACTTAAAATACCTCTTATATCTCGATATGAACTACCCATTTCGCATTTTAAAATCTTATACTTGTCTTTTCTTGAACCAAGAATAGATATCCCATATCCCTTAGAATAATAAAATTCTCGAGCACTCTTTAATAAATCATCACATGAATCAAATTTTGAGTTATTTAAATAAATTTTTTCACTTTGTTGCATAGAAGTATTCGATTCTATTGATGCCATTTGTTTACCTTCCGTCTAATTTGTTCAAAAAAAGTCACTGCAAGTCAATATTTAATTGAAGTAAATAAAATTAAATCAAATGAATTATGTAAAAAAGTTCGTGAGAATCAAATGTGAAAATCAAGCAGGTCATGTAAAAAAGTAATAAGAACAAATAATAAGAAAAAAGGTACAGACATATATTATGTAAAATAGGTACAAGTAGAGTAAAAAAGTCGTGAAAATCAAACCTAATGGGGACGATGAGGTGTTGACGGCAAGGTGTTGACGGCTCAAAGGAATTGCGTATGGGTTTATTAATTTTGGGATATAGGGTTTTAATTTAATTAAAGGGGTAAAAGGGAGAAGAGTATTATTGTCTCTTTACCTTAAATTGCTCTCTATGGATAAAAAACGCTCTGTACGAATCAACTCCCAAATATTTATGATAAATATTAAAATAGATTTAATTAATGAAAAATGTTTTTAATTTTTGGGTTTTGATAATAACAGCTTTAAGGGCTGTCATAAGACACGCATTACAAACGTATACATCTAATTATAACAAACTCCTTAAATTTAAGAATTACCCGTTTTCATAGAATATTGTACAACTGTTTATGCATTACAGACAGCCCTAAGGACTGTCATTATCAAAACCCTTAAATTTTTATCTAATATAGTGACAACAATGATGTTTAAAAGTTAAAATAAAAATAAAAATAAAAATGTTATTTATTATATTAAAATTGATATTTAGTGGATGATGGTCCTACTTCTTTTACAAAATACGTAGCTAATGAATTTACAAGTCAAAGTATCCAGAATTGTGATGGAAGTGGCTATGGATTGGGATGTCAAAATGCAGGTTATCTCTTAATGTTTTTTGTTTTCATGATGTATGATCTTTTCTGTTTAGATCTTGTATTTTTCATTAGGTCTCTTGTGATGAATTCTGATGTTATTTGGTTGGTATATAGGAATGAGTTCCATTGAAAATTAATATATTAGGTGAGAATGCGAGAATAGATCTCATCCGTTGATTAGGGCGGATTTGGGACTCACGGCCCGGAAAAGTCTGCCGCGCGGCACGAGTGGGGCACATGTGCCCTGTTTAATCATCGATGATTACCCCATGATTACAAAAATTCTCACATTCTCACCATTTTTCCAATTATCAAAGGAACCCCTCCCCTATATATATATATATATATATATATATATATATATATATATATATATATATATATATATATATATATATATATATATATATATATATATATATATATATATATATATATATATAGGGGTGAGTTATATAGAGAACTCATTTACCTTATTAGCCAATCAGAAATTAGATATATATTTTTCATTTATTTAAATGTAAAGGGCAATTCCGGTATTCAATATATTTCGGTTTTTTTGGAAACAATTAATTTAATTCCTATAATCATGGAAAGTGAAGATTTCATGTATCTATATTCCTTTTGAAAATTGAATACCCAATATCTTCCAGATCTGTAGCATGTTAACCGGAAATCTTTAAACCATTCGAATTCGTAAATTTATAATCTTTACTGCTGATTGAATTCACAATTCAGATAAATCGTAAAATTCTTAAATCAATACATCAATGTATACTATCACTGAAAATCTTAAATCAATACATCAATGTATACTATCAATTTGTACATTTATGTTTTACCAAATAATTTCATTTAGTGTATTGAACCAACGATTTGTTCGAAATTATGGTCGTGATACATATGATTTTTGGTTCAGTTTATAGCTCCTTATAAATAATGGTCGTAGAATGTCTATTTCATGGTATTGTAGTAGTGTAATCAAAACATATCTATCATTCATGTAATCAAAACATTGATGTCTTCACAAAATCATAGGTAAAAATAGATAAAACATTGATGTCTTCACAAAATCAAAACATTGATGTCTTCACAAAATCATCTTCTTTGGTTTGCAGATCTGTAAACGGGTCGTTTTTAGACTTATTTCCACTTGATTTTGGCTTTTCTTGCAGCACTTTCTGCTCTTCTTTCATCATCAGCTCAAAAGAAGTTGCAAAACATTATTAAAAACCCTAATTGAACATTCCAGATCAACATAAAATTAGGGTTTAAAGATTTAAAAATATGCACCTCTTCTCTTTCTTTCTTCTTCTGCTTTATCTTGACTTGTTGACTCACTGGAACCAAACGTTTCATCATTGAATGAGTCGTGTGTATTATTCATGTAATCAAAACATTGATGTCTTCACAAAATCAAAACATTGATGTCTTTCTCTCTTTCGTCCACTACGTGTTGTGTCTGTCATGATAAAACACCAATGTTTTGCATAAACAACCACAATTTTGCTATTAATAAAAAAAACCTAGTCATCGTGGCTTGATTCAAAAAAACCTTAAATTGCAGTTATTGTGAAATCGCCTTGTTTCCCTGGAGTATGTGAAATCGCCCCTCGTTTACCTGGAATATAAGAAATCACCGCTCGTTTCTTAACATGGCCAGAAATCGCATACCTGGCGGGGAGGTTGATACCGATGTGGTCGGAAAATGAGGTTGTTTTAGTGGTGGTGGTGGTGTGCCTCCGTACACTTTCGGATCTGAGGAAAAAAAAGGAGGAAGTGAACTGTTAGAGAGGAAAAATATATGGTTTCATGGAGGTTCTTGGGTTTGTTTTGCAGTCGTACAAAGAGAGAGAGAGAGAGATAGGGGTCTAACAAATAGGGAGAAAGAGGTGGGGTTTAAGAGAGATATAGAGATCCGATTTTTTAGGAAGGGAGGGCAGTTATAGTGAATATAATTTCCTTTTTTAAATGTTTTATATTTAAAAAATAGAAACGTAAATAAAAATGGCAGATTACGAATCTACCCTTTTTACTTAATTAGAGAGTTCTCTATATAACTCCCCACTATATATATATATATATATATATATATATATATATATATATATATATATATATATATATATATATATATATATATATATATATATATATATATAAGTGGGATCCTGTAAGGACTCTTTTTTCGTTGAGGACTCGCGAGGACACCTCATAAAAATTTCAAAAAATTACGAAAAAAATATATATAACCCACCATGATTATTACTACATTTGACAAAAAAAAATTTCAAAAAAAAAATTATGATCCACTTTTTTTAGCAAATCATAACAATGATCCAGATTTTTTTTGTGGATCATTATTATGATCCATATTTTTTTTTTTGATCATTTTTAGAAATTTTTTTTTTGATCATTTTTAGAATTTTTTTTTTTGGATCTTATACATAGCGATTTTAATGTTTAAAAAAGGAATTTTTTGAAAAAAGTTTGTTTTGGATAATTTTTAGAGTTTTTTTTGGAGTCCTAACTGGGTTTTTTTCTCAAAATATATAAATAAATACGTAACTATAATTATCTTAATTAAACTCTTAATAATTTGAAAGTTTGAATTACAACCACCACTATTACGCCCCCACCACCAGCGGCTACCACCAACCACCACCACCACATACCACACGCAACCACCACCTCCCCCACCATTAATGTGATGTGGCAAAATTGAAGAGATAAATAAGAGATATAATTATTATGGACTTCTCAGTTTTCTGTTAGTGTGAAAAATGATAATGTAAAATTAATGTAACAAAACTGTTGAGTTAGTGATAAAATAATTATGGGTGAAATCGTCATGCTTTTAGTTCTAGCTAATATCTACTTAAAAGTTTTCATTCATCTGCCAAACTCACTAAGCATGTAACGCGGGTCAAATAAAAAAGTTACTACAGGCGGGTATTGGTGGTCTCATGTGGCTTATTTGGAAATCGAGAAATATGGCGGCATTTGAGAATTTAAACATATCGGTGTCTAGAATTCAAGATGAATTGAAGTCCATCTTATTCTCTTGGGTTAAGTATAGAGCTAAATGTAATGATATTTCATGGGATGTATGGTGTTTGTGTCCGGTTTTAGCATTGTAAAACTCCTGTACTACTTTTAGCTCTTGGCTAGAAGTTCTTTTATTATTTATATATATATTTCTTTTGGGGTCTTGGTAGGGGGTAATGGTCATGCCGAAGCTCCCTTTCCTTTTCCCCTTGCCGTTCAAAAAAAAAAATCTATCAATATTGTCCTTGAGATAATACATAAAGTAATTAAATAACTTTTATTGATGCATTAAAATAAGTGACACACTTTAATATTTTATTTTTATAAAATCTTAATTCTAACACACCAATTAATTCATTTAAAATATGCAACTTTATAAGTTTGCTATTAAATTCTTTTTCTTGGGTTTCACGTATAATACCGCCTTTTCCTAACAAAAACAAAAGAAAATGAGAACGTTTTTAAATAGAAAGTCGAATCTAGTGTTGATTTAGTGTATTTAAAAAATCTGCACTTTCTTTCTTTTTGAATAATTTCAGTTAAAACTAATATAAAACATGATTAATTAAACATATAAATGAACACGTAACCATATGCTTTGGTGCCACATATTCGATTTTGATTACATTAAATATTAAGGTATTTAGGTATTTTTTTCAGATATAGAAAAAGCAAATTTACTTATTAATATTACCATTTAGCAATTATATAACTACATAATTTCATTCAAATTATTTTCTTATTTTCTTAAAATACTTGAGACCAGGATACAAAACAATATAAATGGTGGATTGAATGTGGAACAAAGTGATTGGCTAGTGTACTAATCCTATACTTTATAATGGTTGATGTTACTTTTACAAAATAAAACAGTTCAAGTGTATCATACTAGTTGACAAAAACATAAAGTTTCACTACTGGTAATTATAAACAACTAAGACATTTGCGGTTTCAACCGACGAGTGTCACAAAGTAATACCGTTGGCATATCCTCATCAGTTTGCTTTTTCCTTTAATTTCGTCGGTTAACCGTAAAAGGGAAGACGAGCAAGGGTAACATTTAATGCAAACTTATACATTATGCAACATATTCTATTTTATCAAAGTGATAAAGGAAGTGAAAATGTATTGTTGGCAGAAATGTGTCAATTTAGAAGTGCCGACGTGACATTGATTTGATAAAACTGATGAATAAATGAAGAGTCAGCCGCTGGGAGAGATCTAATAGTTCCGCCGATTCAAAATAAGTGATACACTTTTCATTTGTTGGTGTATCAAAATAAGTGACACATTGATATTTTACCTTATATTGTAAAAAATAATGGGACTAGCTTCTACTAAATATCTCATTTAATATAGTGAAATGACTTTTTTAACGGTATTTTTACTTTAAAATATCATTAGCCGCATTTTATTTAAAACGTATAGAAAACAATCCCACTAATTATCAAATTTATTCTAATCTAATGCTTAATATCTATTATGAAATCAACAATATATCATTTATTTTGGACGTGGGGTAGTAACAAATATGTTTAGCTTAGAACGGTGCCAACGCTCTCATCGGCACCTCGTCGGTAGCCGTGAAGACTCATCGGTAGGCTAACATGGTTGGCACGCCCCTCGTCACTACTCTATTCGGTAGCAACTCGTCCCCACTTGGACGAGTTTTTCAATCTCGTTGGTAGCCGTATGTGTAACATCCCAAAACCCGGCCTAGTAGTTTATTGACCTTAAGGTATATTATTAAATGATTATCTGATTAATTGCTTAGTTAACTAAATTAGCCTGCTGTCTTTTGCGGTATTTTAACCAAGGGGTTAAAATACCCGACTTGTGATTTAGTTGGATTGAAAATGTGATTTTTATATGTTTGGATTCCTTGTCAGATATCGTTTCCAGAAATGCTTTCGTTTTTAAAATTGGAGTCCGTTTGCTATTTTAAATAAATTAATTTCGAAAGGGACTTTTCAGACATATACTGTTAAAGTGAAAAGTGATGGAAAAAGCCAAGTGGGGCCCCCCTCTTGGCTTGGCCGGTGTCGAGAGAGAGGGGACACCCTCTCTTTCCCTTCTTACTTGCTATTTTCAAACATTATCCCTTCCAAAACCACTATTTCATTGCAAAGCAAAACCCCATCACTTTCTTGAGTTCTCTTGCTTGTTCTTGGTGATTTCTTGGTGCTAAGACCCGATTTTCATACTAAAGTTTGGGTAGAAGAACCCTAGAAGTAAGTTGCACCTTCTCCTTGTCTCATTTTTGGTGTTCTTGAGTTATGTCTTGAACTAGGGTTTGTGAAGCTTGTTGATTTGTTGGTGAATCTTGTTATGGACGTTGTTTTATGTGTTTGTGCAAGCTTTTACATCATTTGTATGGTTGATTGTTGTAGGAAGACAAGATTTGGTGAAAATCACCTTCAACCTCCATTAATGGTGGAAGTTGAAGGTGGGTTTTGATGAATCTTGGATTCCTTGAGTTATGGATAGATAGAATTGTTTATTAGGTTGTGAAATCATGTTTGGTAAGTTATAGATGTTAAAGACCTAGTATTAATCAAATGGTGTAGTAATTTAGCTAGTGTTTGGATGGTTTTGTCAAAAATGGTGATCTAGTGATTGTACAAGTATGTTACTTGAAATTGTGATAGTTATCAACTTGGTGGAATTGTTAATTGATGGTGAATTGCTAGTGTAGGGTTAATTGCTAGTTGATGGAAATGTGGACGTGTTAGGATCATGTTCGGGTTTTTGGCCCGTTTGGGTCAACTAGTTGTGAATACTTGCTAAATGGTTAAAATGGTCAATAGTATTGATGGAAGGTTTGTGCTAGTTGGAAATGTCATAAAATGTGCATTTTATGAGTATTGTGTAGGTAGTTGTTGAAATTGATGATTTTGACGATTCGGTGGCTTATCACTAACTCGGTATATTGTTGACAGGAACCGGGAAGGATACTCAGTGATACTAGCTCACTGAGTTAAGGAATCGGAAGTCGAAAGGTGAGTGGATTCGACCTACAACTCGTGTTCCGGTTTATTTGGTTTGGTATTGGTCTTTTGTAAAAATCGCAGGATTATACCAGACAAGGGGAGTTCGCGACGCGAACTCCACTTAACGATCGCGAAGTGGCTCCAGTGAAATTGGTTGGTCGTCGCGAATTAGATCACGATCCGAGTTCCCGACGCGAACACTAGTTCGCGATCGCGAACTAGAGTTCGCGATTGGGAACTCAGTCGTGACGTTTTTCGCGGTGTTTTTCGTAGTGAGTCTACTTGTTATGTATGCCTAGTGTTAGGGAATACCATACATGACTATGTGCACAATCGGGATGAGGTCAGTGTCGGAAGGAGAACGGCTGAGCATCGGGTATCGACTAATCGGGCCTCCGACCTTACCTGTATCTGTTGCATGGTTAAGGGGAGGGAGTTGCCTGGGTGTTGGATACGAAACGCTATCGGTTACCGTGGTTTTGGCCGACCATGGTTTAAGGCCCGCAAAGCCGCCGATCCTCTCATTTAGTGATTACCCAACCGGAGATGTTTTATAACTTCCGTGTTTAAGTGACTAGTGTAGTTTGTAGTCTTAGGAATTCATTCACTTAGCTTTTGTGCTAATCCCTCCCTTATTGATATTTCAGGTTGAATGGCTCTTGGGTCGGCTTGGACGGGAAGTTTGACCACACTTAATTTATATGTTTTTTGTAAAATGAGCCGTGTCAGTAATACCGTCTTTTAACTAATGTTGGATTGTAATATTCTTTTGTGGGACCACGAATTGTAAACCTAACTAACTAACTGCTTCCGTACCTTGATTAATGTTTAACTGGACGTTTTAAAAAAAAAATACGGTGTTACAACTTGGTATCAGAGCTTCGGTTTGGCGATGGATACATGGGGTTGGTGTTCCATTCCCAAATCGTGGCTCGTGTTTTGGTCAAACCTTCCGGTCAAGGGGATTAGAGCAAGTGTGAATCGGGTTTAGTAGTTAGTATATGTGTACTAACGAATTAAACTAAGTCTTGGTGAGATGTTGTGTTTTGTAGCAGGAATGGCTACAGATGGAAACACCTTGAGCAATGTCCCACCGAACACGAACCCCGGGAATGATGGAGCAACGGGCTCGGGGGGTGATGAGATACCGAATGAAGAGTATATTGTGTTGTTGGAGACACGGAATATGGAGCTCGAGGATACTATAAGGGCTCTTCGCCAAAGTCAATCGACTGAGCCGCGACCCGAGGCTCGGTCTACCTTGCCACCCCCAACCCAAGCAAATCCACCCCTACACTTCACTCAAACTACTCAAAATCCCGTCTTTCCCCGAAATGACTCATCATCTCCCCATGCAAGCATGCCACAACCGCCACCCACCCACACCGTACCAATTGCCAATGCCCAACACCAACAATTCTTCTACCAACCTTTCCCGACCGAGAAGAAACCGTGCACTTACAAGAATTTTCTCGATTGTAAGCCAACCGAGTACCGGGGAAGTACCGACCCGGCGGAAACACTAACGTGGCTTAGGGCCACCGAAAGGGCCCTTATTGCTTGTAATTGTGAGGACCACTTGAAGGTCCGGTATGCGTCCCGAATGTTGGGGGGACCGGCTATGGATTGGTGGGATGGTTTGACCGCAAACTTTAGTAACGAAATGATGGATGCGGTCACGTGGAAGCAATTTAGGGAACAAGTGGAGGCTCGGTATTGTAGCCCGTTTGAGTTGGATAAGATCCGTAATGAATTCATGATGTTGAAAATGAATGATAGAATGACGGTGGATGAGCTCATTCTACAATTCAATGGGAAGCTTCGGTTTGTGACTAAATGGGTGCCCGATGAGTCCACCCAAATCAAGCACTTTGTTGGGGCATTGTTGCCCGAATACCGAAATGTAACGAGGCTTGCGGGAACTCTCTTGCAAGCCTATGATCTTGCCAAGTCGGCCGAAAGTGATGTCTTGGCACAAAAAGCTGCGAGTCGGGAGAGGGCCCCGTTTCATAAAGGAAAATATGAGCAAACCAACTCGAGCAACCACAAGAGGTCTCAAGGGAACTATAAGTCAAACAATGATCGTCGAAAGTAAATCCTTCAAGGTTCCAACCAAAGGAACCCGTGGTGCATACCGTGCAAGTCCTCCCATGCCGGTCCGTGTACGGCACAAACCCGAAGATGTATAAAGTGTGGGCAACACGGGCATGAGTCCTCGGAATGCAAGTTAGAGAAGAGTGTTTGTTGGACGTGCCAAAAGGAGGGTCACCGGGCCATGCATTGCCCAATGAAGAAGGATTCGGGTTCGGGTTCGGGCGGGGGAGCGGCTTCGTCGGGAAGTCAAAAGAGAAAGAGTCATCCACCCTCTACGGGTCGGGCATTCAAAATGACGGTGGAGGATGCCACCACTACCGACGATGTCATCACCGGTATGTTTCTAATAAACTCGATACCCGCTCGTGTGTTATTTGATTCGGGTGCAAATAGTTCGTTTTCCTCAAAGAGTTTTTGTGACAAATTGAAATTGCCTATTTCTTTGATCGCGACACCTCTAGAGGTAGAGGTAGCCGATGGTGAAATGGTTCCGGTCACGACATCCGTGTCCGGGGCTAGTATTGATATTGATGGCGTGAAATTTTCAATTCTTTTACTTGTTATGCCGATATCCGGCTTTGATGTGGTCTTAGGTATGGATTGGTTAAGTGCTAATAGGGCCAACATAAATTGTCACCAAAAGTTAATCACTTTCCTTTTACCCGACGGGTCACACGTCGTGGCCCGGGGAGACCGTGCGACCCCGACCATACCCATGATATCCATGATGAAAGCCCGTAAGTCCTTGACCAAAGGTTGCGAATCATTTTTGGCCTATGTTATTAATGTGAAAAAGGAAAAGAAAGTGGTTGGTAATCTCCGGGTGGTTTCGGAATACCCGGAGGTGTTCCCCGAAGACTTGCCTGGGTTACCTCCCGTTCGGGAGGTAGAATTCAAAATTGATTTGGTACCGGGTGCCAATCCCGTGGCTAGGGCACCGTATCGTTTAGCACCGTCCGAGATTCGGGAAATGATGACACAAATCCAAGATTTATTGGATAAGGGTTTTATACGGTCGAGTTCCTCACCTTGGGGAGCTCCGGTTTTGTTCGTAAAGAAGAAAGATGGTGCACTTCGTATGTGTATCGATTATCGGGAATTAAATAAAAGAACGGTAAAGAATCGGTATCCTTTGCCACGTATCGACGATTTATTTGATCAACTCCAAGGGTCTTCTTATTTCTCAAAGATTGACTTGAGATCGGGTTATCACCAAGTTCGGGTTCATGAGAATGATATTCATAAAACGGCGTTCCGAACTCGTTACGGTCACTATGAGTTCTTGGTTATGCCGTTTGGATTGACGAACGCTCCCGCGATATTTATGGATTTGATGAATCGAGTTTGTCGGCCTTATCTCGACAAATTCGTTATTGTGTTCATCGACGACATTTTAATTTATTCCAAGACCGAAGAAGAACACGAGAAGCACTTAAGGCAAGTGCTAGAAACATTGAAGCGGGAACAATTATTCGCGAAGTTCTCGAAGTGCGAATTTTGGCTTCGAGAGGTTCACTTTTTGGGTCACGTTATTTGTTCGAATGGGGTCAAGGTGGACCCGGCGAAGATCGAAGCGGTTATGAATTGGGTTGCTCCAAAGAACCCGACCGAGATAAAGAGTTTCTTGGGTTTGGCGGGTTATTACCGCCGGTTTATAAAGGATTTTTCGAAGATAGCGGGTCCTATGACGAGATTGACCCGTAAAGATGTACCGTTTCGGTGGGGTGAAAATCACGAGAAGTCTTTTCAAACTCTAAAGCAATTATTGTGTCAAGCTCCGGTTCTCGCCTTACCCGAAGGCCCGGAGGATTTTACTGTTTATTGTGACGCTTAACTTGCGGGTTTGGGTTGCGTGTTAAGGCAACGAGACCGGGTTATTGCTTATGCTTCGAGGCAATTGAAGAATCACGAGAAGAATTACCCGACTCACGATTTAGAATTGGCGGCGGTGGTTTTTGCTCTCAAATTATGGAGGCACTATTTGTACGGTACTAAGTGCGTGATTTGTACGGATCACAAAAGTTTGCAATACGTGTTCACGCAAAAGGAGTTGAATATGCGTCAACGAAGATGGTTGGAATTGATCAAGGATTACGATTGTGAAATTCGTTATCATCCCGGAAAGGCAAATGTGGTGGCCGATGCCTTAAGTAGAAAGGGAGATCCGGGGCGGGTACAATTTATGCGGATGGAAATTATGTCGGATTTGGTGTCCCGGTTGAAGATTTCACAAATAGAAGCGTTGAATGTCGAACATTTGAAGACCGAAATTTTATTAAAGAGGAAGGATGATTTAGAAGAAGATTCTCGGGGTTTGAAGACGTATCAATCTCGGGTTTGGGTACCGTTACTCGGGGGTTTGCGGGAATTAGTTTTAGCCGAGGCTCACAATTCTCAGTTATCGGTCCACCCGGGTAGCACGAAGATGTATAATGATTTAAAGGCTCTTTATTGGTGGCCGACGATGAAGACCGACATTGCCCGTTTCGTGGGCCAATGTCATATTTGTGCTCAAGTGAAGGCCGAGCATCAAAAGCCCTATGGGACCCTAACCCAATCACCGATACCCGAGTGGAAGTGGGATCGGATTACGATGGATTTCGTGACCAAATTGCCGCGTACTCAAAGGGGTCATGATATGATTTGGGTTATAGTCGATCGGTTAACGAAGAGTGCTCATTTCTTGGCTACTAGTGAGACCGCCTCACTTAGTAAATTGGCGAAATTGTACATTGACGAAGTGGTGTCCCGACATGGTATTCCGATTTCTATCGTGTCCGATAGAGATCCCCGTTTTGCTTCGAACTTTTGGAATAGCTTGCAACGAGAATTGGGGACGCGGGTGAATTTGAGTACCGCATATCATCCCCAAACCGATGGGCAATCGGAAAGAATGATACAAACGCTAGAAGATATGTTGCGGGCTTGTGTGTTAGAGTACGGTGGGTCATGGGATTCCCACCTACCGTTGATTGAGTTTGCTTATAACAACTCATACCACTCAAGTATTAAGATGCCACCGTATGAGATGTTGTATGGGCGTCGGTGCCGAACCCCGACGTGTTGGTTGGAAGCGGGTGAGAAACAATATGCGGGGCCCGATATTGTACAAATGACCGCGGATAAAGTAGCAATTGCCCGAGAAAAGTTAAAAGCCGCCCGTGACCGACAAAAGATGTATGCCGACCCGAGACGTAGACCCGCTACGTTCTCGGAAGATGAGATGGTTTATTTGAAGGTTTCACCTTGGAAGGGTGTTATTCGTTTTGGTAAACGCGGGAAGTTGGCCCCGAGGTTTATTGGGCCGTTTCGAATTAGTAAGGTGGTAAATTCTCAATCGGTAACGCTCGAGTTACCCCCGGAGTTGTCGGCAATTCATAACACTTTCAACATTTGTTACTTGAGAAAGTGTAACATCGAAGATCCGAGCCAAATTCTTCCGGTGCAAGAGTTGCGGGTCGATACGAAGAAGAGATTGGTCGAGGAACCCGTGGAGTTATTGGACCGGAAAGTAACGAAATTGAGGAAGAAACAAATTCCTATGGTTTTAGTAAAGTGGAAGCACAGTTTGGGTGCAGATATGACATGGGAGACTGAGGCCGATATGAGGGAACGTTACCCCTCCTTGTTTGATCGAGATGGGATTCCGGGGACGGAATCTTCCTAAGTGGGGGAGAGTTGTAACATCCCAAAACCCGGCCTAGTAGTTTATTGACCTTAAGGTATATTATTAAATGATTATCTGATTAATTGCTTAGTTAACTAAATTAGCCTGCTGTCTTTTGCGGTATTTTAACCAAGGGGTTAAAATACCCGACTTGTGATTTAGTTGGATTGAAAATGTGATTTTTATATGTTTGGATTCCTTGTCAGATATCGTTTCCAGAAATGCTTTCGTTTTTAAAATTGGAGTCCGTTTGCTATTTTAAATAAATTAATTTCGAAAGGGACTTTTCAGACATATACTGTTAAAGTGAAAAGTGATGGAAAAAGCCAAGTGGGGCCCCCCTCTTGGCTTGGCCGGTGTCGAGAGAGAGGGGACACCCTCTCTTTCCCTTCTTACTTGCTATTTTCAAACATTATCCCTTCCAAAACCACTATTTCATTGCAAAGCAAAACCCCATCACTTTCTTGAGTTCTCTTGCTTGTTCTTGGTGATTTCTTGGTGCTAAGACCCGATTTTCATACTAAAGTTTGGGTAGAAGAACCCTAGAAGTAAGTTGCACCTTCTCCTTGTCTCATTTTTGGTGTTCTTGAGTTATGTCTTGAACTAGGGTTTGTGAAGCTTGTTGATTTGTTGGTGAATCTTGTTATGGACGTTGTTTTATGTGTTTGTGCAAGCTTTTACATCATTTGTATGGTTGATTGTTGTAGGAAGACAAGATTTGGTGAAAATCACCTTCAACCTCCATTAATGGTGGAAGTTGAAGGTGGGTTTTGATGAATCTTGGATTCCTTGAGTTATGGATAGATAGAATTGTTTATTAGGTTGTGAAATCATGTTTGGTAAGTTATAGATGTTAAAGACCTAGTATTAATCAAATGGTGTAGTAATTTAGCTAGTGTTTGGATGGTTTTGTCAAAAATGGTGATCTAGTGATTGTACAAGTATGTTACTTGAAATTGTGATAGTTATCAATTTGGTGGAATTGTTAATTGATGGTGAATTGCTAGTGTAGGGTTAATTGCTAGTTGATGGAAATGTGGACGTGTTAGGATCATGTTCGGGTTTTTGGCCCGTTTGGGTCAACTAGTTGTGAATACTTGCTAAATGGTTAAAATGGTCAATAGTATTGATGGAAGGTTTGTGCTAGTTGGAAATGTCATAAAATGTGCATTTTATGAGTATTGTGTAGGTAGTTGTTGAAATTGATGATTTTGACGATTCGGTGGCTTATCACTAACTCGGTATATTGTTGACAGGAACCGGGAAGGATACTCAGTGATACTAGCTCACTGAGTTAAGGAATCGGAAGTCGATAGGTGAGTGGATTCGACCTACAACTCGTGTTCCGGTTTATTTGGTTTGGTATTGGTCTTTAGTAAAAATCGCAGGATTATACCAGACAAGGGGAGTTCGCGACGCGAACTCCACTTAACGATCGCGAAGTGGCTCCAGTGAAATTGGTTGGTCGTCGCGAATTAGATCACGATCCGAGTTCCCGACGCGAACACTAGTTCGCGATCGCGAACTAGAGTTCGCGATTGGGAACTCAGTCGTGACGTTTTTCGCGGTGTTTTTCGTAGTGAGTCTACTTGTTATGTATGCCTAGTGTTAGGGAATACCATACATGACTATGTGCACAATCGGGATGAGGTCAGTGTCGGAAGGAGAACGGCTGAGCATCGGGTATCGACTAATCGGGCCTCCGACCTTACCTGTATCTGTTGCATGGTTAAGGGGAGGGAGTTGCCCGGGTGTTGGATACGAAACGCTATCGGTTACCGTGGTTTTGGCCGACCATGGTTTAAGGCCCGCAAAGCCGCCGATCCTCTCATTTAGTGATTACCCAACCGGAGATGTTTTATAACTTCCGTGTTTAAGTGACTAGTGTAGTTTGTAGTCTTAGGAATTCATTCACTTAGCTTTTGTGCTAATCCCTCCCTTATTGGTATTTCAGGTTGAATGGCTCTTGGGTCGGCTTGGACGGGAAGTTTGACCACACTTAATTTATATGTTTTTTGTAAAATGAGCCGTGTCAGTAATACCGTCTTTTAACTAATGTTGGATTGTAATATTCTTTTGTGGGACCACGAATTGTAAACCTAACTAACTAACTGCTTCCGTACCTTGATTAATGTTTAACTGGACGTTTTAAAAAAAAAAAATTACGGTGTTACAGTATGTGAGGGGGAGGAGGGGGTATTTTTTTTAAGTGGGGATGAACTGTTGTTAGCACGACCTTGTCAGTAATTCGTCAGTCTGAAAATATGATAATGTGACGCTTCTGATAAATTAGAAAATACGTCATGATTAGGAGAGACATAATCTTCGAATGTGTTTTTTTTACTTTTTACATTCATTTGACATGACATTACACTATTTTATATTAAATATTACTAGGGATGGCAATGGATTGGATATGGATCGGATGATATCATATCAACATTCATATCCATTTAGATTTGTGTCGTCCATATCCATATCCATATCCATTTAAAATCGTTTCATCCATTCATATCCATATCCATTGGATTAGAGCGGATAAATGGACATCGTTGGATTTCGATATAATTTTATTTCTTAAAGTAAATAGGATAATTTTATAGACAATTCACGATTTTAATTGTATATATACATAAATTTTTAAAAGAAGATACATATGAAAACATAACTATGAATCTACATTCGATTTATAGAGTATAATTAATTTGTAGGTAATCTTCAAATGTCGATAGATACAAGAAAACATAACTTAATAAAATTAAAAGATTAAAGCATGACTTATAATGTTTACAAATTTAGTTATTGTGTTATGTATAATATTTATAAATCCAGAATAAGTGTAGATATATATATTCTTAACTATGTTTATTATAGTATAGAAAATTTAATTTCGGATTAAGTGTATGCATCCATGGATTAAAACTCGTCATTCATATCCGCTCCAATAAACATTCACATCTGCTTCACGTCTGATATCACCCATTTAACTTCATCCATATCCACCACCAATGAATCGGATCGGGTGAATGATCATCGGAGTGGATGTTGATTGCCCTAAATATTACCCATCACTTTGCCATGAAATATTTTGATTGGCTACTAAAATGTAAGCTTTTGTTGAACAACTTTCAAATCAAAGTCTCAACTCCTTTCTGATTTTTAAATATATAAGATATATTAATATAAAGTACGGAGTAATAGAAGGACAATTTAAAATTGTATTACTGTTAATTGGGGTGTCATTGTAAACTTGAGCGATTAGAACAAAACGTAATATTGTAATATATAAGTGGACCAATCAGAAGGAGACAACAACACTCTTATAAGTGCATGGCTATAATCTTTTTGCAATTTTTAATTGGCTACTAAAATAGTGTAAATGTATATTATAAAGAAGAAAATATGTTTAATTAATCAAAAGGCATACCACATTATTTGTGCAATGGGGAAAAAAGAATAATTAATATATTCTTTAAAAAAAGGTGACTACTTCATTAAATTTAGAGCGTCAGACCTCAAAATAATATTGTTCTTTTTTATTATCTTCAAAAAAGTCGATGATGATCTTTTAATTAAGTTAACTATTTCTATCTGTTTATGAAATTTACAGTTAAATTATATTGTATCGGTTGTCAAATACATCCTTAAATCATTTGTTCTGAAAACCAATTTATTAATTTAATTTAAGTCTAAACCGGACAAAAAATCTAAATATTCAATCCAAATTATCTAATTAGACAATCCAGTTATATATGGACAACCTAAGACTCACTACCTTTTATCAAAGATGGTAAATTATCAAAATCTATCTCTTGTTTTGAGATTGTGTAAAATATACCACTTATTGTGATACGGAGGAAGTATAATTTTCATGTTTATTAGATGCTATAAAATACCAATTTAATTTAATTTTCTATTTGATCCATAACATTTATGTATATTTTTCTATTTTGATCCTAACATTTATGTATCTATACATATATATAATATTTTGATCCTAACATTTATGTATCTATACATATATATAATATAAAAACGAGTTTCAAATTTGATGTAGACATAAATATCTAGACTTAAATATTATATTAAAAACCTTAGTTAATGATAATAATATCCCGCAATAGTATCCATAAACAGGCTTCATTGGTACAACTTCCATAGGTTTAAAAGTATACAACATTAAATACTCATACGTTTTTATGAAGATCAAAAACGACTTGCATCTATACGGCCCTATTGAATATCCATACATTTAATTACAATCATTTACAACATTTTAGATTAAATGTAGCTTTAACTAAGCTACAAAAAACTGCTCAAACAACCCTATTTCCATACGTTTCAGAATATGAAAAACATCCTGCAATATACTTCTACCCTTCATCTTCTCTGAATTATAGTTTGCATCAATCACGACTTTTGTTTGAAGGAAGACAATCACGACCCCATTATGGTAATGATTTGTGCCAATGGGATGCGCATGATATTCATGGTGATACCTAAGCACTAACTTTGTTGTTTCCGTTGAGAATGTAGCATTAATCGTATGCATTTTCATTTGGATTACTTCTTGCTAATACTTTTGTTTGTGATTGTTTGTACAGGAAACGTAATGCACTGCAAAATGAAAAGCAACTTATCACATTCTTTCGTTGATAAGGTTGAGTACCGCATATTGAAAGACAATGCTTACTTGGTTGAGCTGAACAGTTCCACAATTATCCGCAAAGCCGCAAAAAACCTATTGACTTTGGAAGTATTAAGCAAACATAACGAAAATTTGTGATTGGTAGCATTTTGACACATTTCAACCCCAATTAACAAGTGTGGCTTATGGGTTGTAGATGTTATCGGCTGTGTTTTCAACGTGACCGGGTCAAAAGCGTTGAATATTACCGTTACTAATGTACCTAATGTCAATATTAGCTCATACATCCGATTATTCTTTCGGATCCACGTAAAACATATACATGTGATTGAAATATAGCTTCGATTGTTCTTTCAAAGGCACTCTATTACTGATTGTATGTTTAACCCACCCATTAAAGGGTTCCCCTACAATTGTTTCCTTTATCACTGACCATAACTCGAATTGGGCATTCTCTTATACGCCGAGTGAGTGCAAGACCAGTTTTTTAACTTTACAATTTTTGGGGTTAAAAGGAAAAAACATTCTCTTTTTTAGGAAATAAAACATAATAAATTAATTAATTAAATTTAACCTCATTTTAATATTTTTTTTGTTCTAAACATATAAAATAATTATGATTTTTCATTAAATATTAAATTTATGTTGCAAACAAATAAGTTATAATTATCCACTTTTTAATAAACTTTTACACATTGTGTTTCAGGTACTAAATAACTAGCATCGATTGAAGATATATCGTCGCTCATTCATAGTTATTCTTATAAAAGATAATTATATGTTATGAATAACATTTTTCGTGTTACGTTAACAAAAACGATCATGGTTTTGTTACTGTGCATTTTTCCTCCGACACACTTTTCTTATTTAGCAGGGTACCCATAATCAAAGTCAAACATGTTAGTATTCATGATTTGCTAATTTGCACGTGACACCAATACAATATATATCATTTACATTCAAAATAACTCACTATCGTGTTTAAAGCTCGTGCATCGTACGGGCCATGTTGCCTCATATGTACTAAAGATAGGTACGTTAGCATTTATTAAATCAAATAATACAAAATTATTTGTTTTAATATCCATTCCGTCTATAAATATAATTTTCATTTAGTTCTTATAATTCTCCCAAATAAACTTCTTACTTCTTCAATTTGATTGAATTTTATTTAATAAAATAATATATTTTTTTCATAAAAATATGTGCAAGGACCCACAAACATAACATTTTAGTTACAGCTATTTATTAAGACATCACCACTAATCTTGTCCTAAAATTTGTACAAAATAGAAATGGAAAGTTTATTTGAGGATGAAGATAAAATGGTTTGTATACTAGATGTATAAGACTATAAGGTGTTGGAATATTTTCTCTATAGACACGTGAGTCATTATTTTAATTTGCAATGTGAATAATATGATATAAATATTAAGAGTAGTTTAAAGAATGTGTATTGTATTATTTGAAAAATTGTTTGAAGGCGGAGGAGTATTTGATAAGCCCCACACCTACTTTGCTAGTAGATTATGTCATACCACGACTTATGACAACATATCAACATCGCAAATAAATGTTCATGTCTAATTACTTCTAGTGTAGGCTAAATACATCATAATATAAGAGTAGAAATTTGAGGTTTATCAACCAATCATATTTGAGTGATAAGTGTCAAACCTATGATTTCAATAATAAAGACAATAAAAGCAGGTTACAAAAAACACCTGTTGATTTTAACAATAAGAGATAGTTTTGGTTACAAAGTCCAGCCAACAATATCTGATGTTTAGATATTTACAGATTTGTGAGTACAAGAGTAAATTTCAATTTAACTTTTTTATTTTTACTGCACCTGATTTAGATGATCTTAAATGTGCAGCTAAATTAATTACATACATTTTTACCATTTCTAGTGTTAAATTTTTTATATATTATACTTGATTTTTTAGAACTATAGGTTTACATGTTCTGTAAGAATCTTTATATTCATGATATCACATATTTTAAGTTTTTTTACTACTACATACTTTGGTCAGATAAATTTTTGAAAGGTGGTTTTTTACTCCCATATAATATGTATGATTGTATATATTTCACCTCTTTAATACTCCGCCTTTAACGGAATTTAGTATCATTATTTTGCTCCTTCCAAGGAAAGCCATTTATGATTTGCTTGTTATTTTTGTAAAATTGAAATAAAATCAAAGTTTTTGAACTATGGTTGTTTCAAAATGACTAAAAGACGACTTCTTTATTTAAATTTTAAACATGATTTAAATTGTACTACCTCCGTCCCACAAAAAACTTCTCATTTTACTTTTGCACGAGTTTTAAGGTGATAGTTAGTGGTGGGGTTATTGGTAATAAATTTGATTAAAATATAAGATTGGTTTGGAGAGAGAAAACATAGTTAGTGGATGATTTGTCGTGGGTCCTTAATAATAATAGTATTTTATTATGTGGACCCCATCAAATATAATAAATGGGAAGTTTTTTATGGGACAAAAATTTAGGATAAAATGAAAAGTTCTTTGTGGGACGGAGAGAGTCTCTCTTAAAAGTATTAAAATGATGTACGATTAATAAACCGGTTTCATTTTGATCTCTAATCCGACGTTTACAGTTGCTTCTGCTACAAAATTCTAGAACTCAAGAAGCTTTTCCTCTTTTTGATTACGTTTTTTGGTTCCAATTTTTTATTTTATTTTTTTGGTCGGCAAATTAGGGGAAATCAAATAAATTTATCTATAAAAGGTCAAAGGTAAATGAAAAGGACACAAATTGTGACCTTCACTTCCCGGAAGGAAACATGTAACTTGAATAATAAGTATCTTAGTTTAGCTTGAATTTATTATTTTATTTGGATATCTTTAATATAATTTTTGTTGGCATGACAAATCTGATATGATAGATTGTTTTATGATGCAAATTTTGTATAAATTTGATTTTTTTTTATCTCAAAATTTATCATTTTTCAGATAAATAGTAGAATATCATTCGTTTTGGAGTAAAATTTCATCAAAATACATTTTTCATTATTCTCAGTCATGACACAATCAATTTACTTGTTCATATTGTCAAAAACTAATATTTAAAACGCTAGTTGGATGAGTCTGTTGGACCGGGAAATGGGAAACCTATCCCAATTCAAACAATTAAAATGTTGTTTATGAACCGCTTCAAAGAGGTGAGTTAACTTGAAACCAGCCGAGCTCGTACTCGTTAAACTTAAACAAGTTTACACATAAACTTTAATACTTGTAACTTCCCTAAAAACATGGGTAAATAGTATATATAACCGAAAGAGATAAAAGAGAACAGTAGTTGAGATGGCCGAGTTGGTCTAAGGCGCCAGATTAAGGTTCTGGTCCGAAAGGGCGTGGGTTCAAATCCCACTCTCAACACATATTTTATAAGTCCTTTTTGTTGGTTTTTGTTTCTTTCAAATTCCGCCCTTCTTTTTTGGTTTTTCTTAAAATTACCACCAAAATTGTTTTTTGTTCAAATTAACAACACTTCCAAAATAACTCATCACTCAATATTAATCGAAAAAATGTTAGGTTAAGTCTAATGTTATCTAAAATCAACTAGGACAAAAGTAGTTTTTTACAACTAATATACTTATTTTGTTTACAAACATTTTTCGCTTGAAATTAATGTGGCATTTTAGCCACATTCCTATGTACCTTTTATTTCGTGATTAATATACTTTTACTAGTGTAATCCTTTTTACCAAAAAACTAATTATAATAATTTGTTCCGATAATACGATATGTTATATTGTTACTTCAAAACGATAAACACAATAACTTCATTCAAAATCATGCAAAAATGGCTCCTCGCAACAGCACATTCACCTTCTACTTTGTTGGTCTCTTCGTATGAATACAATTTGTGTGGGTCCCACAAGCGGGAGGAAGTGTCCACCTGTCACGCTGACATGGCACAAAGCATTGGATGCAGCACTTGATTTCTACAACACTAGAGTTCCAAAATTAAAATAATTAGAAAACAATTGACCAGAAGATGTTGACTTGATGAAAAAGTCAAAATAGCATGGAAATTGAAGGTTACCTGTTATCATCAGAGTGTTAACAAAATGAACTGTAACCACCACCAAGAGGTACTCTGGGATTAAATTCAGCAGATACCTTAAAACACCCACAAATACTGAAGCCAACACTCTGTAAATAAATAGCAAAACATATTAAAATATTTTATTATTGGTTATATATTTTAGAGTAAATTACAGAAATTGTTCCTGTAATCTTCCAAATTATATGATTTTGTCCCTAAACTTTTTTTTTTGGTGATTTTTTCCCTATACTCTTCAACAAATATTTCTTTTGGCCATTTTGTCTTTTTACTAATAAAAAATAAAAATTAGGGTCATACCGGGATGCTTAAAACCTGGCCTTCATGGTTGACTAAAACAGGAAGGCTTCTTCTTGCAGCAACTGGAATTTTCTTCAATAACAAAAGGCTTCTTTTTGCATTTTCAAGTTTATATTTTTCCAAATCTTCATTATTAATTAATTTAGAAAGATACAACCAATCAGAATCAACCATGTGTCGCACCCTCATGACCGTATCTTGACCAATCCCACAACAACAAATACCATCATTTCCACCAACAAACTCCCAACACACCATAAATCTATCCATGAAATGACCAATTTGCCCCTGAAGAAGTTCTTTACCACCACCCGATTCCACCATCTTTTCTGACACATTTTCTGGTAAAGTTTCGATTTTTAATTTGAATTTTTCAAGTTCGGTCTTGTACAATGAACAAATACTTGTAAATGTGGGTTCACTGAGAATCTTGACCCGTTTGGCTTCTGTTAAAATAGATTCTGAAGACATTGTGTTCAAGAAAGGTATATCCGAGGTATTTAGTACCGTTTTATTTGAATATGATTTTCCATTTTCTATAGTTTGAGATAAATCGTTTAAAACGTTCACTTTTTGTTTGTTAGAAGAATTAACATAAAAAGATTCCATTTTTGTAGGTATAGTAGAATTAACTGAACAACAAATAAGAATCTTGGTGCCTTTAGAACCAGGTGCTGCACATAGGTAACAACCAGCTGCAGTAAAACAAGACTGTAAAAATTGATAAAAAAAAATTAGTAAATATAGAATGACAATTTAGGTTGTGTCGTATCTCAAACGGGTCAAGTGGGTCGAATCAAATAAATTAGCTAGAAGGGAAACGGGTTGAAACTTATTATTGTGAATGTATTGTTTTTGTAATTATAACTAAAGCATCCATTTTTATAGTTCCTTTTATAGAGGTCAAAAAAGTGATATGGGTCAACCCGAGCCCGTTTGACCCGTTACAAAACCCGCCCGTCCAGGGATGGTAAAAATAAGACACCTTGCATGGGGATGTACGCAAATAATCCAATAGCAACTTTTGTGCACTACCACGAACTGGTCTTTGCCTTTGTGATATAAACTACAAAAAAAAAATCAGCAAAAATTAAAACTTCTTGAATACAAATTTTTTTATAAACTTAATAAAATATTTAGATTTTTTAGACCTGCAATATGAGTGTCACGAATTTAGAAAGACAAATATCCGGGACTTCTGATGGATTTAAAATTCCTAAATCAATAATGGCGTATCCTTGCTGCATACATCAAGAAAAATGTCAAAAGTCTAAAGGTCAAACCTTTGACTTTCTGGTCGCAACTGAATAACATTTTATTTTCTCTTTTTAATTTATCTTCTTTGCTTATATTACAGGGTTTGAATGAAATTTTTTTTATTAGAAACTGAGAGGTACTTACAGGCATAACAGTCACTGCTTGATTTAGCAAACTTTGACTAAATTGGTCAACATAGAAACGAGTTCTTCGACAGGCTAATATAATTGCTTGCAACTCAGACTTGAATATAGCTGTACAAAATGTGGTATCATCAAGTTTATAAAAGTATTGTATATTTAAAATTAAAAAAAACTTAAGCTATTGAACTCACATGAAGAAAATTTTCCTAACGCGATTCGGATTCTATTGCGTGCAAAAATTGTTTTTTGATTTGTGGGATCTTCAACCCACTCCTGTTTGCCCCGTTCACATATCTACCAAAATGAGATCAAAATGACCATTTGACCAACGGGTTTGACTATGGTAAAATGAAGAAAAAAAAGGCATAACAAGGAAACTAAAACAATAACAAACCTTATACAAATCTTGTTTTGAGAAATCCAAAAGTGGTCGAACAATTAAAATATTATTTAAATTTCCATCAAAATTCGGTTTTTTAGCAAACAATTGTGTGGTCAATGCCATGCCAGCAAGTCCAAGAACACCACTATTACGAGATAATCTAAGTAAGAATAATTCTGCCTGCAAAATATTATGAGCCACTAGTTTTAATGAAATTGAAAAAAAAATGTTTATTATTTTATTTAATCTAAATGTAATTTTAGAAAACTGAACCTGATCATCAGCATGATGTGCTATCAGTAACACCTGTATCCGATGCTGACTACAAATATGTTGTAATTTCTCATATCTGTAAAACAGGTTTGGGTGAAGCGGATAATTTTAGTATGGGTCAAACGGGTCGGATCGTATTGGGTTGTCCCATAACCACTTTTTTTCCATTTGTAGAATTAATTAATGCAAAAACTTTGAAATTTAACGATTTAGGAGGTTGTATGCGTTAAAAATGGCTTTCAAGTTTTAACTCGTTTGACCCGTACAACCCATTTGATCCCTTTTAGCTAAAGCTTCTGATTTTACACATTTGTGATACAAACACAACCCAAACCGACCCATTGATAAGTAAAACGGGTCAAAATTGCCACACACACACACACACACACAATTCTCCTACCTCATGTCGCGAGCTGCTTCTTGCAAATGGCCCGTTTTCGGCTTACCATCTGCCCATTTACAATGGGCAATCTCACATCTGATTCCTACAAATATCCAGAATTAACCATCTTTTGTCCCGGTAAACTTTAGTTTTTTGTTTTTTTTAACCTTTTGACACCAATAAAAACAATAATGGGAAAAAATACAAAGTACCCATATCCAAGACCCGATTTTGAACCATATCTGCTTCATCTTTACTCTCTGCACGTAATCCATGATCAACTATTATTGCTAATAACCCATCAACAACATCATTTCTCCCCCTTAAATCAGCATTTAGTCCATAAGTTTTCCAATTAGCAGCTAGTAAGCACAATGCCATACTGTCGGGCCCACCCGAGACACCCACAGCTGAAACAAGATAAAAAAAAATTAGCAATAATAATAAATCTTTGTCAAAATACACACATGTATGAGTAGAGTAGCACACTCAAAGATCATTTTTTTTCTGCACAAAGATTGAATCTTTCTGCCCAAAGATTGAACCTTTCTGCCCAAATATGGAATCTTCCTACCCAAAGATTAAAATTTTATGCCCAAAGAATGAATCTTTGGGGGTTAGATGAAACTAACCAATACGATGATGGGGTTTGAGGCCAGCCATTGCCATACGTTTGGAGAAAGTATCTTTATACTTGGAGAGTTCATCTTGGGGATTAGATGAGCAATTACACAATAATCTAGTTCTAGAAATGGGAAATATGTGAAATTTAGTGGAATTCTTTGAAAACCGAGTTGGAATTAAGTGTGATTTTGGTTTATAATGGGGGAGCATGAGTAATCCCCGAGCCATTCGTTCAATAAACAGCTCAAATTCGTGTTTTGCTGCAAGAAATGAAGGCTAACGTCGTTGTTTTGGTATACAAAGAATATGACAAGTAGCCAATAGAATTAAATGTGTAGCCGGAGCAGAAGACCATTGACATCGGAGAATTGTGGCGACGGCGACCAGCCGGGGAGTAGGGGTTATAAATTGCTAGAAGTACGCACCGGTTCTATAAAATGTGCGGTGGCGACCGGTGAGGGAGAAGTCGACGGCGGCGGCGGCGACCAGTGAGGGAGAAGTCGACAGCGGCGGCGGTGACGGGGAGATGTGGCTGGCGAGGGGGAGAAGACGGTCGTGAGGGGGTTGAAAGTTTTGGGTAGGGTTTTTGCAAGTTTTTGTACGATCGTCAACTGTTCTGTATTTTGAGTTTCAAGATAGAAAAAGCTAAAGCTAAAATATCTTTTGTCAAAAAAAAACAAACAAACACCACCTAAATCTTTTTAGAAAATAATTTAATTTAAAGTTATAAATTAATGAGAAACGAAATTGTCTTTACAGTGAACATGTTAATGTGTTATGCAGTTTGTATTCCAAAAAAAGTTAACGATGCAGTTTGTCGTTTATTTACATTCATCTTCTATACAAAATAAACCTTTTATTTAATGAAATTGAAAGTTAAGTTATTTAAAAAAAAAGTGAACAAAGATGTCAAATTTGTAAAATTTGCTGTTTAAGAGTTTATTTTTTCACAAATATATGCTAAAAATTTGTTTTAAAAGCCCTATTTATATAAGATGGTTAGGTGTTTGGTGGTTCAAACGACCTTAACATCATATCAACATTTCATATTTCACACTCAAATAACCCTTCTTCCATAACTCACCTTAAAATACTCCTTTAGGACTCACTCACATGATACCTCAAAAAACACCCCAAAATACGCACGCAACCTCCGCCACTCAACTAACGCACAAGGCCACTCACACCACGTACGGTGTAGTGGTGTCGTTACTTTGTCATGCCACCTCAGCAAAATGTGAATTCCCCGCCACCATACCCCTTCCTCTAATAATGTACGTGGAAACTTCAATTTTCAGCACAAGGTATGGGATTTAGGTTAACTCCGAGTTATCAAGATTTTTTGCCGTGTAACATGATTAACATTAATCCCAAAAATACCATCAACCAATCATAATTTACTAAAAAAGCAATTACAAAAAACAAATAAGTGTTAGCATCGCACCATAGCAAACGCGGAAAACCTTTGATGAGCATTTGGGGAACCCATAATGTCCTTTGGCACTGCCAATTTCTCTTTTTACCAAAATTGATCACTATGCATAACGTAATACGATGCATATTACCAAACCTCTTTATACCAATACTATATTTTGGTATATTTTACGGCAAACAATTGTAGTTCGGTTACACATTTGTTTTCTAACAATAGTTACACAAACGAATGGTAATTTAAATTAGGTAAACGCAATGTTGCGACAGTAGTTAAAAAATAGCATCGATGGTCAAAATATTTGCTTGCACATACATAAAAATGATAAAATTATTAACAAGTTTAAACGTACAAGTATTAAGCAATGTAAAGTGTGAATAACAAATGCAAATATGCAACAAAATCATTGATTCCTTAAAATTTGGATCTCTGATCCATTTCTTCTTACAAATTCGTGTTTTATTTTTGGAAGAACAGACGATACGATTAGAAGGGAAAACACTTAACAGAAAACAGATCATCAAACCAGATCTTTTGTATGACTTGAATCAACATAAATTCCATTATCATAAGTAGCATTACATGTCAAAAGAAGAAATCCGTTTGAGTTTGACCTATCATGCTGATATCTGTTTGGTGTCATAAAGGCATTGAAATGCCTGCAATATCAACCACGAAAAACAATATCAAAACTAAAAAAGTAATCACTGAAACAAACATATGATCAGTACATTATTCAAATCATTCTTTCCTCATTGATTTCATCAAGATCACTAGGTTTTAAGTAACTTAAATTGGTCAACTGACCAAGAACTTTGATGTTTAGTGGATCATCTAAGGGGGTGTTTGGGATTGCGATTTGGAACAGATTATCTACTTATTGCATTTTGATCGGTATATTATTCAAAAAATCTAAAACGAGCCTTTGGAAAAAAGTCTGAAAAAATCAATTTTTTGCGTTTTGGGTCATCCAAAACGGAGTTGTGGAAAGGATGTGACGAAGTGCTTATTGCGTCTTGAAAACTGATTTTTTTTTTACTTTTTATTGTGATTTCAAACAACGTAATCAAATCCAAATATTATTTTTTTAGAATTACATTTTGTAACCGTTGATAATCATCCATTTCAAAAACGCATAGTCTATTTCCATACCAGCCCTTGGTGGATTTATAGTTTTGACTTTTGAGTCGAGAAGTCAAAACCAGACACTATAAAATGACAAATTAAGGGTAAAAAACAGACCTTGAGGGACTAATCCCCAGCTTTGAGATTCGATCAACAACCCTGAGTTTAAGCATGACGATGCAATCGCACTATGCAATGGCATCATCGTTATCAACGCGCTCAATTCCACTGGTAACCTAACACAACAATTTAGAACAGAAATTTATGCATCTCAATCAATCAAAACAGTTTCATGCAAATTCAATCAGTTTCATTTCGAGGTTAAAACATTGTAAAATTGAAGCTAAAACATGATGATAAACGATAATTTTTAAAATTAACAAGGACAATTTTGTTGTGGAAAGAACAAACCTTGAAGTATGGCGACATGGAGAAGAAATTTGGGGGTTTGATGTCGCTTTGATGAATGACGGTGAATCAGGTAAAAGAGAAGCAGATTTAGAGTTAAATTTGGAAGATATAGATTGAATTCGAGAGCATAACCTAGATACAGCTCTAGAAGACGCCATGATGAACAAACCCTAATTAAACCCCTAAATGTTGACCTTTGTTTCTCAGTTCCATACTGACTTGATGCTTTCCGGGTTGGGTTAGTAAGCCAATTTGTAGATGGAATCCAAATCCAAATCCAAATGTAGCCCATTATCACTCAATTCTATTTCTGTTTATAATTCTATGAAAAAAGATCCACACTGCAATTTTAACTCATTATAACATTTTCAGTATCACACTGCATGACTGCAATTATAAATGAAATATTTTTTTCTTACTCTTAAAATATTAAAAACTTTGTTGTAACTCATATTAATGGTGGTTGATTATATTCAACACCTCCATAAGTAGACATTATGTAGTAGTTAAACACCTCCATAACTAGACTTTATGTACATAAAGTCTCATTTGTATCACGTGTATCTCTTCTATCTTATGAATCTCTTGTACTATATTGTAACACAAGCATGTCTAATGAGAATGTTGAATTCATTCTACTAGTTTGAGCTAATTGGTTTACAACACGTTATCAGCACTTTGCTAAAGATCTACTTAACTAAACACCGGTTCTTCACCTCCACTTTCGGTATGTATTCACAACTTTTCTTGTCAATTTGTTAATTATCAAATTCTAAGATCCATATGAAATTTGGTAGAATTTATGATAAAATTACATGGTTTTATAACGATTTAAAGAAAAATATTTTTTTATTTCAAAATTGTGTTCTAATAAAAAGATGATTCATCAAATGTTTTGTTTTTGAAATCTTTATAATCTATTATAAATTTCAAATTTTAGTTTTTTTGACATGAAAATTAATTGATAATTCAATTAAATAAAATAATATGGGAGGAAAATATGTGTAATCACGTGTATGGGTTGATTGACATTATAGTTTTTAATCATATACGAAGTATGTTAATTTTGTTTCTCCTATATTTTCACCATTGTGTTACCTACATGTAATGTTCGTTTTATTTAGTTCAAACGATTTACATAATTAAAATCATCATATCAATAAAAAAATAATTACAATTTATTTTATAATTCAAGATTACTAGAATTTGTTAATATTCTTTGTGATTCATATGTCTTGAATGTGTTATTAAAAGTAATGAGTTTATTTTTTTATTGATGAAATAGCGGTTATAATTAAAAATTTATGATGAAAATGATTGGTATTAAATGAAAAAACGTTTCATACATTGTCACTTATAGAGTGTTGACTACTCACTTGTTTTTTTATTCAATATGACATTTAAAATTAAATCTGATTTGTTAGTTATTAAAGAGACTAAATTAATTCAAAAATGTTGTCATAAAGTTTTTATTACAAATTTGGTTGATGAAATTTCTAAAAGATAATTTCTAAAGGATGATCTTATCATCTTCAAAAATTTCATTTGTTGAAAGTAAACAAAGATAAATATCATTTTATTATGTAATAAAAAATAGTCAATTTTTATTTATGATTATTAATTGACAATAATGATAATTCATGACCACTAATGAATAAATAAAAACTCAAATGGTTTTTTTTCAGTTTGATATATGTAGGATTTTTTTGAAAATCGACCATTGAAATTATAGAAAAAAAATCACGAATTAGAGTTTTCTTATGTTGAATCCCATTAAATGACATGATTAAAAGAACTTTAATGTTTTTTGAAGTTTCATGTGCAACAACATTATAACATTTAAGTAGAAAATAGTAAGTCGGGCTTGATATGCCATTATGAGGATTCTTTGGAATATAATTCCTATTTAGCATTTGAGATAGCTAAAAATGAGCATTGTATACACTTCCTTGAAAAATTATGAATCACCTCAAATAGACTCACCTATTCTTATTACAATGTCTAGGAAAGATAGGCGGTTTTTCTGACTCCTAATGATGGGTGGTCCGATACGCACAAGCGCTATCCACCCTCACCGTCTTTCCTGGTTGTATTCGAATAGAGCTACCGAAAAGGGTTGACTAAATAATCTTTCCCCCGAATGTGGTTATATACATATGATGAATTGGTGTCTATAAATCGACCTGTCGTTCGATAAGTGAGAACCATTCGCACTTGTGTTTTTTCGAACCTGCTGATTCGACAAACAGTTTATGCTCATACAAACCATAAGCATATAAACTATCATTTTATATGATAACTAAATCCAATATTTGTCCTCTCGTTGTAGGAAAATATCAAAACAATCATGAATTCTTTGAGACCACCGATTGTGTGGCTCAAATGAAATAACAGAGCTATTGTTTAGCTCATGGATTATGTTTTGGATCATGCTTTCCCATTTAAATAATGGTTATCTTTTGGATTATGGTTTGTTTACATTGATTATGTTTCTCGAAATAATTTAAAGTTTTTTCCTTGTGAAATTAGTCAATACGTGTGACCGACTTTAAATTATGTTTACTTTGAGGCATGTAATTGGGTATGTTGATGTCTGGTTAATTGTGGTATCCATATACACTTTCATAAAACATGAAAACTACTTTATCAACATTACGCCTCAAAATAACTTCATTGACAACTATTTCGGGCATGTCGACCCTTGGCTTTGGTATAGCCCAATATATGTTGTCAAATGGTACTATTTTAACCATAATGAAGCCTTATATTATCCAAGTTCCAGTTGTAACTTGTTGAGTTTTAAGGATATTCGAGAAAACATGTTTTCATCTCGAAACCGCTCGAGAAAATGGTATTGAATACCTTTGCATTACCTCCGATAAATACGACCAAAAGCGTATATTGGAGAAGTTGAGATGTTTGTCAAACGGTTAGTACTTTACTACGATCTAAACCATTGAAAGCAATCTAATCATTCGTCGAGTACCTGTTGATGATGGAACTTATATGTTATGGCATGACCGGCTGGGACACCCGGGTCAAAATACGATGCTTCGAACTATGAATGCATCTCATGGGCATCCTCTTGAAGGAATTAATTTCATAATTAATTCGAAAATCTTATGCCAAACATGCTCGATTGTAAAGACACATCTCAAATCACTTTATGTATAATCTACAACAGTGATATCTCGTTTTTCTTGAGAGAATTCATGGGGATATTTGTGGACCTTCCAACCAACATGCGGACCATTTAAAAATTTCATGATATCGGTTGATGAATCAACAAGATGGTCACGCGTAGCTTTGTTGTCCACAAGGAATGAAACATTTCCTAAACTCCTAGCCCATATCATTAAGTTGAGGGCTAATCATCCGAATTATCCAATAAAGTCAATTAGACTTGATAATGTCGGTGAGTTTACATCGAAAATGTTCGATGATTATTGCAAAACATTGGGCCTTGATATTGAACACCCTGTTGTGTATGTTCATTCTCAAATTAATCTTGCGGAAGCGTTTATCAAACGAATACAAATAATTGCAAGAACTTTGGTTATGCGCACCAAAAACGCCCCATTTTTATATATGGTTATGCGATATTGCACACGGATGCATTGGTCCGTCTGAGGCCCATGGGCACCCAATAACTTCCTGCGTACCAGCTGGTAACTGGATATGAGCCCGACGTCTCATATTTACGCGTGTTTGGGTGCTTGGTCAATGTTCCAATTGAACTTCCAAAGCGTTCGAAATTTGGACCTCAGAAACGACCGGGAATATATGTTGATTATTAATCCCCATCCATCATACTCTATTTAGAGCCCTTGACAGGCGATCTCTTTAACGCTATATATGCGAATTGTGACATTGATGAGACAATCTTCCCGTCGTTAGGGGGAGATTTGCACGTTAACGTTGATAAGGAACGACGTGAAAGAACGTGGCATGTACCCAATTTGTCTCATATGGATCCCCCGATTGCACATAGTGATAAGGATGTGCAAAAAGTTCTAAGTCTACAAAATGTTGCTAATCAGCTACAAGACACATTTAATGACTGAACAAATGTCACGAGATCAAATATACCAGCTGCATATGTGTAACGACCCGAAAATTGTACAAAAATATGATAAATAAGGATAAATCGTTTAAAGAACGTAGGAATTGGTTTCGTGTCGTTTGGAGACCGTATGAGAAAGTTATGGACGAAACCGGGTCGAAGCGGGAAGCAAAAGTTGCAGCCCTGCTGCATCAGGGCAAGATAGCGCCGCTATCTTGAAGATAGCGACGCGATCTTGCAAGGTTCAAACAGTGGCCCGAAATAGCGACGGATGGAAAACGCGAAATTGAGATAGCGTCGAGGATAGCGCCGCTATTTAGCGACGCGAAGTATGGCGGGCATCAAGATAGCGCCGCTATCTTGAAGATAGCAACGCGATCTTCGTCGCTGCAGGCATTAAAGTCGGGGTTCATGTCATTTAATGCATCCAAAACCCTAGTTTTTCTCCCACTCGAGCTTGTGAACGATTTTGAGTGTAAAGTATCATTTGGAGCAGATTTCTTGGCCAAATCTTGTGATTCTTCACTCCTAGTTGAAGATTAAAGGTATATCTTCAATCCTTTGTAGTTGTAGCTTTAGATCTATGGGTTTAGAAGCTTGGGTTTGAAACCCTAGTTCTTGGGGTTATGGGTTATGGTGATATAAATGGTGTATACACTTAATAGATGGTATATTAACAAAGGAAACAAGTGTATGATTATGATTTGTAAGAATCTTAAGGGTTGGTTAAACCTAGGGTTGGTAAATCACCATAATTGGGGGAAAGTGTTAGTTGATGGTATCTAATGATAGATGGATACGTTGTTAGTAGATTGTGATGTTGAACATTATATGATCATTGTATTAGGCTTCCGGTGACATCTTGGAAAGTCGGTGAATTTGTGGAAGCAAGAGTTTTGGTGTCAAGAACACGGTTGGAGCATTTATTGCTAAGGTGAGTACGTGTGGAATTTACTGAGTACATAGCCCTTTTAAATATTTTCACTACTTGTGTTATGGTCTATTTGCTTAATTGTGTAGACTAGTAGTTGATGGTTAGTTATACCGATGATAGTATTGAACTAACTTGTTTGATGATGAAAGTGATAGCCGAGAGCTAGATTGGCATAACCATAGGGTTATGGTGAGAACGAGATGACGTGATGCTAGTTAGTTCGGGGGCAACCCGATAACTAGACATGGTGATGTTTCTAACTAGTTCGGGGGCAACCCGATAGTTAGATAGGATAGTGTTTCTAGCTAGTTCGGGGGCAACCCGATAGTTGGATTTATGGGTGCTTTTAGCTAGTTCGGGGGCAACCCGATAGTTGGGCACGTTAGTGTTGCTAGTTAGCTCGGGGGCAACCCGATAACTAGATAAGAGATGCTAGGAAAGCAAGGTTTGGAGTCACCATGGGGTGACTAAATATAGATGGACGAAATTACTTGTTTGTTGATTATTTGAATAACGATTATTATTATCAATGGGTCTAAACCCATGTAACTCACGAGACGTTTTTGTCTCACGTACTCCTTGTTTATTTTGCTATGTACTCAGGTTCGGGATCGAAGGCTTAGGTACGCATGGATAGAGATGCGGGACCTAGAATAGAAGAACACTAGATTGGATTTAGTCTTAGCTTGGTTATGATATATTTTGTAACACCTACCTTTATACTCTGATTCCATACCAAAGGTTTTTGTAAATCCATATTTTTGGAATAGTTCTTCTATTTATGAAAAATGATTTATTTTGGCCAAATGTTTTGTATTAAAATTTGAGGTGTTACAACTTGGTATCAGAGCTATAGTTTAAGTGAATTAGGTTGGATGACCATCCTAGTCTTAGAATGTAGCATTAGGAATATAAGATTCCTTGAGATCATAGGTTGACCTTGAGACTTTATGATAAGTTTAGGGTTGAACCTAGGGGGATCCATGAAATTTGATATGATTATGAATATTGAGTCTTATGCGACTAATGGGTTGTACACAAGGTATTAAATGTTTAATGACTTTCGTATAGTCGTGACTGAAAGAAATGGTGACCACGCATAGAAGTGGTAAAGCCCCGGAGGGCCGGGAGGAAGAGATACCTCATGTAGAGGTTGTGGTTGAACAGGAAAGTCAACCGTCGATGCATCGAGTTGATGAATCGGAGGTCGGAGCTAATAGAACTCCGGTGACCATGGCGGACCTCCAAACTATTATTGAACAACTCAGGGGAGTGGTGGCCGATGAGGTGCACCGCATCATTGGGGACCGTGAGAGGTCGGGTGAAGATCGTGTATCCGAGGCTAGATCGGATGAGAAAACCAGGGATGGTGGCACTCGAGTGGAGAAATCCTCCACAGGTGGTTGTAGTGATGCAAGGGCGAGACCCGATAAAAATTATGGTTGTTCTTTTAAGACATTCATGGCTTGTAAGCCAAACATGTATACGGGTAGTTCGGACCCGAAGGTAACTATGAGGTGGATCCGAGAGACCGAGCAGGTCATCGGAAGTAGCAAGTGCAAGAAAACCGATATGGTGTTGTATGCATCGCAATTGCTAAGAGAGGATGCTATGGTCTGGTGGGACATAGTTTATGAGACCCTCGGGAGGGAGGTGATAGAGAGAATGTCATGGGACGAGTTCACCGCGAGGTTGAGGAAGAAATTTTGTCCCGAAAGGGATTTGGAGAAGATGCATGAGAGGTTTGTAAACCTAAAGAAGGGTGATAGGTTGGTTGAGGAGTACTCAAGGGAGTTCACGGGATTGCTCCCGTTTGTTGCAAGAACTTATTTTGAGTAAAGATCGAGGGTAGTCCGGTATGCTTGTGGGCTACCTTGGGATTACCAATTGGAGGTAAGGAGAGCGGTCACACTCGATCAGGCCATTGGTGCCGCCCGAGGTGTGGAAGAGGTAGATGCGACAAGGAATGCCGAGAGGGCCCATGTGAACGAGAAAAGGAAAGCCGAGAGTGGCTCGGGAACTTCTAAAAAGGGGAAGTTCACATCAAATTCCTTCAAGCAAGGAAGCGTTGCCCCGTGCAAGAGATGCGGGAAGAACCATGCCGGCGAGTGCCGAGGAAATTCGAAGGTGTGCTATAATTGTGGAAAGACGGGGCATATATCACGGGATTGTAGATCCAAGGCGTTTTCCGAGGTGGAGTGTTACTCGTGCCATGAAATGGGACACTATAGCGATGTGTGCCCGAAAAAGAGGATCGAGCCAAAGGTGCCCGTGGCTCAAAGGAAAGAGGAACCGGCTAAAGTGAAGGGGCGTTCCTTTCAGGTGACTCGAGAGGAGGCAAAAGAGGTGCACGATGTAGTATCAGGTACTTTATTCATTAACTTCATGCCATCTCCTATATTATTTGATTCGGGTTCTACTTATTCGTTTGTGTCTCATGAGTTTGGTAGAAAGTTAAATGTGCCGACCGATGTTGTTAGATGAAAAATATGAAATAGAGGTAGCCAATGGGAAAAATCTCAACGGTCGAATTTGTTTATAGAAATTGTGACTTAGAAATAGATGGGAAAAAGTTTAAAAATTGATTTAGGGATTTTATGTGATTATCGGTATGGATTGGTTGGGTATGCACCAAGCCAAGATATTGTGTGATTATAGCTTAATGGTCGGGTTGTCGCACGGATTGGTGGTTATAGGAATTGGGGATAAGTTGTATGACGTGAATATTTATTTTGGGGAATGATCTTCCCGGTTAGTTATGTGTATGGAAATTATATTTTTGAAAGGATTATGGTTCGATGTGTCCCAGGTAGTAAGGATATAGGAGTTGATGCTATTATATAGTATCAACGGATGAACCGCAAGGACGGTAAATGTTTCCAACAAATGGATAATAGTACAATGAAGTACTAAGTTTTGGTAAAAAAAAAAAAAAAAAAAAAAAAAAAAAATTGTAGTAAGGATGGAAATTTGGAAATAGAAATCTTGGAATCGAAACTTGAGTATTTGGCGGGAATCCGGATAAGTAATGTAATGTTAATATATGTAAATGAGAAAGAAAAGAATGATTAAAGGTATAGTGATGCCTTGGAACTAATAAATGTAACATAGGTGGAAAAGAGTAAGTGTCAGGAATGGCATATTTTAATTGTTAGAAATGGTTGAGTAAAAATTGGCATGTAGCCATAACAAGTTTTGTGACGGGGATGATCGATTTGATATTAAGGGTAAGATGACGATTATGGGCAAAATGTCATAATAATGATTTGATATAATATGACATAGTGTGTGTGAGACTATGACTGGGAAATAAATATTTCAAGGCATCGCGATGTAGAAGGACGGAAACATGGAATGTTGGGCTAATGGCTGCCAAGTCATGGGTTACAAATGTAGACCGGAGTCGATTGGTTGACTCAAAGGTGACCGGGTTGGCCGGTGAACTTTGGTTAAAGGAATAGATTGGTGGTTACCCCGGTGGTAATAAAAGGATTGGAAATCGGTAATAAGGGAATGGACCGGTTAAGGGTGATTAATGTGTAAGTGAAACGGTAAACGACAATCGGAGATTTTATTGGTATACCCGCGGGGTACAATGCATGTGCATTATGTGATGGCCTTGGAAGGCATATAATAATGGAAAGATAATATTATATGAAATGTGCTAAGTACTATGTTAAATGGGAGACATATGAATAGGGAAGAAAACGATAATGCGATTTTTATGGGAGAGGTGCTAGAACGCACGATGAGCGATTTGATGATCGAATGGGTAAAATAGTAGCAAGGCTACGCGATGCGAAAAGATGGATGTCCGATGACATTGGCGTGGCATATACGTATACGTATGTTTGTATATGCGCATGATGATGATGCTTAGATGGTATTGGTGACATATACATATGTTGTACATGCGCACAATAGATACGTTTAGATTGAGTTGGCGTGATATATATATATATATATATATATATATATATATATATATATATATATATATATATATATATATATATATATATATGTATATATATAGGCAGGTGGGTATGCTTATGCGTTTATATGACGAAGATAGAACCATGTGGTTAATGAGTATTGCTATTATGTTATGGTAAATGAAAATTTGGTTGGAAATGCGGGTTGCATTAGGTCATGTATAGGTATGGGATGCCTACGACTTCTAGAATATGAGAAAAAGGATGCTGTTGGAAGGCAATTGTCATTGGGAACCAGGATATGGTCAACTTGTGTGAAATTATGGTATGTGAGGTGAAGATGATTGAAATGGTACTAAGAAATGGTATAGGTGACCAAATGAAAGTTAAGAAACGGTAAAAGGGTTGATGTGACCATAAGGGAATGTGAGTACGTGGGGAAATTTGAAAAGATTTGAAATTTTGGAGATATGAACGATTGTTAAGGGAACAATTATGAGTATGATCGGGAGTGATAAGTCGAGAATGATATCTCGAGGGTAGGAAATCTGTTAATTGGAAAAAGTATGGTTGACTTTAGGCAAAAGTCAAGATTAGTCAACATGTGATTAGTTGACTTGGTTAAGGATGGGTTTTGACTTTCGTTTCGAATGACTCGCGATGATGAGAGCATAATGTATTAGTTGTGTGTATGAGAAAGGGGTAATGAAATAATTAAAAGAGTTATGGTCAAAATTATGTGACTTTGACCGTTGGGCGTTTTTGAATTTGGGAATTGGGTATCTAATGGTTGATAAATCATAATTAGAGGTCGATGGTAAAGGAAATTGTTAAAGTATAGTTGACTTTGTTCTTAAGACAAGGGTTAGACGATGTTGGAATATGGTAACTTGGTCGAAGCTAGACTTTGACATTGGTGTTGGTCAATTAGTTGATTATAATGCGTGGGTCATGTCATTTCTATGTGTATAAGATGATCGGTTAAAGGATTGAAAGTCTTGTGGTCAAAATTGTGCAAGTTTGGCCCATTTGGACACTAAAGGCTTAAGATTGATTTTGACCCGTTTGGATCTAACGGGATTAATTGAGTGTTTACATACATATTGTTGACTAATTCGGGATGAGAAAAGTTTGACGGTAATAACCGCGGGAGAATGAGAATGGATACTCGGTAGAATGTGGATTGGAATTTTTGAGTGATTCCGAGGACGGATTCCTTTTAAGGGGTAGATAGTTGTAACGACCCGAAATTTGTAAATAAATAAATTGTACAAAAATATGATAAATAAGGATAAATCGTTTAAAGAACGTAGGAATTGGTTTCGTGTCGTTTGGAGACCGTATGAGAAAGTTATGGACGAAACCGGGTCGAAGCGGGAAGCAAAAGTTGCAGCCCTGCTGCATCAGGGCAAGATAGCGCCGCTATCTTGAAGATAGCGACGCGATCTTGCAAGGTTCAAACAGTGGCCCGAAATAGCGACGGATGGAAAACGCGAAATTGAGATAGCGTCGAGGATAGCGCCGCTATTTAGCGACGCGAAGTATGGCGGGCATCAAGATAGCGCCGCTATCTTGAAGATAGCGACGCGATCTTCATCGCTGCAGGCATTAAAGTCGGGGTTCATGTCATTTAATGCATCCAAAACCCTAGTTTTTCTCCCACTCGAGCTTGTGAACGATTTTGAGTGTAAAGTATCATTTGGAGCAGATTTCTTGGCCAAATCTTGTGATTCTTCACTCCTAGTTGAAGATTAAAGGTATATCTTCAATCCTTTGTAGTTGTAGCTTTAGATCTATGGGTTTAGAAGCTTGGGTTTGAAACCCTAGTTCTTGGGGTTATGGGTTATGGTGATATAAATGGTGTATACACTTAATAGATGGTATATTAACAAAGGAAACAAGTGTATGATTATGATTTGTAAGAATCTTAAGGGTTGGTTAAACCTAGGGTTGGTAAATCACCATAATTGGGGGAAAGTGTTAGTTGATGGTATCTAATGATAGATGGATACGTTGTTAGTAGATTGTGATGTTGAACATTATATGATCATTGTATTAGGCTTCCGGTGACATCTTGGAAAGTCGGTGAATTTGTGGAAGCAAGAGTTTTGGTGTCAAGAACACGGTTGGAGCATTTATTGCTAAGGTGAGTACGTGTGGAATTTACTGAGTACATAGCCCTTTTAAATATTTTCACTACTTGTGTTATGGTCTATTTGCTTAATTGTGTAGACTAGTAGTTGATCGTTAGTTATACCGATGATAGTATTGAACTAACTTGTTTGATGATGAAAGTGATAGCCGAGAGCTAGATTGGCATAACCATAGGGTTATGGTGAGAACGAGATGACGTGATGCTAGTTAGTTCGGGGGCAACCCGATAACTAGACATGGTGATGTTTCTAACTAGTTCGGGGGCAACCCGATAGTTAGATAGGATAGTGTTTCTAGCTAGTTCGGGGGCAACCCGATAGTTGGATTTATGGGTGCTTTTAGCTAGTTCGGGGGCAACCCGATAGTTGGGCACGTTAGTGTTGCTAGATAGCTCGGGGGCAACCCGATAACTAGATAAGAGATGCTAGGAAAGCAAGGTTTGGAGTCACCATGGGGTGACTAAATATAGATGGACGAAATTACTTGTTTGTTGATTATTTGAATAACGATTATTATTATCAATGGGTCTAAACCCATGTAACTCACGAGACGTTTTTGTCTCACGTACTCCTTGTTTATTTTGCTATGTACTCAGGTTCGGGATCGAAGGCTTAGGTACGCATGGATAGAGATGCGGGACCTAGAATAGAAGAACACTAGATTGGATTTAGTCTTAGCTTGGTTATGATATATTTTGTAACACCTACCTTTATACTCTGATTCCATACCAAAGGTTTTTGTAAATCCATATTTTTGGAATAGTTCTTCTATTTATGAAAAATGATTTATTTTGGCCAAATGTTTTGTATTAAAATTTGAGGTGTTACAATATGTGCCTGCAAGGATAGACGTCCCTGTGAGACGTCATGTTCCGTTTGAACATGTTGTATCGGTCGAACCCACCGTGCAAAGGACGCTACCATTGGTTGTCCAGTCCGCCGCTCTTCCCAATAAAAGAGGAAGACCGGTTCAGTTCCAAGGATGTTCTGCCTCAAAGGAGGAGAAATTCTGTTGTATACGTTTTGCCACACCAGATCATTAAGGATCAGGGAGTATATTGGAGAAGCGTGTTCCTGATGAAACACCAATTTCTCATCATCCCGATAATCTCAAAATATATGTCGAGTATGCTAGCTTAGACAATATTTTGAAGCAGAAAGAAATTGTCATCGATGATTTGCTCATATACGCAGTGGCCACTGACATTATGATCAATGATGACATGGAATCAAGTACTATTGCTGAGTACAATGGACTGGTCTATGGAAACACACAATCCAGGTAAAATTGGATTCCTTACCGAAAGGATGAGTGTTTGGACCTGTTGCTCCAAAACCACCTAATGTTAAACCAACTGATTATAAATCGGTATTCGTAAGGAAGCGTAAAGAGAATAATGAGATTGTAAGATACAAAGCTCGTCTCATGGCGCTAGGCTTCTCTTAAACGCCCTGGTATTAATTACGAGGAGATGTATTCTCTCGTAATGGACGTTTTAACGTTCCACTACTTAATCAGTTTAGTAGTTTCCGAAAAACTGAATATGCAGCTTATGGATGTGGTCACATCCTATCTCTATAGGGATCATGACACAGAAATACACATGAAAGTCCCCGATGGACTCAAGTTGCATGAATCAAGTAGTTCCAGACCACGGAACACGTTCTCGATATGACTGAGACTATCACCTATTTGGATTAACATCCAAACAGATGTGGTATAACCGTCTAAGTGAGTACTTGATCAGACTGGGATATATGAAATGGATATGCCCATGCGTGTTTATAAAGATATCCACTTGATTGGAATATGTTATTATCGCAGTCTATGTAGATGATTTGAATCTCATAGGATCCTCGAAAGAGTTGATTGAAACTGCTGAAATCCTGAAGAAGGAATTCGAGATGAAAGATCTTGGGAAAACACGACATTGGCTTGGCATGTAGATCGAGCACCGTAAAGATGAGGTTTTTAATCCATCAAGAGAATTACACCTTAAAGGTGTTAAGACGCTTTAGTTACCATGCCACAAAACCTCAATCTACTCCCATGGTCATTCATTCGTTCTCTAGACATTAAAAGAGGGACCTATTCCATCCAAATGAGGATGATGAGAAGATATTGAGACATGAGTGTTCATATCTGGGTGCAATAAGCGCAATATTGTACTTGGCCCAATGTACTAGACCGAACATCTTATTTATTGTGATATGCATGACTAGGCATAGCAATGCGCCAACACGCCACCATTGAAATGGTATTAAAGACATCTTCCGTTACTTTAAAGATAGTACGGATATGGGCTTATTCTATCCCTATGCGTCATCGAGTGGGTCAAAAGTGATTGATACTCGAGATAACGCGACCCTTATCGGCTATGCCGATGCAGTTTACTTATCAGACCTGCACAAAGGGAAGTTCCCAATTTGGTTATGTCTTTACCATAGGGAATGTGGCGATATCCTAGAGGTCTTGTAAATGGACTCTAGTTGATACTTCGAAAAATCACTCTGAACTACGTACTCGCGCTTGTTGATGCGACTGGAGAGTGTGTATGGCTTTGAGATGTAAGTGGCCATATTCGAAGTAAATGTGGTTTAGCTTATGATCCCAATTAACCAGTTGTCATATATGAAGATAACACCATTGTTATCGATTGAGCGAAACATGGTTACATCAAAGGGGATAACACTAAACACATATCGCCGAAAGTGTTCTTTACACATGAACAACAAGCATTTAAAAGACTGAAATGCAACATATAGGATTAGATAAGAATCATGCGGACTTGTTCATCAAGTCACTGCCAAAGTATTCTTTCCAGAACATGTCAAAGTTATTTGACTTAGAAAAGTCTATGAGCTATCTAAATGACATGTATCATGCACTCAGTTGTGTGCGAATAACGATTGCATCCTGATGTATGTCTTGCACCCTGTTGAGTGCGAATAATGATTGCATCAAGACGTATGCTTTGCACCATGTTGAGTGCGGATAGTGATTGCATCCTGGAGTATGCTTTACACCCCGTTGAGTGAGAATAATGATTGCATCCTGACGTATGTTTTGCACCCTGTTGTGTGCATGTGAGGGGGAGCATCCCGATGAATGCTTGTGTACTCTTTTTCCTTTAGTTCAAGGGTTTTGTCCCATTGGGTTTACCTTGGCAAATTTTTTTAATGAGACACTAACAGTACCCCATTCTCACTAAGGAATTGTTGAATTCAGGGGGAGTACCCAGTTGAGTACTTATTAATCATTGTGCACTCTTTTGTCCTTCGTTAGAGTTTTTGTCCCACTGGGTTTTCTCTAAACAAGGTTTTAATGAGGCACACCATATATGGTTCTTTCCACTGCTCAAGACATCCACATCGTACTCTTTTGTCCTTCGACTGGAGTTTTTGTCCCAAAGGGTTTTCTCCAACAAGGTTTTAACGAGGCGAATGCTTTATGGATTGTGTGAAGATACAATACTTATTAACCATTGTGCACTCTTTTGTCCTTCGTTAGAGTTTTTGTCCCACTGGGTTTTCTCTAAACAAGGTTTTAATGAGGCACACTGTATATGGTTCATTACTTTTCTCAAGACATCTAGATCGTACTCTTTTGTCCTTCGACCAGAGTTTTTTGTCCCAATTGGTTTTCTCTGACAAGGTTTTGACGAGGCGAATGACTAATAAATTTTCTGAAGATACAAGACGAAGAAATACAACTATGGTTCGGTGTTAATCTAAGCAACCAAGGGGGAGTGTTGTAACTCATATTGATGGTGGTTGATTATATTCAACACCTCCATAAGTAAACATTATGTAGTAGTTAAACACCTCCATAACTAGACTTTATGTACATAAAGTCTATGACCATTACCTACCCTGTAACACCTCTATTTTTAATACAAAACATTTGCCCAAATAAAACATTTTTATAAATAGAAGACAGTTCCAAAATACGGATTTACAAGAACCTTTGATATGAAAATCAGAGTATGAGGTTTGGTGTTACAAAATATATCAAAACCAAGGTTAAGCACAAATCCGCTCTAATGATCTTCTACTCTAGGCCCCGCATATCTCAATCCATGCGCACCTAAATCCTCGGTCCAGAACCTGAGTACATAGCAAACAAACAAGGAGTACGTGAGACACAAAAATGTCTCGTGAGCTACATGGGTTTAGACCCCAATAATATCAAGTATCACATCGTATATAAATACATATTTATATTTTACCAACACATCTTAGTCACTCTATGGTGACTCTATCAGTCCTGCTTCCCTAGCATACATATCTAGTACATAAACATATGTGCACTAGAACACAGTCATATCTAATACATAAACATATATGTATTAGAACACAATCGAACCTAATACATAAACATATATGCATTAGATTCCTAGATCACCTAGTACGCAAACATATGCGAACTAGAAGCACCCGAGTGCTTCGTGTACAAACATATGTACACTCATCTCAGTGACCGGGATCTTTCCCGCGTCACCACCATCTATCTCTAATCATAACTCTATCAGTTATGCCAGTCAAAGCCTTTGGCTATCACATCAATCATCAAACAAGTTAGTTAGTTAATATCAATAATATATACTAACTCAACACATAGTAAGTCTAGACAGACATCAACTAGACCAATCATAAGTAATCAAAATACTTCATATAACTATGTACTCAGTAAAGTCCACACGTACTCACCTTAGCAATAAAGTGCTCCAACCGTATTCTTTACGTCAGTTTCCTTGCTTCACAATTCGGTCAACCTTCCAAGACCTCACCAAATGCCTAATACAATAATCACAAGATTATCAACATCACATTCTACCACCAATGTGTCCATCTATCTCTAGATAACACTTATTAACTCATTTCCCCCAATTATGGTGATTTACCAAACCCTAGGTTTAACCAACCTTTAAGATTCTTACAAATCATAATCATACACTTCTTTCCTTTGATAATATACCATCTATTAGGTGTATACATCACTTATATCACCATAACCCATAACCCCCAATTATTAGGGTTTCAACCTAACCATCAAAATACATAGATCTAAAGCTACAAAGATCAAGGAGTGAAGATATACCTTTAATCTTCACTTAGGAGTGAAATCTACCAAAGATTTGAGAAGGAATCACCCAAGAACAGCCACTATGCTCGAAAATCGCCAAGGAGAGAATTAGGGTTTTGATATGGCATCAAATGAGCCAAAACCCGACTTAAGGCTGTTCGTCCGAAGTTCACGACGCGAACTAAGTTCGCGTCGCTAACTTCCCCTTAAACGCGAACTTAGCGATCGTTATCTAGTCGTGAACTACATCGCGACCGATTGTCCAATTCCCTGCTAGCAGTTCTCGATCGGGAACACGACTTCGCGTCGCGAACTACCCAGTGCAGCAGGGCTGCACTTTTCGGTTGTTGCCTCGACCCGGTTTCGCCCATAACTTTCTCATACGGTCTCCAAACGACACGAAACCAATTCCTACGTTCTTTAAATGATTTATCCTTATTTATCATAATTTTTGTAAATTTATTTATTACAAATTTCGGGTCGTTACAACTATCTACCCCTTAAAAAGGATTCCGTCCTCGGAATCGCTAAGAATTTCAACCCACATACAACCGAGCATTCCGCTCTCATTCCCTTGTGGTCATTACCATCAAACTTCCTCATTCCCGATCCGTTAACATTACATATCCAAACGTTCACTTAACTCCGTTAAGTCCGAACGGTCAAGTCCCAATTTTTTTAAAACTCATAATACTCAAACGGGTCAAAATTTCACAACTTGACCAAAACACCGACATTCTCTCGACCGATCTTTTCATTCTCGTAACAATGGTATGACACGATCATACCATTAACTAGTTGATTTAAACGAATGTCAAACTCTAGCTTTGACCCAACCGATATATCCCGATATTGGTATATCCCCACATCATCTACTCTTTGACTTAAGCACAAAGTCAACTATATTTTTAACATTTTCCCTTCTCGTTAAGGATCCCATAAATTCTCCTTTCCTTTACAATCGACCTTTAATTTTTATGACCGTCTACAATCATATACTCGATTCCCAAATTCAATCTTGACAACACCCAAACGGGTCAAAGTCGAATAATCTGGCTACAACTATTTCAACTATTCCATTAATCCTTTCACAAACATACAATCGATACATAATGCCCTCAACATTCACTAATCGTTCGTAACGAGAATCAAAGCCCCTCCTTGGCTTAGTCAACCAATTACCAATTGGTCACCCTTGACTTTTACGTGAAGTCAACCATACTCTTTCAACTAACCAATTTCATACTCACGGGTACCTTCACTAATATCACACTTCCGGTTCTACTCAGTATCGTCCCCTTAACAATTGTACCCGTTTTTCCACACTTTCATTTTCTCTCCCAATTATCCGAGAGCCGTAAATTCACATGTGGTCACATCGACCTTTACCGGTTCTTGACCAACATTTGGTCGCTCAACCCATCACTTAGTTTTCTTTCAACTACCCTTGCGTCACATCAATCAATTTCATAACTCTTATTCTCAATTACCGGAATTAGTTCTCCTATTGTAACAAATTCCACCATTTCATACAAGTTTACCATACTTTGGCTATTAACTGATAATTTGCTCACTAGGAGTTTCTCTTTCCTTCTATTCTATGAATCGTAGACATCTCCTACACATGCATGTCCTAAATGCAACCCGCATTTCAAACCAAATTCTCATTTACCATAACATAATAGCAATACTCATTAACCACATGGTTCTACACATAAACATATACACACATATAGATATACACACATATATCACGCCAATTTTATCTAAAACACCTCTATTGTGCACATATACAAACATATGTATATGTCACACCAACACCATCTATTCATCTCTATGGTGCACATATACAAACATATGTATATGTCACACCAATACCATCTGGTATCCATCTTTTACATCACGTAGCTTTGCTACTTTCTCACTCATTCAATCGCCCAAATTATTCATCATGCATTCTAGCACCATTCACATAAAATCACATTATCGTTTTCTTTCAATTCACATGTCTCCCAATGGGCATACCACTTAGCACATTTCACATAATATCATCTTTCCATTATTATATGCCCTCCAAGGCCATCACTTAATGCACATGCATTTTACCCCGCGGGTAACCAATAACCTTCTCCAATCGTTATCTACCGTTCCACTTACACATTAACCGCCCTTAACCGGTCCATTTCCTTAACAATTTCCGAGTCTTCGACACCGCCGGAGTAGTTACCACTACATTCCATTAGACATAATTCACCGGCCAAATCCAACATCCTTGAGTCAAACATTCGACTCCGGCCCACACTTGCAACCCATGACGTAGCAACCAATGGCCCAAGACTCGATGTTCTACCTTTTCACATCGTGGGACTTAGGAATATTCTTTTCCCGACCGTAGTCTTACACTACACTACGTCCCATATTTTCATACCATTATCATGACCTTTTACCAACAATTGTCTTTTTACCCTTAATGTTGAATCCACCAACCCCGTTACAAGACTTGCTATGGCTATATGCCAACCTTTATCAACCGTTTTCAACGACCAAATTTCGTCATTCCCAACACTTACTCTTTTCCACCTATTTTCCATTTCTAAATTCTAAGGTACCATCCTACCTTAGTCATTCTTTACTTTACCATTCGCGTATAGTAATATTACATTATTCACCCGGGTTCTCGCCGAGTATCCAAGTTCCATTTTCAATGTTTCTATTTTTTTTTTTTTTTTTTATTTATTTTTTTTTTCATCCAAACAAAAATTTCATACCGAGACTTAGTAGTTCATCATACCATCGTTCGCTTACCACCGATATTCACCGACCTCACGGTCCGACCTTTCATACTACTTATTAACATCGACCTTTATTTCCTTACCACATACGACACTACGGTCCAAAATTCTTTCCAAAAATCTAAATTTTCATATATATAAACAACCGGAAAGATTATCCTCCAATGAATATTCACATTATACAACTTACCCTAAAATTCTATGATCACTGATTCACGCGGCAATCCAACCGTTAAACTATGGTCACATAATATCTTGGCTCGATACATACTCAACCAATCCACACCGATAACCACGTCAAGTTTCCTTTATCCCCCATTTATTCCAAATTCCCAAATTCTAATAACACGTTCTACCCTTTAGGTTTTCCCATTTACCTTCGTTTTCACGTTTTTCATCTAACCATTCGATCGACACAATCTACCCTTCTACCAAACTCATGAGACATAAATAGGAGTAGGACTCGATTCTACGATATATTTAAGTTGACAAGAAGTTAACAGATAAAGTACCTGACACCCCATCGTGCGCCTCCTTTGCTTTCTCTCGGGTGAGTTGGAAGGATCGTCCCTTCACCCTTGCCGGTCCCACCTTCTTTTGCGACGTGGACACAAGTGATTCGGTTTTCTTCTTCGGGCACACGTGACTATAATGCCCTTTCTCATGGCACGAGTAACACTCAACCTCAGCCGCCGGTTTGGATCTACAATCCCGGGCCAAATGCCCCGTCTTGCCACAATCATGGCAAATCTTCGGTTCCCCACGGCATTCACCGGTATGATTCTTCCCACACCTCTTGCACGAGGCTACACTTCCTTGCCTAGAGAAGTTCGACGTGAACTTCCCCTTCTTGAAACTACTCGAGCCACTCTCGGCTTTCTTCTTCTCGCCCACAAAGGCCCTCTCGGCAAACCTTGCCTCGTTCACCTCTTCCACGCCTCGGGCGGCACTAATGGCCTCATCTAGCGTGACCGCCCTCTTTACCTCCAGTTGATAATCCCAAGGTAGCCCACTAGCATACCTAACCACCCTCGACCTCTCCTCGGAGTAGGTCCTAGCAACAAACGGAAGTAATCCCGTGAATTCTCTCGAGTACTCCTCGACCGTCATATCGCCCTTCTTTAGGGTCACAAACTTCTCATGCATCTTCTCCAAATCCCTTTCGGGACAAAACTTCTTTCTCAATCTCGTGGTAAACTCCTCCCACGACATTCTCTCTATCACCTCCTTTCCGAGGGTCTCATAAACTATGTCCCACCAAACCATAGCATCCTCTTTTAGCAATTGTGACGCGTACGTCACCATATCGGCTTTCTTGCACTTGCTACTTCCGATGACCCGCTCGGTCTCTCGGATCCACCTCATAGTCACCTTCGGGTCCGAACTACCCGTATATACATTTGGCTTACAAGCCAGGAAAGTCTTAAAAGAACAACCATCTTTTCCATCGGGCCGTGCCCTAGCATCACTACAACCACCCGTGGAGGATTTCTCCACTCGGGTGCCACCACCACCGGTTCTCTCGTCCGACTTGGCCTCGGATTCGCGATCCCCTCCTGACCTCTCACGGTTTCCAATAATGCGGTGCACCTCATCGGCCACCGTCCCTTTGATTTGATCAATAAAAGTTTGGAGATCCGCCATGGTTACCGAAGTCCTATTAGCTCCAACCTCCGACTCATCCACTCTATGCATCGATGGTTGACTTTCTTGTTCAACCCTCTCGACATGATGCATCTCTTCCTCCCGGTTTTCCGGGGCTTTCCCACTTCGACGAGTGTTCACCATTTCTTTCTACCAAGACTATACGAAAGACATTAAACATTTAGTACCTCTTGTACAAACCAATAGTCGCATAGGACTCAATATCCATAATCACATCAACTTTCATAGGTCCCCTAGGTTCAACCCTAAACTTAACATAAAGTCTCAAGGTCAACCTATCGATCTCAAGGAATCTTACATTCCTAATGCTACAGTCTAAGACTAGGATGGACATCCAACCTAATTCACTTAAACAGTAGCTCTGATACCAAGTTGTAACACCTCTATTTTTAATACAAAACATTTGCCCAAATAAAACATTTTTATAAATAGAAGACCAGTTCCAAAATACGGATTTACAAGAACCTTTGATATGAAAATCAGAGTATGAGGTTTGGTGTTACAAAATATATCAAAACCAAGGTTAAGCACAAATCCGCTCTAATGATCTTCTACTCTAGGCCCCGCATATCTCAATCCATGCGCACCTAAATCCTCGGTCCAGAACCTGAGTACATAGCAAACAAACAAGGAGTACGTGAGACACAAAAATGTCTCGTGAGCTACATGGGTTTAGACCCCAATAATATCAAGTATCACATCGTATATAAATACATATTTATATTTTACCAACACATCTTAGTCACTCTATGGTGACTCTATCAGTCCTGCTTCCCTAGCATACATATCTAGTACATAAACATATGTGCACTAGAACACAGTCATATCTAATACATAAACATATATGTATTAGAACACAATCGAACCTAATACATAAACATATATGCATTAGATTCCTAGATCACCTAGTACGCAAACATATGCGAACTAGAAGCACCCGAGTGCTTCGTGTACAAACATATGTACACTCATCTCAGTGACCGGGATCTTTCCCGCGTCACCACCATCTATCTCTAATCATAACTCTATCAGTTATGCCAGTCAAAGCCTTTGGCTATCACATCAATCATCAAACAAGTTAGTTAGTTAATATCAATAATATATACTAACTCAACACATAGTAAGTCTAGACAGACATCAACTAGACCAATCATAAGTAATCAAAATACTTCATATAACTATGTACTCAGTAAAGTCCACACGTACTCACCTTAGCAATAAAGTGCTCCAACCGTATTCTTTACGTCAGTTTCCTTGCTTCACAATTCGGTCAACCTTCCAAGACCTCACCAAATGCCTAATACAATAATCACAAGATTATCAACATCACATTCTACCACCAATGTGTCCATCTATCTCTAGATAACACTTATTAACTCATTTCCCCCAATTATGGTGATTTACCAAACCCTAGGTTTAACCAACCTTTAAGATTCTTACAAATCATAATCATACACTTCTTTCCTTTGATAATATACCATCTATTAGGTGTATACATCACTTATATCACCATAACCCATAACCCCCAATTATTAGGGTTTCAACCCAACCATCAAAATACATAGATCTAAAGCTACAAAGATCAAGGAGTGAAGATATACCTTTAATCTTCACCTAGGAGTGAAATCTACCAAAGATTTGAGAAGGAATCACCCAAGAACAGCCACTATGCTCGAAAATCGCCAAGGAGAGAATTAGGGTTTTGATATGGCATCAAATGAGCCAAAACCCGACTTAAGGCTGTTCGTCCGAAGTTCACGACGCGAACTAAGTTCGCGTCGCTAACTTCCCCTTAAACGCGAACTTAGCGATCGTTATCTAGTCGTGAACTACATCGCGACCGATTGTCCAATTCCCTGCTAGCAGTTCCCGATCGGGAACACGACTTCGCGTCGCGAACTACCCAGTGCAGCAGGGCTGCACTTTTCGGTTGTTGCCTCGACCCGAGTCAGAAAGTAGAACCATCTGATTTGATTCGTTCTCAATAGCCATGAGATGATCATCTTAGGGTGATCCTTTTGGTTTCGCCCATAACTTTCTCATACGGTCTCCAAACGACACGAAACCAATTCCTACGTTCTTTAAACGATTTATCCTTATTTATCATAATTTTTGTAAATTTATTTATTACAAATTTCGGGTCGTTACATACCCTATATATATGGGTGTTCCTCTCATTTGTATCACTTGTATCTCTTCTATCTTATGAATCTCTTGTACTATATTGTAACACAAGCATGTTTAATGAGAATGTTGAATTCATTCTACTAGTTTGAGCTAATTGGTTTATAACAAACTTGAAATTATCAAAATTACCATCTTAATATTTCACTTATATAAGTACATTGTTATATATGTATATATCTTAATTATAACAATTGGGAATCTCCGTGTAACCCGAATATTTTGTATCATGTTACTTACATTGATGAATATTTATATCTTAATTATAATACCGAGTACCAATTGTTTATGGTTATAAAAACTTTACAAGTTTTAAGTGGAGTCATCATTATGCAATTTCCGAATAAATCCATTATAGTTGCATTTGACTTTTTTTTTTCATGTATGTTTAAAAGCATCATTTTTGCTTTGATTGTGGTTGTCACTTGAATCAATGATTCAATATCTACTCATTATACTTCTAACAAGGAATGATACAACTCGCGCAGAGGGATTTTAAATATATTTTTTAACTAAACTTTATAACGTAAAGAGTCAATTATTATTTCATTCAATTTTGATTTCTATGCTACAATGTGATTTGTTGTGATTCAAATTAAAACAATAATTGATTTATCTAACAAAAACAATAATAATAGAGACATTTATTAAAATTACAAACATATACTTTAGCCATAGAAAGTTATGTCTTTCACATAAGTAAGTTTAGTAGCCACTAAAATCATATTAAATTTTGATAACATATTTACAATATTATATACTATCAATTTTAATTTTATTTGTTATCAACAACGATTTCTTATGGATAATATATCTCATTTTAGTTTATAAGTTATTTTAAAATATATCTATTTGTAAGAAATACTTAAATATTGGACTCATTCTAATCGTATTTCAGTAAACTTTTTAATGTTAGACTTTAAAAAATAAAATATTTAATATAGTTTAAGTATATGTTAAATAAAAATAATAGCTATAATAATTTTGTCATTACATAATAGTTTAAGGGTGAAAAATCAATTTCTTTTAACCATTTACAAAAATGACCCTATTCTAGGGATATTTTAAAACTTTTTGTACATATTTATACAAATTCTCATTTACTGGCCACCTTCCCTCCACCTTCCCTCCGTAACTGTTCCATGTCGCATAATAGATAAAATAATTGTTTAAGTTGGGTTGATAATTAGTAAAAATTCAAAAGAAACAAAGATGTAATTAACATGGTGGTTTATAAGAGGTTTTTTAACGAATGTTCTATGTGCACATGATAACGTACAATTAATAAATAAAATTTCTTTTTAAATCAAAAGTCCTATTATTTTATAATATAAAATGTTAAAAACTAGAGTTCACTAATATTAGTTAAGAGATATTTATAAAATTACCGCTTCATTATATACGACTTAATGTGCATCTTGTTATAAAACTCAAAAATATTTATCATATTGATTTATGTCCGGGTTGGAGTTTTGGTTTTGGTTTTCTATGATGCATAATGTAGGGGTGAGCATAAAAACTAAAAAACCGAAACCAATTTGTTAAAACCGACAAAACCAAACCATTATAACCGAAACCATTTCAAAACCGACGGTTCGGTTTTAAATTTTGAAAAAAACCAATGGTTTCGGTTTGGTTTCGTTTTAACCTAAAACCGCCCCATTAAGAATCCGCCACGCTAATATTTAATATTATATATATATTTTAATTTTATATATTAAATATAAGTCAACCCATTTAAATATTTGAAGGTCCAACTAGTGTAAGATCTATTAACTTCTTATTCTCTTAAATTATTTGAGTTCATAAACAATTAGGGTCCATTAACTATTATGATTTTGTGATGAATTTTACATTTAATCTTGAATTCTTTGGCTGAAAATGATATTCAATGTTTAAATATATTGTTAGACATTTATACTTTTACGTAATGTTTGGAAAGAATGAAAATTAATGCATGTAATTATATATTAATGTTGAAAATCATATACTTTTAAGAATTGTTTATGCCAAAAAAACGCTAAAACCGAAACCGATAGAAACCGGGGTTTTTTCAAACAACAAGGGGCTGGGTCAACTATTCAATCAAATGAACCATTGGGTTTAAAAATCATAAAACCGAAATTAGCAGATTGAATTCGATTTGACTAAAAACCGCCCCATACACATACACACCCCTAACATAATGCATAAAATAGTTACCCGGCGGCTTTTTTTACTTTTTAGTCGTCAATGCATAATTCTTCCTCGGCGGGTTTATTACTATTATTTTTTATTTAAAAATACTCTTATTTTAATCGTATAATATTAAAATATACAAACAAACACTGAACTTCATAATCCAATTGTGAAAACGATAACTAGTTTTGGAATTCATCTTTTCCAATTATTTTTTATTCCACCCACCATGCCTCTCAAACATTCAAGTTTACTTTGACATAATCTTATACTGTATTATTTATGAGAATTGATTTTGCTATCTCAATTTTTAATGGTTATATTACACAGTACATATTTTACAGTAAACTGTACACGTATATTAAGCATTGGATGTAGTACATACCCTAAAAGTTATGGTAGAAAAATCACCCATATTATTTATGCATCCATATTTGAACTTCTTAAAGTTTTATATTTTTACCTCTATATTACCCATAGTGGTAAGTCAAGTCAATATTGTCATATCAGTGTCAAATTTTTTATATTCTAATCAAATACGTGACAAATCCAATTAAACTCACGTAGCAGTGATCAAATCCCTTTCATTTTGAAATTCAGCGACCTCCAACAGTTGTTGGGCCGACCGAATGCCCTGGAGGGACGTTCGCAGGTGAGCTGCGTAGTTGAGAGGACATGTCTGAGGCGGAGGGCGACGGTCGCATGCAGACGGACTACTACATGTAGTCTTAGATTTTCATCAATGTATATAGTTAGACCACTCCCAACAACTTTCGAAATTGACACATCTCTACCAATATAATATCTTCACTTTCTTCATCACTTTGACAAAATACAAAATATGTTGTAAAATATACAAGTCTCAACCCCATCATTTTCATTTCTCTTTAACTCACTTTTTTGCTCTCACCTTTTTGCTTCCGTCGGTTAATCGGAGAGTTTAAAGGGACGAAACAAATGACAAAATCGTGTCAACAACATCTTCAAATTGACGAAAGGTTGGCACAGGTCTTACTAGGGGTGAGCGTGTGTTGGACCGACGCTGACCAAAAATATTGATAAGAACCGAAAACCGGGCCAAGAGGAAGAACACTAGACCAACCCGAAAACCAAAAAACATGCAAACGAATGACCATAACCCGGACCCCGGACCCTCATGGGTATGCCAATCCGATACTTGTCCGGATCAGTTCGGTCTAGCACTCGCTTGTTCACCCCTAGGTCTTACCCATTTATTTTAGATACCAAAATAAAACGTAATTTCGTATTTAATCATTTTCCAAAAATTGTATTTAGGCATAGGTTCAAAGTTCAATCATTTCCGGTGGCTTCCTTTGGTCAATTTTCACACTATACTGCCCCTTTTATATATCTATAATTCTATATCTAGTGATCATCTTCTATACTCTTTTATTGACTCCAATAGAATCTCTGTGTTGCTTCACAAACCAAAATTACCAAAAATGGCGGAAATAATCGTAACGATGGAGGTCGATTCCAATGGCGTTGCTCTCATCACCATCTCTAATCCACCTGTTAACGCTTTAGCTGTTCCAAGTAAGCTTAATGTCCCCAAAATTCATTTGGGAGGTTTTTTCTTCCATTTTTGATAATTCTCATGAAATCAGCCTTGATTTCTGTTTCATTTCTGTATTTTTATGCATGCAGTTCATTGATTTGATTGAATTAGATCTTAAGAGCAAGATTTAGTTATCTGGTAGCTAGGATTTTTTATTGTTATGATTAATTATGTGATTTGATTTTTTCTTTTCTTTTCTTAAGTTCTTGCTGGATTGAAGGAGAAATTTGCAGAGGCTATGAGAAGAGATGATGTAAAAGCGATAGTTTTGACTGGTAATTTCTTCTAGAAACTCAACAATTTAAAACTGAACGGTTTACAGTTATCCCAAATTACACCATCAAATTTAGGTTGAACATTTTTTATTAATTTAGTTGCTAATTCATCACTAACATCTTTGGATTTGTTAATTCAGGCAAAAATGGCAGATTTTCTGGAGGATTTGACATCAATGTTTTTCAGAAAGTTCACAAGACTGGTATGACTTCATAAGATATAGTCTTTGTTCATATATAGATATTTAAATAAACATTTTTAATTAAGGTCCTCAAACAGTCAAACCTGTATGAGAGTTGACTATTTTCATGGCAGGAGACATAACTCAACTACCTGATGTATCTGTTTCCCTGGTGGTCAACACAATTGAAGGTTATACAGTTTCAATATTACTATTTTTATTTTATTTTTTATTTTTGTAAAGGTGGGATTTACCAAAAATTGTGTCGGTTTGGGTTGTAATTTATATCCAACGGGTTAAATTTCTAAATATATGCTAAAATGCAAACTGTTTAAATTGGTGGGCTGGGTTAAAAGTCACCTAAATTGTTTTCAATTGCTTAAAGTAAACTTCCTAAATCTTTTTCTTAAGTATAAGATTATTAATTTAACAATATAGTTTTTATAATCTTATATAATACATTAGTATAAAATTTACAAGATTTGGATAAAAAAGTGGCGACGACCTGACGGGTCGGCCCAAGTTCCCAACCTGTATTAAAATTTATCAATTTGACCCATTACCCAACCCACCCAGTTCTCCGCCTATAGTAGGATTCTTAAATTGTTTTTAATTCATGTTATAATTTTTATCCGTAATTAATAATTTAGATGCCAAGAAACCCATAGTTGCTGCTGTACAAGGACTTGCACTCGGGGGTGGCTTAGAAGTTGCAATGGTTTGTATATTTATTCACTTAAAATTTTCTTTTTTTAATAAATTTATTTAGAATAAAAATAAATAAAAAAAATGTTGTTTTATACAGGGATGCCATGCCCGGATTGCAGCTCCAAGAACTCAACTTGGTTTGCCCGAATTATCTCTCGGTGTTATGCCGGGTTTTGGTGGTACATAAACTTATATTCTGAAATTCAATTAATATAATTATATAAATTGTATTTATTATATAATGAAAAAATATGGTTTTTAAGGTACACAAAGACTTCCTAGGCTTTTGGGCTTGTCAAAGGCAATTGATATGATGTTGGTGAGCTCCTCACTCCAAATTTCGACCCGTTTACGTATGAATGGGTCGATCTGGGATTGACCCGTTACAAAATTGTTTAATCATCATAAACTTTTTCAAGTGAATTTACAATATTAATTTCATTTGTAGACATCTAAACCAATACTCTCAGAGGAAGGAGCAAAATTAGGGCTCATTGATGCAATTGTACCTCCTCAAGAATTATTGAAAGTGTCCAAACAATGGGCTTTAGACATTGCGGAGGCCCGTAAACCGTGGGCCCGTTCACTTCATCGGACGGACAAGATTGGTTCTCTTTCTGAAGCGCGTGAAATCATTAAAAATGCTCGACAATTAGTCAAAAAAACAGCTCCAAATATGCCACAACATCAAGCATGCCTTGATGTCATTGAGGAAGGCATTGTTCATGGAGGATATGTTGGTGTTTTGAAGGTATCTTTTGTAGCACTTTTTATGAAAATGTCATAAGTGACACAATGAAAAGTGTCTACAATATCTAAGTTTTTAGTGATACTTGTAAAAACATTGTGGGTAAAAGGTTATTCTTTGGGGGTTTTAGTGAATTCTTTTATGAAAAAAAAATTGTCATGGAAAAGGTCAAAAATCTAATATCACACTCTTATTGTGTCATTATATATATATCTTCACCGACGATGCATTTACTCACTTTTCTTACGTGGGTGAAACACCAAGACAATTTTGTGACCGGTTTTTACTTTTAGTGACACTTTCTAAGTGTCACCAAAAGACAATTTTCTTGTGGTGACACCCTTAAACTATAATTTTTATATAAACTAAAAAAAGATAAAAATAAAATTGTTTCTCAGGAAGTCGAGACGTTTAATAAGCTTGTTGTTTCGGACACTGCAAAAGGTCTTGTTCATATATTCTTTGCTCAACGTGCAATATCAAAGGTACGATATTTTTTAGTCTATTATGAGTATATATATATATTTGAGTTTTTAATATTTTAAAATCTTAACTTTAATCTTTAGGTACCTAAAGTTACTGATGTTGGTCTCAGGCCAAGGAGTGTCAAGAAAGTTGCTGTGATTGGTGGAGGTTTAATGGGGTCTGGAATAGCAACTGCACTTATTCTTGGTAATATAAATGTTGTTCTCAAAGAAGTCAACTCTGAATATCTTCAAAAGGGAATGAAAACAATACAAGGTATTAATCTCTTGTATTTTTATGAATTTTTAGTCAACCCATGTAGCTAAAAAAAGAAACCGGTCAAACAGGACGATACTCATCAAGAATGTATTTTAATACATAATAGTTAAACCTCTTAAATTTAATTTACTAAAAAAATTATTTTTTTGAAAAAAATTAGTATCTTTAGACAAAAACTGGTTTCGGTCAACCATACGCGTATAAATTAAAAAAAAAAAAAACTTGTTTTGACATCTGACCCGGACCCGTTTTGACCAGCCACCCGACCCACTAATTTGTTATGATACTTACTATTTACTAATATATTTTGTTTGGTAGCAAATGTTCGAGGTCTGGTTTCAAGAAAGAAATTAGCACAAGCTCAAGGTGAAAAAGCTTTATCAATGGTTAACGGGGTATTAGACTACTCACAATTCAAAGATGTAGATATGGTTATTGAGGTGCGTTTTTTCTTTAAAACATTGTTTTTTATTAATTATATTTACAATTTAATAACATAAAAATGTGAACTTTATCGAGAAATTATTTGGTAACAACGTTTTCTTGATTTGGTTGTTGTTATGATTGCAGGCAGTTATAGAGAATGTAGGGTTGAAGCAAAAGATCTTTAGTGAGATTGAGAGCATATGTCCACCTCATTGCATTTTGGCAACTAATACATCTACAATTGACCTAAATTTAGTTGGACAGAAAATAAAATCTCAAGATCGGGTTGTTGGGGCCCATTTTTTCAGGTTAAAATTAAAATCACATAATCTTTTTATATTCGACCCGTCCATCTTGCCACCTGTACAAAAGACTGGAAATTTCCGAACTAATTTATTATTTTTTTTGTAAAATGTTTACAGTCCGGCTCACGTGATGCCATTACTGGAAATAGTGAGAACAGAAAAGACTTCTGCACAAGTGATTCTAGACCTAATGACAGTTGGAAAAATTATTAAAAAATCTCCCGTGGTGGTTGGAAACTGTACCGGTTTTGCAGTTAACCGCACGTTTTTCCCTTACACACAAGGTGCACAAATTTTGCTTCATTTAGGTGTCGATTTGTTCAGAATTGACAGATTGATCAGCAACTTTGGACTCCCCATGGGACCATTCCAGTAAGTTTAAAAGTCAAAATTGAAAATCATTGACTTTAAAAAAGTCAAAATTGAAAGTCAATAATTTTGTGGTGTAGACTTCAAGATTTAGCTGGATATGGTGTAGCTGTTGCTGTTGGTAAAGAATTTGCCAATGCTTTTCCAGATCGAACATTCCGTTCTATAGTTGACCTTTTGATTAAAAGTGGGCGAAATGGTAATTTCTTTTATTTTTATTTAACTTTTCTACAATAATTTTGTCATAATCGTGTAATATATTTTGTTTTCTCAGGTAAAAATAATGGAAAAGGTTATTACACTTATGAAAAAGGTAGCAAACCAAAACCCGACCCACGGGTTTTCCCGATTATTGAAGAAGCTCAAAGACTAGTCAACATTATGCCCGGAGGAAAGGTATCTTTTCCTAATTATAGTTATTAAATTATTATTTTTTCATAAATTATTTTTAAAGAATATGGACAGAAAAGTACCCAACCTGGCTGAGCCCATTTTGACCCGCACTAAAAATGACCTGTTTTGTACATGTCCAACCCGCCCGTTTTCCTAGTTATGGTTAAATGATCTCATGTGTTTCTTGAAATATATATATGTATATATGGCAGCCTATATCTATAACCGATGAAGAAATAGTGGAAATGGTTCTGTTTCCGGTTGTTAACGAGGCTTGTCGTGTTCTTGAGGAAGGAGTTGTGGTTCGGGCATCTGATCTTGATGTTGCATCTGTTCTCGGGATGAGTTTTCCCTCTTATCGGTTAGTTTTTTTATTAATTTTTTTTATGATATTGAAAAACAATTTTTTTTAACATTATATTATTATTGCAGTGGCGGTATTGTGTTTTGGGGAGATTTAGTTGGGGCTAAACACATATATGCAAGTTTGAAGAAATGGTCTGAAAATTACAGTGATTTCTATAAGCCATCCAGGTTTCTTGAAGAACGGGCCAAAAACGGTGTTCCATTGGTGAGAACCAGCCCGGCCCGTTTCCTTTAATATTTATCGTTTAATGATTTATGTAAATAATTCTGGTATATTTTTGCGGGTTTTGCAGAGCGCTCCAATATCAACATCTACAAGTTCAAGGGCTCGTTTGTAGACAATCTATTAACGGAAACTAATAACCACAAATATTCAGTTTTCTATTATCATTATTGTAGAATACGTTTTCCATATATGTGTAAATCACTAGCATAATTGTAGGCATTAACATAATTGTAGGCATAGAATATTCTGTAATATTCCTTTCTTCCTTGTATAAATACCATGCTATAGCAATGGAATAATCAAGCAAATTGAGTTTATTTCATGGTATCAGAGCTTCAGCTCATACCTGCAATTTTTCTTCCCCAGCCACGGCTGCCCATCACCTATGATTTGCTCATTCCTTTTTGTTTTATTCCCACTTGTTTATTAATTCTCAGCCACGGCTGATTGATATCAAGTTTTGTTCTTTTTCATTTCATTTTTTGCAAAGAACCAAACTTTCTGTTTCTTTGTTAAATCTGTCAAAAATGACAGGAAACACATCACAAACAGCCCCAAAATCCCTCCATCCCGCCTACACAGTCACAAACATCCAAAACAAAATTCGTACCCTCGATGGTACCAAAGTTACTTACTCCTCTTGGGTTCGGTTATTCAATATTCAAGCTCCATGCCAAAGGGTATCAAGTTATGGCTCACATTGATGGCACCGAACCACCACCCGTAACCGACCCAGCCTACAAATCATGGTCTGAAATTGATGCTATCGTCCTTCAATGGATATACGGCACCATCTCAGATGACATCCTTGCTCGGGTCCTGGATTCCGACACCACCGCTTGTCAAACCTGGACGAAAATTAAGAACATTTTTCTTAATAACAAAGGTTCTCGAGCAGCTGCTCTTGAACACGAGTTCACCAATTTGACCCTAAAAACATCATCGTCTCTCGACGCCTACTGTCAACGGCTCAAAGATCTCGCTGGACAGTTGAATGATGTTGAATGTCCAGTCACCGAGAACCGATTGGTTCTTCAACTGGTTCGAGGACTACCGCAAGAATACGATACAGTCGGTGCTTACCTGAATCAAACTTTGCCAGCGTGGGACACTGCTTGTTCTATGCTTCAACTCGAAAGCCAGCGTCAATTAGCTCGAAATTCGCAATCCACTGTTGAAGTCGCTGCTGCCGTCGAACACCACTCGCCGCCGCATCAACAATCTCGAAACCCTAATAATCGGCGAAATACATCAGGTTCGAATTCGTATACTTCAAATCGCAACCTCAATTACCGATCGAACAATCGTTCCGCCAATTCCAATAATTATCGGCGAAATACAGCTGGTTCTAATCGGCCACCCAATGCTCAGCGAAATCCGTCTCAAAACAACGCATCGTGGACTCCACAGCAACATCCAGCCTATTCCAATCCATATTGGGCTGCTCCTTATTGGGCTCCACCCCCATGCCCTTATCCAACCCAACCTGGTTGGGCTCCATATTGGGCTGCACCGTCACACCCACAACAGACTACGAAAGATCAGTCTCACAGTCAAGCCCAAGCCCACATTACTGAAGTAAACCCACTTGAACCAACCGAGTTAGCCGCTGCATTTTCGTCCATGACTATGGACCCGAATGATGATCAATGGTATATGGATTCTGGTGCCACCTCTCATCTCACTGCAAATTCAGGTAACATATCTACCCCATGTGTTTCACCTATTAAAACTGTATATGTCGGAAATGGAAATCAGGTGCCAGTTCTTGGATCAGGTCACACCACCTTACCTAACCCTACCACACCAGTCGTACTAAAAGACATTCTACACACACCACATGTCATAAAAAATCTCATATCGGTCCGAAAGTTTTGCACTCATAATCTATTTTCCGTTGAATTTGATCCTTATGGTTTTTCTATAAAGGATTACAAGACTGGGAAGCACATTTCGAGACACAATAGTACCGGCGATCTTTATCCATTCACCAAACCATCCACAACGCAAGCGTCATCATATTTTGTTTCTTCAGTTTCTCCATTATGGCATTCACGTCTTGGCCATCCAGGAAATAATGTAATGGATTTTCTCCACCATAATAAATTTATTTCTTGCAATAAAATTGATCGTGTTTCTTTTTGTCAATCTTGTCAAATCGCTAAACATAAACGTTTACCATTTAAAAACTCCACCACTACCACTTTAAAACCATTTGATTTGCTTCATGCCGACCTTTGGACTTCCCCTGTCCAAAGCAAAACTGGTTTCAAATACTATTTTATCATCATTGATGACTTCACCCATTTCACATGGACTTTTCCCATCAAATATAAATCTGAAACTTATGAAAAATTCAAACACTTTCACACATACATCAAAACCCAATTCAACACCGACATCAAAACCTTTCAATGTGACAAAGGCGGTGAATTCGATAACCACTCATTTCACAACTTCGCCACGGCCATCGGGCTCCACATCCGTTTCTCATGCCCCCACACATCTCAGCAAAATGGCACCGCTGAACGCATGATTCGTCGAATCAACGAACTCATGCTTTCACTTCTCACACATGCCTCTCTCCCGCCATCATTTTGGGTTGAGGCTCTTCACACTGCGTGCTACCTTCACAATATTCTCCCCACTAACCTATTAGCCAAGCGCTCACCCACTTCCGCTCTTTACCTCAAAACTCCAACATATGATCACTTACGCATCTTTGGTTGTGCATGTTTTCCCAACCTAACTGCAACTCGGCAACATAAACTCGCACCCCGCTCCAAACCTTGCTTATTTCTTGGGTACCCCGCTCAATACCGTGGTTATCGTTGCCTTGACATGACAACGGGAAAAGTCATCCTCTCTCGCCACGTCACCTTTGATGAAACTGTCTTTCCATATGCCAACATACAACCCTCCACACCACACAACTACACATTTCTTGACTCTGACCCCTCCCCCATCATATTCCAACCCCAACCTACAACACCGTCCAACACACCAACACCTTCACCTACCTGCTCTCAACCAACAACAATAACACCTCCCACAATCACTCCTACACCTCCACCTCCACCTCCACCTCCAACCCACTACCCCCTCACTTACTCTCGAAGACCACAACCACCAACACCACCACCAACCGCTCACCCTATGCAAACAAGGTCCAAATCTGGTATTACAAAACCCAATCCTCCACTCAACCTAAACACCACCACAATCTCTCCTCTACCCAAATCCCACATATCAGCCTTATCTGATCCAAACTGGCACTCAGCAATGACCGACGAACATACGGCTCTAATAGATAACAACACATGGGAACTTGTGCCACGACCACCAGATGCTCATGTTATACGCTGCATGTGGCTCTATCGGCACAAATTTCACTCAAACGGGACTCTTGCACGTTATAAAGCACGATTGGTTATTAACGGAAAATCTCAACAAGTTGGAGTTGATTGTGATGAAACTTTTAGTCCCGTCGTGAAACCAACCACCATTCGTACAGTGTTAAGTCTTGCTGTTTCACGATCATGGCCAATACATCAATTAGATGTCAAGAACGCATTCTTACATGGTGATCTCAAAGAAACGGTGTATATGTTTCAACCACCAGGGTTTGTGAACCCACAACACCCAAAGCATGTATGTCGCCTGAAAAAATCTCTATATGGACTCAAACAAGCACCCCGAGCTTGGTATCATCGTTTTGCAACATACATTCATTCATGCGGGTTCAAAAGCACCACAAGTGATAACTCTCTGTTTGTTTTCCATAAAGGAAACAAAATGGCGTATCTTCTCCTTTATGTGGATGACATCATCTTAACTGCATCCGACAATAAAATTCTACGATACTTTATTGAATTATTATCCAAAGAATTTGCAATGTCGGACCTTGGCTCTCTTCACCACTTTCTCGGTATTCAAGTAAAACAACAAGATGGTGGTTTATTTCTTACCCAAGAACAGTATGTGCACGATATTCTTAAACGAGCAAACATGCAACATTGTAAACCATGTGCCACACCTGTGGATACCAGCTCAAAACTCAGCGACACAGCCGGAGACCATATGAAAGATGCTACACTTTATCGCAGTCTCGCAGGAGCCCTTCAATACTTAACATTTACTCGCCCAGACATCGCTTATGCTGTTCAACAAGTATGTTTGTTCATGCATGCACCTCGAGACCCGCACTTCAATTTTTTAAAACGAATTCTCAGATATCTCAAGGGTACCAGTAATCACGGGCTCCACATAACTCCCTCAAAGTCAACAAAACTTACTGCATACTCTGACGCAGACTGGGGGGGTTGCCCAGACTCACGACGCTCAACATCTGGCTACTGTGTCTTCCTCGGTGACAACATTCTCTCATGGTCCTCTAAACGACAACCTACCATCTCCCGATCCAGTGCAGAAGCAGAATACAAAGGCGTCGCCAATGCTGCAGCAGAAACTACATGGCTACGTAACTTACTACTCGAACTACATCTTCCACTACGCCATGCCAGCATCATCTACTGCGACAACATCTCAGCTGTATACCTCACTCAAAATCCTGTACAACATCAACGCACAAAACATATTGAAATTGATATTCACTTTGTTCGTGAAAAGGTGCGTATGGGTTCCCTCCGAGTTCTACATGTTCCCGCAGACTACCAATATGCGGATATCTTCACCAAGGGACTACCCCGTCAGCTGTTTATCCGTTTCCGCTCCAGTCTCTCTATACGACAACCCAACGATTCGACTGCGGGGGAGTATTAACGGAAACTAATAACCACAAATATTCAGTTTTCTATTATCATTATTGTAGAATACGTTTTCCATATATGTGTAAATCACTAGCATAATTGTAGGCATTAACATAATTGTAGGCATAGAATATTCTGTAATATTCCTTTCTTCCTTGTATAAATACCATGCTATAGCAATGGAATAATCAAGCAAATTGAGTTTATTTCAATCATCAATCGAATTACAAGAAAATTGTATCTCTTGTTCAAATAATTTTGTCATACTTATTGGGTTAAGGATTTGGTCTCAAAGTTGTAATATAATAAACTTATGTTACATCTTAATGATTCAAACTATGTCGTAGATTTTACTAATTCAGACTTATATTAGCCACATATTATTGATTCAGACATTCAGACTCATGTATTCTTTGAACAAAAATCTGAATAATATTGATCCCACTTTAAGTAAGTAATGCCTTTATTATAGTATTGTTACTCTTAATAAAGCACTATTTTTTTTACCTCTAAAAGCAATGATATGTTAAATAAGAATATAGAGTACAAGAGATCTGCAAGAAGTTGACGACATCAATAGCAGCAGCCGAATGCCCAAGACGAGAAACACTAGAAATAAAAACACAAAGCTATTAACAACTGTAAGGTGCTGTTTGTTTCTTAGAGCTCTGCTGAGTGCGGATCACCACATCTGTCAACTGCTGCAGCTTTTAGGCAGACCAAAGGTTTGCAGTCTGCTGTTGTTTTTGTTTTTTAACATCAGTAGACTTGCTTAAATTAATCAAAATTTAATATATCATATATATAACAACATTAAAATAATCCATACAACAATATAGTATGTTGTTTAGAGGAGATGTGTTTTTTTAGGTTTAGAAGACCCAAGAAGCTAATGCCCATGGCTTCTTGGAGAAGACCTTCTACAGACATAAAAAGATCTGCGAGCTTCCAAAAAACGAACATTTGCTAGAGGCTTTTTCTACGCTGCGCCACGAAGACAAAAAAAGACTTTTTTTATCAAAAAACAAACAACACCTAATTCACTCCACTTATTTCGGTTACATGTATCTTTAGTTGTCATTCCCTGTATTTTAGGCTTTAATAACTCTCAATTCTTGTATACAATGTATTTTAGTACACGTTATTGATCTTAATTTTTATCAAAATGAGATGTATTATACCTAAAACCCTATTTTTTTAAGAAAATAAGAAGCAACTTCAAGTCCATTTATTTAAAGAGAAGTAGAAATCTCTTCACTAATCCTGCTAACAATAAAATAATTGACATATGATTCATTATTTCTTTTTTTCAAATGAAGATTTAATATGAAGCACTATTATCATTTTTATTTAAAATCGCCCTGATACATAAAACTTTAGTTAATCTTTTACAAATAACCTAAATTTTCATAATCAAACGATGCACGATCTGAACCACATTATAACCAAACAGAAATCTAGAGAGCTGATAAGATATCATCAGCACTGGAAACAGTAAATTCTCCACCAGATTCAATGTTTGCAACCACCACCTTCAAATCATCAACCAACAGAGCAAACCGCCTTGAACGAACACCGAGCCCCTTTTCGGTTAAATCAAGCTCCAGCCCAAGTGCATGAGTGTAGCTCGCTGAACCATCGGCTAAAAACTTCACATTTTTGGTCTCTGGGTACGATTTTTTCCATGCTTTCATCACAAAAGGATCGTTCACTGCAAATTGTAAGAAATTGATAATGTTAGGTTTATGGATTTATGAAATTGTATGTTATTTAAAAGGAACTAGAAGATTTGATACCCGAAAAACTATTTATTGATGTTCGTAAAACAACCAAAATATTATTTTACATTTTAAAATAAAATATTAGTTCAAAGATATTTCTTTTCAAATATATTTACAATATTGCATACAATTATCTGAATTTTGTTATCAAAAACAAAATATTACATTTTTATTGTTTAGACATGATTTGGATCCTATAAATTGTACTTATAATTAGATAAGAATATAAATTGTACATTATTCACATATAAATTTCATTATAAATACTTAATAATTTAATATTACCATCCGGTTCATCCATTCTGACTATATTCAAAATGTTGACAGTTTAATACAAAAACGGTTTTGAAACATTGCAGTTACTTTCTTAGTGTAAGTCCATGTACATATTTATATGTACATAAAATATAGACAATGAACATTTTTTTTCGAAAAGTAAAAAAAAAATGTGTAAAATAAAATAAAAATTTAAGCAGCCTGACACTATTTACATTATAAGTAATAAATGTATATATTTATATAAATTTATAATTACCGCTAATTAGGAGAAGGTCTTCTACACCCTTCGATTTGAGCTCATCAGATTTCTCGATGAAGCCTGGGACATGTTGCATACTGTTCCAAACGGAAAATTAAAACAGGGGATTAAATTATGAAAATTCAAAATCCATAATTGATTGATTGATATATTGTAATGGATACGGTACCTGCAAGTCGGGGTGAAGGCGCCGGGAACGCCAAAGAGGACGACTTTCTTGCCGGCGGCGAGAGAGTGAACGGAGGCCTGTTGCAGCTGATCCTGCTCATCGAAGTAAGCGAGAGTTCCGTCGGGAATGGTTGCACCAACAGCGATCGGAGCCATTTTCAGATGTGATGATTGATGAATGGTGATCAGTGACTGTGGAATTTATAGAGTGGTAGAGCGGACTTGAATGGAGGTAATTAACCAGAATTGAGTAAAATAGCTTCGGATCCGGCTTTCCATCTCATTATTAAATACAGTTTGACTAATTACCATTAGTTGTTCTGCTAATTCAGGATTATTAATGTGTTTTCTGCATGTATTATGGTAAATCATTTATTTTATAATTTCTTTTAAACTATGGATTCTTATCATATAAAAGATATTTTTTGAATAGAGGAAGGTAAACATGTAATAAGCTGTGGAGCTGGATCTTTTTGTATTACAAAACTAATTCTCTTGAAAATAATTTTTTGGATCTAAATGTTACATTATTACTATACATAACTCGCTGGACTCTGTTAAGGAGCTTCAACGCCTCAAGTACAAGGAAAACAAACATATCAAACGTGAAAAGAGTAAACATGTGTTGATTCTTAATGCGTGTTTTCTCGTTTTTTTGTCATTTTGTCATTTTGCACGAGACAACTTTAATAGAAGTTGGTCCGACACCCCACTATAACACCTCGACTACTCAAACCTATGAAAGGAGAAAATATGATTAGATCCATGCATTCATATTTCCTTCCAATCCATCAAAAAATTAAAATGTCATACGATATAAGTATGTATATTGTATTTTATAATCTAAGTTTATTTGTTTTTATAATTGATGTTTTATTTACTTTTTAATACTTCAAACAATATTTTATTAATTGTACAACATCTGTAAATTGTAGATGCGTTTAATTGTTTATTTTCTGGCAATTCAGTATCACCACTAATTGATTTTTTGACGATATCTAATCTACTTCAGTTGGTGTATAACATTTTACACAAAACTCCAATACTATTAAGCTACAAACCTTGGGTATCACCAATAATTAATACTCCATCATTTTCAAAATAAGTGATTAACTTTTCATTTTAGTATGTTTCAAAATAAGTGATACATTTTAAAATTTTACCTTATTTGGTAAAAAGTAGTGGGGCTCACAACCACTAAATATCTAATTTAATATAATGATATAATTCATTTACCGAACTTTTACTTTTTAATATTATTAACTTAACTTTAATCAAAATTTGTAGAAATAATCTTTCGTTAACTATCCAATTTAATTTAATTAACCTTCATTACAATTTTTTATTTCCTAAAAAACAACGATATCTAGAGTCTAACACTTATTTTGAAACGGAGGAAGTAAAATACATTTTAATTAATATAGACCAAGTGAAACCAAAAATCCCTTAAAAAGTTTGGTATTCTCAATTCTTCCCAAAATAGACTGCGCGACTAAGTGCGACTAAGATTCTCGTGCTACTCCAAAGAACACCGCCACATGTCCAAGTTAGTACTGCTCACCCTTGTTACTACTGCTCGTTAGTACTACTCAACCTTGTTGCTACAGCTCGTTAATTAGTAGTGTTAGCACAACTTAGTACTGCTCAACACTTAATGCTGCTCAAATTAGTGCTCCCCAACACTTAGTTTTGCTTAAGTTAGTGATGCTCTATGGAGTCGACCAGTCGCACGGTTTATATTTTGAAAATTAAATTCTATCAGTTTTTGATGGAAATTGAATCAATCACACGATTTATTTTGGTAATTATTTCTTTTGGAATTTTATTAGTATACCTTTTTTATGACAATCAATTTAATCAATATTGTCATAATTGTATAATATATTACCTTGATTATAGAATAGATTTAAATATTTCTAGATAGATGGTCTTCACCGTAGTCTAGTTTTTTAGAAATAAAATAAATAATATAAAGTAAGATATTTAAAATACTTCTAAAAAGTTAGTTTTTCTAAATAAATAAGATAAATAAAAATAAGATAAATGGTCTCTACTTTAACTATTTACACCAAAATAAAAGAAAGTTAGAAAAAAGTGTTACAGATTCAACCACATACACACAAATAATCTTTATAATTTCTAATAACTTATAACCCATAATAAATTACAGGCAGCTTATAAAAGTTTACTATATTAAAAGAGAGGTTATTATTTTGTAAAATACAAACTTCAGTAGCATATGAACCAAGAAAATACAAAGGTTGTTGCATCACTTGAACATTTCAATAGATAGCGATGAGCAATTTTGTTTATCTGGTCACAATATCTGTCCTTCCAACATATTAATCCTATTTGACTTTGACTTATATATATAAATGTTTAGAGGTTTAGAAACTCTCTGAATAGTAGAGTTTAGTAAAATTTTAGTCCAATTTTAACATGTTTTATATTTTTCAATAACAGGTAAAATACAACATAATTAATATAATTGACTTTCTTTCTAACACAGTTCAAATAATAAAAATCTAATTTTCAGCAGTAGAGTTTTTATAACCGTATTACATACATTAAAACATTTACCAAGTTCAAATGGAATTAACAAAAATGTTAGAGTTGACCCGCCTCAAATTTGAAATTAAATTTTGACCCAAACCCATTATATATATAACATTTAACATACAATAAACAGTAACGTATCCAATTGAAAACTGACCGCACTCCAATATCATTTGACTTTAAATACAATATGAATGAAACCTTAACAATTGTTTTCTACAGCCCATGTGGCTAACGTCATCTGTATGAAAAGGTGACATCAATGTTTCGAATCCCCCCTCTAAATATTCACTTTTTTCTTTTTTGTGAGGAGTTTTGCTGAGCATGATTTATTAAATTTAAAAATTGAATCTCCCCCACTTCAACTTTCATTAATCAAAGTAACAAATTTCACATAAATCGACAATAAAGTTTAATAGTATATAATATATTTTACAATTATTTTAATATTTATTATCACCTAATATAATTTAGGAAAACGATAACAAGGGTCTTAAATTTTTTTACTAAGATCTAGAATAACATTTTAATTAACTTAATTCGATTTTTTAACACAAATTTAATTATATCTGCATCTCAAAAAACCTTAATTTTATGGTTATGTTTATGGAAGTTAATTAACCACTGCAACATTATTGGACACACTATAAATACCATTCGAGACCTGTTGGATACAATTAACATAATAACACCAGCGACGTATAAACTCCCGCGGCATCGCGCGGATATATCTTACTAGTTTGACACATTTTTCTACTTTTACTTAATCTACATGAAAGTCAACCATTTAGGGCAGTGGGGTCAACATGATATGAAGTATGATATCTAATTTTTTTTTATTTTTTTTTTTGTAAAATGTAATTTGTTACTTGCCCCATTGCCAACATCGGGGGTCATCTCGGAATATTAGGTACTGATTTAATTAAAATCATATTTATTAGTTAAATTCGGAATACAAAAGATTTATTTAATTTAAATCGTATTTGTTTATCTTTGTCACGTCAATATATGGTATATATCTTGAATTTAAAAATTCAGAATATTAGTTTATCTTGAATTTAAAATATATATATCACCATAAAAACTTTTATAATTAAATAAAATATCCATATATTAATTAATACATACATGATTTTTAATTATATTATTAGTAATATATTAAATTATTATTTTAATTATCTAAAAGGTGTTTTGTAATATATTAAATTTTATGCTTATCGGAAGTATAACAAAATTTGAATTAAAGTTCATGATTTTGAATTATAATATATTTTTAAGATAAACAATCAGATTATATATTTTAAATATTAATTTTAAGTTGTTGTAAAAAGATATGATATTTATCTTGAATTTTAATTCAAATCGTATGTGACAACTTAAGGTGACGTGGAATGCATACATTGGAATGCATACATTGATAGAGATTGCATAATAATAATAATAATAATAATAATAATAATAATAATAATAATAATAATAATAATAATAATAATAATAATAATAATAATAATAATAATAATAATAATAATAATAATAATAATAAGAGTAAATTACTGTTTGTCCATGTGGTTTACCTGATTCTGCGTTTTTGTCCCTGTGGTTTTTTCCCCTTTTTTGTCCCTAAACTATGTCAAATTCCCTTTTTTGTCCTTCCGTCCATTTTCTGCCGTTAACTTACCGCACTTGCCATACATGTGAGGGTAATTTGGTCATTTTCCTCAAAAATTTGTACCCTATGCTTTAAAAGTTGTACTTTTAATACTTACCTTCTTTCCCCTCTTCATCTTCTTCACCTGCAATTTTTCACCTGCACCACCAGAGAACACCACCAAGGAAGAAGACGATCACCACAAACTACCAAGGAAGAAGACTGTCACCACCAGAGAACACCACCATCGCAGTTCTTCACCACACCCATCTTCAAAAGAGTCAAAATCAAATCAAACTCAAAAGTCAAATTCAAATCAAATATCAAAGCGTAAACAAATCACCATGTTCTATATCTGAAGACGATATTATATGCAAATTACAGTGAACATGATTTAACAACTAAAACATAAAAAGAATTTGAAGAAGAAGAAATAAGAACCTGGGATACAAATCCAACCCATTAGAATTTGAAATGCTATCTATTGTGTTGAAGTTGGTTCTCTCATTCGTGATAAATTATACTCTATATCGGCGGCGGCAGTGGTATACGGCGACATCGATGGTGTACGCCAGAAGTGGCGGGTGGAAGTGCGGTGGCGGCGGCTTGTATATCTAGGGTTTATTAACGAGGGTTCTTGAAGACCGACAACGACCTGCACCTCCGATGTAACACCCAAAATATTTACAAGAATTTAAAAAATTTTAAGTATAATATTTTAATATAAAATGTCCCAATAATTTAAATATTAAAATCCCAAAAATAGTACGATCGTATTTAACGAAAATCTTAAATGCAGATATAGTTTAATAGAGTAAAAAGTTTATAATAATAATAAATGCTGTCCACATCAGCATAGGTAGAATACAGCGGTCAACCGTCCACCTTCTCCTTCCCTTTGCTAGTACCTGAAACAGTAGGGGAAAATAGGGGTCAGCTGGGGAAGCTGAGTGAGTAACTCTCAAAATGCAAACAATCGTAACATACAACACATGAGGGCACCTCGGTGTACTCCTAGTCAGAAACTACTCAGATTTATTTCTCAGATTTTATTACTCGGATTTTAATTTATATAGCGCGCTAGGGTGACTTGGGACGAGAGATCAACCTCGACCCGCCTCACACCACCTCAACACCTGTACTCTTCGGTGTTGAGTCAAAAAGGCCTGGCACCAGTACTCTTCGGTGCCAAGTCAAAACGTCTGACACCAGTGCTCTTCGGTGTCAAGTCAGATATATTATGTTTAATGTTTAGCTCAAAACTCAGAAACTCAGAACTCAGAAAGCCAGATCACAGAAAGCTCAGATAACAGTTAACTCGGATAACCGATCAATCTCAGATAACAAATCAGTCTCAGATAACAAATCAATCTCAGATAACAAATCAATCGCAGATAACAGATCAATCTCAGATAACAAATCAGTCTCAGATAACAAATCAATCTCAGATAACAAATCAATCGCAGATAACAGATCAATCTCAGATGACAACTATAGTGCAAGAAATGTAACACGTAAGTCATGCATGTACAACGTCAAAACTGAATACACGGTGAGAATACTCACCTCGAGAACGTAAGCTCCAAAGGGTTCCCGACAATCAGAAGGACAGCACATTATCTCCTAGACGGTCCTAAAACCAAAAAGCGAAACCCGAAATTAAAATCCTATCCGAGGGCTTATTTCAGAAAACTGGCAGCCCCCGTCAGTCTCACGGGAACTGCCATAACTCCTAAACGGTTCCATATATTTTCCCCATCTTTTTACCATGGCTAGAAGACAATCACAACTACAATTTACTGTGAGACGGTCACTGGCCAAAACAGACTCTAAGTGTCTCAAAACAGTGATGCAAGACAGACATGTTGCACAGGTCATTTTCCTAACAGCAGCATACTAAAATGACTATAACTTTTAAACCGTAATTCGGATTGACGAGAGGGTTGCGGTTTTGGAAAGCTAACTCAGAAACCAAGGTCCCAGCACGGGCCAAAAATCCAGAAACGTATCTTAAGTGTATTAAAAACAGACTCAAAGTTAGAAGACAGATTCTGCCCAAAAACTTAATTGTGTTTAAAACTCGTTTTGACAACCCCGACATCAACCCGTATAACCCGAGGCACCCGACCGTCCCGAAAATCGTTTTATATCTGAAGCTGTAGTTTAAAGTAATCTAGCTTGTTTGTTTTGAAATCCTTCTCGGTTTAGGAAACCAAGAACCTAAAGGTTCGGTTTCCGGGTTTTTCGGTTAGTAAAACGTCTAGTTATCGACAAAAGGTTTTCCCCAACCTGAGACCCGAAACTCCTCAAAATCAGATGATAAAATCAACTACAAAACGAGACTAGGCTGAATAAAAACAGTTGACGATCATAGCAACAAAACGAGTAAATTCCCGGTGCCAAAACCTAATAAACAAGCCAACTTCAACAATTTCTCAAATCGAACCGTACCCAACTCGGGCACAATACCAAAACCCCAAACTCAGAAGCCCTACTAGACTCCTACACGAATTACTTAACAAGTTGATTAATGGAACAAAACGAATATGATAAGTTAAGGTTAAAGAACTACCGAATCAAATAATAACTCGAACGGTAGTTGATTAATTGTTACGGAACTATGCTGCTCGCAACCTAACTGAATTCCCTTCTGCTCGATCCATACTGTTCCCAACACACAACCAAGATCAGAATTCGATCAATGAAAGAAATTAAAATAATGACCAATCGAATCTTGAGGTCTTACCGAAAGAAACCGCAGAATAGGGCTGCTCGAGGATTGATTTTGATTTAGCCACACCCGAATACTCACTGCTAACTGGATTACTACACTCGCAATAAGAAACACGGCATATAAGAATTTTCACTAAATAGAATAGTAATCGAGGAGAAGAACGGGAGAATTATACCGATTTAATTGATCTCTAGAATTGAACTCCCACCACTTGCGCCCCTGCCGATTTGCTGAAGAAGAAGAACCGAATTGATGCTCCTCTATGATCGCACGATGATTAGGGGAGGATGGAGAGATTCGACGGCTGGAGGTCGAGTAGGGTTCTTGGACTGAAAAAACATGGATTTGCTGCATCTATCTTTTACGTAATAATGATCACGAGCATGTGGGCTTGTGGCTTTGACCGAATGGCCCAAGATTTGCACACGGCTGGCATGGTTCTTCAGCCCAAACGAAAATGGATCTAGATGGGTCCGGTTCTTTGATACATAATATAACCCACATACGAGTCTTGGCCTTGGCCCTTGGCCGGTCTCGACTCGTCGCTCAACAGACAGGAATTTAGACGGTACCAAATAATCGAAGCATCATTTTATTTAATGGCGTATACAAGCTAGATGTCACACATTAAGTCCATAAAATAGATAGTTCAACCGTCGTCTATTATTCACTAAACGACACCTAAATAAGTAATAAAAAAATGTTTTAGACAATAAAATATAATTAAATTAAATTATAAAATTTTGGGGCGTTACATCCGATTATGAAGACCGACGTGGTAGGTGACTTGAAACTCCGGCGAAAACCTGCAACTCCGGCGAAAATCAGCTCTGTGAACACCTGTAAATTCGATAATTTATCGAGGATTTAGCAGTCGTTCCTTCTTTCCTACCTTAGGTTTTAGCAGTCGTTTCTTCTTTCTCTAATTCATGCTCGATTAATTGTGGTGGTCATCAACACCTGCAAATTCGATTAATTTCTTCTTTTCCACCTCAGGTTGATTTGCCCAAATCTGTGTCTCTGGTTGTAACGACCCGAAATTTTTAAATAAATAAATTGTACAAAAATATGATAAATAAGGATAAATCGTTTAAAGAACGTAGGAATTGGTTTCGTGTCATTTGGACACCGTACGAGAAAGTTATGGACGAAAACCGGTCGAGGCAATGACCGAAAAATGCAGCCCTGCTGCATAGAGAAGTTCACGCCGTGAACTTTAGTTCCCGATCGGGAACTTCATTCAGCGACTTGTGGTTTTTGATCGATCAGAGTTCACGCCTAGGTCGCGATCGAGAAGAGTTCACGACGTGCAAAGTTCACGATCGTGAACTAGTTCACGCCGTGAACTTTTGCAGACAGCACCACTAAAGTCGGGTTTTGGTCATAAAGGCTATCCAAAAACCCTAGTTTTCTCCCATTGGCGATTTTCGAGTGCAAGTGCTGATTTTGGTCGATTTCTTCATCAAAACTTAGTAGATTTTACTCCTAGTTGAAGGTTAAAGGTATATCTTCACTCCTTGATCTTTGTAGCTTAAGATCTATGTATTTTGATGTATGGGTTTGAAACCCTAGTTCTTGGGGTTTTGGGTTATGGTGATATAAGCGATGTATACACTTAATAAATGGTATTTTAACAAAGGGAACAAGTGTATGATTATGATTTGTAAGAATCTTAAGGGTTGGTTAAACCTAGGGTTTGGTAAATCACCATAATTGGGGGAAAGTGTTAGTTAATGGTATCTAGAGGTTAATGGATACATTATTAGTAGTATGTGATGTTGAACATCTTGTGATTGTTGTATTAGGCTTTTGGTGAAGTCTTGGAAAGTTGATTGATTGTTGGAGCAAGGAAACCGGCGGAAAGAATAGGGTTGGAGCATTTTATTGCTAAAGTGAGTACGTGTGGACTTTACTGAGTACATAGCCTTTGAATTACTTTTTTTTACTTGTGTTATGGTGTATTTGCTTATTTGTGTAGACTTATAGTATGTTGAGTTAGTGATAGATATTATTGATAATATTGGACTAACTTGTTTGATGATGAAAGTGTTAGCCGAGAGCTAGTTGACATAACCGTTGAGTTATGGTGAGATTGAGATGATGAGATGACATGGGCGACTCCCGGTCATGAGGTGTGGATTGGGGGGCAATGGGTGGATACCCACCGACTCATCCACGTTAGTAGTCTTGCTAACTCGACGTATTCCGTGGAATAAGGTAGGTATCGGTAAATTGGGCGATTCCCTCTTGTCGGTATCTTATTTCTAGTTAGTTCGGGGGCAACCCGATAACTAGATATGTATGTGCTTCTAGCTAGTTCGGGGGCAACCCGATAGTTAGATATGTTTGCTAAGAGAGCAAGATTGATAAGGTCACAATAGGGTGACTATATTGGATAGACGATTTATATATATGTGTGTTTATATGTAACGTGTCACTTTATTTATCACTGGGTCTAAACCCATGTAGCTCACGAGACGTTTTTTTTGTCTCACGTACTCCTTGTTGTTTTGCTATGTACTCAGGTTCGGTATCGAAGGTTTAGGTACGCATGGATAGAGATACGGGGCCTAGAGTAGAAGAACATTAGATTGGATTTATGCTTAGATTTGGTTTTGATCTATTTTGTAACACCAACCTTATACTCTGATTTTCATACAAAAGGTTTTTGTAAATCCATATTTTTGGAACGGTTTTTCTATTTATGAAAATGATATATTTTGAGCAAATGTTTGTATTAAAATTTGAGCTGTTACACTGGTCTTGATTATTTGTTTAGTGTTTGTCTCGGTTTTTGTGTGAAGAACAAGAATTTACCTACAATTTGTTTGTTGGGTTTTTGTAATTTAGGATTAGGGTTCATCAATTTGGGGATTCTGTTCTGTAGATGAAGAACACATATGAAGAACATGAAGAATGAGTGAAAAGACGAAAATACCCTCACTTTTTTAGCATTTCTGGTTAGTTAACGACAGAAAATGGAGGACAACAAAACGGAATTTGGCATAGTTCAGGGACAAAAAAATGGAAAAAAAAATCACAGGGACAAAAACGCAGAATCGGGTAAACCACAGGAATAAAAACAATAATTTACTCTAATAATAATAATAATAACCTCATAAAAAAAGTGCCATGTAGTTTTACGGTACAGAATAAGTAAATAAGTAATTTTACATAAATTTAAAAAAGGAAGTGTTACAATTTTTAATAGTTTACCCGATGTATCAACAAAAACACTCATCTCTCATTAAATTGCTAATATACCCTTCAACAATAACAAAAATGCAAAAGAAACCTTCTCCTTTTTCCTCACTCATCCTGCTAACAAAAACTCATTATTTCTTTCACCACCTTCATATCATCATCATCAACAATAATCTCACAGCTCGACTTCTTCCGAGTTTGACTCACTTGACTCAGTTGACTCACCGAGTGTAAACCGAACAAACCGCCTAACCTTAATATTCTCACCAATAGCCGCCACCGTTTGCTTCACAAAATCTTTCACTAAAACCGAATCATCTTTTAAAAACCGTTGTTCAAGTAACGCCAGCTCACCGAGCCGCTTTGAAACGCGACCATCAACAATCTTCCCCCGTATATTCTCAGGTTTTGACAAAATATCTTCCCGTTGCATTTCGATATCTTTTTCTTTACTCACAATGCTTTCGGGAATATCTTCAACTGAAACATACTCGACTTTTGGGCATGCAACAACTTGCATTGCTAAATCGTCAACTAATTCTTTGAACTTTTCACTTCGGCCCACAAAATCAGTTTCACAGTTGACTTCTATCAGGACCCCGATACGGGAGTCGTGTATGTAGGACCCGATTCGGCCTTCGGCGGCTAAACGGGTTGACTTTTTGTCGGCCGTTGAGAGACCTTTTTTGCGTAAGTATTCTTGGGCTTTTTCGAGGTTGCCTTCGGTTTCGGAAAGGGCTTTTTTGCAGTCCATCATACCCGCACCCGTTTCTTCCCGGAGTTGTTTTACTAATGATGCTGAAATTACTGCTTTTGGTGCCCTGAAAAATAGAGAGAAATGGGTCAAAACGGGTCGGGCCGGCATAGTGATATAGAAGACTTTATGCATGAAAATTTAATTCTCAACACGGGTTAGGATTGGGCCTAAACCGGATTCAGGTGGTAAACGGGTTGACTCACATGGCCCGTTTAATAAATGGGTCGCGTTCGGGTTGGGTTGTTAATAAAAAGTTTGAACCGCCAATCCGTTTAACTAATAACATAGAAATATATATACAATTTAACAATTCAACCTGCTCACAACCCGACTACAACACATTTATCCCGTTTACAACCCGCCAACCCATTTGATCCATTTAAATAAATGGTTTACTAGATGATACCAACCCGTCAACCAAACCCGAACCCGTCACGAACTGCCACCCCTTACTTTTAACCCGTTCCTATTTTAGTTAATTTTTTTGCTTAACCCATTTGACCTGTTATAACCCAAATCGACCCATTTGTATATAAATGGGTCATGATTGACTTACTCATCAGCAGCAGTAACAGCAGCCTCAACCGATTCAGTTACTACAGGAGGTTGCTCAGCTGTCGGTGCCGAAACCTTCTTTGCTGTAGTTTGAGCTGCCACCTCAGCAGCAAAATCTTGACTTTTCTTTTCCAACCCTTCACCAAGATTAAACCTAACAAACCGTTTGACTTTCATATTCTCACCAACCGTTGCAATCGTTGACTTTATAAAATCTTTGACCACAACTTTATCGTTCTTGATATACGCCTGTTCAAGCAACGCTAGCTCATCAAGTCTCTTTTTTATCCTCCCTTCAACAATCTTGGGCCTAAAATTCTCGGGCTTCGATAAAAGATCTTCTTTTTGCATTTCAATTGCTTTTTCTTTTTCAATTATTTCTTTCGGTACGTCTTCGGGATTTAAAAACTGAACTTGCGGGCAAGCTGCAACTTGCATTGCTAAATCGTTGACTAATTCTTTGAAAATGTCACCACGTGAGACAAAATCGGTCTCACAGTTGACTTCTACAAGCACACCGATTCGGGAATCGTGAATGTATGACCCGATTCGGCCTTCGGCTGTGGCCCGAGTTGACTTTTTGTCAGCACTTGCTAACCCTTTTTTTCTTAAGAATTCTTGTGCTTTGACTAAATCGCCCTCGGTTTCTGCAAGTGCTTTCTTGCAGTCCATCATTCCTGCACCCGTTTCTTCACGTAATTGCTTTACAAGAGCAGGGGATATTGTTGCTGTCATATAATTTATGTTATTATCCAATATTTTACTAATTAAACTAACTAACTGTAATATAACATAATAAACCTTTAGTGGTGGTTTCCGTGGGGCCCACTTTTTCTTGCTCAACTTTTGTTTCGGGTTCATCAACCGGGATTTCTACTTGCTCTTCAGTTGTAACGGGCTCGATATTTACGTCAGAAACGGGCTCGATTTTTACATCTTCCTCTGTTTCACGATTAGTTTATGGTTGATATCACAAATAATAACATTTTTAAAAGGTATATGAATGATGAATCATAAGTTTAAGTAACCGAAAAAAACAAGAGTTTATTATACCTTCAATAACATTTTCGACTTTGGGTGCATCGACTTTTGTTTCCTCGGGCCCTTCACTAGAAACGATTTCAGGTTTGACTTCTTCTTCATCAAAAAAAGATTTGACTTTATCAAAATCAAAAAAAGGTTTGACTTCAGTTTCTTCAATAGTTGCTTTAACTTCGGGTTCGCTAGAAACAATTTCAGAGTTGACTTCTTCATCAAAAAAAGATTTGACTTCAGTTGCTTCAGTAGTTGCTTTAACTTCGGGCTCGCTAGAAACAATTTCAGGGTTGACTTCATCAGAAACAGGTTTGACTTCAGTCTCTTCAACAGATGCTTGAGTATCGGGTTCACTAGAAACAGTATCGGGTTTGACTTCTTCATCAGAAACAGGTTTGACTTCGATTTCTTCAATTGATGCTTGAATTTCGGTTTCATTCGAAACAGTTTCGGGTTTGACTTCTTCATCAGAAACAGGGTTGACTTCAATTTCTTCAACGGATTCTTGAGTATCAGCTTCACTAGAAACAATTTCAGGTTTGACTTCTTCATCAGAAACAGGGTTGACTTCGATTTCTTCAACGGATGCTTGAGCATCAGCTTCACTAGAAGCAATTTCGGGTTTGACTTCTTCATCGGAATCAGGTTTGACTTTGACTTCAGTCTCCTCTGCTTTGACCCTATCATCCAAAAACGAAGCAATATCTTTATTTTTACGGAAAGCTACAAGAAACGGGTTCGTAGCAGTAAACACTTTTCCTTGTAGTTTTGAGTCTAAAGCTGTATTATCTTCATCTTTTTTCATGGTCAAAGTTACTTGACCTCTTGCAATTCTCAAGACCCGAACTTTGACTTCTTGACCAATCTCTAAAGACGAGCCCGTGCCCATAATACTTCCAAACCCTTCATCAGCTTCTTCTGAAGCGGGCAAAAACCCTTCTTCACCTTCCGGAAGGTTTATAAAAGCACCCGATCTTGTAAGATTCTTAACCGTACCTTCAAGATCTTGACCCTTGACAAACTTTGTACTTTTTCTCCCCTCGGTTTGACTCCGGTTTGACTTTTGGCCCGTTTTTCTAGGCGGTCTAGACGACTCGCCACCGCTAGCGGGCTCGTTTTCTCGCATGGTCAACGCGATTCGGCCCGTTTCGATATTTGCTTCAACTAACTTAACTTTGACTTCTTGACCAACCGAAACGACAGTTGCAACGTCTTTCACGTAACCGTCGGTCAACTGTGAAACGTGGACCAGCCCGTCTGTAAAAGCACCAAAGTCAACAAAAGCCCCAAACGGTTGGATTGACCGTACTTTACCCGTGAAACTTGCACCCGGGACCAATTCTTCATCTTTGACAGGTGGCATCTCACTTTTTCTAACTGGTCGAGATCTTTGTTTTGTTTTATCAACGGTTGATGTTGGTTCTGATGTTTTAGCAGAATCTTGATCAGAAACAGGGGAATCTGATTGGTCAGATTGTTCAACTGCTACATCAACTCCAGCAGCTGATGAAACTGCAAATCTTGGTTTACGGGTCGACCCGAATAATCTAAGGGATGTTGATAGAGGTAATACACAATCTTGAGCATATAGGGTTCTTCTTGTGGATCTTTTAAAATTAAAGCATATTATTGGCCCGTTTGTGTTTTTTGTACCGAAAGTGGGCCCGGGGATAAGGGAGATACTGCTTGTTGATGATGGGATAACGGGCGTCATCTTGTAAATTCAAAAATAAACAATATTTGGTAAATTTGGTTGTTTATGTCAGAAATTAGCCTAATTCTTCATCAGCTATTCCACCCGTGAAGCAAATACAACTATAAATTCTGAAAATTAAACGCGTAAAACGATGTAAATTAACTAAAAGGGAAACAGGTCGAACACGTTAACCGTCAACCATAAACAAGTATTTCCAATGTAGTAAAATGCTTTATGAAGAAAAAGATTGGATATTTTTACAAAGTTCAAACCCATCACATAAATATCCTAAAAATCCAAGTAATTTAAGAAAAAAAAATCAAAAACAAAAAATTTAGCCAAAACTTTAATCAAAATTCACTGGTGAATTCGCTAGCAATTGTACTAATGACCCGCATTCAAAATTGAAAAACCAGTTCCACATACCTTAAAATTTCAGACATATTGGAATTTAATTAAGGGAAAATAATAACCAATTACTAAGCAAGTTGACTTGAGTTGATAATTAGGAAATTATATATAAAATTCGGGAAATTAAGACTGACCCGCAACTCGTAAACCATTGTTTAGACATTAAATCGACAAATTAGAGTTTAATAAATTGGGAATTAAAGTTACCGTAGAGAGAAAGGCGGAATCTTTATCGGGGGTTTGTGGCGAGCGTGAACGAGTGAGGATGAAAAAAGAGGGAAATGAAAGGTGCGTCTTTAAACCCTTATCTCATCATCATCTTCCAATTTTATTACTCCCTAATCATCTTAATCAATTATACGGATATATATAAAAAAATTTCTGTAGCACTATTAAAAAAAGGAAAATGTTAATGCCAGAAGGCAAAATACACAAAAGACGCCCCTGAATTTTAGGAATATTACTTTTTTAATCAATGTACAAGCTTTTTATGCATATTAGTGACAGCCCTGAGAACTCATTAGCAAAACCCTTAAAAAAATAGTTTGACTAATCCATACCAAGATAAATAATTTAATAATCTTGAATATTTTAAAAATATATAAATAATTATTAATGAACTTCATTTATTATTAATTCATGAGATTTGCAAATTCAATTATTTAAGAAATTTATAGTTTATTAAATGTCTTTTATCTTATGTCATTGAGCATTAGTTAGAAAATCTCTTTAAAAAATTGGTTTATACTTTATACATAATCACAAATGTGCTTAAAAAACAAAATGAACCGAAAATGACAGAAATGGAACAAACACAATTATGATTTTTGGTTTTGTAATTTCATAATTTTTAGTTTCGGTATTATTGATTTTGATTCGGTTCTCGGATAAAAGTGACATTTTGGCTGAAATAACTGAACCAAACAGAAAATCGACCGAAACCAAACCAAAACACCCCAATTATGGTTTTCAGTATTATAATATCATGATTTTCAATATTAGATCTATCAATTTTAGTACGGGTCAGTCCAATCCTCAAACCAGACACCCCTAATGCAATGGTTGATTTATCAGAAAAATCACCTAATTGATACTTGAAAGTCGAAAATGGGTTTGGGCTTTCCCTTTATCATGCCAGCCCACTTAATGGCCCGTTGACATATTCTTTAATCTTTAATGATATTGGGCTATATGAAAGGTTGAGTTTCGAGATCAGTGTATACGTACTTTGATGTTATATTGAAGCTTTTTTCAGCAACACGTTTTTTAAATCAGTGATTGTTGCTACATCTTTTATTACATTGATTATTTTTTGTAATTTTTAATATGCTAGATATTGATGTAAAATTTGAACACAATCTTGAAAGAATTACTTCCTCAGTTTCACTTTTCTAGTGTTTCAAAATAATTGATACATTTCGAAAAAAAATTTATTTGGTAAAAAATAGTGTGACACATGCACTAACGGTCTTTTTTAATAAAGTTAAATAACGCATTTACTCTTACTTTTACATTTAAACATTATTAAACTCATTAATCATAATATTTGGGACACATCATTCACTAACCACCCAATTTAATATAATTTAACTTTAACTACAATTTTTTGCTTCATAAAAGGTGAAACCCAAAATATATCACTTTTTGAAACGAAGGAAATATTAAATACAACAACGATACTTAATCTTTTCAAAAGAGGAGTATGAGAAAGTAAAATGTAGAAAGTAATATATTTAATCGTAGGTGGAGAGACCTCCTACAGGTTGTAGCATCAAATAGTTTATCTTTAAAATATATTTTTAAATAAACAAATTGTTTACTTTTTCTCATGTATCCCACAGTTGCTTTAACTAAAAATCACAATCACAAAGTTGAAGAAGACACTAGATCACAACGGGCTGAGAACGACATCCTTGGTAAGTATATTAATCACAAAGTTGTCAAACATGTATAAATTCTATAATTGAACTACCTTTTTTATGCTTTCAAGTTCTTTTTAACCATTTTATTCATTTAAGCTAATCATCCAGTATTTTCGGTAATATTATTATCCGTAAAAAAATATATATCTTTAACATAAATAATTATTGATTTGTGTACTGTTTTTTTATTGTTCTCTCTTAGTATGATAAAGCCAATCTCAATTATTTATGCAGGTATTAATAAAAAAAAAATGTTTTGTTAATGACAGCCCTTATGGATGTCTCTAATGTGCATAAAATGATTGTACATTTATTGATGGAGTAGTGTACCTAAAATTCAAGGGCGGTGTTAGATCGAATGCAATAGAAAACTAGCTAATTCATGGTGAATTGATCAAAGTAGAAGAAACTAGTGTGTGAAGTGTGTGTGCTCTTGGTGTTTGAGTTGAGAGAGAAAGATGGAGGGAAGAGATGCTTTCAAAATGTAAACTCAATTAAGTGAATGGAAAGCTTACAATTAGTGAATGATAGATTCCCTTAAATACCTATCTCACTAATCATCATGATTAAGGCTAATGACTAGTTTATCATTTATACAATATTACACAACTAGTCCCCTAACTATTGAATACAATATAAATGACCCTAACAATCTCCCCCTTTGTATCAATAGTTTGGATTAGCCTGTTCTTGAAATCTTCTTCTCTAGCAAAGTCTGAAACTGAATAATCCGTTGAGTAGTTTTGATGTATTATCAGCTTTAGCTTTTGAAGATTAGTGGAAAAATAATACTTTTAATTGGCTTTTCAACCAATATAAATTATCTCAGAAGATTTCATGAAGTCTTGACTTAATCTGTCTTTATCATTATCCAATCTTCCTCTTTTTGAGCATTTTTGAACTTCATCCTTGTCTTCCTTCAAAGGAACTAAATTTTTATCATTGAGTTTGTTGGTGTAAGAAATGCCTAAAACTGATATACTGAAGATAGGAAGGTTCTAGAAATGAAATATCAGTTAGGTAAGGATTTGACTGGGATTTTGAGATGTTGTGATAGAGGTTTTTGTAAGGATAAGATAATGATGATTTTGAATGTTTTGACAGTTAAAGTTTTTGGATGTGTGTGTTTGTTTTGGTAAGAAAGATTTGTATTGGTTAAAATTTGAATTGAAATGTGAGTGTTTTGTGTGTATGAAAGAATGATATGTACATTTAAGATTTGGTTGATGTGGATAATATGTATTTTGCATGGAACAACAGATTTGAACAGTTAAGCTTTTGTATGGATATGGTTGTTATGGAATTTGGAAAGAATGAGTTTAAACGATTAAATTTCGGATGGAAATTCATGTGAATTTGTGGTTTGACATTTCTGTGAATGTATTGATTTCTTCTTTTTCACAAATTACTTCATGTGAATCGACGATGTAGACCCATAGATAGAGTTGTTTTATAGCGGAAGTCTTTTGTTGAAGTTGTGGCTTTGTCGATTTGTGATTATTGATAATTGTTGTTAGGGTAAAATGTTGATGAAGTTTACGCTCCCCCTCAAACAAACAATTATTTCTTAACGGATCTTTGGTTTGTTGTTTACTCCTCCTTAACCGGTGCATATGTCTTTTAATGCGGAGTAAACTAAGCTAATATATTCTATCTCCTAAATGTAAGCATTTATCTTTATAATAAGAACTTCTGTAATATTTTCTCCCCCTCATGATAAATAAGATTTATCTGAATCATCATGTAAAATTTGAAGCTCTTCGAGTTAGTAGTAGAAAGAATCTTTGAAGCTCAAGGATAAAAATGTGTTGAATAATGATATATTCATATTTTGAATGAATCAATATATAACACATTGTATCAGATAAACCCATATCGTTGATGAGTATGAAGAAATACGATCAAATCTTTTATCGTTTAATCTCAATGACCGTTGAAGATGACATAAAAGAACAGTCTCGTGTGTATCATCTTATATCCCGACTGTTGTTGATATCGATGGAATACAGTCATCAAAAATGTACATGGAATCGAACAGGGTAAACCGGGATCACATATATTGCCCGGTAACACAACAGTTACACAAACTGTGTGACCTACGTTCAGCGTTAGCGTAGATGTTAGTACTGGTAGGATTTCCATTCAATCATCGTGGAATACCAATATTTTTTGGTATCACTATGAATGTTCCGGCTATATCACAAAGATAAGCTTGGTATTTTGCCTGTGTCCTAAAAGTGTATTTCGGTTCTAGACTCAATTTTTGGACAAACGAAGGCGAGGACTGGAGAGACTTGTCCTCTTGTTCAATATCAACAATCTCCAAGTGAGATGTCGATAGCATATGAGCTTGTCTCCGTGAAAATGAAACAAGTACTTTTTAAGAAATACTTGAGTAGCTGGGGGGGGGGGGGGGGTTGTGCATTGCATCACGGGGTCCATGATGTCTTTTTCAATATCAGAGAGCAACACATGCAATCTGATGGAGACGTGGCAACCCGGCTTTTAATCGGTTTGGTAAGGGTTTTTCGTTTTCTTTAACCCTGTCACACCCTCCTCACTCATGCTTACTTTTTCAATTTGCAACTTCACCCTCGTTTCACTGTACCATGTATTTTGCTGAATTGCACCCCTTACTTCATTCCCCCTCTCAAATTTTATCTCAGCGCACCCCAATCAAGATCCCGTGATACTTGATTCTGCTCACCTAGACCTATGGACCCTCACATTATGTCCTATATTGTAGGTGGCTCCTGGGAAGATCATGCCGGTTATAGCAGTACATAGGAGTAATTTGAGAGTGAACTATAACGCTCATGTGCAAATGATCAGCATTTATGATGTATCGTTGTAAGAATGAAGTACATGGATTTTTCATCGGAAATATATGTGTTTCCGGCATAAGTTGTTGCCTTTTTGATGGAAAAGTTTAGGCACAGCAACTTGAACAATTAAGGTAATACCAGACTCACATGGAGTATCCGTTAACACACCGTATGAATCGATAGTCGTTTGCACAACCGTTGATTCAAATGTGTGACATGCGTTTAGAGTTGGCGCAATTTTAGCTCTAGCAGGATTTTCACTCAATCCTCGTGAAACACCAGATTGTGATGCCACTATGAGTGTTCCGATGAATTCACAGAGATTCATTTTTAAAAGTGTATGTGTCTTAAATTGGAAATATTTGGCGATGAGATCTAGACACACTGTGCTTTGAATAAAGACGTAACCCGGGGCAGGAGGTTAATGATTTCAATACCAACATACTAATTCTGCCCCTAGAAATACTAATTCTCCCCCTAGAATTAATATTTCTCCCCCTCGACAAAATAAAGGTAGTGAAAAATTGACAGTTTTAGAGGGGTGGGAAAGAGTTTTTACATTTATGTGATTAACAGATTATGAGCGGGTTTCAAGCTGATGTACTTGAAAGCCATCGTTGTTGTAACAAATAAAACGGTTTAAGCCTTGAGATTTAGCATACCAAGTTTAGACACAAGAAAGTTAAAACGTTTTTCGTCTAAAGCCTTGGTAAACAAATCAGCTAATTGATAGTCGGTTGAAACGAAGTACAATTCCACATTATCGTGTTCAACATGGTCTTTTATAAAATGATATCGAAGATCAATATGTTTAGTTTTGGAATGTTGAACATGATTGCATGAAATTGCAATTGCACTTCGTGAATCACAATATAAAGGAATACGACTGTATGAAAAACCATAGTCTTTTAATTGTGATTGCATCCAAATTACCTGGGATAAGCAGCTTGCAGCAGCAACATATTATGCTTCTGCAGTTGAAAGAGATACGCAATTTTGCTTCCGTGAAGACCAACTCACCAATTTATCTCCCAGAAATTGGACACTTCCAGATGTACTCTTGCGATCCAGCATACATCCAGCATGGCCAGCATCAGAGAATGCAGTCAAGTCAAAAGAAGTTTCTTTAGGATACCAAAGACCAAGATCTCGAGTACACTTCAGATAACGAAATATACGTTTGAGTGCTTGAAGATGTGATTCTTTAGGAGCAGCCTGATACCGAGCACATACGCAAGTAGAGAACATAATGTCTGGTCGACTCGAAGTAAGCTATAACAAGGATCCGATCATCCCCCGATAATTTGTAATATCAACAAGTTTGCCATCAGGATCAGCATGTAATTTAGAACCAGGTGACATCGGCGTCGGAATTGGTTTACAATCATCCATGAGATATTTCTTCAAGAGATCAGTGATATACTTGGATTGATTGATAAAGATCCCGGTAGGTAATTGGCGAACTTGAAGACCAAGAAAGAAATTTATTTCACCCATCATGCTCATCTCAAAACGTTTAACTATAAGATCAGAGAACTTCTTACAGTATTTGGGATTTGTAGATCCAAAAATGATATCATCGACATAAATTTGAATGAGAACTATATCTTCCCTTGTCGTTTGATGAAAAGAGTTGTATCGATTTTTCCTTTTGAAAAACCATACTCAACTAAGAATTTGGATAGTATATCATACCACGCCCGAGGAGCTTGTTTCAAGCCATACAAAGCTTTGTCGAGAATATAAACATGATTAGGCAAGTGTGGATCTTCAAAACCTTCGGGTTGATGAATGAACACTTCTTCTTTGAGAATGCCATTTAAAAATGCAGTTTTTACATCCATTTGATAAATTGTAAAATTCTTATGTGCTGCATATGCCAAAAATATTCGAATGTCTTCTATTTGAGCAACAGGAGCAAACGTTTCTTCAAAGTCAATACCCACCTGTTGAGCATATCCTTTCGCAACTAAACGTGCTTTATTACGAATCACAATCCCATTCTCATCCTTCTTGTTTTTGAATATCCACTTAGTACGTATAACTTTTGGAACAAGACGCCAAACTTTTAATCTTTCAAATTGATTGATTTCTTCTTGCATAGCAAGAATCCAGTCTGGGTCGTAGAGAGCTTCACTGACCTTCTTTGGTTCAATAGAGCTTAAAAATCCAGAAAAATGACATTCATCAGCAGTGGCTCAACGGGTTTGAACAGAAGATTCAGGATCACCGATTATCTGATGTAAAGGATGCTCTCGTGCCCATTTAAGAGAATGTGGAAGTGGTAGTTGCCCTGGAATGATGTTTGAGGTATCACTGAATTCAGGATGAGGGATTATTGCAGTTTGAACATTTGATGTAGAAGGTGGAGGATCTACACGTTTAACGTTGAATTTGGAGAAATCAATCACCAAAGGTGGAGCTTGTGCTGGAACTAAAGATTGATCTAAAGTAGTAGCAGCTTGACCTGAAGGTGTGGAGTTGACCGGAGATGATTGATTATCCGTGGGTGGGGAATCGTCCGGAGATGATTGATTTTGCAAAGGTGGGGAATCGTCCGGAGATGATTGAGTTGGCAAAGAGGAAACAGAATTTGTAGGAGAAAAGGTGTTATTTGGAGCAGCAGATGTAAGAGATGGAGAATCATTAGAACTTGAATTTTGCATATCAGGTACTGTAATGCTTTGAACATTGGCTACTGATGGAAATGGAACGCCAGCCTTGTAACACACCAATTTTTCAACCAAATTTAAAACTTTTTAAATTATAAAATATAAGTCTTTACAATCCGAACATCCCAAAATTGTAGTTTAAATAAAACACTTGGAGTAATTAATAAGTATCAAAAATCGGTGTTACAATTATATCAAAACAATGTCTAGGGAATTAAATAAGTACACCGAGCTAAATCACTTCCAAATGCTACTACTACGGGCCGCCTAGTCCTTAGCTCCCGAACCTGAGTACATAGCCAAAATAAACGTAGTACGTGAGACAAGATTGTCTCGTGAGAAACATGAGTTTTAGACCCGGTTAGAAAATAAATGCAATAAATTAATAATTAAATAATTATCAACTTGCACATAGTCAATCAAACTCTAAGGCTTTCCATAAGCCAATCACATATGTAACGGGCCTCCCCGAAACAACTCCCCCGATATGGGTTATCTAGGTAAACTCCCTCGTTTCCGGGTTATCTATTTGCTCCCCCGATTTCCGGGTTATCTCAAAACTCCCCCGTTTTCCGGGTTATCTATTTCTCGACACACTACCCTTGCGCAGGGTGGTACCGCCCCAAGTAGGTGTCACTAAGTCCCCCAACTTGTGTGGGTTATATAGGATCCAATTGATTAGCTACCACATAACAAATCATCAACTTGGGTCAAAGCCCCATATCACAACTCAATCATACTAGTGGTAACTAAGCAAGTCAATTTGCAATTCAATTCAATTCAACTAAATTAAATTCATACTCTATCAATTCAATCTTTTCTTTATTAAAATATTTATCTAATAAGGACTCTAAAATCATTTCAATCCATAAACATTGTTTACTATGTACTCAGAAAGATCACATGTACTCACCTTAGCAATGATATCCAACACTTGTGTTCAAGAACACAATCCTTACTTCCAAATTGAGGAAGTACTTCCAATCTCAAGGTTTCCTTGACCTAACATCAATATCAATACAAAATCTAGTTATAATCCATAACTAGCTACTAATTAATCCATCTAAACATTCCCAACCACCAAGTTCATACAACTTGGTGGAATCTCAAACCCTAGTTCAAGATTTTCCATCATAAATCCCAAATCTAACTTGTACACATTGATTACAAGTCTACAAGGAGTGTTTTACACTCATGAAAGTTCATCTTCCCCAAAGATGACATGGTGGGTTTCCAAACCACCATTGTTACCCATATTAAGCTCAAAATGAAGGTAACTAAGTGAGATAAACAAGAACTCTTACCCTTGATGCTTAAATCCTTCAAGATGATGAAGATTTGAGCTCCCAAGCTCCAAAAACCATCCAAATGCGCTCAAAAACGGCTGCACTAATTCTAGGGTTCGTAGGTGTTATGAGCCCTAGCTTCTACACAACTTTATATAGTCCAGACAGTCCTCGCGCTCCGCTCGCGTTTGCCTCGCACCGCGAGGTGACGCGGGATGCCTTCTTGGTCGCCGCTGGAAAGCCGACCTCGCGCCTCGCTCGCGCCGCGAGCTCGACGTGACTCCCGACTCGAGCTCAGCGCGAGTCTCTCGCGTCTAGGCTCCAACCCTTCTGTTCAATCTCGCGCCTGCCTCGCGCCGCGAGGGCTGTTCCATCCAGATTCTTTGCCTTTAAACTTGTTTCCATCCAAGTTTTGACCCATACTTGGTTATACCAAGTCCCAAACATTCAGGCATTCGATAAAACACAAACCGAAATGTAAACTAACATAAATTACGAAATTTACATAAATTACGAAATTTACATAAATCCCGAATAAATACACGAAATGACAAACGTAAAATTATGGTCGTTACAAGCCTCCTCAAGTAATGTATGTCGGATGTTATGATAATCATCATAAAATGTTCAAACAAGATATCTAAATCATTTTCAGATGTGGAAGGCGACGTCGAAGGTGAAGGAATTTCAACATTTGAACTTAATGAATCTAGAGGAAAGGTTTCATCAAAATTAACATTAACACTTTCTCTAATCGTCCGTTTTGACCGATTATATACTCTATAAGAAGCAGATTCACGTGAGTATCCAACAAAAATTCCTTCATCAGCTTTTTCATCAAATTTGTTCAATTTATCTTTATCATTCAGAATGAAGCAACGACTCCCAAAAATATTGAAAAATTTAACATTGGGAATGCGGTTATTGATCAGTTCATATGGCGTTTTTTTGTGGGTTCTATTGATGATTGAACGATTTTGAGTGAAACATGTCGTATTAGGCTTCTGCCCATAGAGATAATGGGAGTTTAGAAAATGAAAGCATGGTACGAGCAACTTCAACCAAGGTACGATTTCGTCATTCAACAACCCCATTTTGTTGAGGTGTTCGGGCAGCATAAAATTGATGGGTTATACCAACTGATTCAAGAAAAGAATCTAAAGTTTGATTTTTGAATTCAGTCCCATTATCAGTATGAATGGTAATAACTTTTAAATCCAAGTTAGTTTGAGTTTTCTTGATGAAGGCTATGATGATATTAGCTGCTTCATCTTTTGAACGTAAGAAATAAACCCATGTATATCGAGAATAATCATCAACAATCACCAACACATACCATTTACCGGCTAAAGTTTGAACGCTCATGGGGCCACATAAGTCCATATGAAGTAATTCAAGCGGTTTTGAAGTACTTTGAACTGGTTTGGGCTTATGAGATTTTTTAGTCATTTTGCCCATTTCACAAGACGAACAAAGATGATCTTTAACAAATTTAACATCTGTAAGACCAGATACGTGGCCACCTTTCACCAATTTGTTGATATTTTTGAAATTAAGGTGAGAGAGACGACGGTGCCATAACCAAGATTCATCTGATGATGCTGTTGACATTAAACATACTTCTTCAAGTGGAACTACGTCATTTAGATTTATAGTAAATAGATTTGTCTCACGAGATCCAGTAAGAAGTTCTTCGCCATCATAGGTGCGAACAACACATTTCTTCGTACAAAAATTTACTTCCAAAGTTTTATCACAGAATTGACCAATACTAAAAAGATTGTGTGCAAGATCTTCAACATATGTCACATTTCGGATGATTAAATTGTGACGAATTATATCTCTAATACCCATAATAGCGGCTAAATGGTCATTCCCAAAACGAACAGTACCCAAATATTTGTCTCTAAAATTCGTTAATAAGTTCTTGTTTCCGGTCATGTGTCTTGAACAACCAGAATCAAGATACCATATATTCTACATAAAACAATTAAAACAAAAAGGTACCCAATCAGATATGGGTCCTACTCGATTAGTAAAACATGTTTTATGAAGAATATTTAAAGTGGATTGAATTTAGAGTTTTGGAGAACTGCAAGGAGGCAGTTTTGGGTTTGTTAATTTGATAGACCACTTTAAAGATTTCTCAGGAGAATGTAAAATCCAGTTTGATTGTTCATTTTTAATCCATGTATATTTTACAAACGTAGATGGTTTTTGAATTAGCTTGGGAGACGAAGTTGATAAACCTGTAACGACCCAAAATTTGTAAATAAATAAATTTATAAAAATTATGATAAATACGGATAAATCGTTTAAAGAACGTAGGAATTGGTTTCGTGTCATTTGGACACCGTACGAGAAAGTTATGGGCGAAACCGGGTCGAGACAAGGACGAAAAAGTGCAGCCCTGGCTGTACACCAAGTTCGCGCCGCGAAGTAGGACTTCCCGATCGGGAAGTCATATCAGGGAAAGGGACCAGTGGACGCGATGTGGTTCACGACTGGGTTAGCGAACGCGAAGTGGAAGAAGCGCATAGTTCGCGACGTGATGTATTAGTTCGCGACGCGAAGTCTGTTCGACAGACCTTAAATCGGGTTTTCAGCCATTTGTGCTATTTTCAAACCCTAGATACCTCTTTGGCGATTCTTGGAGCTCTAGTGCAGTTCTTGAGTGATTCCCTCCACGAATCTTGATAGATTTCACTCCTAGTCGAAGATTCAAGGTATATCTTCAATCCTTTGTAGTTGTAGCTTTAGATCGAAGGATTTAGAAGCTTGGGGTTGAAACCCTAGTTCTTGGGGTTATGGATTATGGTGATATAAATGGTGTACACACTTAATAGATGGTATATTAACAAAGGAAACAAGTGTATGATTATGAATTGTAAGAATCTTACGGGTTGGTTAAACCTAGGGTTTGGTAAATCACCATATTTGGGGGAAATGGATTGATGGGTGTTATCTAGAGGTAGATGAACACATTTGTAGTAGTTTGTGATGATAATCTTGTTGTGATAATTGTTTTAGACATTCGGTGAAGTATTGAAGTGGGCGAATTGTGAGCAAGGAACCGGCGTAAAGAATACGGTTGGAGCACTTTATTGCTAAGGTGAGTACGTGTGGACTTTACTGAGTACATAGTTATATGAAGTATTTTGATTACTTATGATTGGTCTATTTGATGTCTGTCTAGACTTATTATGTGTTGAGTTAGTATATATTATTGATATTATCTAACTAACTTGTTTGATGATTGATGTGATAGCCAAAGGCTTTAACTGGCATAACTGATAGAGTTATGATTAGAGATAGATGGTGGTGACGCGGGAAAGATCCCGGTCACTGAGACGAGTGTACATATGTTTGTACACAAAGCACTCGGGTGCTTCTAGTTCGCATATGTTTGCGTACTAGGTGATCTAGGAATCTAATGCATATATGTTTATGTATTAGGTTCGATTGTGTTCTATTACATATATGTTTATGTATTAGATATGACTGTGTTCTAGTGCATATATGTTTATGTACGAGATATGTATGCTAGGGAAGCAGGACTGATAGAGTTACCATAGAGTGACTAAGATGTATTGGTAAAATATAAATATGTATTTATATACGATGTGATACTTGATATTATTGGGGTCTAAACCCATGTAGCTCACGAGACATTTTTGTGTCTCACGTACTCCTTGTTTGTTTGCTATGTACTCAGGTTCTGGACCGAGGATTTAGGTGCGCATGGATTGAGATATGCGGGGCCTAGAGTAGAAGATCATTAGAGCGGATTGTGCTTAACCTTGGTTTTGATATATTTTGTAACACCAAACCTCATACTCTGATTTTCATATCAAAAGTTTTTGTAAATCCGTGTTTTGGAACTGGTCTTCTATTTATGAAAATGTTTTTATTTGGGAAATGTTTTGTATTAAAAATTGAGGTGTTACAAAACCGGATTTTGACAATTTAGGTGTAGAAACTACGCGATAAATTGATTTTGTCGATTTAGGTACAGAAACTATGCGATAAACAGATTTTGGCGATTTAGGTGCATAAACTATACGATAAACAGATTTTGGCGATTGATGTGTAGAAACGACATGATCAACTGTTTTTGGAGATTTATTTGTAGAAACTACACGATAAACTGATTTTGGCGATTTATGAGAAGAACGTGTAGTTGGTGATGTGTGAGATAGAGCGAGCATTGTTTTGCAGGGTTCTGGATAACGAATGGTACATGAATGAATGATTGAACCATTTTTATGAAGAACATCATGTCGTCGACCACAAGGAGCATCTTTTCTAACAAAATATCGTTCATCAAATTGAGAAATTGGTTTATTAGTTTTTCTATCATAATAATCTTGTTTGCCATTTTTATCTGTTTTAACAATCAAATTAACACCATTAACAGTGAAATTAACAGGACGATAAATTGCAGAATCATATACAATTTTATAAAGTGTAGCAGGAGAAATAAATGTTGTTGAGTTATTACATTTATTGGAATTAGAAAAAGAAGAAGCTAAAAACAAGGAAGATCTAGACTTCTTAAGCTCATTGGACTTAAGCATACTAGACTTAGACGACTTAGACTTCTGAGACTGCTCAACTTCTTTCACCCTGCCTTGCATCGGCTTCTTAAGCTTGGAATTTAAATTTCTATCTGAAACATTTAAACAGTGGAATTAGAATTTCTTTTTAAAATAGTAGGATTTTTAGGAGTAGAGAAATTGTCATTGACTGATGTAGGCTTTGAAGAAGCACTTTGATTTGAAACAGATTTTATCTCAACAATTTTATCTTCTAAATCATGAATTTTTGTTTGTAAAGCGGATTTTTCTTTGTCAAATGCCTTATGTGTTTCATCTATTTCGGTTTCCAATTGGCAACTTTTATTTTCTAGAATTAGAGAGGGTATGTAAATTTTGCGGGTAACTTTTTGTTGAAGTACAGCAGTACCCTTAATCTCAAATTCTTCTGGTGTAATAATTGGAAAATAATCCTCATTTTCAAATTTTGTCTTTTTAGTTTCATATGTTTTGTTTAATTCAGTGTAATTGAAACTAATTTGTACATTTTCATTTTTAAATCTGTTGAAAGCCTCAATTTCTTCTTCCTCATCTGTCATACGAATGAAGCTCTGCCAAACATCTACATGTATGTATTTAGAATCATACTGTGTTGGAAGCACGTTACAAGCCATCTTAAGATATTCTGGATTATTAGCTCCCAGTCCTTCTCTTGAATTGAAATATTTGAAGTCTTTAGGCTTGTTCAAATGAATTGTTTGATCAGTTTTTCCTCGTTTGGCAATTATTTCTTCTAAGTGTTTGATGTGAGAAGAAAGTTGAATTTTATCATGTTGAAGTTGATGAATGACATTCTGTTTGTTATTTAATTCTCGTGATGTTTTGATGTCATTTTCATGTAGGTTTTCAGATAACTCTTTTATTTGTGTGTTTAATGATTTAAACTGTTTCTCATTGTCATCGAATTCTTTTTGTTTACGTTCCAACCAGTTTTTAGTTATTTGATATTCATGAAACGTTCCAATGTATAACTTGTAATATTTATCATTTTGATCATTCGATGTTGAACTTTGTGTATTTTGAAGATTGGTTATTTCAATTTCTTTATCAGAAATTGTATGAGACAAATACTTAATATCATTCTCATATTTTACCGTCAATTCTGATACATGATTCTGTAACTTTAGATTATCTTTCTCAAAATGTTGATTTTGTTTAATACAATGAACAAGTTGTGCAATATGATGAACATATTGTTCATGTTCGTTTTCTAAATCAACTAAACTTTCTAGGAGTTTAGTATTTAATTCTTTTTCATTTAAAAGGTTTAGTTTTAAAGACTCAATTTCAGAAATTTGGTTCGTTACAAAACAGTTATCAGAATCAATTGTATTTGAAGAATTAGACAAGAGAGAACTGATTACCTCTATTTCTTTGTTAGCCTCTTCATTGAAACGATCAGAAATTTCAGCATTTTCACGTGCCATGAAACATAAATTTGCTGAATGTTCTTCATCCTCAGGATCTGATTCTTCCATCCACTGAAGATCCTCTGCTAATAACACCTTGCCAGTTTCAATTTGCTTGGCCATTAACATCTTGCGTTTAAAGTATTCAGAATCCCGAACTTTAGGTTTCTTGCAATCTCGGGAGAAATGACCAGCAATTCCACAATTATAGCATTTCTTTGTAGGAGCCAAAGGTGTAATTGTTGGTTTGTCAGTTGTGTTTGAAGCAGATGGTGCAGACTTAAAATTGGATGAAAACCTTTGATTGTTGTTTGTTGGCTTTGAATAGTACTTTTTCTCATATCTTGAGATGAAAGACATAGCTTGCAAGACTTGTTCCACTTCTTTCACCATTTCTTCTTTTGTATCCGTTACAGGTTCTTCTGTTTGTTCTTTCATTTTCCTAGATGAATTAGACTGATATTGTTTTTTAAGAAGAGCAAGAGTATCAAGAGTATTGGCGGTTTCTTGTTTGGTTTTGACGATGTCTTTCACCATTGGAACATTTTGAAGTAGATACTCATAAAGTTCATGAACATCAATTGAGCTAAGATCCTTATGTTGCATGGCACTGTTTCCAAACATGGCCCACTCAGGAAGAAGACTGTTGATGAACTTGATGTTGATCTCAAGATTTTCCTTTTTCAGATTGTTTCTTCGAAGTTCATTCAACAAATTGCAGTAACGATGATATGTGCTCTCTAATCCTTCCCCGGTTGTAGCTTTAAACGATTGATATGCATTAAAGTGGTAACCATTTTGGCTTTGTTTCCTAAAACAGTGCCCTCCATTTGCTTAATTTCTTATTTCATCCCATATTTCTTTTCCGGTTTCCAAACTATCTAAACTATTATAGATCTCATTTGGTAAACTTTAAAGGATGAATGAAAAAGATTGTAGATCAGCTTTAGCTCTTTGTTTTTGTTGAGCATCATATCGAGCTGGAGGAAGTGGAGCATCATTTGGTAAACTTTGAAGGATGAATGAAAAAGATTGCTTAAGTTCGACCGCCAAGAACTGGTGGATTTGCATTTGGTGCAGCAACGACATCTTCATAGAATATTGTGACACCAATTGTTAAGTATACTATCAAGTGTATGACAAATTGGATGTGAGTTTTGATTTGAGCATGTACGTATAAAATTGATTGGAATAGAGTCGTAGACTTATTGTGATAAATTCTTGCTATTTGAATTTTGTTGTTGGATTCCGAGGACGGAATCCTTTTAAGGAGGGTAGAGTTGTAACATCCTAAAATCGGCCTAGTAGTTTTAGGTATATTTGGTATATGATAAATAATTATTTGACCATATGTGGTATTATTTGGTTAATTATTTAAATGGTGTGATATTTTAACCATGGGGTTAAAATATCTTTTTACTGAGATATCTTATTGTGATTGTGATTTTTATATTCTTAGATCCTCCTTTGGATTGTGATTCTGAAAATATCTTCGTTGTTGTAAACAGAGCTCTTTTGGTATTTTAAATAAATTAATTACGAACTGGACCTTTCGTATTGTATTGCTTAAAAACTGAAAAAACACAATTGGTCCCCTTCCCCTTTTGTTTTGACGGATTGAAGAGTGGGGAGATCCCCACTTTGTCTCATTTCTTATCCATATCTCTCCATCTCTCTCTCTCTAGAAAAACCCAACAAAACATCCTTTAAATCTTCATAACTTCTTCATTTTAAGTCCAAATTTGGTGATTCAAGTTGCCAAATCACCATAAGAACTTCCTCTACAATATACCACCTTTAAAACACCCACAAAGTGACTGCGACACTGCCGAATTCAAGCCCTAAGCTGCGGTCCAGATTCTTACATCTTCATATCTTTGATTTAACCAAGTAGAACAACTCCATAGTTGTTCTTGGTGTCTCTTTAAGGTCCTTGCTTAGTTCTTGCTCATAAACTTTTTTTGTGTAGATCTTGGGGGTAAGATTTTATCTTTTGTTGTTTGTTCTTGAAGTTCTTGACAAAATGTTAAACTAGGTTTTTGTTAGTTGATGATTTCTTGATGAATCTTGTTAAATGATGTTCGTTTAGGTCAAATAACATGTTTAAGATGATCTTTGTAGTTTGTAATTAGTCATATCATGAATTGATAGTTTTTCTAGATTAAAGATAGTGTTTGGTTGATTTTTGGTGAAAAACCCGTAGGCTAAAATTTGGCAGCTTGTTTGCCAAATTTTGGCGATATTGCAAAAATCATATAAAATGAACCGTAACTCCGTTTTGGGCGTGCGACCAGTCGTTTTAAAGGTATTCGAGTCTAGTTTAATTATATCATACTTTCCTGGACTGATATGGTCAGAACAGTACTCGGATTTCTGAGTTAGTAAAAGGTGTCGAACGTGTCCTTTTCGGGTCAAGCATGTATTAAGAAAAGTTTGGGTGTCTCAAAGTATAACTTGTAAAACATGAAATTGGCCTTAATAGGGCTATTGACGTGATTTTAAAATAAATAGTTAAACATGATTGTGGTTATAATGGTTTTGACCCGTTCGATAAATAACTAGCCAAAATTATGTCTTATGATCATAATGGTCATTTTAAGTCAAGTGGTATGTTGAGTTGGTTATAAATGAGCTTGAATTTGGTTAACTAGATATGACTTGCTATATATGGTAGCTTATGGATAATAGTTATGAATTGCTTATGTTATAATGATGTTCGAGTTTTGACTCGTTTGGGCCATTTGGTAGTACAATGACTTGTAGCTTGAATTACGTAAGTATAAGTGATTTTTACTTGTTTATGTGTTAGAAATGTTATTGATAACATTTGGTGGTTGTTAAGTTGTTATGTATTTTGGTGAATTGTAAGTTGATGATATGATTGTAGTTGTAGAATGTATTATTGTTTAATAATCCGGTTTTGACCCATTTGAATGTAAGACTTGCAAAACGACTAGTTGACTTGTATGTAAGTGTAAATGGTCATGACATGTTCCTATGATGATGCAAGTGTTTATTTATCTAGTTGGTGCAAGTGTTAGTGTTAAATGTATATTTAACATAGTTCATACTTTTGGTGGAATTATGTACTAATTCGGTATTCCTTCAGACTAACAGGAAACGGGAGGACAACTCAGTGACATTAGACTACTGAGTTGGTGACAAGGAGAAGGTTACGGTGAGTGGATTTAACCTCCAACTGGTGTTTGGTTACAATCGGTTCGGTATTGCATGTTTGGCAGGAAAAATGCAGGAAAATACAGGAAAATTGCAGGAAACACCCGCTGTCGCGAGTTCACGATCGTGAACTCTAGTTCACGTTCGTGAACTACGATCGTGAACTACGATCGTGAACTTCAGGTTGCGGGTTTTCGGGTCGTTTTTCGTGAAGGAATTATGTGCACAGTTGGTCAACCTATGATGATACATCCATGCCTACGAAACACTTAAGGGTCACACCGGTGAGTGCATGTAATACGAACAAGTTATGCAACGATACTACGAAGAGGAATGATTCATAATAGTCATTATGAATCAGTTAAGTATTACGTTAAGTTTAACTTATTACTAGATTAGTTTAACTAACTAATTAATACAAGTAGTTGTACATTTACTAGTTAAGTAAATTTACAATGTGTTAGTTATAGATTATCCATGATATGATTTAAAGCTATTAAATCATATTGTAATTGGATAATATTATTGTATAAATTATATAAAGGTTATTATATAATTAACTATTAAAAGTATAAATACAAGTGTATAATTTCGTGTATATGGGTACCGAAATTATAGTGTGTTAATACTAGACATTTGATAGTTAAGTGCAATAATAATAAACTAGTTAAAACTATAAGGGTTTAAAGTGTAAGAGATAAGTTTAATTAAGAGATTAATCTTAATTAAACTAGAAGGGTCCTAAGCGTAAGTCTTTCTAATATAAATAGAATGCATGGGGTTCCTTATTCCTAGATCACCATCTCGAAACCCTAGCCTCCTCCTCTCCTTGGTTTCGGCCGAACACAACCCCAAGAACACAACACTTTGTGTTCTTCGTGTTCTTCATTCGTTCTTCGTGTTCTTCAAGTCTTGAAGATCCAAGATCGCTGCAAGTGATCAACTAGAAGATCGTTCGTCGTGTTCATCATCAGTGGACTTATCTTAAGCATTAACCTAAGGTATGTTTCATGGAACACATCTTCTTCTTCTCCTCTTGTTCGAAGTCGAACCAAGAACCCTAGGGTTCTTGGTAGTAGTCGACGAACACACACAAGTATGTGTGTGTGTTCGAGTTCTTCGTACAAGGTGTATTTCTTGTTAGCCTAATCTAGTTTTCCAACATCCCAATCCTTTAGGATTTAAGGATTAGGTTTAATCCCAGTTCCGCATTTAGGGATTAAATCAGCTAGTTAGTTTAAACCGGTCAAGAACAAGTTCATGTTCTTGGTCAGCAAGGTTCGAACTCATGTACTAGGTGGTCGACCCAAGTGGTTGATCAGTCGCATGGTGCGTAGTAAATCCCTACATTTCGGGAGCGAATCTTTGACAGTGTGCTTGTTTGGTACCTGTTTGATCGGGTTAAGCGAGATAGGATATGTGCACATAGATGAAGAGGTTTTGCTTGATTGGTAGCAACAACTCGATTTGATTGGTAACCGAGGATAGGGATGTCAGTGTCAGATGGATAACGGTTGGGCATAGTGTATCAACGAATCGTGGTATTCGGACCTTACCTGTATGCGTTCACGTAAGGGGGTTTACTGGTGAGTTGGGTACAGGCCATCGGGTACCATTGTTTGGCCGACAATGGTTTTACGCTTCCGGCAGGACCCCCGATCTCCCTAGACAGTTAGTGGTTTAGTGGAACAGTGGTTAAGTGGTTACGAGGAGTAACGATCGTGGAGATGTTGGTGCTTGCTTGTTGTGCTTTACATAATTTGTAGATTATGTACATTCACTTAGCTTTGTGCTAATCCCTCCCTCGTTGACTCTTTTCAGGTTGATCGGTGCATTGGACGGAATGAGTGACCAAGCTCAATTGGATATGTTTTGTAAAATGAGTCATGTCGTTAAGTGACACCGTTTAAATACTATTGTTTTGGAGTTTATTATGGGACGTTTGGTCTGTAAACCTAAACCTAGAACTTATTATTATCTTTATGCTTCCGCACATCTTTAAAAAAAACGTTTTCTAAATTTTGCGGTGTTACAAATTGTTGATGGAATTGATCGAATTTTGATTCTATTCCTATTAGAATCGATGGAGAAACGTTTATCTTCAATCAAATCATTGATTCGAACACAAAAAATTTCAATTTAATTTCACAGAGCTCGAACACGAGTTTTTCTTCAAATTCTCAGATCTTGATCGAATTACCACGAATTTGGATCTACTCTAAGAGAGTTTTTGCTCTGATACCACTTGTTAGATCGAATGCAATAGAAAACTAGCTAATTCATGGTGAATTGATCAAAGTAGAAGAAACTAGTGTGTGAAGTGTGTGTGTTCTTGGTGTTTGAGTTGAGAGAGAAAGATGGAGGGAAGAGATGCTTTCAAAATGTAAACTCAATTAAGTGAATGGAAAGCTTACAATTAGTAAATGATAGATTCCCTTAAATACCTATCTCACTAATCATCATGATTAAGGCTAATGACTAGTTTATCATTTATACAATATTAAACAACTAGTCCCCTAACTATTGAATACAATATAAATGACCCCAACAGGCGGTTTTTACCTTAGATTTTCCTTCTTATTGACAGCCCTTATAGCTGTCATTATCATTTTCCATAAGAAAATACAAGTTCCATGAATCAAATCTTCTGCAAATTGGTTTACAAAATCTACGGATTTCATCCTTCATTTAGTACCATAACTTATTAACTATTACGACTAAGGCTAATGACTAGTTTATCATTTATACAATATTAAACAACTAGTCCCTAACTATTGAATACAATATAAATGACCCTAACAGGCGGTTTTTACCTTAGATTTTCCTTCTTATTGACCGCCCTTATAGCTGTCATTATCATTTTCCATAAGAAAATACAAGTTCCATGAATCAAATCTTCTGCAAATTGGTTTACAAAATCTACGGATTTCATCCTTCATTTAGTACCATAACTTATTAACTATTACGACCTCCGATTCAAAATAAGTGCTACACTTCTACTTTCACGGTTTTTGAAGCAAAATAGTGTAATGATGGTTAAATTAGATTAATTGAATGATTAGTGGATAATGGATCTCACATTTTTTGAATAAAGTGGGGTTAATGATGTTTAAAAGTAAAAAGTAAGGGTAAATGAGACATTTCACTTTGTTAAAGTAGATAGTTAGTGGATGTGAGTCCTACTATTTTTTACCATTTATGGAAAGTGTAGTACTTATTTTGAATTACTCATTTATGAAAAGTGTAACACTTATTTTGAATAGGAGGAAGCATAAAACTTTGCTAAAGATGAATTGTGATGTTTTGTCCTATTATGCGGGTTTTACAGATTTTATTAATTTTAAGCAACATATTTATTTAACAAGGAAAAATCATGTCTGACCGCTGAAGCACTTATATTGTGAACCAAATGTCCTATGCTCGAATGTCATTTTCCTGTTTTAATTTTAATCTTTCCATTAATTTTAATGTTGTACAAAATGACAATTTACTACCTATACTTTAAGTTTTTTAAAAATACACTTTACTCCCATAAACTTTGGTGGGTAATGATATATTACTTATAGGGTTTGTCAAAACTTGACACGACACGACAAAAATACACGAAATGAAATTGGGACGAAACTGAAATTTGAATTTGTGTCGTGTTCGTGTTGTGTAAAACAAGCACGAAGTCGTGTCGTGTTCGTGTTCAGAGATTAACACGAAATTGACACGATAGTTATGATTTTATCGTGTTTGTCGTGTTTTTAACATGTAATAAGTAAGAAATTTGTTATTTATTTTGTGTTGTCGTGTTTATCGTGTCATCGTTTTTTAATCATGTCGTGTTCGTGTTAGCAAAATAAAACACGACTTCGTGTCGTGTTGTTTTCGTGTTAAACGTTTTCGTGTCGTGTCGTGTTATCCAGAAACACGAAACGATAGCACGGTTTGACAGTCCTAATTACTTAGTAGTAGGTAATGATTGATTACCTTGAAACAAATCAAGCATTTCTAATGGTAATCAATAGCATTACTCACACCTCAATCCCTCCAACAAAGCACATCCTTAATAGTAGTACTCACTCCGTCCTAAATTTATTATCCACTACAAAAAAACAAACAATATAAAAAAAGTACATTAATTATATTATGTCACCAATTAAATTTTCTCTTTTCCACTTAAATATTTTTTGATTTGTTGAAATTTAAGAAAGACATTTTTTAAAGGACAAACTAAAATAATATACTAAACAATAAAATGAGATGGAAGGAGTATTAAATATCCAAGTTACATTTAGTAAATATGTATTTATTGATTTTGATATAGTATGAAATCTTGTAGTAATATCTACTATTACTTTACAGAAAAGGGAAAAAGTAAAATTACTAAATTAATATTAATTAAAGAATAATTAAATATATGGTTTCCATGCCACAAGTGTACACGTAATTCTGACAAGGAAGTATCATAAATGTCAGATAAAAATAATATGTAGATAGATACACAAAAAAAAAGGATGGGATAAACAATACAATAATTTCTTGTAGTGTATGTATATGTATATCTTTCGTTGTGAAATACGACCTAGATATTTAGTAAAATATATAATATCGCGGCTCGCACCGAGGCAAACTCTGAATACTAGATGACCTCAAATGTAAATTCAGTTTGTGTATTCAAATGTGAATGAAATGGTTCTTAAACATTTAGTGGTTTGTATTTGAACTAACCATGTATGTATTATTGTATTATATGTATATTTTAAATAGTTATTTATATGGTTGGTTGGTAGGAGTTTTGATTCTTGCTTAATATTTTAGCTTGTTTAATTATTTAATAAAAATATTATTATGGAGATATAACAACCATTGGATAGTGGAACTTTGAAGCATCTTCACATGTGGGTGAGGACTCCTCGTATTGTCCGACGCCCAAATAAACTCATGGCATGTATCTATATATACTTAAAAAATGAGTTCCAAAACCGAAGTTGTAATAAATTCGATTGTCATTACTCTATAAACGCATTCATTACTCCAACCGTTACACAATAAAAAGTTTAAGAGTTTAAACGTAACAAAAGTTTAATGTCATTTAAAACAATCCCCATATGAATCGTTTATTATACGGTAGTGTTAAATGCCATTTAAGTAACATTCTTACGTTGACCCATATGAAACACAAACTTTAAATGTATCAAAACTTCTCCATATGAAACGTTAAATAAATTCCCCATAACTCCAACAAAACTACAAACTTACATTCTCATTAATAAATTCCCCATATGAAACGTTTATTATACCATGCATGAAATGCCCCAATTAACACGATTAAAACTTTGAATGTAAACGTAGCAATCATAACTCCATTTAAAACTAAAAGTGGGCATTTAACAAAGATATTCCGAAACCCCCAAACATTATGAGTACTGTAAATGCCCCAATTAACTAATCATCAAATGTAGAGAGAGGAATACTAAGGAGTTGGTTTTATTGTTGGGGTTTTCTATTTAAGCTAGAGAAATGATGTGAGATCTAAACGGGTCACCTGATCGGAGAAAGAACGACCCATACTAACCTGACAGCATCCGTATAATCTAACTCCAGCTCATCGGTTTTAAGAAAACGTACGACGATTTGGCAAAACTAACTTGATTTTCATTTTAAATGCCATGATTTCAGGATCTCATTACTCGATGAGGAGCTCTATATGCCAAGTTGTCATGTTCATATATACGGAAACGCTTGATCAATAGGTATGTATTTCGACCTACCATTACAATATTTGGTAATCATAGATGTTAAGACAAGAATTTATTTTCCAGTGTGGCCCGCCATCATCTTAAGCATGCTGCCCAAGTTTGATAGTAGTATTAAAAAACCAATTGTACCTTTCATTTGTAACGGGAGAATCTAATTTTTTTTAGCCAATTTTTGGATTGCATGATAAAATGGTATAATTTCCACGTTCTAGAAGCTCTCAGTATCGTGGGGTTATTTTTAGCTTTATATTCCCATTATTTACTCAGTTTTCTTGCATTCGCATTGCATTTTTTATTATTAAATTTTTTTAAAATACTAAAAATAATATCATTCGATTTTCTTTGTATTTATAATCATTTTCTTGAATTGTCATGATTCAGGGATTCTTGAAAACATGTGTACTTTTGTATGTTACATTTAATTTACTTTTGCAATTAATTAACTTTATTTATTTCAAGATTATATATACATACATACTTAAATATTAATGGTTTTAATTAACTTATTATGTCTCTTTTTGTAATAACAGGTGGATTTGACACAACACATGCAGCACGGTGAGGATGAAATTAATATACATAACTAAATAAAATTAATCTATATCTATATCAAGGAGGTCGAAAACTCTAATTGAAATGTCGAGCTTTAATGGGTTTATGTACAGCTTAAGCCTACTTATTTGAGGCTAATGGTCATTTCAGTCAAGCACAAATATTGTTTGTATTAAATTAATGGCCACGCTGCTTAAAGTTTGGTCGTTATAGTAGCACATAACAATTTTTAATTAATTAAAATCATATCATTTAATATTCTATTGCAAGCTTTATAATATATATATAGATATTTTTTTTTCTGTAATCACATGCAACTCATCTAAAAAGATTGCTTCTAAAAGGTAACATAATATCATTTTATAGATTATAATTATTCTTTTTTTTAAATAAAATTTTATACTTTGCTTTGCAGGCATACCTAATTTACATGTGGTCGATTGAAGATATATATCATTGTTTATCAATAGTTGTGTTTATAAAAAAATACGTTAATCTTTGTAGTGAAAGTTATGTGTTATGAATAACATGTTTTTTTTATATGTTAATATAAACACTCATGTTTTCTTACACGACACACAATTTGCTATGTTAATATTTTGTAGTCTATCCGAATTCCTAATAACTCATTATCATGAACAAAGCCCGTGCATCGCACGGGCCATGCTGTCTCGTTATAATGAAATGAAACTCTTTCTCAAACAAATTTAATTCAACTTTTTGCAACTATTTGTTTTATCAGTAAAAGTCATTTTTCGATAGTTAATATTTTGCAACTGAATGACAACTACAGAGAGAGAAACATATTAACATAGATGTTAAAATGACAACTATAACGATTAATCTTCATACTTCTCTTTTAAAATGATTGTATATTAGTATATATTATTAATGTTGTATAAAAGTCGTATTTTTGTATAATGATAATCCTAATCCATTATATATAGAAATGGATTTAATAAGATTAAAGGTGATCCGGTGCTTGGTTGGATTGATTTGGAGGTATTATGAACATAAATATTTGTAAAAATAAGATTTTGACGCGGCATTTTCTAAGGAATTTTGATTTTCCTTTGCAAATCGTGTGGTGTCAAGTAACAAACTACTCTGGTATTCCATGTGCCTTCAATCTACGTAGATATTCTCCACTTGCGTTTGTCTTAGTTTTAAAGCTAATTAATTAATTAATTAATACTAAACACACAACACAATCGAACAAAATCTAATAATCAACTTAATCCCCTAACTAATCAATTATTTTTATGCTTATAATTATGAGATTTGAATTTGATCATTGATCATGTATTAATCTACGGTTCGATGGCAAACACGTATCGTTTATTTTAAAAGATGTTTATCTAACTTGTACTTGTGTTAAGGACATTTAAAGAATATTGAATTTTCAATTAGATTAAAAAGATATTTATTGATGGTGATAGTGATGGTAGTCATTATAATAATATAAGTTTAAAGATTAACAAATATAATATGATACATATGTAATTACAGTTAAATAATCAACATGTATTTTAATAGTCCAGTTGGTAAGAAACACTTACTAATAACATGAACATCTAAGATTGATGCCAATTTTCCCTAAACATAAATATTTCTAGAAATAGCATACTAATTTTCCCTAGACATAAATATTTCTAGAAATAATAAGTAGGTTGGATGAAAATTAAGGATTGTTAAATTGAGAATATTCTAAATGCATTATATATACTAAATTGATATTTAGAAAATTGTGAGGTAATTAAATGCGGTTTAATATGTTTTTTCAGAATAAGTAAAATAATTTTTTTTTTTTTTTTTTTTGAACGGCAAGGGGACCCTTAAGGGCTTCGGCAGTGCCATCACCCTTAAGGAACCCGCAAAAAGAAACTATTATTAAGAAAAGCTAGCAAGAAGCTAGCACAAAGTACATCCAAACCAAAACGGAAAAACAACCAAACATCCCGACAAAAGGACCGGGAAAAACAAAGAACAACGTAAACTCCAAACAAAACCAAACCAAACCAAACAAGATTAAAAACAATCAATCGGATTTGTCACCCAAGTCGGCCAACTATCTCCCATATAGGATCTTCTCGAGCGATTCTTCATCCAAAGATAAGAGAAGGTTTGGATGTCGGAAAAAACAACATCCGCAGAAACATTAACCCTCCTATTGAAGACATTATTGTTTCGAGCCTTCCAAATAACCCATAAGAACACGAAAATAACACCGGAGAACGCTTTGAGCTTGTTCCCCGTGAGACCGACGTTATTACCCCATGGGAGAATCTGGGAAATGGAGGTTAAATCCATCCCAACGACACCCCACCACACCCTAATACGGTTGAGAATACCTTGAGCAAAAGTACACGATGCAAAAAGGTGATCTTCACATTCATCATCGAGATCACATATCGGACAGCTTAAGGATAGCAAAGTAACCCCTCTCTTGTCAAGATTAACCTTGGTAGGCATACGACGGTGGCCAATCTTCCATGCGTTAATACAAACTTTAACCGGAACCCAATTATTCCATTTAAAGTGCTCAATACTTGCCGAAGGCAGAGATATGTTGTCATAAACGTACCTCAGAGAAGAAACGGAAAAGTTCCCGTCTCTCTCAAGCACCCATGAGACGGTATTGGGTTGGCCCAACCCACCGGGAGTCTCGGTAAACCAACTCAGAATTGGAATGTTGATTTTATGAAATTCCTTTATAACTTTGAGAACGTTTCTCCATAAGCCGGGAACTTTCCCAACCGAGTTAATTCCTACAATTCCACCATTTGAGCCATGAATAGCTTGTATGGAGCGTTTCCAAAGAGAATTATCGTCCGTTTTGAACCTCCAAATCCATTTAGATAAAAGAGCAAGATTTAAAGCTTTTAGACTTCCAATACCAAGGCCCCCGTTATCTTTGTCATTTAAAATAACCTTCCAAGCAACCCACGAGATCTTCTTTTCATCCCCGGTGTGACCCCAAAAAAACCTAGCCCTTTTGCTTTCAAGGCTAGAAGTAATCTTAGTCGGGGCTTTAAAGATAGAGAAGAAGTAGGTACCGAGACTTCCCAAAACCGCCTTCAAGAGGGTAAGACGTCCACCAATAGATAACGAATTGGCCTTCCACTTGGAAAGCTTAGAGTGAAATTTGTCAATAACGGGCGCCCAAGATTCACATTTGTTCATGGAAGTACCAACGGGCATTCCAAGAAATGAAATCGGAAGAGAACCCGACTTGCAAAAATGTTTCAAAGCCAATCTGTCAACATCGATCTTGTCCACGCCCACCCCATAAAAAATAATTTTTTTTAAATGAATCAATATTTTTTACCAAACAAGTGCTACGTAGCTAACTCTCATTGTTTTACACTAAGTTTTCAAACGATGGAGTAAGTGAAGAATGCATGCTAACAATTGACATAGTTTTATAATTACATCTTTGTAGATAAGCTGTCTTCATATGCCAAACACATAAAGTTTTATTTTAACAAACTAAATTTACATATTGATAATAGTTTAGGGTTGGAAATTGTTATTTACTCTTTAAAGTATAGGGGGTGATAAATATACTATATATTTTAATGGATCTACTACAATTGATGTTTCATACATTTATATATTTTACAGGTAGTATATAAAGTAAAAGTTAGGGTAGAAAAATTAATTTCCTTAAAGTATGTGAGAATGTGACGTAATCCATGACCAAATCAACCTGACTCGAATAAACTAATTAAACAAAAGATATGTATGAATTATGATCCTGCACACATGTTCTTTGAAAGTTCGAGTTATAAAAATTGAATATAAACTTTGGTGGCTATTTTTTTTTCTTTTTATTTTATTGATATAATTATTGGTACTTTCTTCATCTGAAATCTGAAATTCTGAAAAGAAATATATATATATATATATATCAAGAACCAGGTCATATACACTATAAATATTAATATATGATAAATAAAGTTCAAAACAACAGAATTAATCGAAAAAATAAAAATAAATACACATTGTACTCGGGTGGATGACCATTTTAAATGGATGCAATAAACCAGTGCCGATAAATTACAGGGCAATGATAAAGAGTTCTAACTATATACTCCCTCCATCCCATTTTTATTATCCACTACAAAAAAAACATACAGTTTAAGAAAAGTACATTAATTATACTATGGTCACACTCAAATTTTCCCTTTCCCACTTAAATGTTTTTTGATTGGTTAATATTTAGGAAAGGACAATCTTTGTGGGACAAACTAAAATAGTATTATGAACAATAAAAATGGGACGGAGGGAGTATTTAAAAGTAATCTTATCAATACATAATTACATAATCTTACTCCTTATTAAAAGGTTTAGGACTACTAAATATAGAAGTACATCCTTAAACTTAATCTTATTTCTATTTTGGGTAACATCTTAAACATCACAAAAATAAAAAAAATATTGCTTACAGGATTCGAAGCAAGACCTTTTGCGAGTACGGATTGTGTGTTAACCAATTGATCTACTTGATATTTTGTTTTATCCCAACAACTAAGGTATATAACTTTTAACTTCAACATAACTAAAAAACTCGTATTTTAAAAAACACCAATTTCAGATTTAAGGAAACTTATGAGATATTCAACATAACTAAAACGATCCATATTTAAAAAAAACGTCAATTTCGGATTTAAGAGAACTTATGAGATATCTTTATTAAACTTTACAAAATTAAAATTAATATCACCCACCATCCGCACGACTACAACCAGCAGGCACTATCACTACTGTCGTCACCACCCACTACTTGATCGTCGTCAAATTTAGTCACAGGGTACCCGTCGCCGCATTACGAGGGTAACCTACTAGTTTTATTATATGAGTCTAATTCTTATTCAGTTGATTTATAGATTAAAATTTTAAGTTACTAAACTTCTCCGTATTATTTAAGTTTAATCACCCTTCTTGACCATATGGGCTTGTCAGTAGAGATGCGACCGGGTACGAGTAGTAGTGGGTATTGTAAAACCCGTACCCGTACCCGACCGCTATTCTCATACTCGTACTCGCCCCGTACCCGGTCAAATACCCGTCGGGTTCGGGTAGAAAAATCCCCATCGGGTACGAGTAACCCGACGGGTACCCGTTCTATAAAAAAATTAAAAAATATATCTAAAACATTTAATACTCTTAGTTCGTTCAGGCTTATTTCGTTCAATACGTTATGGACTAACGGGAGACGAGCCATATTTTAACCATTATTAAATCGGGCTAATGAGAGATTAAGAGTTGGGCTAAGTTTGAGTAGTGACTAGTGAGCTAAGTTTGAGTAGTGACTAGTGGGCTAAATTTGTATTAAAAAAGTTACACATTAATATATATATTCGTGTCGGGTATAAACGGTGCGGATATTATAAAACCCGTACCCGCTCTCGGTATGAAATTTAAACTCATCCCCGACCCGTTACCCGTTTAGACGGGTAATACCCGCCCCGTAAGACTCGGATACCCACGGGTACCCAAACCCGCGGGTTAAATTTGCATCCTACTTGTTAGTTTACACGTGCCTTTCAAATTTATTGGTCAATTTTTTTTGGAAACGGCTTTGAATTAAACTTAAAAAACTAGCGACACGCTAGAAAAAAAAAACAATTCAACAGTTACAAGGTAAAATAAGCCACTCCGACCAACTAACACTATAATTCTTCTTACGATTACAAATCCAATTAAACGCTACTTCCTTAATAGAATCTGATGCAGGAGCATCTAATATTATTTAATAATAATTTTTAGTTGTTATCTTTTATTTGAATGTTTAATAATAGGATTGCTTAGGAAATTATATTCCTATCCAAATCCTCGTTTTTAGGAATTAGAATTACGTATCTGTGTTTTCTTTGTTCCCCATATATATGGGATCTTTTGTTCTTTAGGAATGGACTTGATTTTTATTTTTAGTTTGAAAACCTACGGGTGATTATTATTGAGAAGTTCTTGACTTCTTTGTGATTCTTGGCCATTTGATTATCGATCCGCATCATTTGGTATCAGAGCTAGTGATAGACAAATGGCGGGGCGTGGAAGACCTCCTCGTAATGCTGCTCGCAGAAACGCCGACCGAGGCAGCGATGTTGAACAACGAGACCCACGCGATGTTGAGATCGAACGCCTACAACAGAGAATTAGAGACCTCGAAATCCAACACGAGATTCACGATGAGGAAACTGAATCGAACCCTGACGTTTACGAGGGCGACGAAGGTGATAATCCTTTCGGTGTACATCGCCAGAATCTTCGTGGGATGAACCGTGATGATCCTTTGCGCAACTTTGGGATGGAAATAGAGATCCCCGAGTTTGTGGGAAAGGCCCATCCGGATGATTTTATCGATTGGCTGAGCACGGTTGAAAGAATTTTTGATCTGCGGGATATTCCCGAGCACTTGAAGGTGAAGCTTGTTGCAATTAAACTCCGAAAATCTGCGTCCCTTTGGTGGGACCATAACAAGAAACAACGTATGAGAGACGGGAAATCCAAGGTGGAGACATGGTCGAAGATGAAGAAGTTGATGCAAGCAAAATTTCTTCCTGTGAACCATAGACAAGAAGCATTTATAGAATATCACAATTTATCTCAACGGGCATCATCTGTTGAGGATTTTATCGCTGAATTTGATCGACTTCGGATGAGGTGTGCCATAGAGGAAGAAGAGGAACAAGTCATAGCTCGATTTTTGGGTGCTCTCAGGTCGGATATTGCCGATGTTGTTCATCTTCAACAATATTGGACCTACATGGATGTGTGTAGGCTAGCTCTTAAAGTAGAAAAACAATTAAAAAATCGGGGTCGATCAACAGGCAACCGAGTAACGAACCCATCTCGGCTACCCCCAACACAAACATCATCGTCACAACAACCTGATGTAACAGCTAGTGCTTCCGTTAAACCAACTAACGCACGCGTTATTCGTTGTTTTAAATGCCAAGGATTGGGCCACCTCGCCCGGGAATGTCCAAACAAACAACTGGTCACATTTGTGGATGATGTTGCACCTATATATGATACCGAAAACGATGCAGACATGGTAGAGGAAACCGAAGAAATTGTGTACGCCGATCATGGGGAGGCTTTAATAACTCAACGTGTTTTGAATGTGGATGTGGTGAAATCCGTTGATGACTCGTTGTGGCTTCGGAACAATATATTCCGTACAAAATGCACAACTAAAGGAAAAGTTTGTACTATAATCATTGACAGTGGAAGCTGTGACAACATGGTTGCAACAAGTATGGTTGAGAAGCTTGGTCTCCACGCAGAAGATCACCCGGAACCATACCAGCTCACCTGGTTAAAAAAAGGTAGTGTTGTCAAGGTTAGTAAGCGTTGTCTTGTACAATTTTCGATTGGAAAAAAATATGTTGATGAAGTGTGGTGTGAAGTAATCCCCATGGATGCTTGTCACATCTTGTTAGGACGACCTTGGCAATATGATCGTAAAACTAAACATGACGGTTTTCGGAATACTTATAGTTTTATAAAGGATGGAGTCAATATTGTGTTAGCCCCACTTGACACAAGACAAAATCCTACTGATGCATTTATGTTGACTAAATCACAATTGATAGGATTTACAAAGCTCACCCCACATCCAATTATGCTTGCTTTAGTAGTAACGGAGACGAACCCAACGTCACCGTCAATACCAGATTTAGTTCAACCGTTATTGTCTCGGTTTCAAGATGTATTGCCTGATGAAATTCCACCCGGCCTACCCTTAATGAGGGAAATACAACATTGCATCGACTTTTTACCAGGTGCCACTATTCCAAACAAGCCTGCATATCGTATGAACCCTAAAGATTTTCATGAATTACATAGACAGGTGACCGATTTACTTGACAGAGGTTTGATCCGCGAAAGCATGAGCCCGTGTGCTGTCCCGGCTTTGTTAGTACCGAAACATGATGGCACTTTTCGCATGTGCATAGATAGTCGAGCTGTCAACAAAATTACGGTTAAATATCGCTTCCCAATTCCTCGTTTTGATGATTTAATCGATCAATTACATGGAGCAAAAATATTTTCAAAGATTGATTTGCGAAGCGGGTACCACCAAATTCGCATGCGTCCGGGAGATGAGTGGAAAACCGCTTTTAAAACACGTGACGGTTTGTACGAATGGATGGTGATGCCGTTTGGATTATCTAATGCCCCGAGCACCTTCATGCGTCTCATGAACCACGTATTTAAACCTTTTATTGGTCGCTTCGTTGTTGTTTATTTTGATGATATATTGATTTTTAGCAATGACACAAAACAACACCTATCACACCTTGAACAAGTTTTTTGTGTTTTGCAAGAACAGAAGTTATATGCGAATAAAAACAAGTGTCATTTTCTTGCTAGTGAAGTTATCTTTCTTTGGTATGTGGTTTCCGGGGAAGGCATTCGTATGGATACTACAAAGGTAGAAGCAATTTTGACTTGGCCTACACCGACTACAATACATGATATTCGTAGTTTTCATGGATTAGCATCTTTCTACCGACGTTTCATTCGAAATTTCAGTAGTATTATCGCTCCAATGACGGAATGCATGAAAGGTGGAAAATTTAAGTGGACTAAGGAAGCCGACAAAGCGTTTGCAGAATTGAAAGAACGAGTAACACAAGCACCGGTGTTAGCCCTCCCTAACTTTGATGAAGTATTTCAAGTTGAGTGTGATGCCTCCGGACTTGGTATAGGCGGAGTCTTGAGCCAAAATCAACGACCGATCGCTTTTTTTAGTGAAAAGTTTAATGAAGCTCGTCGCAAGTACTCTATTTACGACAAGGAATTCTATGCAATTATTCGGAGTTTGGATTATTGGCGTCATTATTTATTGTCTAATGAGTTTATTCTCTTTTCTGATCATGAGGCACTAAAATATATAAATGGTCAACATAAACTTAACCCTCGTCATGCCAAATGGGTGGAATATTTACAAGCCTATTCATTTGTTATTCGCCATAAAGCCGGTTCTGCCAACATTGTTGCTGACGCATTAAGCCGTCGCCATGTGCTCATTTCGTCATTAAAAGTCCAGGTATGTGGTTTCGATTCATTTCGTGACCTATATCAGGATGATCCAGATTTTAAAACCATATGGCGCGCTTGTGCTACTATACCATTTCGGGATTTTTCAAAACATGAAGGGTATCTTTTTAAAGGTTCTCGGTTATGTGTTCCATTGTGTTCTCTTCGGGACTCTATTATTTTGGAGAGTCATGCAGGGGGTTTAGCGGGACACTTTGGGAGGGACAAGACCATCGACTTAATTCATAGTCGTTTTTACTGGCCCAAAATGAAGCGTGATGTTTCCCATATCATTGCAAGATGTCGTGTTTGCCATATTTCCAAAACTCACCATACTAATGCCGGTTTGTACACCCCGCTGCCGGTACCCACAGGCCCATGGGAGGATGTTAGTTTGGATTTTGTCATGGGATTACCCCGCACACAACGACAAAAAGATTCGATCATGGTTGTCGTTGACCGGTTTTCTAAGATGGCCCATTTTGTCCCATGTTCTAAAACGTATGATGCGAGCCAAATCGCAAAGTTATATTTTGCTGAAATTGTTAAGCTCCATGGTGTACCACGAACTCTCACATCGGACCGAGATGTCAAGTTTGTGAGTCATTTTTGGCGCACTCTTTGGACGCGTATGGGTTCAAAGTTGCAATTTAGTAGTTCTCACCATCCACAAACCGATGGACAAACCGAAGTTACTAATCGAAGTTTGGGTAATCTGTTGCGTAGTCTTATCGGTGATAATCCAAAACAGTGGGATCTTACTCTCCCGCAAGCTGAATTTGCTTATAATCGATCTACTAATCGCACCACCGAAAGTAGCCCGTTTTTTATCGTTTATGGCCGCAATCCACTTACGCCACTTGATTTGACACCAATCCCACTTACTGAGCATGTTAGTGTTCCTGGAGATGATCGATCTAAGCAGATTAAAGAGCTTCATGCGAGAGTACATGACACAATTACTAAACACAATGAAAAATATCAGATTCAAGCCAACAAGCATCGTAAGCGGGTTTTATACAAAGTGGGTGATCTCGTTTGGATTCATTTGCGTAAAGAACGGTTTCCACCTGGTCGTTTTGGTAAGTTGCAACCTCGTGCCGATGGTCCATTTCGGGTTGTTAAGCGGATTAATGACAATGCATATAAAATTGATCTCCCTGGACATTACAATGTGTCAGCCACCTTCAACGTGGCTGATTTGTCTCCATACGTAGGTGATCAAGACGAGGACATGGACGTGGAGGAGGACGTTTTTCAAGCCGGGGAGGATGATGCAGGAGCATCTAATATTATTTAATAATAATTTTTAGTTGTTATCTTTTATTTGAATGTTTAATAATAGGATTGCTTAGGAAATTATATTCCTATCCAAATCCTCGTTTTTAGGAATTAGAATTACGTATCTGTGTTTTCTTTGTTCCCCATATATATGGGATCTTTTGTTCTTTAGGAATGGACTTGATTTTTATTTTTAGTTTGAAAACCTACGGGTGATTATTATTGAGAAGTGACCAAAAAACTCTTCCTTGAATCGCCATTGTTAAAAAGGACCGCGTTCCTATGCCGCCACAAAATCAAAACCACCGTGAGACACACCGCTTCAAGAATATCTCTTGACCTTCTACTAAAGTTGCCCGTATCCACCAAATCCATTAACGTGTCCAAATCGTCCACATTAGTATCTAAAACTTGTAACCAATTCCCGATAGCTTTCCGAACACTTTTTGCGACATTACAAGACCAAAATATGTGATCCACATCTTCCTCATCACACCCACAATCCCCACACGCAACCTCCTTTAATTGAACCCCTCGCGAAACCAAATTATGTTTCGAAGCAACCCGATTCAAATTCACTTTCCAATAAAGAATGTTGACTTTCCGAGGTACAAGAGCATTCCATCTTGTTTTAATCACAGAACTCCGCAAAATCAACTTGTCGATCCATCGTCTTGTATCACTTACAACATACTCCCCAAAATTCCCAATGGCCCAACGCCGTTTATCATCTTCATCTTTTAATTCGAACCCCTCAACCAACGCATAGAGCTGATCAAGTTGACCAGAAATACGTTCGGGCCTCACCTCTCGAACCCAACTCCATACCACCCGATTATTAATGAGCCTATCCGCCACACAACAAAACGGATTAGCTTCCATAGCAAATAATCTCGGAAATAAATCCGCCAACGTGTCATTTCCCAACCACGCATCCTTCCAAAAATAAGTAGAGTTCCCATTTCCAACAACTTTAGCCAAATGACTAAAAAAATCAATACATTTATCTTTAAACTTACCAACCATATTCAACATTTGAGCCCATGGCTGATACCCTACCGAACGCCTTCTCTCTTTATCTAGACCTCCTCGGTCACCATAAATACACGATATAAGCTTGGCCCAAAGCAAATCCCGATTATTCACAAACCTCCAAAACCACTTCAAAATTAATGCAATATTAAAAGCATTCAGACTACCAATGTTTAACCCACCATTATCATAATCCGCTAAAACGGACACCCACTTGACCCAATGGATTTTTCTATTAACCTCATTGCCACCCCAAAAGAAATTAGCTCGTAATTTCTCTAAATCATTTTCCACACCTTTAGGCATCACGAACACCGACATATAATAAACTCCTATTCCTCCCAACACCGATTTTATAAGAGTAGATCTCCCACCAACGGAAAATGAATTCACCTTCCAATTAGACAGCTTGCTTTTAAACCTATTATACAAACCGACCCAATTCTTTTTTCTAGACATGCAAGCCCCCACCGGTAACCCAAGATAAATAAACAGGATCTTCCCTTTACACACCTCCAACTCAGCTGACATCCTACTCAAGCTTCGGTCATTAACACCGATCCCATATAAATTTGATTTAGACAAGTTTATCTTCAATCTCGACACCATAAAAAAATAGTGAAGAATAATAAGAAGACTTTGACAATTTTTCATAGACCATTCACCCATAAAAATCACATCGTCAGCATAAAATAAATGAGATATAGGAGACAAATCATTACCCATATTAAGGCCGTAAAATAAATTTTGAGACACCGCTTCCTCCATAAACACGTGCAGCCCTTCTATAGCAATAATAAATAAAAAGGGAGACAACGGGTCCCCTTGTCTCAGACCTCTTTCAAGTTTAAACTCTTTAGACGCATTCCCATTAAGAATAACAGAAGTCCTAGACGCATTCCCATTGGTTAATTAGTGAAAGAATATTACATCCTATTAATTTTCCAAACAATTATAAATACCATTCTTGTAGCTACGAACAGAACAATATGTATTTTGCAAATGTAAACGATTTAAGTCAAAAACCAAATTACCCATTTCTATGATTTTTGTTTCATAAAAACACTATATATACTGTATATGATAACAAACACTAATAAAATACTCCGTAATATTCTCCATAAATTCGCCAATATATCGCGACTTAACGACCCCATTTTAGATAATAACACGGAGAGTAATATTTCAAACGATCATAAATCTGTATGTAATTAAAAGCACAACTATTAATTTCTTTTTATCATGTTTAAGCAGTGGCAGACTTAGAAAAAAAAAAAGTTGAGAGGTGTCACATGTTGCAAATTTTTTCATAAGGGTGTCACTTACACTAACAAAAAAAAATTTAACATTTTTTAACACTACCTTAACATTTTTCAAACAAATTTCAGGGCAAACCCGTACACTATAATAGATCCTCCCATGTGTTTAAGTCGAATATTTTCTTTAAAAGACTTTAATTAACCGTAATCAAATAAATAAGTCGATAAATTAAAAAAATTTGGTTCATCATATTCCCTTTTGAATTGATGGTAGGTTATTAATATTTAAAACATTATACCAATTCTTAAACAGAGTAAATTTTAGAAATTCCTTAATTATTGGCGTTCCGTAGTAAAAGAATTCAGCAATATTTAATTCATCCACGAGCTATGGTACATTTATGATTGACAAATTTACTTATAAATAAAAAAAGAAAATGCTAATGACAGCCTTTAGGGCTGTTATTAAGAAGGCAAAATACACAAAAGATAACCTTTCTGAATTTTAAGAATATTACTTTTTTAATCAATGTATTTGTTCAAGGCATAATTTACTTATCTAAGTCAAATAAAGTTATTTAAGGCAAATAAAGTTATTTAATTGCCTTGAAAATTTCTAATTTACATTATATGAATTATAAATTACCTTGAACAAATCATTTCCCTTAGCAAAAACCCATAAAAAAAATATACAATTAATATCAAATACGGAGTAATATTTTATTACTACTTCTTATGGCGACAAGATCCTCTATTATCCCAAAAGTCGCATAAGTATTTTTCTAATTATTTATAAGTTTCTTTTAATAAAAAATGAATTAAAAAAATAGGAAAAAACATAAAATCTAAGCAAATATACATAGAAATGATGAGGGACAGAATTGAGCCTGCAATGAATATCTAAATGCAATCTGATCCAGCGATGCAACAATCACTGAGCGTTTTATTGTAAGAGTTGACAGCTTTAAAAAGGGTACACCAAGGTTGAAGAGATCTCTTATATCTATATCTATATACACATATATTTTACTAATATATATATATGCATCATATCAGATCAGATTCTAACAAGAAGAAGTAGCAGCAGCTGGATATATAACAAAGATCAGAGTTGGTAAAAAAGAAGATTTATTATTTTGTATAAAAATAAATCTTGAAGAAAAAAGATGAATTATTTTGGTGAAGGTGGTGGATCATCATCAAGAAAAGGGAAAAAAAGTAGTTCAGATAAACCTAAGCAACCCCAAAGAGGTCTTGGTGTTGCTCAGTTAGAGCAGATTAGACTCCATAGCCAAATTGGCTATCTTCCACAGGTTTGACTCTCACACACTCATAGTGTAAAAACACACACACACACAAACATAAGTTTGCCTTTTGAACTCACAAGTCGATCTGTGACATATATGAACACTGATATATATCATGTTTGGTCGTGGTCTGGTGATTATGTCTTACATTTCTAATCACTAAATCACGACCAGACATAATTAACGGTCATCTAAAGATGACCGATTGAACCATGCCTTAATTAGGGTTTTCAAGAAACCAAAACCTACATTTGTTTATGCCCCTTTTCATCCACTTCTCATCTTTTCAAACTCTACTTCATAAACCATCTATGTACTTTACAAGAAATTGAAGTAAAAAATTAACATCATCTTTTGTCGAAAACAGTTAATTAATTTACAATTGTTTTTCTTCACAAATGAAACAAATTATGATGGTTAATTAATTAATATAAGTCAAAAATCTTGAATTTATGTATGCAGGAGGATATCAGAAATCAAACAGCATATTCATCATCATCTTCCTTCTCATATACTTCACCATCTACAGCTTCTATCAACACTTTGCAAGGATACCATCCCCACATGGTATATATTATATTGTGCTATTATTATTATTATTTTTTATTTAACTTATAGTTAACACTATAAACCCTAGATATTTTTAATTAACTTTCAACTGGATATGAGAAATTTCTCTAAAATTCCATTTCCATCATTATAGTTTTGAAATATATATTCCAAGGAATTATATTACTGAAATGCTAATCATATTAGATGATATTAATTGATAGAATGTTTCTAAAAATGCAGATGGGTACGGGCGAATTAGACAGAACGAATTACGTATATGGTGAATCACATATTATTAACATTAATCCCAGGTAAACCTAGCTCCTTTGTACTTTTTATCATTTTCAAACAATTAAAGATTTAATCAAAGCATAATTTTATTGCTAATTTATGATTCAGAAATTTGTTTCTATCATTCTACAGATGGAAATGATTACATTTATAAATACATATTTATGGGTATTGAAAAGGTGCGATGGACCAACACACCCATTTCACTAATTAATGTTATAACCTAAGTATTTATATCCTAAGTTATGATTACAAATACTATTACAAATGGTATTAATATTTAAATTCCAACAGTGTTTATATCATGGATATGATTATCATTCTATTTTTCTTGAATTTCATTTAAAACGTACGAATTAATTCTAGTTTTCTTCATTAAGCAGTACTATGTTTGACCCTCAACACTACGCACAACCAGCAGGCGTAAGCAGGCATCTTTTTAGCCCAGAATTAGTAGAGGTAATTAAGTTCACACCAACTATATATTGCTTTTAATTATCCAACGAAAACAATGAATAAATGAAGAATAATTGGAATAATTTCCTGATTAATTTGTGTATTTCAATCATATGTAAATTAGGGTTCATTGAGGAACAAGAAAAGGAAAGATGAAAACGAGTCAAGGGGATCAAGCACTGGGAATTCTGATTCAAATGGCTGCCAAGAAGTAGATCTGGAGCTAAGACTTTCTCTATGATTCAACAATTCTATATATTGTGTGATCGATGTTAATTAGTTATGATTTTAGGCGATAAATATTTATATAATTAACTCATTTTAGAAATTCTCAAGTCAAATAATATGCAAGAAAATATATATTGGAAGCAAATTAATATTAATATTAATATTAATATTAATATTAATATTAATATTATTGATTGAACTTGATCTCCCTCGCCTTACATTAGGGCCTGCTAGTGCTAATGGAACATAAATTATATCACTTCCTATAACAAGGCAATCTAAGTCATTATTAAAGAAAACAATATGTGTCAAAAGAGTTTAACTTATTCGAAACATGAATAATAATCTTATAATATTATTTTTTTTGTTAATTATCATGATTAATAAATATGGGATTATTTATTTTATTTTAGAACATGTCTTAGAAAAATAACCTTTGTTAGAATTATGAATTCTAAATAATTTGTTTAGATATTTGAAATTTGATTGAAATGATGTGAAGTGAATAATTATATTAAAATTATATATACTACTTTAGACTTGTAGACTAGTAATATCAGTATTTATTGTTACTAATGACTTGAGATTATTGTTTCAAATCATGTTATGAATAAAATTGGGATATTTTATAAGACATTAATAAATTATTGTATATTTTTTAAACAAAAGAGCGACACATATATGCAAGGCGGCTTGGAATATTATTTCTAACTTCTTTGTAAATCCAACTTCATTTTTAAATATATACTATTTAAATGATAATGTAATGAAATAAGTAATATTATATAGTTTGGAACCATTAGTTTGACTAAAATATGCAGCATGCTTGACACATGTGTCTCAACGACTCAAATTCATTTCACATGTGGGTATATGTCTCAACTACTCAAATTCATTTCACATGTGGGTATATGTCTCAACTACTCAAATTCATTTCACATGTGGGTATATGTCTCAACTACTCAAATTCATTTCACATGTGGGTATATGTCTCAACTACTCAAAATCAATTTTTATTTTCCAAAGAAGCATATGTTGCTCGGTGAACCGTCTAATTCTAAGAGCTCCGCGGATCTGGCCCATTAAATGGGCCTCATCAAAGCCCATTTGGAAATAACCTTGTCATTTAAGCTAGAAAAACTCTTTAATATATCTTAGAAGAGTGTATTTGTTGGAAATTATATAGTTCCAAGTGAATTGACCGAGTTCAAGTTTATTAAATTTCCAGGCTAATGGCAAAACGGAACAATAATTGTATTTTGAATTTGTTGTTCATATTAACAAATTTAAATATATATCTTTTCAGAATTCTTACACATTCACTCAATCGATTACTAACTATCAACATTATGTTTATCTTTAAACAGTACATTAGAAACACAATAACATCCGATTACCCTGATATTTTAGGGTGTTTTTTAAAGTATGACAACACAAAGAGAGATAATATAATTTTCTACTGAATCTTCCTACTTATTTTATTATAAATGTACGAATAAAAAGATGGGGTTAGGAGAGAAAATAAGTGGCTTTCACATTTTAAACATAGGAAGATAAACCAGAAAAAAATAGTAAGAAATAATATAATATTTCCAGAAATTTACTAGAAAATAAATGTAATATAAAAGATATATAGAAACGTTCAACATCACGATTCTTTATCAATATATTTAGAATGAGACATAATCACACAAAACTCCTACTATTACTGATGTCCTCAGACAACATTTATAGTTAGTAACATACTTAACAACTTAATTAGCCACGTAACCATCTATATTTAGTTATCTCCGCTTTGTGAGGCAAAACATCAACTATAAAACTGTCCATTAACTACAGAAAGAGTAATACTAATTGCCAATGGCTTCAATCAAACTCAAAATCTTCTTCTTCCATTTATTAATTTTATCTTATGTTTTTGCTGAGGATCCTAAGTTAGCCGATATCGAGTGTCCATGCAAAGATGGCAAGGTGATGAACTGTGAGGGAGGTCACAGAATGGGTGGCGGTTTAACTAAAAAAGATAAAGAGCCTGAAGCTCCTGCACCCGACGCCGCCGGAGGTGGTGATTGCGCTGGCAAAGATGGCGCCGACGCTGGTGCCGCCGATGCCGGGAAAGGCGACGACGCTGCAGGTGGTGGTTGCGCAGGCAAAGATGGCGGCGGGGCCGACGCCGGTGCAGCTGGTGCCGGTGGGGACGACGCCGCAGGGGCCGACACAGGTGCTGCAGGCGGCGGGGGTTGCGCCGGCAAAGATGGTGGCGGGGCCGACGCCGGTGCAGCTGGTGCCGGTGGGGACGACGCCGCAGGGGCCGACACCGGTGCTGCAGGCGGCGGGGGTTGCGCCGGCAAAGATGGTGGCGGGGCCGACGCCGGTGCAGCTGGTGCCGGTGGGGACGACGCCGCAGGGGCCGACACCGGTGCTGCAGGCGGCGGGGGTTGCGCCGGCAAAGATGGTGGCGGGGCCGACGCCGGTGCAGCTGGTGCCGGTGGGGACGACGCCGCAGGGGCCGACACCGGTGCTGCAGGCGGCGGGGGTTGCGCCGGCAAAGATGGTGGCGGGGCCGACGCCGGTGCAGCTGGTGCCGGTGGGGACGACGCCGCAGGGGCCGACACCGGTGCTGCAGGCGGCGGGGGTTGCGCCGGCAAAGATGGCGGCGGGGCCGACGCCGGTGCAGCTGGTGCCGGTGGGGACGACGCCGCAGGGGCCGACACCGGTGCTGCAGGCGGCGGGGGTTGCGCCGGAAAAGATGGCGGCGGGGCCGACGCCGGTGCAGCTGGTGCCGGTGGGGACGACGCCGCAGGGGCCGACACCGGTGCTGCAGGCGGCGGGGGTTGCGCCGGAAAAGATGGCGGCGGGGCCGACGCCGGTGCAGCTGGTGCCGGTGGGGACGACGCCGCAGGGGCCGACACCGGTGCTGCAGGCGGCGGCGGCGGTGGTGGTTGCGCCGGCAAAGATGGCGGTGGGGCCGACGCCGCTGGGGCCGACGCCGGTGCGGACGATGCCGGAAAAGGTGGGGACGCCGGTGGTGGCGGTTGCAAAGGTGGGGGCAAAGATGCACCAGCACCAAAAGCTGATGAACCAAAAGCTAAAGATGGATCATTTTATGATCCACCACTATATGATGGACAAGAACCTTTGGAAACCGAATATAAAGGTGAATGGATGGTACATAACAAGGATGTGGGTGTTAATGCGATGCAATTTCAGTTAATGCCAAACAGCAAAGCCGTTTGGATCGATACCACCAATCTTGGCCCGTCAAAACTTGAACTCGGCCCTAAGGGTAACTGCCCGCCAAATCCCGATAACAACAATGAGCCCGATTGTTTCGCTCATGGAATACAATACGATGTCGCAACAGCCGAAGTTAAGACCGTTTATGTAAGTTTGTTACACTTTTTAGTTTTTAAGCACTCAAATTGTTGCGGTTTTTAATAATTTAATGAACTTTCGTTATGTGTCTCAGGTTAGAACCGATCCATGGTGCTCATCCGGACATATGTTGCCTAATGGTGACATGCTCTCGACGGGTGGTAATAGAATGGGTGATCGATCGGTTAGATTGCTTAAATTAGACGACCCCGAAGCGAAATTCGTTGAACGCGAACAAGCTCTCGGTGCTGCAAGATGGTATGCGTCCAATTGCGTTTTGGAAGACGGGGGTGCGGTTATTGTAGGTGGACGAGATTCATATAGTTACGACGTAATCCCACCACAATTCGAATTCCAACCGACTTTGATTGACTTCCCATTCCTTCAACAAACCACCGAGCCAGCTGTCCAGGGGGGCCTACATGTTGAGAACAATCTTTACCCGTTTATTTTTCTTATTCCCGATGGTAACGTTTTCATATTCGCGAATGATCGGGCCGTTAGGTTTAACCCAATGACGGGTGAAATCGTGAAGGAGTATCCCGTTTTAGAAGGTGGGTCCCGCAACTACCCGACATCGGGCCAAGGGGCTCTTCTCCCGCTAAGGATCACGCCGGATAACGCACCGATCCCCACTGAGGTGGTGGTTTGTGGTGGCAACAAACGAGACGCTTTCCCGAATATCGATGCGAGATATACACAAAATAGAGTTTTTTCGCCGGCTTTGTCGGATTGTAATAGGATTCAAGTGATGGCCGATAATCCTACTTGGCAAAAAGAACAAGATATGCCATCTCCAAGAACCATGGGAGATCTTTTAGCGCTTCCTAACGCGGAGTATTTGTTCATCAACGGTGCTAAAAAGGGTACTTCGGGTTGGGATGACGGTGAAGATCCAAATCTTACACCAACCGTTTATATGCCCGATAACGAAATGGGTCAAAGGTTTAAGGAATTGAAGCCAACAGATATTCCGCGGATGTACCATTCATCCTCCGCGGTGCTTCCCGACACTCAGATTCTGGTCTGCGGAAGTAACGCCCACCAATTCTACACATTTGACGGTGCTTTCCCGACAGAATTACGTACCGAGAAATTCTCACCTCATTATCTTGACCCGAAACTTGATGAAAACCGGCCCGCTATCGAAGACGCTGGTACGGATAAGGTTTTGAAGTACGGGCAACCATATAAGGTAACGTTTACGATTCAATCGGGCAAGACTGTGGCAAAAGGTGATGTTTTGTTGACTCTATTGTACCCGCCTTTTACCACTCACGGTTTCTCACAAAATCAACGTATGATCGTTGACGGTGTCCAGACAGTTGATAATAACGTGATCACCGCCGTTGCACCCGCAGACGGAAAGATTGCACCACCGGGATATTACATGATGTTTGTCAACTACCTCAATGTTCCCAGCCAAGGAATTTGGGTGCACATCGACTGAGGAATCGTTGTTTTTGGATTTATGTTTTTCAATTTTGATTGTACTCTCTTTTAGCATAAGTTGCATTTGAGAAAGCAATAACTAGAGGGCAATTTTAGCACTTTGTTTTTGGTCATATTGGCATTTTATCGAACACTTGTTGAGCAATGATGTAAACAGCATATGAAAGTAATCGAGATCCCAACATTGTTTCAATTTCTTACTATGAGAAAGAACAACAAAACAGAAACTAATAATTTAAGAGTAATTGTGATCAAACAACACAAACATAAACACCGAGAACAATAAGAAAAGTACCAAATAAAGTCAACCCAACGCGTGTTTCTTCACCGAGCAACATTCCGAACACCGCCGTGGCAGCAAACGTGGTGGCGTTGGTGACCGGAACAGCAAGAGAGATCGGCGTGTTACTTAGAATCGCGAAAAAGGTAGCTGAAGCAGATAGGTTTACGATGAAAGGAACAGAGTACTGCCAGACTAGCAAGAGATTGAACCAATCAATTAGGGTTTTAAAAATTGGGTTTTTGTTGGCTTTGGTTGATGATGATTTTTGCTTATTAACTTGTTGGTCCGATATAATTGCGCCTCTACGCATGAGGGCGTTTGTGGCGCCCCAAATTAGGCCGACGGCCACCATCTTCTCGACGTCTCCGATCCCCATTTCTCCGATTTGGTTGTCTGCGCGCAATAGTTGTTGAGACACCCGGGAATTCTTGCTAACGAAATTTATTTATGAAAATGGTCCCTCAAATATTGTATAATTTGCATATCTAATTCGTTCAAGTATTATTTAGCAAATTGAGTATTTATTGCAAAATATACATAAACACAATAGAATATAATTTTATGAAAGAGAATTTGTATTGATGCTTATTATTTGTGTCTTTATCATATTGCTACTCACCATAAATGACATAAATTACATGCGTCATTTACTAATTTCTTTAATCATATCATTCCTTAATTTTGACATGTATTTTGATATTATTCAAAATTTGAAATTATATAATATATGCCTTTTGAATTGAGGTTATTAAAAACGATTTTGCGGATCATCTAATATTCTTGTAATCTACAGGTGTTTGAAGTTAAAAGGTTCAATAACAGGACCTTTTTAATTTAATTCTTAGAATTGAATATCTAATAGGAGTAAACAAGCCAAAATTAATTAGACCATATGGTTAATCAATACTTAGCCATGAATTTGTAAGTTATCCGTTGCTCCCTAATTTTTCGTTAAGGTTAGCTTTTATATTATGGTTTTTCTAACGTATACTCCTGGGGCATACATTAGGGATAATCAATGAAGCATCAAATTTCCATTTTAATTGAAAATCGTATTTATTGCATTATTTAAAATAGTAAAGATTAAAGATCATTAATGTTATTCAAAATGAATTAGGAAATTTGATGTTTCATTGATTGCACCTAATGTATGCCCCAAGGGCATACGTTAGTAAAACCCTTTATAATATGTGTCGTTAACAAAATATGTGCCCTTAAAATCAACTATGCACAAGAATACCAAAAAAAAAAAAAACACGCAATGAACTAACATGGAACAAAAGATATATATATATATGTATATATATATATATATATATATAGAAGTGGGATCCTGTGAGGACTCTTTTTTCGGTGAGGACTCGTGAGGACACCTCATAAAAATTTCAAAAAATTCCGAAAAAAATATATATAACCCACCATGATTATTATTACATTTGTCAAAAAAAAATTTCAAAAAAAAAATTATGATCCACTTTTTTTAGCGAATCATAACAATGATCCATATTTTTTTTGTGGATCATTATTATGATCCATATTTTTTTTTTGGATCATTTTTGGAATTTTTTTTTTTTTTTTTGGATCTTATACATAGCGATTTAGATATTTAAAAAATGAATTTTTTGAAAAAAGTTTGTTTTGGATCATTTTTAGAGTTTTTTTTGGAGTCCTCACAGTCCTCGCGAGGAAAAGAGTCCTCACCGGATCCGGACCCTATATATATATATATATATATATATATATATATATATATATATATATATATATATATATATATATATATGGTCCGGATCCGGTGAGGACTCTTTTCCTCGCGAGGACTGTGAGGACTCCAAAAAAAACTCTAAAAATGATCCAAAACAAACTTTTTTCAAAAAATTCCTTTTTTAAATATCTAAATCGCTATGTATAAGATCCAAAAAAATTTTTTTTTTCCAAAGATGATCCAAAAAAAGAAATATGGATCATAATAAAGATCCACAAAAAAAATCTGGATCATTGTTATGATTCGCTAAAAAAAGTGGATCATAATTTTTTTTTTGAATTTTTTTTTTGTCAAATGTAGTAATAATCATGGTGGGTTATATATATTTTTTTCGGAATTTTTTGAAATTTTTATGAGGTGTCCTCGCGAGTCCTCACCGAAAAAAGAGTCCTCACAGGATCCCACTTCTATATATATATATATATATATATATATATATATATATATAGGGTATGGATCCATAGAAAAGGGTCCTTATTTGAAGAAGTTGAAGAAGCAATGCATTTTCGTAAAATATACATATATGTATACATATACATACATGTATATATATATACATATATAATTAGACCATATATATTATATATATGCATATTCATGCCCTATATATATGTATATATACACATATATATATATATACACATGCATTTTACATAACTTGCATTTGCATTTTCATATCGGAACTTGCATTTTCGTTTACGAAAATGCATATACATACCGTATATATATGTGTATATATATACATATCGAGGGTATACTTGTGAAAATATATATATCTATGGTCTAAATATTTATGTATATGTACATATATGTATATGTATATGTGTGTTTATATGCAACCCTTTTCTAGCTTCTTCAAATAAGGATGCTTCTTTCTTGATCCATATTCTATATATATATTAGAATTTTTTGCAGAACCCATTTTTTGCGTAGAACCAAGCAGAACTCATCTAAAAATATTAGAATTTAGTAAAAAAATATGCAAAACAATAACATTTAACCCAAATCAAACATATACTTTAAAAAAAATCAAAAATACTGAAAAACATATATGTTTAAATAATGCAAAAATAACACTTATGTATATATACATGAAAACATACATGCACAAAAACATATATGTTTCTTGCATGAATAACATACATGCATTGGGGTCCATCGTTAAATCATTTCATGTATCTTCCATGATAATTTCATATATATATATATATATATATATATATATATATATATATATATATATATATATATATAGGGTGCGATTCAGCGCAGAACCATTTTTAGCGACAGAACCACATAGGCCTGTGCAAAAGCAAAAAACCGGACCGGACCGGTTGGGACCGGACCGGACCGAGGACCGGAAAAAGCAATTTCGATGGACCGAGGACCGGACCGGTGTTCGACGGTCGGTTTCGGTTAATTTCCGGTTTACTCCGGTTTTGGACCGGTTTGGACCGGTTATAACCGGCTTTTTTCTGCAGTGTTTTTAGCCTGTTTTTTGACTGTTTTTTCCTGTTTTCGGACTGTATTCTGCCTGTTTTTGGGCTGTTTTTTGAGTGTTTTCTGCACTGTTTTTGGGTTGTTTTTTGACTGTTTTCTGCCCTGTTTTTGGGCTGTTTTTGGACTGATTTCTGCACTGTTTTTGGGCTGTTTTTGGACTGTTTTCTGCCCTGTTTTTGGGCTGTTTTTAGACTGATTTCTGCACTGTTTTTGGGCAGTTTTTGCAGCAGTTTTACTGCAGTTTTTCCAGCAGTTTTACTGCAGTTTTTGCAGCAGTTTTACTGCAGTTTTTGCAGCAGTTTTCCTGCATTTTTGCACTGTTTTTGGGCTGTATTTCCAGCAGTTTTTGGGTCATATTCCTGCAGTTTTGGGGCTGTTTTTGCAGCTGTTTTTTGGTCATTCTTGCAGAATTTGAGGTCCAAATTCATAAATCCAAAAATACCAACAATGTTCATAAATCCAAAAATACCAACATTGTGTTACATCTAATGCATAAATTAAAAAAACAAAACCAACATTGTTTGCTCAATATCAAACAAATTAAAAACATCAATCGTCTATTGCAATACTTTTTCCTTTTGCATTTTGTTTTTTTAGCTCCTCCTCGATATCTGAAAACGCAACATACTAATTAATATATATCATCAAGTATAACTAGATGATGTATGTCAAACGATTAAAACTTACCTTTAGCAATCTCATCATCTTTAATCACATCACTTTCCTCGTCAACATTTATTGGTTTTTGTGACTTTCTCAACCAATCTTGGGTGCATATTAAGGCCTCCACTATGTGAGGCTTTAACGAACTTCTATACGGGTCTAAAACACGACCACCCGTACTAAAAGCCGACTCCGATGCAACGGTAGAAATTTGTATTGACAAAACATCTACAATAAATATGAAAAATATTAATATAAAAACACAATAATTTAAGTTACATTTAAAATAAAATTTTTACCTTTAGCCATCCTTGAAACTATTGGAAAACGTGGGCTATTTAGTCTCCACCATCCAAGTACGTCAAACTCTTCATCGTATATTTCAAGCCGAGGCTCATTTATATATTTTTTTAGCTCGCTAACGGCTGAAGTCCTTGTCCTTGAACTTGAGTTTTGTGTAAGAAAACTACTTAAGAAATCATTTCCCACACGACTTGATGATGTGCATTCATTTTGTGTACTTTTAGAGGTCTCATTTGAGTTTTCCATGTTAAACTTTTCTTCATACATTTCAAACAACGAACCCATATTATCCTCAACTTGTTTTACCATTTCTTTAACCATTTCAACAATAATTAGTTCGGTCATTTCGGGTTTCTTATTTTTTTCGATCAAATATTTAAAACCAAACCCTATAATTTCCGACTTCATGGTAGGATCTAAAATAACGGCAAAATACATATAATGATTGAGTTTGGTAAAGTCCCCCCAATATTTAATGTACTTCTGAAACATTTTTCCTACCATACCTGAAAATTCATAATCTTTTCCCCACTTACAAAGGTGTTTCTCAACATCCAAAACTTCAATAAAAAACATATGAGCAACCGGGCGAGATGAAGCCGACACTACTTCGGTTTTAATTTTAAACTTCTCTAAAAAATCAACAATCTTTCTACAGGTTTCAAACTGATATCGCTCAGGAATCTTTTCAAGGTCACGTGAATAAGAAGCATTTAGCTTATCAAACTCAAAGAACGCATGTCTCAACTCGAATGCGGTTTTTAACATTTCATATGTCGAGTTCCACCTAGTAGGGCAATCCGCACACAAAAACTTGTTTGACACACATAGTCTCTTAGCACAATCTTTAAAGGACTCAAATCTTTGACTAGAATTTCGGATGTATCTAACGGCTAAACGTATAATATCAATACAATCATTATGCTCATTTAAACCATCTTTCACAACTAAGTTTAGAATATGTGCCATACATCGAATGTGAAAATGTTTCCCGTTATCATACATGTTTGGCAACTTCTTAATCAAGTATTCAATAGCTTTGTCATTAGAGGTAGCATTATCAACTGTTATAGTCATCACATTTTTTATTTCCCATGCATTAATGCACTCTAATATATCCCTTCCAATGTCCTCCCCTCTGTGACTAAAAATTGGTTTAAAGTTTATAATTCTTTTATGCATTACCCAATTATCATCTATGAAGTGTGCGGTTAACACCATATACGTCTTCTTTTGACAACTAGATGTCCACGTGTCTGTTGTTAAGTGGACGGTATTTGTAGGGTTCGATAAAAAACTTAACATTTTCTTCCTTTCTTCTAGGAAAAGTTTAGAACAATCCCTAGAAATAGTGTAACGGGATGGCAAAGTAAATTTTGCATTTAAAGCCTGGGTATACTCGATTAAAGTTTCATTCTGAACGAATGAGAAAGGAAGTTCTCCCACAACAAACATTTTAAGTAAAGCCTTTTTTATTTTAGCTTCGTCATATCTCCAATTATTTAATGAACCACTACTAGTAGTACCTTCACCAAATTGGCTATGTTTCTTAAATAATAAATTTTGTTGTTCTTCAAGATTAATAGGGTTGTTTCGACATACCTTCATGTGTCTTTTCATGGATGAGGTACCATTACCATTTGGATCTGCCGCATACGTTTTGTCTGGACAATAATTACATCGGCCTCTTTGCAACCCATCAACTTTATACCTTGTAAAATGATCCCAAACAATAGAAGATATTCTAGTATTTTCTGTTTTTACCCGTGGTCTAGTAGTTTTCTTTCTTTTATTTGATTTTTTCTTTTTTGTTTCCGGTTGGGTGTCTTCTACAAACGTTTCGTCAGTGAGGTTGATATTATCTTCCGGATCCATCTAATACACATAAACAATATATCATTATATGTTACATCATTTAACTTACATCTTAAACTGTCTTTGTGTTTATTCGACTTAGATAGACCAACTAGTATTAAATAATAACTACCAAATGTGTACTGGTACTTTTTTGGTAAAATGTCGAACTTGGAAGTCAAACCATTGTCGTTTAAGTTGCATATTGAAAGACTTACAATTATAAAATCCAAGAGTTTGAGTCAATGCACAAATGCAGGTGTTTATTTGGGTTATTTATATTGAATCGTTTTAATATTTTAACATTCAAAGTATATTCTTTTTTTAAACTACACTTTTAAAATCCAGAAGTAAATATTTTAACATTTAAACTATATTCTTTTTTTAAACAGGTGATAAGTTCTAAACAATTTTTTAGGCGAAATTGTGTTACTTTTGAAACTGATTGAGAATCTCCCACATGTTATAAGGCATTTAAATTTTATTATGGACAGACCTTGTTGAATATACGAACAGGTAAATTCTTGATAGTTAGGCAAAACAACTAACAAAAAACGTGTACACAGTGAATTTATCATCAAAAGAAACCTTACAACTTCTATGTATTCTTTATTAATACAATCATACCTGGAATTGAGAATCACTATCATCGGATTCCAAGTTCGACATAATATTGATCGATTGTTGGAGCTTGCAACGAACGAACGAAGGAAGAATTTGACCAGAAACGAATTGAAAAACGAACGGTCGTATGTAGACGTGCAGGGTTTTTTTAATAGGATGTTGGGCTAAAGCTGCTAGATGGGCTTATTGGATGGGCTGGACTATTAAAATTGTAGGCTTTGTATTTTGGCGGGTTTATTCGGTTTCTACCGGTTCTTACGGTTTGACCGGACCGGACCGGAACTGTCGGTTCTCAAAAATTACGGACCGAGGACCGGACCGGAAGATACGGTTCGGCGCCGGTTCGGTCCGGTTCGTCCGGTCCCGGTCGGTTTTGGTCGGTCCCGGTTCAAACTGCACAGGCCTAGAACCACATAACCTTATTTTGACCAATCAGAATGCATCATAATGTAATTATTATTTATTTATTATAATTAGACGAAAAGGGCATTTAAGTCATTGAACAATATTCAGTTTTATGGAAACATAATCAAGCATCACTAGTTTCCTAAAATTATGGCAAGTTAGTTAATGTAATCGAATGTATTTCGGTTGACATCGAATGTATTTTGGTTGATATCGAATGTATATGTTTTATTTTTTTATTTTTTTTCATGCGTATATTATACTAATAAATAAAAATTAGTTCAGTTAATGTTTGTTCGATTAATGTATGTTCGATTAATGTATAGTATGAGAAAATCAAAACAGTTCGCCATACATTGCACGATTCGATTAACACTTGATGTATGTTCGATTAACACTTGATGTTGACGACATGATTGTAGGATTATAATACCCACATACGTTCGCCATACATTGCATGATTCTAGCACTGAATATCTTACGACATTACTGAATAAATATAGCAATAAAATCATTCACTGTTTTGTACGTTATTGATATGTACATGGTATATTAAAAACAAAACGTTATTATACACAACATGTATGATTACAGAAGTATTAAAAAGTTTATTAATACATTGTTGTTTTGAATCTAAAGCAGATTGTGTTGCAGAATTTAAACTTCACAATCGGCCGCATCAATTGTTTCAATCGGTTTATCCCTCCCACTTTCATTATAGTTAACCGATTTTGCCTTCTTCCTACCGCTTCTCCTTACATCTGGATACATAAGATAACACAATATCACCTATTTTAAACTCAAAGTCATATCATACATATATTATACTCTTGTTGAGGCATTTCATCAAACATCTGATGTGCACACATAACATAAAATCAGTGACCACATACAAACAAACAAGTTGCTGAAATTAATATTTCTACTGCAGTAATATTCAATCAAAATACAATTAACATTAAGTAAGTACTTGCAAAAAACATACACAAACGAAGAAGGTTGCAAAATACACAACTTTTGACAGAAATAACGAAGAAGGATGTATTTGAAACACCCAAACAAAAATCAAATAATTATTACATTTTAATTACTTCCGTTGTAAATCCGCAGTAGCATAATAATCAAATAACATACCGAATTGGCAGAAATAACGAGCGACTGAAGTAGATCGTGCAACAGAAATGATAATCGTTCTCCAGCGAATCGATTTCAGTATCGGCCGAGGTGCACATAATCGATTTCAGTATAGCTTCCTAAACGAAATCGATTTCAATTTTGTTGTTGCTGGTGTAGATTGTGCAGGGGATAATCATCAGATCGAGAGAGAGAGAATGAAACGTGTGGCTAGGGTTTATGAAAGAGAGAAGATGAATGAGAGAAAAAGAAGGAGGGACGGTTTCCAAACGGGTATTATCTTTCCTATTTTTATTTTAGGAAAATGTCCATTCTACCCTTTTTATTTATTTCTTATTAATAATATAAAAAGTTTATTTACAAAAATGGCATGATTGATCTTGACCGTTCAATTTAAAATTTAAAGGTGTAAGATTGGGTTCTGTGGTTCTGTCGCTTAAATGGGTTCTGCGTTGAATTGTACACTATATATATATATATATATATATATATATATATATATATATATATATATATATATATATATATATATATATATATATATATATATATATATATATATATACTTCCTCCGATTTAAAATAAGTGATACACTTTCCATATTTGGGTGTATCAAAATAAGTGATACACTTTGAAAACTTACCTTATTTGGTAAAAAGTAGTGGGACCAACACCCACTAACTATCTACTTTAATAAAGTGAAATGACATCTTTACCCTTGCTTTACTTTTAAAAATCATTAACCTCACTTTATTCAAAATTTGTGGGACTCATTCCCCACTAACTATCTAATTAATCTAATTTAATTATCATTATCATATTTTGCCTCAAAACCCGTGAAACCAATAATGTATCACTTATTTTAAATCGGAGGAAGTATATAGTAATTAATACAATTTATATAGTACTAAATTTAATAACGAAAAGATTTATGTTTTCTGTAATTAAGTCTAAAACCTATTTAATTCTAAAAAAAAGTATACATGATGTTTAATTTTCTGTAAGAACTTAAATATTGTGGGAAACATGATAAATTTAGGAGAACATGTGTAGCGGTCGATCTAACTTAAACTTGTGTTTTTGTGATAATTTGTGGTTGTTGATCTCTATTAGTAAACCATTGAACTGTTCTTCGAGCAATCGGAAGCCATAATCTCCTTAATCTATCTTCCTTAGCTCTAATCTCACCCAAATTATTCGCTTCATCGTTACTAGATTCAACATCAAGAAATCTTGGATGAATGATGATCTCGGACATTGCTCTTTTTTCATCAAGTTTAGCGGATTTCCGCTCATTAGATGATCCGATATCCGTCTGATCTCCTCTTGGGAATTTCTTCATCTTCGTTTCGAAATCCCTTTTTCGTTTGATTTCTTCATAGATCTTGATCACTTGATGGTCATGATTATGGTTATGATTAAGGTTATGACCGTTTTTACTTGTTCCGAGGGGTGGGTAACTATCAAAATTGTTGCTTGACATAGAAGCAACCTTTTCTTGATCATGATCATCATGATCAAGAAAGTTACTTGACCCAGAAGTAATCATCTTAGAATTCAAATCTAGAAGATCAGATGAGCTCAAATTGCTCCATCGGTTTTTCGCTATCAAACCATGTTCATGATCGGATATTATGATCCGATGATTAAACTTATGCAAGATTTCTTGATCTTCAAACATTTCTTCCTTTTTTTCTTCTTCGATCTTTCGAAAACTTCTCCGACTCCCGAATCTTGTAGATCCTTCTCTTTCTATAAAAAGCTCCAAGTTCGAACCTTGATCCGGTTGGTTATTTAAAAACCTAAAACTACTCGAAAATGCGAAAAGAGTTACATCCTCTTCGGTTACTTTATGCCTACAAAGTGGGCACCCCGAGTGTTGTTCGAGCCATTTATCGACACAATCGATATGAAACGCGTGTTTGCATTTCGGCAACAACCGAAGAATCTCGACATCTTCGAATTTGGACAAACAAATGGAACATTCCAAGCCATCTCTCCAACCTTTTAAAGCCGAAAAGCGAAAAAACGGCAATGATTCGATCACGGTTTTATCGATGCCCGAAACCCTGAAGTTAACCGACCGAGTTAACTCACCTAAAGTTTCTTGATTCAAGTAATGAAGTGAAGATGGCCTATTATGGCAACATTTTGCATAAACCAAGAGGATGAATGTTAAACAAAACATGAGGGCAAGAACTCCGATGACCACTGCTAAACTTGGTTGGAAATTTGTGGCGGAATCCGGTGAGTTTAACATATAACCATCGGTCGGAGAAGAAGATAAAGATTGTGAATTTGTTGGGTTAGAGGAGATGATGATCATAATGGATATTGTGACTAGAAGAAGTTTCTTTGGTTGGGTCACCGGAATTCCAGGGAACTCCGATAACCAGGACACCGGAAAGTTCATAGCTTCTTTGTATTAAGGTGTTTTGACATTTTTGGGTTTAGTTATAGATTATTTTGCTTCCCAATTAATATTCTTTTTTATTTTGAATCTAGTGACCAACTGACCAGTTTGTATGTATTCACTCTTCAATTAAGTTTTAAAAATATTTTTTCTTGATAAAAATATTTCTATAATTGTTCCCGTAATAATCCTTTAAAGAAGTAAGAATAAAAAAATATAAATATATAGACCATATACACATAGAAAAATGCCGGATTTTTTAACCAAATTAAAATTTTAATAAATTTGCAACTAAATATAGTGACTAGAAAGTGGTGAGCCTGATGATTTAGACATGCTTGACTTTATACTTCGCAGATAAAGACAACCCCTCTATTTATGTTTATTTAATCTTATAAAAGTATATATTAAAATTAAACCATGCATAATTTGAATATATCAAATCAAATATAGCAAAATTTATTCTTGACTAACTCAAATCAGTTTAGCTATTATTATTTTGTACTATTTAATTAGTAACTATAACTACAAGATACCAAACGTATTATTTTGATTTATAATATTATTATATTTCATATGTGACTATTATTGTGTCAAGAAAAAACTTGAAAACTATAAAAAAATATATTAAGCTGCTCTATTTAATAATTTATGATAAACAATTTAATCATTTAGGTTTTAAATTAAGTTTCCAGAATTAAACGGAAGGAAAGGGGTTTTTTTCCTCTGAATTTTAATATGAGTTTTTACATGTGCCCCTAGGCACATGTTTAGGTGCAATAAATGATATCAACTTTCCATTCAAACTAAAAAATACATTCAATACATGTCTTGAAAGTGTAACATACGAGCTTCATTAATGTTTTATAAGATTATATTAAGAAACTTTGAGTCATTTATTACACCTAAACATGTGCCTAGGGGCACATGTTATAAAAACTCTTTTAATGTAACTTTTCGTATTTAATTTGTAATTAATCTTCGTTTATTTGTTTTCCATACAATAAAAAGACATTCATGAAAATGAATGCACATATGCACATGTTTATCGAATACGTAGTTGAAATTGAGTGCTGTTTAAAACTTTCCTATATAGTAAATCTTTGAATTTAAACGATAAGAGTATTTGAGAATCGAAATTTAAACTTGGAACGGTAAGCATAAAGATTAATAATTTAATGTTTGATAGGGAAATATATAATAAAATGACAAATAATTTAATATGATGACATACAAACTTACCTACTAAATTTTATTTTAGAAACAAGTGACACCAAGAGCCATGCTGGAGACAAGTAGATTTAAAATAAGCGTCGTGCACTTATGCTAATAGATTAGTAATTTTAAGTGGATTGGTTGTCAGGGTTAGTTTGATTATTCATTTATTTGGGTGTTTTGTAAAGTATTAGAGGGTATTCGTATAAAATAAACGAATAATTATGTTGCATATTATATGTAGGGGTGAGCATAACAGGGTACCTGTTGGTTCCGAATGGAACCGGAACCAGAACCGGAACCGCAGGTTCCTGAGATTTAGGAACCGGAACCGAAACCGGAACCTGGAAGACAGGTTCTTAAATTTTCGGATCCGGATCCAGAACTACCGGTTCCAGGGCAGGTTCCGGTTACCCTGTATCTAAATTCAAAAAAAATTAACATTACTTACTGAATAAACAAGACAATAAATCACACAAACTAACGATTACAAATATCGTTTAACGATTTTATATATATTTCAACGATTACAAATATTGTTCAAATTACAAATAAGTGAATAAGAATGACAAAAACATAGTAAATATGTGATTCATGTGAAAGTCAGTCGCAAAGATGCGATCACACGACGAGTGAATGTCTCACTCTCACCCACATTCTGACTTAATTATAACGAGTAAGGACAATTTATATTTTTATTTGGACTAGTATTTTACATTTAGATAAATCATAAATTTATTTCATTCAATCATGTATAATATATTATATATTATATATTTTAATAAAAATATACCGTGTAATCGTCGATTCCAGGGTATCCACCGGTTCCAGGTTCCTTAATTTTGAGAACCGGAACGGAACTGAAAAACATAGATTCATTGATTCAATCCATTTAGTGATGTTTGATGATGATTTTGGTGATAAAAGTGAAGAATGAGATTAGGGCTTTTAGTGAGAGAAAGAAGAGAGATGGTAGAGAACAATTGCTGGAATGTTAACTTGATTAATTGTGCAAAAGTTAAGGAATTAAGCCTTACACTTTGGTATTTATACCATGGCTTAATTCCTTGTTAGTTAGGACTATTTCCTTAATAAAACTTAACATATATACAATGTTACACTTTACCCCCCTAGACTATCTATTACAACTTTCTAGTACCTAACAATCTCCCCCTTTGTAATAGTAGGCTAGGTTGCATATCTTTGAAGACTTCTGTGTTTGTAAGGCTGGAGCTGAAAATTGAACCGTTGAGCAGTTATGTTGATAAAACAGCATCAGCCTTTGATCATCGGTGACAGACATACTTTTAATTGGCTTTTCAACCAATATAAAGTATTCAGAAGACTTCATGCAAATCGACTGAATGTAGACCCATAGATAGAGCGGTTAGCAGCGGAAGTCCTTTCTTGAAGTTGTGGCGTTTGTCGATTTGCTATCGATCCTTGGTTCCTGATGTTTGTTGAAGTTGAGGCAGTGCGGAATATTGATATGTTTTTGGATTTTCTGACCGTTGTTGATAATGTTGGAGTACGGTCATAGAATCCCTTATCTGATGTATTGACTGTTGTTGATAAGATTGAAGTACAGTCATCAGATCTTCTATCAGACATAGTGACCGTTGTTGATAACAATGGAGTACGGTCGTCTGATCTTCGCACGAGAAGGTATCAGGGTAACCCAGGATCACATAGATTGCCTGTTAGCACAACAGTTACTGAAACTGTGTGACCTACGTTCAGTGTTGGCATTGATGTTAGCACTGGTAGGATTTCCATTCAATCATCGTGGAATACCAATAATTTTGGTATCACTATGAATGTTCCGGCAATATCTCAAAGATATGCTTGGTAGAGTGCCTGTGTCCTAGAGAAATTTAATTCGGTTCTAGACTCTATACGTGGACAAACGAAGGCGAGGACTGGAGGTGGGTCCTCTTTTTCAATATCAACAATCTCCAAATGAGATGTCGATAGTGGATGTGGTTATCTCCGTGATTTTGAAACAAGTACTTTTTGTACTTGAGTGGTCAGTGGGGGTTGTGCATTGCATCACTGGGTCCATGATGTCTTAATCAGAAAGCAGTATATGCAATCCGATATAGATGAGGTTACCCGGTCATTTATTCGGTTCAGGGAGGGTTTTCCGTTTTCTTTAACCCTTTCACACACGCTCCTCACTCAACTCACTTTTTCATTTTCAACCACACCCTCGTTTTTGATTTTACCATGTGATAAGCTGATTTGCACCCCATACTACATACCCCCTCTCAATTTTTACCTCAGCGCACCCCAATCAAGATCCCGTGATACTTGATTCTGCTCACCTAGACCTAGGGACCCTCACTTTTAAGTTCCTATATTGTCGGTGGCTCCGGGGAAGATCATGCTGGGTTTAGCAGATCATAGGAGTAATTTGAGAGTGGACTATTACGCTCATGTGCATTTTAATCAGCTTTCAAGATGTTGCATTTTGGATCACATGGATTTTTCATCGGAATTTTTTATGTGTTTCCGGTATAAGTTGTTGCCTGAATGATTTTGAAGTTTAAGGCACAGCAACTTGTTCTTTTAAGGTAACACCGGACTCACATAGAGTATCCGTTAGCACACGGTATGAATCTGTAGTCGTTTGCACAACCGTTGATTCAAATGTGTGACCTGCGTTTAGAGTTGGCGTGATTTTAGCTCTAGCAGGATTTCCACTCGATCCTCGTGAAACATCAGATTGTGATGCCACTACAAGTGTTCCGATGGATTCACGGAGATCCATTTTTGTAGTGCAAGTGTCCTAAATTGAAAAGATTCTTGGGGGTGAGAACTAGACACATTGTGCATACAAAGAGACTTAACCCGGGGCAGGAGGTTATATTTTCAATACCGACAAACTCCAAATGAGCAGTTAGTAGATTATGTGCTACGTCCCCTTATGAAATGAAACAAATTCCTGTTGGGAGGAATTTGAGTGGTTGGTGGTGGTGTGCATTTGCTTTACTGGGCGAGTAAAGTCTTGTGAAACATTCAACGCATGAATGATCACCTTTTTGTGTGGTTGCCCGGTTTATTTTGCGGTTCAGATGCACTCAAAGGTGTGTTTTCTTAGATTTATCATGTTTTCACATCACCTTACACTCACCTATTACTATACCCTAGACCTAAATCCTCACATTTGCCAGTTGGCTGAAATATTTCCCTGGGAAGGTGTGGCCGGATCTGGCAGACCATGGGAAGGTATGTCTTTTGAAGTAGTAAGTAACGAGAATTAAAAGAATTTGTAATAAACAGATGCTATCTTTACTAGGGAACTAGTAAAGAGATCGTTTACGGATATTACAACGACTTATAATTAACGTTACAAACATAAAACTTTTTGATTTGGGTAATTTGTTTTTATTTTCTTAATTTTCTCCCCCTAGAAATAATAATTCTCCCCCTAGAATTAGTATTTCTCCCACTCGACAAAACAAAAGTATTTAAAAGTTTTGAGTTTTGAGGACGTGCCTTATACGTCGTCGGAGGGTTGAAGGAGAGTATTTGCGTTGAAGCTTGATTGAGCTTGTTGCTTTCTTTTGAGAGCGGGTTGTTTTGATCAGAAGCCATTGTCCGTTGAAGACCGGGTTCCAAGCTGATTTACTTGAAAGCCATAGTGATGATACGAAGAATGCAACGATTTAACAATTTGAAAACTACGAATTGAGGACAATTAAGTTTTGAGATTTAGCATACCAAGCTTTGAGACAAGATAATTAAAACGTTTTTCGTCCAAAGCCTTGGTAAACAAATCTGCTAATTGAAAATCGGTGGATACGAAGTACAATTCAACATTACCCAGTTCAACGTGATCTTTGATAAAGTGATATCGAAGATCAATATGTTTGGTTTTAGAATGTTGAACTGGATTGCAAGATATTGCAATTGCACTTCTGGAATCACAATATAAAGGAATGCGGCTATAGGAAAAGCCGTAGTCCTTTAATTGTGATTGCATCCATATCACCTGGGACAGACAGCTAGCGGCGGCAACATATTCTGCTTCAGCTGTTGATAGTGAGACGCAGTTTTGCTTTCTTGATGACCAGCTGACTAGCTTATCTCCCAAAAATTGAACTCCCCCAGATGTACTCTTCCTGTCCAGCATGCACCCAGCATGATCAGCATCAGAGAAGGCAGAAAGATCAAACGAGGTCTCCTTGGGATACCAAAGACCAAGATCTCTGGTGCCTTTCAGGTAACGGAAGATTCGTTTGACTGCCAGAAAGTGAGATTCTTTGGGAGCAGCCTGATACCGAGCACAGATGCATGTTGAAAACATGATGTACGGACGACTGGCCGTTAAGTAAAGTAGTGATCCAATCATACCCCGATAGTTTGTCACATCTACCGGTTTACCATCCAGATTAGCATTTAGTTTGGCAGTCGTGGACATCGGTGTTGCGATAGGTTTACAGTCGTCCATGAGATACTTCTTCAGCAGATCAGAGATATACTTTGATTGATTGATGAAGATGCCAGTTGGAAGTTGACGAACTTGAAGACCTAGGAAGAAGTTTATCTCACCCATCATGCTCATTTCAAAGCGTTTTACCATGAGATCGGAGAAGCGTTTGCAATATTTCGGATTTGTAGACCCAAAAATAATGTCATCGACGTAGATTTGAATTAGGATGATGTCTTCCCCGTGTCGTTTGATAAACAAAGTGGTATCAACTTTTCCCTTTGAAAAACCAGTTTCAACTAAGAACTGGGAAAGAACATCATACCATGCCCTAGGGGCCTGTTTCAAGCCATAGAGAGCTTTATCGAGAACATAGACATAATCTGGATGTTTGGGATTTACAAACCCTTCTGGTTGATGAACAAACACCTCCTCTTTTAGAATACCATTTAAGAATGCAGTCTTTACATCCATCTGATAGATAGTAAAGTTTTTGTGAGCTGCATATGCTAAGAAAATGCGAATGGCTTCTATGCGGGCAACAGGAGCAAATGTTTCTTCGTAATCAATGCCTTCCTGTTGAGCGTAACCCTTAGCGACCAACCTTGCTTTGTTACGAATGACGATTCCATTTTCATCTTTCTTGTTCTTAAAAATCCACTTAGTTCCGATGACTGATGATCCCGGGGTTTTAGGAACTAAGCGCCAGACCTTTAATCTTTCGAATTGATTATTCTCGTCCTGCATCGCAATTATCCAGTCTGGATCGGAAAGCGCTTCACAGACTTTCTTCGGTTCAGTGGAGCTTAAGAATGATGCATGATGACATTCATCCGCTGAAGCCCGTCTAGTTTGGACCGAGGAGGCTGGGTTTCCGATGATTTGGTCCAAAGGATGTTCCTTTGTCCACTTCGTAGAATGAGGAAGTGGGAGTTGACCAGGGTTAACGTTGGAATTATCAGTGAAAGCAGGATGTGGTATGATTGCAGTTTCAGTATTGTGGGGATTGATCTGAGGTGGTGGATCGACTCGAGGAAGATGAAATTTAGAGAAATCAATCACCAGTGGAGCGATAATATCTGATGGAGGTGGGGGATTGAATGGTGAAGATTGAGTTCCTTGTGTCGATGTTGAAGGACCTGCACATGATGTTGGTATTGGTGAGTTTGGAGCAGGTGAGGTAGGTGAGGGGGTCTCATTTGGGGATGGAGTGTTGATTTCCGGAGCTGTGATTGATTGAGCATCTGCTGGAGGTGGGGGTGGAGGTGGGGGTGTAGGTGGGGGTGGGGGTGGAGGTGGGGGTGGGGGTGGGGGTGGAGGTGGGGGTGGGGGTGGAGGTGGGGGTGGGGGTGGGGGTGGAGGTGGGGGTGGGGGTGGGGGTGGGTGTCTGACGTTGTGATATTCATCATAGAAGTGTTGAAATAGGATTTCAAGATCATTCAGAGAGGAAGAATGGTTAGTGGAGGTTGTGGGTAGAGGTCTTTCAATGCCAGTGGAGCTGGAATCAAGCAGGAATGTTTCGTCGAATGAGACATTGACGCTTTCTCTGACCATTCTTGTAGAGCGGTTGTAGATTCTGAATGAGGCTGAATCCTTTGAATAGCCTATAAAGACTCCTTCCTTGGCTTTCTCTTCAAACTTGTTGAGTTTCTCGTTATCAGATAGGATGAAGCATCGACTACCAAAGATGTGGAAGAAGTTAACATTAGGTATTCGATTGTTGATTAGCTCATAAGGAGTTTTGTTGTATGTTTTGTTGATGATTGAGCGGTTCTGTGTAAAACAGGCGGTGCTGATGGCTTCTGCCCATAACGACAGAGGAAGTTTTGAAAATGAAAGCATCGTACGAGCAGCTTCCACTAAAGTGCGGTTTCGTCTTTCAACAACACCGTTTTGTTGAGGAGTTCGTGCAGCGGAAAATTGATGGGTGATGCCAGCAGATTCAAGATAAGAGTCAAGAACCCGATTCTTGAATTCAGTACCATTGTCTGTACGGATTGTTTGAACGTTTAATTCTAGGTTCACTTGAGTTTTCTTGATAAATGAGATTATGATCTCTGCGGCTTCATCCTTTGAACGAAGAAAATAGACCCATGTGTATCTGGAATAGTCATCAACAATAACCAAAACATAACGTTTTCCTGCAAGACTGTGAACGCTCATTGGACCACATAAGTCCATATGTAGGAGTTCAAGAGGTTTGGATGTACTTGGAGCAGGTTTAGGTTTGTGAGACTTTTTGGTCATTTTCCCTTTTTCACAAGAAGAACATTTTTGATCTTTGTCAAAGGCAACATCAGGTAATCCCGACACATGACCTCCTTTTACGAGTTTGTTCATTGTTTTAAAGTTGAGATGAGACAAACGTCGATGCCATAACCATGACTCATTGGCAGTAGCTTTTGACACGAGACAGACTTCATCGGTTGTGCTCAGGTCATTCAGATCAATAGTGAAGAGGTTTGTGTCACGAGTTCCAGTTAGAAGTTCATCCCCTTCATATGTCCGAATGGCACACTTCTTAGTGCGAAAGTTTACTTCTAGAGTCTTGTCACAGAATTTTCCGATGCTGAAGAGATTATGTGAGAGATCTTCGACAAAGGCAACATTTCTGATTATCAGGTTATGGCAGATAAGATCACCAAGTCCTAAGATGGCTGCTAAGTGATCATTCCCAAATTTGACCGTTCCTAAATATTTTTCTCTAAAGTTGGTCAGGAGATTTTTGTTTCCTGTCATGTGCCTCGAACAGCCCGAGTCGAGGTACCATAAATTCTGCATAAAACAAATAAAACATTTTAGGTACCCAATCTTGTATGGGTCCAGAGCGATTAGTGACATATGTTTTATGCAGATTGTTTGGGATGATCAAGTTAGAGTTTTTGGGAACTGCTAGGAGGCAGTTCAGTTTTGATGACCCATTTGAAAGATTTTTCAGAGGATTGAATAATCCAATGAGATTTTTCGTTTTTAATCCAAGTGTATTTCACATGAGTAGACGTTTTAATGGATGGTTTGTCGGTTTTGGGGAGAAATGACGGTTTTGGCTTTTGTGCAACTTTTCCCTGAGGAGATGTTCGACTAGAAGAGAGGTGAGAAGCAGAAATTTGTGGCTGCTTAGACGGCTTCTTTGATTGTGTTGAGTGTAGCTTTTGAGCATTTGAGCTTTTGAGAGAAATAGAAGTTTGTGGAGTTTGAGAAGATTTCTTTTGTTGTTCGACAGTTTTCTGTTGTTTGGAAACCGGTGATCATAAGATCTTTTGAGTTGATTTTGCTGGTTTAGTGACGTATGATTTGCATTGATATGGATGGCATGTTCTGCATGTGTTTATAAGTTTACCAGATTTATGATATACGATGTTCTTATGAATACTGCAAGGTGCATCAATTCTTACAAAAAAACGTTTATCAGTTTGAGTTATCTGTTTCTTTGTAATTATGTCAAAAAATCTTTTTGTTCCAGATTTGTCAGTTTTAACATACACATCACCAAAATCAGGAGAGTATCGGACAGGACGATAAACAGTAGAATCGTAATCAGTTTTAAAAGCTGTTAAAATAGTTTTCACACAATTAGAGTTTTTACACATGCCATGAGCTTCTTTTGGAGAAATAAACTGTCTAGAGTTATTACATTTATTTTGAACAGAAAAAGATGAAACTACAGACTTAGGTGGACTAGACTTCTTAAGTAGACTAGGCTTCTCAAGCATACTGGATCCAGTCTGAATAGACTTCTTTGACTGTGTGGCTCTATTGACTTCTTGTTGCTTCATGGACTTCTTCCCTCTGGACTCTAATCTTCCATCTGCAAGATTCAAAATAGGTGGATTAGAGCTTCTCTTCAAGATCGTTGGACTGGGTTTGTCGGTGCTGGCCCTAATAGAGAGGCTTTAGAATTTTTGGAAACAGCATTGCTCGTTTTAGTTTTTAATTCTAAAATGGTGTCCTCTAAATTATGTATTTTGATTTGAAGTTTTTCCTTTTCTTTATCAAAGGCCTTGTGAGTGTCGTCAATTTCAGATTCAAGTTGAACAATTTTCTTTTCTAAAATCAACGGTGGAACATAAAGCTTTGGTTCAATTGTTTGTTTTAAAACTTCATTATCAGAAATGGAAAATTCTTCTGGAGTGACAATCGGGAAGTATTCATTGTTTTCAAATTTTGCTTTATTCTTTTCATATGTATAGTTTAATTCAGAATAGTTAAAGCTGATTTGAGCGTGTTCCTTCTTTTCTCTGTTGAACTTCTCGATTTCTGCTTCCTCGTCTGGCATATGAAGAAAGCTTTGCCATATTCCCAAGTTCATGTAATCGTAATTGTATAGTGTGGGAACAACGTCAGCAGCCTTTTCCAGAGGACGGGAGTTCTCAGCGCCGAGACCCACTTTTGATTTGAAAGATCTGAACTCTTTTGGTTGATTTAATTTTATTGTTTGTTCAGTGTGACCAGCTTTCACAATCGTCTGCTCCAGTTTGGAGATGTGTTCTTCAGCATTTTCTTTCTTGAAAGTAAGACTGTGTATGGTTGCTGATTGTTCATCGATTTCCTTGTTAAAATTGTTTGTGATGTTTGTGATTTGTTCATTTAGTTTTTGAATTTCGTTATCAGCTGCCTTCAACTTATCTTGGTAATCCTTCATCTTGATGTCAGCAGACTTCATCCATGTTTGCTCTCGACTGAGTTGGATAGCTAAGTCATTTATCAGCTGCTTGGAGTCGTCTTTGTCATTTGATACCGTCTTCATCGTTTTTAGGTTTGATATTTCAAGATTTTTTGTATTAATTATGTGATTTAGACGATTTACTTCACTGGTGTGAGCAGCATGAAATGTAGACAACTGTTGTTGTAACTCTTGTGTTTTTTGATTTGAATTATTAATTTGATTTACTTGAGGAACAAGAGTTTCAAGTTGGCGACGAAAGGTTAAATTTTCATCTTTTAATTTTTGGATTTTTGTATTTGAAGCATTCGTTGTATTTATTTGTGTTTGTAGATCGTTTTGTAACTCAGTAATTTGAAATTGAAAAGCTGATTTTGATGTAGACAACTGATTTTCTAATTCCTTGTTTACTTGAGTTATTTGAAGAGAAACTTGACTTAATTCACTCAAATCATTTAAGAGTTGATCTTTTTCAGATTCCAAATCATTTATTTGTTTTGTCAAGTGTGATTTCTCATCAATTTTAGTAAAGAGTTTTTCATTAAACAAGGAATTTTCTGATTCATCAGTGTCTGAATCAGTTAATAAAGAGTCAACGGAAGAAGAGTGTACCTCATTTTCATCATTCTCAGGAATGCCCAGTGCAGCTCTGAGTTCGTTAGATCTCGCCATGAGAGCCAGACTTGCTGTGCATTCCTCTTCCTCTTGATCATCGGAGTCCTCCAACCATTGTAGATCCTCAGCCAGTAGAACTTTCCCATTTTCAACTTGTTTGGCCATGAGCATTTTCCGTTTAAAGTATTCTGAGTCCTTCACCTTTGGCTTCTGGCATTCTTTGGCAAAATGGCCCGTCAGACCACAATTGTAACATTTCTTAGGTGGCTCGGTGGAGGAAGATGAGGATTTGTTGTTCGGAGTTTGAGAAGAGGAATTGAATTTGAAATTTGAGGATGATCTAAGGTTGTTGTTGGTTGGTTTCTTATAGTACTTTTTGTTATAGGAGGAAATGAGAGCCAAGGCTTGACGAACTGAGTCGATTTCATCTTGTGTCCCCGCTGGGATCAGAGTTTCTGGTTCTTCATTTACCACCTCTTTTGTTTGTGCTGCAACCATTGCTTCGTTGATACCTTTGTTAAGAGCCAGATTTTGTTTGGTCAACATTGCCAAGGTGTCTGTCATATCTTGCCTGTTTTTGACGATTCCTTTCACCATAGGCTCGTTTTGATGTAGGTACTCATATAGTTCATGAATATCTATGGAGCTCAAATCCTTGTGCTGCATTGCACTGTTTCCAAACATCTCCCACTCCGGTAGTAGGGATTGGATGAATTTGATGTTGATCTCAAGCTTCCCTTTGATGAGGTTGTTCTTTCGGAGATCGTTGAGCATGTTGCAGAATCTAAGATACGTTTGCTCTAGTTCTTCCATTGGGGTAGCTTTGAATTGACCATAGGTGTTTAAGGTTGAAACCATCTTTGCTTTATTACCCAGGTCGGTACCCTCCATTTGCTTTTGAATCTCATCCCAAAGCTCCTTCCCCGTGCTGAAGCTATCAAGGCTGCTGTAGATTTCATTCGTTATGCCTTGTAGCATGTAGGAGTGTGCGAACACAACCGCCCTAGCCCTATCCTTTTGCTCTTGAGTGTATTCCGCCGGGGGAATTTCGATTACACCTCCAGGGATTGCTGGTTCGGTGTTTGGGGCTGGAGCCACAGCACGATAGAACTTAGCGGGTCCGGTTGTAAGGGATTCAAGGATATATGGACCAGCTGATTGGCTCAGGATGAAATGGAGAAACCGTTTCTTCCATTGACCGTATGCTCCTCGGTAGAGAACAGGTGGTTTCGTGTCTGATCCAATGGACAAGGCGTCCTTGGAAGTCATATCTTGTTGGAAGAAAGAACGACCGAACAAAAAAAAATTTAAATTTAGAAAAGAAGTTCGGGCCGAACTTGTACAAGAAGTTGAAGGATTTATGTGCACAGTTGGTCAACCTATGATGTCACGTCCATGACTATAGAACACTCAAGGGTCACATCGGTGAGTGCATGTAATACGAGTAAGATATGTAATGATACTTAGAAGAGGAATGATTCATAATAGTCATTATGAATCAGTTAAGTATTAAGTTAAGTTTAACTTATTACTAGATTAGTTTAACTAACTAATTAATTAATACAAGTATTTGTACATTTACTAGTTGAGTGAATATACAATGTGTTAATTATAGATTATCCATGATATGATTTAAAGCTATTAAATCATATAGTAATTGGATAATATTGTTGTATAAATTATATAAAGGTTATTATATAATTAACTATTAGAAGTATAAATACAAGTATATAATTCGTGTATATGGGTACCGAATTATTAGTGTATTAATACTAGACATTTAGTAGTTAAGTGCAACAATAATAAACTAGTTAAACTATAAGGGATGAAAGTGTAAAAGGGAAAGTTTAATTAAGAAGTTAATCTTAATTAAACTAGAAGGGTTCTAAGCGTAACTTATTTCTATATAAATAAGAGGCTTATGCTAAACCCTAATGACTACTCCACACATACCCTAGCCACGAAAATCCTCCCCTCCTCCTCTCATTCGGCCGAACCAAAGAACAAGGGTAAGAACACAAGTCTTGTGTTCTTCGTGTTCTTCGTTCGTTCTTCGTGATCTTCAAGTCTTGAAGAACAAGTTTCATTACAAGAGCTTATCTAGAGGGCTTCTCGTTGTGTTTATCACTGGTGGATCATTCTTGAGCAATCTAAGGTATGAATTGGAAAACCCTTTTTCCCTTCTCCCCTTTGTGCGAATGTCGAACCAAGAACCCTAGGGTTCTTGGTCAGTTCGACGAACACACACAAGTATATGTGTGTGTTCGAGTTCTTCGTACAAGGTTTCTTTCTTGTTAACCTAATCTAAATCTCCAAGATCTCAATCCTTTAGGGTTTAAGGATTAGGTTTAATCCCAGTTCCGCTTTTAGGGATTAAATCAGCTAGTTGGTTTAACCGGTCAAGAACAAGTTCATGTTCTTGGCCAGTGTGGTTCGAACCAAGCATGCTAGGCGGTCGACCCAAGTGGTTGATCGAGTACTGCATAAATCCCTACAGTGGTATCAGAGCGATGGTTTAGAGATCTAGACTAGATTAACAAAGTTGTTTGTTTACTTTAATTTACAAGTTTTTTTTTTGTTTCAAGCATTCTTCTTCTTCTTCTTCATATTTTCGAAATAGGGTAAGAACCCTAGGGCCAAGTATGTTAAACTAGTTAAGTTTAATTGGTCAAAAGGATTCTAGAAAACCCTAGAAATTTCGTGTGAGGCAAAAGAACCCTAGGATCAAGAACATTGAACAAGTTTTGTTTAATTGATCAAAAGGCTTCTTTTCCCTAACCCTAGTGTATTTTTCGAAAATTAGGAAGAACCCTAGGATCAAGATTGTCAAAAATTTTGATCAAGAGGATTCTTTCCTAAGTTACATGATCTTCCAAATCTAGGATCAAGTATGTTAAACCAAGATTTGGTTTAATTGATCAAAAGGATTCTTTCCATAAATCCTTAGAGATTTCGTGATCATGGAGGAAACTTGGACACCAAGTATGTTAAACTAGCCTAGTTTAATTGGTGGAAAAGTTTCTTAGTGTTAAGATTTTCGAAAACCCTAAGAACCCTAGAACATTAAACTAGTTTGAGTTTAATAGTTTAAAAGAGTTAATTAGGATAATAATCTAAAACCTAGTTAATTAGACAAGTTTATGTCTAATAGGTTTAATTATTATTTTGATAAGTTTATTAAAGCTAGTTCTTTAAACCTAGTAATTTAGACAAAGTTTTATTGTCTATAAGGTTTAAATTAAAAAGTTTAAATAAATTTATTAAAGGATATAATCTATCTTAGAATTTAAACAAAGTTTATTGTTTAAAAGGATAAATTAAAATTAATCTTTTAATTAGAAATAATGTGTTTGGTCAAGAAAGTCAAAACCCTAGTTTTGATTGGTCAAAAACAAGATTAGGGTTCATGTAATTAAATTAGGGTATTGATAAAGAAAGGTGTTAATTTTTAAGTTCTAAAATTAACAAGATGTATTTAATTGTTTATGTATATGTATTTATTTTTCGGAATTTTTATTATTAAGAAAATTGAATTTTAAATAAAATAAGTTTATACACATTTTAATTAGTACAAGTTAAAATGTATAAGTATAAACTAGGTGTAATATTCTTATTGGAATGTTACAAGTTTATTATAAGAAATATATACATATATATATACACGAATTATATTAAATACAAGATAAAATGAAACAATTAAAAAGGATAATGTTATTTTGATCATGATACATAATATTATAATTAGTTATTGTAACACCCTCAAATTTACAAGATTTTTAAAACTTTTTAAATATAATATTTTAATAAAAATGTCCCAATAATTTAAATCATTAAAATCCCAAAATAGTAATGTCGTTAATTAACGAAATCTTAAATGCGGAAATAGTTTAATAGAGTAAAATGTTTATAATAATAATAATTGTTGTCCACATCAGCATAGGTAGAATACAGCGGTCACCCGTCCACCTTCTCCTTCCCTTTGCTAGTACCTGAAACAGTGGGGAAAATAGGGGTCAGCTGGAGAAGCTGAGTGAATATCTCAAAATGCAAGCAATCTTAACATACAACACATGAGGGCACATCGGTGTACTCCTAGTCAAAACTACTCAGATTATTTTTCTCAGATTTTATTACTCAGATTTTATTACTCAGATTTTAATTTATATAGCGCGCTTGTGTGACTTGGAACGAGAGATCAACCTCGTCCCTCCTCACACCTCAGATAGGCATAAGCCAAAAACTCAGACGGGAGTGATCCCAAAACTCAGACTGGAATATTCCCAAAAACTCAGACGGGACTGATCCCAAAAACTCAGACGGGAATAATTCCAAAAACTCAGACGGGAGGTGATCCCAAAACTCAGATATGTGTTATTATGTTTTATTATTTCTTTAACATAATTATCTCAGATTGCCCTAGCATGTAATAGCACAGAATGACTCTGTGCCGAGCTCAGTTACCCAGGCACAATGTCTCAGATCATGAATAAATAAACAGATGCTCAGATACTCAGATAACAGGTCAAACTCAGATAACAGATCAAACTCAGATAACAGCTCAAACTCAGATAACAATTATGGTGTAAGAAATGTAACATATAAGTCATGCATGTACAACGTTAAAACTGAATACACGGTGAGAATACTCACCTCGAGAAACGTAAGCTCCAACGGGTTCACGGAAAATCACAGATGCAGCAAGTTATCTCCTAGACGGTCCTATAATCAAAAAGTGAAACCCGGAATTAAAATCCTACCTGATGACTTATTTCAGAAAACTGGCAGTCCCCGTCAGTCTCACGGGAACAGCCATAACTCCTAAACGGTTTATTAGATTTTCCTAATATTTTAACTACAGCTAGAAGACAATCAGAACTACAATTTACTGTGAGACGGTCACTGGCCAAAACAGACTCTAAGTGTCTCAAAACAGTGATGCAAGACGAACATACTGCACAGCTCAAATTCCTAACAGCAGCCTACTAATTCGACTCCAACTTTCAAACCGTAATTCGGATTAACGAGCGGGTTGCGGCGTTGGAAAGCTAACTCAAAAACCAAGTTTTCATCACGGGCCAAAAGTTCAAAAGGTTAGTTTAAGTATTTCAAAAACAGCTTGGAACAGAAGGGTAGATTCTGCTCAAACCGAACAACATGCTCAAAATGAATTTTATTAAAAGGAAGACCTGACATCATCAATTACCAATTTATGAACAAAAACTATAAAGAACGGGAACAAGAATTATACCGAATCAAGAAATCACGACAACTCTAAATCCAACTCGAATTCAATCTCGACCCCAACCACTGTTCTGCTGCTGCTCGATCTCTGGTTTAATTCAGATTTCCGGCTCGAAATACCACCAACAATCGAATCTAATCTTCCTACCCTGGTTCTGTTGTCTGCAGCGCACAACATCAACCCGACACAAAAGAAACAAAAGACCAATAACCAGAGTCAAAGAAACGAGAGAAACAAAAAGAAGGAAAAAGAAACTACCGATGATTACAACTCGAATTTCATCCGGGTCCTCTCTTCTGCTGCTGCTCGATGGTCCCACAGAAAAACCGAGTGGGTTTTCAATTGGAGATGCTCTCACGATCGGAGAAAACGCCAAAGGGGGAAAAACACAACTCTCTTGGATTGAACCAAAATCTATTCGATCTCAGCTCCTTTGAAGAAGATGATGATGAACGAATGAAGGAAAGAATCTTGCTGATGTTGCTCTCAATCGGCTAGGATGAAGAATACGAGAGAATGAGGATGCACAAACCACGGCTGTATTAGGGTTATGGGTTTAGGACGTTTAGATGCACATATCACCAGCTTAAATGATTTAAATCAACTCGGGCTGGACTCCTAATTGAACCCGCAAGCCCACACAAACCCCTTAGTTAGACTAGTGTATTCGGGCTTTGCAATCCAAAGGAAAATGACACCAAGATAATTACTTGGCCTGCTCGATCTTAATAACCTTGGACCGGATTTTAAGAAGTAAAGAAAACAATATCGGTATTTAACCCGCTCAATTGGACTCAAGTAAAAATGGAGTATTCGGCCCTTGAGGTCGGGCCTCGAAGCCTAAAACCCGCATCATGCTCGTCCAGCTCAAGTCTCGGGATTAATTCACATAATGGAAGTAACTAACATTCTTAGAAATTTTGAACGTTACGCGAACGAAACGACACATACTTAAACAATTCGAGCAGGCGAAACGCCACGAAACTGAATCGTCATAATAATTAATTATTGCATACATAAACGTCTAAAATGACACGTCACATATTTATTCCACCAAATAATTATTACAATAGAGTTAATAATGAATAAAACGTAATTAAGTTTAATTATAAAATTTGGGGCGTTACAACTCAACTCCACTTGAATCAGACTTCGTCCCCGAAGTCATCGCTCGGGAGAAACTCAGGGTAGCGATCTCGCATCTCAACTCAGGCTCACCAACGACACACGTCCTCAAATTGGAAGAGAAGAAAAATAGGGTTATGAATGGAAAGAAAACTCTTTAGGGTGACGTTCTCGATCAGAATAAACTCTGGATCTTGCATTTGCTAATGTGACTCTTTCTTCTTTAGTGGCGTAAAAAAAAAATAAGGCTAAAAGAACTCGAACCTATATGCTCTCTAAGATCTCGGTTTATCTCAAAAAGAAAAGGGGTGACGGTAGAAACTACAAAATGATCAATGATACACTGTTAAAGATGTCTTCTTGCTCTCGTAGTCAAGCACAGTTGTTGCACTCAGCTCCTGGTGTCGCGTTGAATCTCCGATTCAACTCCACTTGGAAGTTTACTACTGGTTGTTGACGATACCAGATGCTCAGCGTAGTACCAGGTCACCCAACCATTTGCACAATCACACTCGGATCCCTCATGACGATAACAAGTTTTTATGGAAAAATTTTCTTCCCGCACACTCCAACAAATGACCACTTACACGTTTTAGCAATAGGTAAAAAAAAAAATTTCATTATCGACAATTTTCTACCAAAATGACTCGGAAGGTCCTCTACTCTATGGATCAACAGTTTGTTAACAACATAATAAATAATCTGGCGGTTTACACCATTATTAATTAATATAAAAACCATGCACAGAAATCACAAGGAATATACATATCACACAGAATTCTCATATACTCAGGTATATAACTCAGAACTATGATCTAGACATACAACTCAGAAGCCCAACTCAGAAATGAACTCAATATATATCTCAGGAGTATAACTCGGATATCTGTCTCAGAAATAAACTCGGAAATATAACTCAAGAGTAAACTCAGAATTCTTGCTCGGAAATAAACTCAGGAATAAACACAGAAGGTATTAATATTTACTAGTAATAATATTAGATATAAATCACATTTTACTCATTTTTATGATTCCTCGCGGGTTCCAGTTTACTAACTTGTAGTACTTGGACTGATAATTCTCTCTCAATCCACGTTATTGGTTCTCAAAATAACCCTCCTATAACCATTTATCGTTACCTTACTCTATTAGGTTTGCATATATTTTATTTTAATAACCCTCTAATTAGCCTCATATTAAAAATCTTGTCATTTTATTCTCTTTAGTAGGTTCTCTTCCTACTACATTTAGTGGTTTCTCAATAATTCTTAATAGATATTTTCTCATACATATAGTGTAACGATACTTACTAGTCCGCTTCACTGATTTTGCACACTTTAAAATGTCTCTTGAATATTTTGACCATATTTTTACTCATTATTCATAAATTTACTACTTTCTCATCTTTTAGAAAATCTCATTAATTCAATAAAATCTTATTGTTAAATTCACTTATTGTATTCTTCATATACTTGATTCAATAACTATTTTTAGTTCAATAATTTAATAATAATAATGTATATTATTTGATAACTTTAAATAATAAAATATATTACTCAATCCAATAAGTTCATTTGATAGATCTTCTTATCCTAATTTAATAATTACTCATAAATAAACTTTTCTCATTGTTCCGATCTATCAACTTCCCGTTAATCTAATACTTTTCTCTTTTGACTCATTTTATTAATTTGCTTATGTAACTCGATTTGTAAATTTCTTATAACTCAAAATTACTCCATAATTAATCAAAATAAAATTTTATCATTTAGCTCGTTTTAATAATAACTCATTACCAGCAAATTACCGATCTCATTTTAACTCATTTCCTCAAAATTTCATTGTAGCAGTTTTCTCATATTCGACTCATTAATAAGTTCTCATCACTTTAATTTAATGATTTCTCATTATCACATTTATAACCACGAGGGAGTTTGCACTAAACCCAATTAATTTGATTTATTAATTCCTCCATTCATCCTGATTTATCAATTTGTTATAAACTCTATAATTACCGCGTACAAAAATTTCAGTTATTCAATAATTACTCGATTTGATAGTTACTTTTATAAATTCTTTGATCGATTATATGTATTTAGATTTCTCGTTTTAAAATCCTCACCCAGAAAAATCTCTCTGCAAAAGTATCATGCTCACAATATTTATAAATAATACATAAATGATAATTATTTCTTTGCAATTTTTCCTTTTTACCCCTACTCAACTCCACTTGGAGAAAAACTCGTCCTCGAGTTTGGAACTAGTATTGTCTACCCAAAATAAACAAGCAAGTATGTAGTCACACAAACAATTAGGATACACATACTAAATTCACAATAACAAGCATTGGTCCATTGTTCCCTTCAAAACCTCCCCATAGCCAACCAAAAGTTCGGTGTGTACGATAATAGGGGCCCTCTATTACTTTCGACACCTACTTCTGTTTGGTCACGAGTAAATCCCAAAGTTTACAACTTCCCACATATAAACCCACCAACAATTCACACTCAGAAGAAAGGAATTTTAATCACACTCAGGAGAAAAAAAAAAAATTATTTTCAAAATCTGTTAAATACAGATATGCACTCAACAGTGCATACTCAAAATCTCATAATCATTACTCAGAAATGTACTCAGCAACAGGCACTCAGCAAAAGTGTTTTATTATGCTTTCAACACTTAAACTCAGAACATAATATAGCTCATAAACTCTTTTAATTCGTTTTGAATAGACCACCACCGGATTAATGATGATAATTTCCCCTTTAGTTCACTTTTAATAAATACCATTTAAGATAAACTTGAATAGCTTATCTTTAATTTAGTTCGGAAATTCTCGATGAATTAATATAACAAAAGTATATAGTTTATTCCATATCTTTGCGTTAATTTAAAATTCTTCATTGAACTCATTAATCATATAAAAAAAATTGAAGGATTTTCATACTCAGCTTTTTAACTCACATACCTTAAAGGTTTTCTTATTCGATCTCAATTTAATAAATCTCAGTTTATTATTTTCTAGCATAATTTTTTTTTTTCCTCAATACTCGTGTTCCATAAAACATTTTCCCTTTTAATTGTCCCAAGATTTTATAACACCCGAAATTTTAAAAATTTCACAAATTCTAAATTTGATGAATAACTGAAAAAGTTTCACTAAATAAAATCTCAAACGATAATTTAACATTAAAAAAAAAAACATGATTAAGCCAACTGAAGTTTTAACACAACAAAAATATGTTCTTGGTATTTTCACTTTTACTCCACTTGATAAATCATCATAAAAATGTTCTTTAAATTAGTTGATAATAAAAATGTCTTTCATTTACTCATTTCAATGTTTACCCGTTTTAATAACTCTTTGTATTAAGTGGTTTCTCTAAAATGTATGTTTTTAATATTTCTCATTATGACCATTTTATCACTCCCTTAGGTAATTACTAAGGACTCCTTCAGTCTCTTTTAAAAATTCATTACTTTCACATCATAAATCAATACCCGTTTTATTACACTATAGTTAAAATTTCTCATAATTATAAAAATCTCACATTAACTTTCGACATTCATAACAGAGATGCACTCAGAAACTACACTCGGAAAAATATACTCAGATAAGCGATCCACGTCGCGAAATATACTCAGAATTAGATCAGAATTATAATCGAAATACTAACATCAATTCTCATATATGTCATTCCTCGAAACTAATAATACACAAAATTCTCAAATAATTAAAAGCTCTTTAAATTTTACCGGCAGTAGGAAACGAGAGGTCGACGTGACATGCTGTATGTTTGATGTGGAAATTTTTCTCAGAAAAATATTTTACTCTTTTCTCGTTTTAAAAACTCGAAACTCATACTTGAGTTTGAATTCGCCCCTTGCGAACCCAAATCCCTCAAGTCAGAGCTCTGATACCAACTTGTAACACCCTCAAATTTACAAGATTTTTAAAACTTTTTAAATATAATATTTTAATAAAAATGTCCCAATAATTTAAATCATTAAAATCCCAAAATAGTAATGTCGTTAATTAACGAAATCTTAAATGCGGAAATAGTTTAATAGAGTAAAATGTTTATAATAATAATAATTGCTGTCCACATCAGCATAGGTAGAATACAGCGGTCACCCGTCCACCTTCTCCTTCCCTTTGCTAGTACCTGAAACAGTGGGGAAAATAGGGGTCAGCTGGAGAAGCTGAGTGAATATCTCAAAATGCAAGCAATCTTAACATACAACACATGAGGGCACATCGGTGTACTCCTAGTCAAAACTACTCAGATTATTTTTCTCAGATTTTATTACTCAGATTTTATTACTCAGATTTTAATTTATATAGCGCGCTTGTGTGACTTGGAACGAGAGATCAACCTCGTCCCTCCTCACACCTCAGATAGGCATAAGCCAAAAACTCAGACGGGAGTGATCCCAAAACTCAGACTGGAATATTCCCAAAAACTCAGACGGGACTGATCCCAAAAACTCAGACGGGAATAATTCCAAAAACTCAGACGGGAGGTGATCCCAAAACTCAGATATGTGTTATTATGTTTTATTATTTCTTTAACATAATTATCTCAGATTGCCCTAGCATGTAATAGCACAGAATGACTCTGTGCCGAGCTCAGTTACCCAGGCACAATGTCTCAGATCATGAATAAATAAACAGATGCTCAGATACTCAGATAACAGGTCAAACTCAGATAACAGATCAAACTCAGATAACAGCTCAAACTCAGATAACAATTATGGTGTAAGAAATGTAACATATAAGTCATGCATGTACAACGTTAAAACTGAATACACGGTGAGAATACTCACCTCGAGAAACGTAAGCTCCAACGGGTTCACGGAAAATCACAGATGCAGCAAGTTATCTCCTAGACGGTCCTATAATCAAAAAGTGAAACCCGGAATTAAAATCCTACCTGATGACTTATTTCAGAAAACTGGCAGTCCCCGTCAGTCTCACGGGAACAGCCATAACTCCTAAACGGTTTATTAGATTTTCCTAATATTTTAACTACAGCTAGAAGACAATCAGAACTACAATTTACTGTGAGACGGTCACTGGCCAAAACAGACTCTAAGTGTCTCAAAACAGTGATGCAAGACGAACATACTGCACAGCTCAAATTCCTAACAGCAGCCTACTAATTCGACTCCAACTTTCAAACCGTAATTCGGATTAACGAGCGGGTTGCGGCGTTGGAAAGCTAACTCAAAAACCAAGTTTTCATCACGGGCCAAAAGTTCAAAAGGTTAGTTTAAGTATTTCAAAAACAGCTTGGAACAGAAGGGTAGATTCTGCTCAAACCGAACAACATGCTCAAAATGAATTTTATTAAAAGGAAGACCTGACATCATCAATTACCAATTTATGAACAAAAACTATAAAGAACGGGAACAAGAATTATACCGAATCAAGAAATCACGACAACTCTAAATCCAACTCGAATTCAATCTCGACCCCAACCACTGTTCTGCTGCTGCTCGATCTCTGGTTTAATTCAGATTTCCGGCTCGAAATACCACCAACAATCGAATCTAATCTTCCTACCCTGGTTCTGTTGTCTGCAGCGCACAACATCAACCCGACACAAAAGAAACAAAAGACCAATAACCAGAGTCAAAGAAACGAGAGAAACAAAAAGAAGGAAAAAGAAACTACCGATGATTACAACTCGAATTTCATCCGGGTCCTCTCTTCTGCTGCTGCTCGATGGTCCCACAGAAAAACCGAGTGGGTTTTCAATTGGAGATGCTCTCACGATCGGAGAAAACGCCAAAGGGGGAAAAACACAACTCTCTTGGATTGAACCAAAATCTATTCGATCTCAGCTCCTTTGAAGAAGATGATGATGAACGAATGAAGGAAAGAATCTTGCTGATGTTGCTCTCAATCGGCTAGGATGAAGAATACGAGAGAATGAGGATGCACAAACCACGGCTGTATTAGGGTTATGGGTTTAGGACGTTTAGATGCACATATCACCAGCTTAAATGATTTAAATCAACTCGGGCTGGACTCCTAATTGAACCCGCAAGCCCACACAAACCCCTTAGTTAGACTAGTGTATTCGGGCTTTGCAATCCAAAGGAAAATGACACCAAGATAATTACTTGGCCTGCTCGATCTTAATAACCTTGGACCGGATTTTAAGAAGTAAAGAAAACAATATCGGTATTTAACCCGCTCAATTGGACTCAAGTAAAAATGGAGTATTCGGCCCTTGAGGTCGGGCCTCGAAGCCTAAAACCCGCATCATGCTCGTCCAGCTCAAGTCTCGGGATTAATTCACATAATGGAAGTAACTAACATTCTTAGAAATTTTGAACGTTACGCGAACGAAACGACACATACTTAAACAATTCGAGCAGGCGAAACGCCACGAAACTGAATCGTCATAATAATTAATTATTGCATACATAAACGTCTAAAATGACACGTCACATATTTATTCCACCAAATAATTATTACAATAGAGTTAATAATGAATAAAACGTAATTAAGTTTAATTATAAAATTTGGGGCGTTACAGTTATTGTATAAGTTATGATATAATTAAAACTAGAATGTACAAAGTTATGATCTAATTATAACTAGTAATTGTACAAGTTGAAATTATATTATTAACTAGAAATATACAAAGTTATATTATTATACATATGTCAAGGTGTATAAAGTTATAAGTTATTATAACTAGTTAATTATACAAGTATGATATAAGTATTTTACAAGTTATGTAATATACTAGATTAATGATCAAGTATAAATAACAAGAACCTATATTTAACTAGTTAAGTTAAATATAAGAAAGGTTAAACAAACTAAAGAATTATTATATATATAGTCTTTATATAATAGGTTTATTAGTTTCACCAAGTATAAACCGGTGATTGTGATAAGCTTAAGTTTCATCATGGTTGTTGAAGCTAGTGGGAGCTACACAAGAAAATCACAAAGTTTGTAAATATGTCGTTATGGCATAAGTTATGGTAGAAATTAATAAGTAAGAAATAAATGTTTAATTTCATTATTAGACATATGAAAAACTAGGTGTGTTAAACTAGGTTTATGTTTCAAGTTTATGAATCATAAAAGTTTTAAAAGTTTAACATAAGTTTATAAGTTTTTCAAGTAATATAAAACAAGTAAGTTTTATTAGAAATAAGGTTTCTCACAAAACCTAGTAAAACGTTTTGTACACCTCGTTTTAGGTATACATGTAAAATCGTATAAATTCTTGAAACTATAAGTTTTAAAGAATAGTTCTTATGTTTTAAAAAGGTGTCTTGTTGGACGTTTCAATCCTTCAATGTCACACATTTTAAACAAGGATTAAGATTGGAATAAAAGTTTAAGTTTAGTTTAAGACTTAAACAAACCCAAGAAAATCTTAGATCGAAGTACTATCCATCTAATGGAACACCTCACTTGTTAAACGATATTCATATTGTAAGGATAAAGAACCTTAGATATGGATTCAAATCATTGCGAGTGTTAGGGTGCGTAAGGTTCTGTGATAATCGGGAGTCCCGGCGCAGAGCATCGCACTGTCTTAGACGGTCGGATCTATTTTGGTGATAATCGGGAGTCCCGGCCCAAAAAGTACTTGAGTAGAATAAACATACTAGACTTTATTACTAACTTAGAAATGTATGATTAAATTCATACAAAGTTGTAATAAGTTATAAGTCTAAAGATTCTACGACCCCTAGGAATCGTGTCAAGTCTTGATACGATCGGTAAGGAAGTTACCTACCAGAAATAGCATGTCTCGTCGGGAAGTGCCCAAACCTTGCGGCGAGAATGTGACATATGGATCCTAGGCCTAAAATATTAATTATGGGTTTATAATATATTTTAGAGAATGTTTATTGATGATTACTAATTAAACTGGGTTTGATTTGTAGATGGCAGCAACAAATGTGATTGCGACAACCAGTACCAACAATCTCTCACTTCGCTCAATCCTCGAAAAAGACAAGTTGACTGGGTCAAACTTTCTCAACTGGGAGCGCAATCTTCGTATTGTGCTCAGGCATGAGAGAAAGTGGTATGTCTTGGAGAGAGCAGTACCGAACACCCCTGCTGTTAATGCCAGAGCTGAAACGAGGCAAGCTTATGATAAGCATGTCAGTGATGCACTTGATGTGAGCTGTTTAATGCTAGCCACTATGAGTCCCGAGTTACAAGCGGGACTTATGGATGTGCCTGCGTTTGAGATGATCCAGCAACTTAGGGATTCATTTCAAGAGCAAGCTCGCACCGAGAGGTTTGACATCAATCGAGCCTTCAACTCTTGCAAGATGGTTAAAGGAACGCCGGTGAGTGCCCACGTCATGAAAATGAAGGGGCACATGGATCACCTCGCTAGACTTGGTCACCCCATATCGTTGCAGTTGGCAACAGTAATGATACTCAACTCGTTGTTAGATGACTATAAGTCTTATGTAGTCAACTACAACATGCATAACATGGAGCAATCCATTGTTGAGCTACATTCCGTGCTCAAGACTACTGAGTTGATTTGGGGACCAAGTTTAAGAATGATCTCGTAGTAACCGATGATGGTAGTGATCAGAGAAAGAGGCGCAGTGGAAAGGGAAAGGATAAAACCGATCCCAGCCACGGCATGCCTAAAGGGTAATGGAGTCAAACAAAAGGGTCAAGAAGGTAAAGCCAAACAAGAACCGAGAAACGGTGTCTTGGTTGTGGCAAAGGTCAAAGGGTAGGAGGCAATGCTTGCTCCTTAGTTGACTTGACCAACTTCTAGATACTCGCTTCCTACTTGTAAAAGTTTATTACAAGTAAATCAACTTTAGCAATCGTTTATTGCAGAAGATGATAAGTGAGATGACCGGCATGAGATAGTGATGATCCCACGAGCACCAAGTTTTTATAATTCAGTTTTTACAGTGGATTCGTTTTAAACAATTTACTTTATTGTTTTGGATAATTTTATTTTTATGTTAAAACAAGTTTTCATTTTGGTTTTAATTAATCTCGAATCCATGGCTGAATCATATTGTGTGCATGTGTGATAATTACACTAGTCAAGTTTTATGACTAGATTGTAAGTCAAGTTTTGATTTACTTATATTTCATGTTTATGTTTACATAGTTGTTTGATTGTTGTACAAATAATGTCTTGATAGCTCAAGGTATTTAAATGCTAGTAATTAGAAAGTTTTTCTAATGAAAGTATTTAAAAGTTTTTTATGGAAGCATAAGGTTCAAAAGTTATTTGAACTTAGTTAAAACATCTTAAGTAATAGTCATTACTTATGATAGAAAGTTTTAAAGTATTAGTATTAATATAGTATGATTATATTGGATATAATCAAGGTATACTTTAAGAGTATTATTACAAGTCTTTTATACTTGTAGTAAATGATTTAATGAAGTCATAATTCCCTAATAGGAATAATTGGATATTCGCATAATCCAAGTGAAATGACTTAGACATTAAATAACTCTTAAAAGGGACAAAACTATGTTAAAGTCTTTAAGAATTAAAGGGTATTATTGCAAGTCTTTTACACTTGTAATAAATACAATATTTAATCAAGTCATGATTCCCTTATAGGAATAATGGATATTTGAGAAATCCAAGAAATGACTTTGGCATTAAATAAAATTCTAAAAAGAATACTAATGTGTTTTAAGAATTGATAGTATCATTCCAAGTGTTTTATACCTGCTAGATACAGTAATCAATAAAGATCGTGATTCCCTTAAAAGGAATGTTGGATATTCGCAAATCCAAAGAATGATCTTAACTATTGATAGAATTCTTAAAAGGTTAAACTACAAGTTATTGACTAGGTCAAAGTAGTAGTTTAAGAGATGCTTAAGTTCCATAAAAGTAAGTGGGAGCTAAGACTAACGTAATTCATTAAAGGTGTTAGTGAATTCAGTAAGTTAGCAAGACATTAACAACAAGATTTTACCATGTCGTTAGCCAAAGAGTTAAGAGAAATAATAAATGATCGATTAGATTATTGCAAACCTAATAGCGTGATCACAAGTCTTGTGATTAATTGTTGCATATCTAATAGGTTGTTAACACTTCAAGTGGATAACACAATCATTTAAGGAAATTTCTTTAACTAGTAAGAATATCTACAAAATCAAGTAACTAAAAGAGGCTTTAGTTACAAGGATGATTTTATGAATTCAAGAAACTAAGGAGTTAATTTCCAATCCTCCTATGTTTACCGAATTACATAAAAGGCAAGACTAGAATATGTTCTAAAATGTTGCAAGAACAATATCTAGCAAAGACAAAAGTAATAGTATTCCTAAATACTCGTCTTATGTCTTTAGTTTAATAGAAATGATTGGTTTAGTGATAAAGTTACAATTAAGTTTGTAAGAATCATTAAGTAATCAACGTGAACGAAAGGAATAAGTAATGATCCAGTAATAATTCAGTATCTATGTCCAGTGAGGAATAATACTTGAGTTAGTATCATTCTTATTCAGACTTTGTATGTTTTACAATATCCATGAATAAAAGTCTATTTATTCAAGAAGATACAAAATCCGTGACTACTCGTCTTGGTGGGAACCTCGATGGGACGTTAACGTCATCGCGGTATTTGGTGGTAGATTCGAAGTTCTTCGAAGATAGCTACACAAGTTTTGTGTAAACCAAATATCGGTGATATTCTGTTGGAGGCTCAACGAATATTGGATTGACCACCGTGACAATACTTCGTGGTTGAAAAGATCAAAAGTATTGTTCACTAGGATTGTCCTTAAGCCTGAGGTATTTGGTTTAGGATACAATGACTAATGTGCTTTGGTTCAACTTAGACAATACGGTAATACGTTTGTCATACGAGGCGATACTGGGTACAAAGGAAGTTGTATTTTTAAATCGAAATATAACAAGATGGTAATTGCACCTCCTTTTTAGGAGAGATATTTATGGGTCCCTTGACATGATGATAAACTGAAAATGCACGGCCGTGCTCAACGAACTGATCTGTTCTTTGTCGTTATCACACAGTTTTAAATCAAGAGGTCAAGAAATGATTTCGAGTACAGGAGTTGATAATTTTTACCATGCTCGTATTCGTTATCACAAATATCGTGCTGCAAGGGATAAACCTAACACGTTACCCAAGAAGTAAAGACAGAGTGTTCTTTACTAGACGACGCTATTAATATGTTTTCTGAAACAATACCTGGGTATAAGAGTTTCTATGGCTTGGTTATCCTGTATTGCTTGCTAGAGGGCCGCTGCAGGCTAGTGCCATCAAGCTAAGGTTACAAACTTGCAAAAGTGGGAGTCTGAAGGATTTATGTGCACAGTTGGTCAACCTATGATGTCACGTCCATGACTATAGAACACTCAAGGGTCACATCGGTGAGTGCATGTAATACGAGTAAGATATGTAATGATACTTAGAAGAGGAATGATTCATAATAGTCATTATGAATCAGTTAAGTATTAAGTTAAGTTTAACTTATTACTAGATTAGTTTAACTAACTAATTAATTAATACAAGTATTTGTACATTTACTAGTTGAGTGAATATACAATGTGTTAATTATAGATTATCCATGATATGATTTAAAGCTATTAAATCATATAGTAATTGGATAATATTGTTGTATAAATTATATAAAGGTTATTATATAATTAACTATTAGAAGTATAAATACAAGTATATAATTCGTGTATATGGGTACCGAATTATTAGTGTATTAATACTAGACATTTAGTAGTTAAGTGCAACAATAATAAACTAGTTAAACTATAAGGGATGGAAGTGTAAAAGGGAAAGTTTAATTAAGAAGTTAATCTTAATTAAACTAGAAGGGTTCTAAGCGTAACTTATTTCTATATAAATAAGAGGCTTATGCTAAACCCTAATGACTACTCCACACATACCCTAGCCACGAAAATCCTCCCCTCCTCCTCTCATTCGGCCGAACCAAAGAACAAGGGTAAGAACACAAGTCTTGTGTTCTTCGTGTTCTTCGTTCGTTCTTCGTGATCTTCAAGTCTTGAAGAACAAGTTTCATTACAAGAGCTTATCTAGAGGGCTTCTCGTTGTGTTTATCACTGGTGGATCATTCTTGAGCAATCTAAGGTATGAATTGGAAAACCCTTTTTCCCTTCTCCCCTTTGTGCGAATGTCGAACCAAGAACCCTAGGGTTCTTGGTCAGTTCGACGAACACACACAAGTATGTGTGTGTGTTCGAGTTCTTCGTACAAGGTTTCTTTCTTGTTAACCTAATCTAAATCTCCAAGATCTCAATCCTTTAGGGTTTAAGGATTAGGTTTAATCCCAGTTCCGCTTTTAGGGATTAAATCAGCTAGTTGGTTTAACCGGTCAAGAACAAGTTCATGTTCTTGGCCAGTGTGGTTCGAACCAAGCATGCTAGGCGGTCGACCCAAGTGGTTGATCGAGTACTGCATAAATCCCTACAGAAGTTCGGGCCGAGGTGTTGAAAGAAGTTCGGGTCTGGTAGGGTTTGAAGTTCGAGCCGAAGTAGGGTTAAAGTTCGGGCCGAAGTTGGGTTGTAGTTCGGGCCGAAGTTGGGTTGTAGTTCGGGTCGAAGTTGAGATGTAGTTCGGGCCGAAGTTAGTGTTGAAGTTCGAGCCGAAGTTTGTGTTGAAGTTCGAGCCGAAGTTGATTATGATGTTCGGGCCGAACTTGTTACTGTTCTCGGGCCGAACAGTTTCTTGCGCAGAACAGTGACGAACAGCCTATAGAAAACCCACTAATTTGATCCTAAAATGCTCGTTTCTTACCCAAATCCTTTGATTTTAATCACAAACTGACCCAAATACTATTCCCTTCAATCCATTTCAACTATATTACTCAAAAACAACCTAGATCTATTCGAAAATTTGAATTTAAAGGGTTTTTGAAGCTTTAATGGTTTTTCCTAAAACTCTTAATTCTTCATCAGTATGGATTAGATTCAATCCTAGCTTGATTCTAAGCTTAATATAACAATAAAAGGAAGCTATTCAATCCATAATAACAAGAAATAGTACCTTAAATCTGATTTTTGATCTTAAACCCCTTTTTCTTCAAAAATCTTCAAAAACCCACTGATTCTTCTGATTTTAACACCAATTGATGGATTTGGATCGTTTTCAAGATGAAATTATGCTCTGATACCAATTGAAAAACATAGATTCATTGATTCAATCCATTTAGTGAGGTTTGATGATGATTTTGGTGATAAAAGTGAAGAATGAGATTAGGGCTTTTAGTGAGAGAAAGAAGAGAGATGGTAGAGAACAATTGCTGGAATGTTAACTTGATTAATTGTGCAAAAGTTAAGGAATTAAGCCTTACACTTTGGTATTTATACCATGGCTTAATTCCTTGTTAGTTAGGACTATTTCCTTAATAAAACTTAACATATATACAATGTTACACTTTACCCCTAGACTATCTATTACAACTTTCTAGTACCTAACAGGAACCTCTTAGGGTGGTTCCATGATTTTTGGAACCGGAACCGGAACCTCTTAGCAGGTTCCGGGTCCGGAACCTTCGGTTCCGAGACGGTTCTGGTTCCGATTCCGGTTACCCTATTTTTCTGCTCACCTCTAATTATATGTGTGTATATGCAATAAGTAGTTGTTCATCGATTCAAGTTAGACGATTTTTAGACATCTTGATCGATTTGAGTTATATGTAAGTTTTAAAGTATCTAAAATCCAAAAAAAAAAAAAGAGTAGTTTTTACGAAGTAAATAGAGCTACATAAAAAAAAAATATATTGCAAAAATAATTTTAATAAAACAAATATAGATTGAGAAAAAAAGAGAGGTTAATTTGATAAATTCAAACTCATGTAATTAAAGTGATTTTTTTAGTTATAATATAATAATCATTATGTATGCATGGTCCCAAAAACCAAAATAATCTAGTAGTTATAATATAATAATCGTTACTATTATATAATCATCGTCAATCTCTTTATTTTCAAAATGTATAAAATAATAACAAGTAGCTTTATAATTATATAACGATCTACATTTGTATATTTAGTTTCTTTCGGTGTTAATCATATTACAAGTAAAAAATCCATAATATTGCACACCAAGTACACTTATAATTCAGGTGTAAACCAAATTTTTTTTGAAGAATGTATGCATTTATTTCCTCCAGAGAAAGTGGCCATGTACCAAAAAGTGTATCCATCTTTTCCCTCAATCAATGGAACTTGTTTCTTCTTTTCATAGTAGTAAACAACAAAATCATATCTTATATATATTTGTTCTATTGTTTTATGTACTGATCTTTAGAATATGGATCAAGAAAGAAGCATCCTTATTTGAAGAAGTTGAAGAACTAATGCATTTTCGTAAAATATACATATATGTATATATATACATACATATATGTATATATACATATATATTCATACCATAGATATACATACGTTCATATTTATACCGTATATATGTATATATATACACATATATATACGGTATGCATTTGCATTTTCGTAAATGAAAATGCAAGTTCCGAATGAAAATGCAAGTTATGACTGAAAATGCAAGTTACGTAAAATGCATATGTATATATATGTGTATATATACATATATATCGGGCATGAATATGCACATATATATATATCTATGGTATGAATATATATATATATATATACATATATGTATGTTTATGTATACATATATGTATGTTTTACGAAAATGCATTGCTTCTTCAACTTCTTCAAATAAGGACCCTTTTCTATTGATCCATACCCCTGATCTTTAAAATAAACAATATATATAAATGGCGCATGCCATATGCATATGTAATGTAATTTTGAAAAATTGGCTAAAACTTTTGATCTATAGCAATGTTAGAGTTTTCTTTTCTTTTTCTTTTTTTTTCTTTGTTTTTTTTTTTTTTTGCTATATAACATGGCTTATGGCTATATACAAGAAAACATAAAAAATAGCTTGTTATGGTAGTGGTGTTATAGTAAATGTTATAGATATTTTTATCACACATATCACCCAATCACAATGCACAAAAAAAAAAAAAAAAAAAAAAAAAAAAAAAAAATTGATAACCAACCGCTATAGCTTGGGCGAAGAGGCTATAACGCTCTTATATAGCTATGGTGGCGATATGGTATGGACAGTGTTGTAGCTCTATGGCGGTAGCTAAAATGCCCCATACGAAGGGCTAATTTTACACTCTTACCCCAGTTTGGGATTGAACCCAATTTTCTTTTAAATTTGCTTATCTTTGAACCAAACTAGGTTACATGCCGGAGGTAATATATTTTTTAATAGTAAGTTGTAAAAAAATAAAAATAATGGTCGGTGTATAACAAAATTCAAATATAGGGTAAAGTATTCAACAAATATAACATAATTCATGTTTATATAACTCTTCGAGTAATTGTGTAATTATAATTTGATGGAAGAATATTGAAAGCAAGGGAACAGTCAAAATCTGTAATAAATAGAATTGGAGGTGTATTGGTGAACATATGATTCCACAAGTTAAGGAACTCCAGGAATCATTACTCTTGTTTGCTGTTGTTTCATACACTTTTGTGCCACATAAATTCATATTTTAATTTCAAAACCTTGTATAAATCTAAATATTTTCTTCCATTCAAAATAAGTTATACACTTTTTAGGTATCTTAAAATAAGCGACACACTTTGATAATTTATCTTATTTGATAAAAGGTAGTAAGACTCGCACCTACTAATCATATCTTTTAATATAGTTAAATGACTCATTCATCCTTAAATTTACTTTAAATACCTCATTAATTTCACTTTATTCAAAATTTGTGAGACTCATTTACTAATTATTCATTTAACTTAAATATTTAATGTCACTCTTATTATAATGTTTTGCCTAAAAAACCAAGAACCCAACAAAGAAGTATATCATTAAGATTAATATATGTTGAATAGTTGAAACAGAAAAAAAGATCAAAATTAATAAAAATTCATAGTATAGTATATGAAATATGAGTTGTATTCTAGGAAGTCCAAAAGATTTGTCTAGTCTTAAGGGACAAATCTTAGTCATTGGATCAAGATGGTCAAGATTAAATCCCCCACCTACAGCCACCGCCAGCCGCCGCCTCCGGCCACCTACGTCCGCCGTCCGCCGCCGCCGGCCACCGCCGATCGCCGCCGTCCGCCGCCGGTGGCCGGCGGCGGCGGCCGGTGGTGGTGGTGGTGGCTGACTGTGAAGGTGCTGGTGGTAATGGGGGTGATGGTGGTTGATATAGTTTAGGTAAGTATTTGGGGTTATCGTATCCGCAGGGAACGGTTAAGTGATCAAGTAATTTAAAGCTTAGGAATTAACTTGGACAATAAATTTTAAATTGATTTTCATTTGTTATGATTTGAGACGATTAAATTGACTAATTAAAATGACTAAGGTAAAAATTAACAAAGTAACTTTGGAAATTGATTTCAAGATTTTAAAGGATATTCACCATGATTGAATTCATTTAGGTCTAAGTTTGATTGCTAAGCTCCGATTACTTTTAATGTTCTAGAGGTCACGGTACTAGATTCCTCTCAATCCCGTTTAATAAACTAAACACAACTAATAGGAATTTCTTCTCTCAAAAGTTGTAATCTAATCACACCTCGGATTGTTGATCTTAATAGGTTTGGACCACCTAAACCCTCTAAACCTAGAACTTTCGTCACTACGGTTAGACTTCCGATTTATCCTAACTTATTGGAATCTAATTTCAATCCCTATTCCTAGTGGATCGCCATCTAGGTCACTTAAGTAAAAAGTCGAGGATATCAATAACTAGTTCAAATGTTGTCAATAGTTAAACTAATCACCAATAAACAAATTAAACGGCAAAGATCAAAAGTATAAACCGAAAGATTAATTTACTAATCAACAATTGTTCAAACAAAAGAAAGTTAATCCTAAAATTAACAAACAAAGACCTAGAATTTCATCAAAACATAGTGAATAAAAGTTCTAGCATGAAACAAACATCAAACAATAACAAAAGATTAAAAACATTGTTAATAGAAACAAGGAATTGAACCAAATAAATGTTGATGTAAGATGCCTTAAATCTTCTCCTCCCAATTGTATTCTTGAATTCGTCCGTTCGTATGGGTTTTTATTCAATTTGACAGCCTTACGGCTGTCTTGTTCGTCCCTTTCTGTGCGTAACCAACTCTAGAACGTCAACTCCCTTTTCAATTCATTCCAGTGTTATTTAATTCGTGGCCTTTACTTCTCAATTGTGGGCCGGTGATGTTTTTTGAGTATGTGGGCCGTAAGTGGTGTTCTCACATGGGCTTCTCCAATTTGGCACCTGCTTCTTTATTTAACTCCAGCCAAGTAATATTCATCTATTTAATTGCTTCCAAATGTGATTGCTTAAAATCCCAATACGATTATGTAACGCCTTGAATTTTATCGTAATTTAAGTAATTACTTCTATTAGATAAATTGTGTGTTATTTATTTAATTAAGATTATATATGATGTGCAATTGCCGTGTATTTAATGTGAGTAATTAAATACGCGACGTTATAACTAAAATAACTAGAGGGTTATTTAATTTATGTTTAATGTGTGTTTATGTAATATCAAGAGCTAGTTAGCAGACGCGTTTGATTCTTTCGAGGCCGGCCGAGTAGGCCAAGGCGTCTCTAATAATTTTCGTTTCTTAGCCGAGCTCTTAGAGCGTGTGTTTGACCCGTGGTTGATAGCCAAAGTCGGCCTAGCCTTTTATTGTTTCCTTGCTCGATCGATTCCAGCCATGTGGCCCGACATCTTAAATTGATTCCTTTGTTTTGTCATTTATTCTGAGTCCAAGAGGGGAATCCCGAAGTCCAATGAGTACGTTGGAGCCCAAACAGATTGACTTTGATATTTAGGCCCAAGAGGGGTGATCCACCGAAGTTGAGAGGCTTGAAGCCTGGCGTGAGTTTCTTGATCACTAAGTCCCGTTATATTTGGTCTTAATACCCTCTTGATTACTTACCATCACCACTGAGTTTCCCCTTTTATCATTCGGCTGAGAGAAAAGAACCAAGAAAAACCCTAGCCGTTTTTGGAGCAGCGATCGAAGGAGAGGAAGCAGGCATCCAGTGTTCGACAAGCAGTAAAGCAGACCGAGTGCGGTGCAGATTATCAAGCCACAAGTTGGAGAGCTGACGAGCAGATTCTAGAGCTTAACACCGTACACAGTTTCGGTAGTTTCATATTTGTTTTGTATATCTATTCGTTGTTAAATTCTCGCGAGATTGATTCTGTTTTGTCGTAGGTTTTGGCGCCTGATTTCGGGGATGTGACCGGGCCATAGAGGGCTTGGGATTTTGTTTATTGATCTGTTGACGTCATAGTCTTCTCGTAGTTTTAATCGTTTTCGAAGTAACGGCTTTAAGCTTACTGTTTTGTCTAATAGTGTCAAATTGTTTTTACTTGAAGTCGTCCAGGTCTGTGGATGAATTCTTTTTCATCTCTGATTGTTATAGGTGTCGGTTGGGTTGGGTAAAACCGTATTGATTGGCTAAACGTTTTAATCTATCGAAAAACCCGGAAACCGAACCCTGACGTGCTTGGTTTCCTAATCGAAATATTTTTCTAATAAAAGACTAAATATAAGGTAAACAGACTTCTGAAGTTTAAAATGAGTCTCGGGATTGTCCGGTGCCTCGGGTTATACGGGTTGATGTCGGGGTTGTCAAAACGAGTTTTAAACACAATTAAGTTTTTGGGCAGAATCTGTCTTCTAACTGTGAGTCTGTTTTTAATACACTTAAGATACGTTTCTGGATTTTTGGCCCGTGATGGGACCTTGGTTTCTGAGTTAGCTTTCCAAAACCGCAACCCTCTCGTTAATCCGAATTACGGTTTAAAAGTTATAGTCAATTTAGTATGCTGCTGTTAGGAAAATGACCTGTGCAACATGTCTGTCTTGCATCACTGTTTTGAGACACTTAGAGTCTGTTTTGGCCAGTGACCGTCTCACAGTAAATTGTATTTCTGATTGTCTACTTTTCATGGTAAAAATATGGGATAAATCTAATGAGTCGTTTAGTAGTTATAGCAGTTTCCGTGAGACTGACGGGTGCTGCCAGTTTTCTGAAATAAGCCCTCGGATAGGTTTTTAATTTCGGGTTTCGCTTTTTGATTTTAGGACCGTCTAGGAGATAACGTGCTGTCCTTCTGATTGTCGGGAACCCTTTGGAGCTTACATTTCTCGAGGTGAGTATTCTCACCGTGTATTCAGTTTTAACGTTGTACATGCATGACTTACATGTTACATTTCTTGCACTATAGTTGTTATCTGAGATTGATCCGTTATCTGAGATTGATTTGTTATCTGAGATTGATTTGTTATCTGAGATTGATTTGTTATCCGAGTTATCTGCTATCTGAGCTTTCTGTGATCTGACTTTCTGAGTTCTGAGTTCTGAGTCCTGAGTTTCTGAGTTTTGAGTTAAACATTAAACATAATATATCTGACTTGACACCGAAGAGCACTGGTGTCAGACGTTTGGACTTGGCACCGAAGAGTACTGGTGCCAGGCTTTTGACTCAACACCGAAGAGTACATGTGTTGAGACGGTGTGAGGCGGGTCGAGGTTGATCTCTCGTCCCAAGTCACCCTAGCGCGCTATATAAATTAAAATCTGAGTAATAAAATCTGAGAAATAAATCTGAGTAATTAACTGAGTAGATTTTGAGTAGGAGTACACCGATGTGCCCTCATGTGTTGTATGTTAGGATTGTTTGCATTTTGAGATGTTCACTCAGCTTCTCCAGCTGACCCCTATTTCCCCCACATTGTTTCAGGTACCAGCAGAGGAAAGGAGAAGGTGGACGGTTGACCGCTGTATCTTTCATTACCGATGTGGACGGCATTTAATATTTTAAAAACACTTAATTTTAACTATTTCCGCATTAAATATACTTTTAAATGAAAATACTATTATTGGGGTTTAATTATTCAAGTTATTGGGACCTTTTGATTATAATTTTTGTTTTCAAAAATTTTAAAAATCTTGTAAATTTTAGGGTGTTACAAGTTGGTATCAGAGCTCTGACTTGAGGGATTTGGATTCGCAAGGGGCGAATTCAAACTCAAGTATGAGTATCGAGTTTTAAAACAAGAAAAGAGTAAAATATTTTTCTGAGTAAAGTTTCCACATCAAGCATACAGCATGTCACGTCGACCTCTCGCTTTTCCCATTGCTGGTAATATTTGATAGTTTTTATTTATCTGAGATGTATGTTGTATTCTGAGTATGGATGAGTAGAGTAGTCTGAGATTTTTGTGTTTATTTTCTAAGTATATTTTTCCGAGTGTTGTTTCTGATTTCATCTGTGAAATAAACCCTAAAAGGTTATAATAACATACGAAGATTACATATGAATTGTACGACTAAATACTATGTATATATAGATATACGAATGCGAGGTTTGATAATTTTGAGTATAATTTAGAGCATAATTCTGAGTAAAATTCTGGATTTGATTCCCAGTGTTTAATATAGTTATGCATATGCAAATTCGCATACTAGAGGAATTATAAATTTTAATGAGAATAATAAAAGTTTCCAATTTAGAGGAATACCTAATAGAGTTGAAATGAGATTTCTTTTAAATTTTGAGAAATTTTAACCAAAAGTGTAATAACGGGATATTGATTTATGATTCGCGTGCTTTGAATAAATGAGAAAAGAGAAAATTATTAATACTAAAGAGGAGTATTAAATTTTCGTATTGGGAAAATATTAAAAACTTTCATATGGGAGAAAACACTTAATAGACCGAGTCATTTAAACGAGTAAATCAGAGATTAGTAAATCAAATTGATTAAGAATATTTTTTATGAGGATTTTTCCAAGTTGAGTAAAAGGAAGGATTATTGAGTCAATAAAATAGGAAATAATTACATTTTAGCTAAGCGAATATATATCGAACCAAATTTTGATAATAAAATGAGTATGCATAATGAGAAGTTATTGAATCAAGATTAAGCAACCAAAAGATACATTAATATGGAATTCCAAATTTGTGTAAGAATCTATAGAATGTATTAAAGGAGAAAAATTTTATGTGGTGATCTTGATGAAACAAAGAGTAATCATTTGTGTTTTGAATTAACCAAAACAGTATTGGGACAAGAGTATACGAAGTAATGATGCACGAGTAAAAGAGAAAACTTATAAAGGGTTGTAAGAATTAATCAGTTTAAATTAAAAGTGAAAAGGATTGAGCATAGTTTTAATAAAACGAGATATAGGTGTATGTCTAAATAATGAGAAATAGTCGCATCAAAATTATAAATAAAAAAAAAATTTAATTTATATTAAAAGTGTATTTATTGAAGCGAGCTATATAAGCTTATTAGAATAATTAACCGAGAATGTTGAACTAGAAAATATTAATTGTCGCTCGAGACGGCAATAAATTGGATAAAATTTTGAGAAATAGCAAACGTTATTCATGAGAAATGATAAATGAGATAACTAAGAGTAGAAGATAAAACGATATTCGTATTGTGAAAGTAACAAAGTGGAAATATTTCTATTAATCTGAGTTATCCGAGTATCGCGTATGAGACTAAATATACGCATGATTTTCTGAGTAATGAGGTTTTGAGTACCCACAGCTGAGTGCATATCTGTATTTATCGAATTATCAATTATGGAAAAATAATTTATTTTTTTTTTCTTTCTTCAGAATATGATTTATTGGTGGCTTTTATGTGGGAAGTTGTGAACTTTGGGATTGACTCGTGACCAAACAAAAGCATGTATCGAAAGTAATAGAGGGCCCCTATTACCGTACACACATGACTTTTGGTTGGTTAGGGGGAAATTTTTAAGGGAACGATGGACCAATGCTTGTTATTGTGAATTTAGTATGTGTATCCTAATTGTCTGTATGCCTACATACTTGTTTGTTTATTTTGGTAGACAATACTAGTTCCAAACTCGAGGACGAGTTTTTCTCCAAGTGGAGTTGAGTAGGGGTAAAAAGGAAAATTGTTAAGAAATAATTATCATTAATTATTATTAATAAATATTATGAGCATGATGCTTATGCAGAGAGATTTTGTTGGTATGAATTCAAAGTGCGAAATCTTAATACATATAATTGATCAAATAAATTATAAGAGTAACTATCAAATTAAGCAGTTGAGAATAATTAAATTTATTCTATGGGGTAATTATAGAGTTTATAACAAATTGATAAATCGAGATTAATTGAGAAATTAATAAATCAAGTTAATTGAGGTGAGTGCAATCGTGAAAAGAGAAGTAGTAAATACTATAATAAATCAAGTTAACTGAAGAAATGAGTTAAAATGACGTCGCTAAATTGAGTTGATAAAGAATTATTAAAACAAATGAGAAAATTTTATCTTTATCGATTATTGAGTAAATTTTGAGTTTATAAGAAATTTTTGAGTAAATTTTATCTTAAGTGAGTAAGTTATTAAAATGAGTTAAAAGACAAACATTTTAAATTTACGGTGAGTTTTATCTAAAAGTTTTGAAGTGTGCAAAATTTTTATCATGAGAAAACTTTATTTTGAGTAATATATTTTGGTTAGAGTTTGTCAAATAATACATTTTGTTATTAAATGATTGAATAAAGGGTAACTGAGTATTGAGTAAATGAGAGTTAACGAATTAATTCCCAAGTTGAGTAATAATAAATCATTAATATAAGGGTGATGTTAATTGATTTGATATAAAAAAAAAAGAAAAAGAAAAAAAAAGTGGATAACAAGAGTCAATGAGTAAATATGTGGTTGAAATAATCTAGAGAAATGTTTTATGGGAAGTTATTAATCGAGGTTTGAAATAAGTTGTATGTAATTTTAATCAAGTGTAATTGGAATATATGCAAATTGAGTAATTTGAAAGATTATATTTAATATTAAAAATAATTCATTCCGGATGTTGGTTCATATATCTTAATTAGTAATTGAAGGCGATCTAATATACATAAAGGAGTAGATGAGACGGATGTGCGTAATTATGTTTTTTATGTTTATATATGAGATTTATTTGTGGTAGGTAACGATATTACTGATAAATATTTCCACATTCTGAGTTACATTCTGAGTTACATTCTGAGTTACAATCTGAGTTACATTCTGAGTTACAGTTACATTCTGAGTTACAATTCTGGGTTTGTTTCTGGGTTACATTTCTGAGTTTACCCCCGAGTTATATTCTAGATCATATTTCTGAGTTATATTCCTGAGCATATGAGAATTTGTGTGATATGTATACTCCTTGTGAGTAAGTTACCTACTTTTGTATTAGTTGATAGCGGTGCAAACCACTAAATTGCTTGTTATGCTTGAGGCAAACTGATGTCCCATAGAGTAGAGGACCTTTTTCCGAGCCATTATTGATAGAGATTGGTCATAATAAAATTTTATTTGTGGATAAAGTGTATATTGTTGTTAAATGGAGCTGTGTGGGAAGAAATTTCCCATAAAACTTATTGTTATCGCCATGAGAGAGCCGTGTGTAGTAGTGAGTATGGATTGAATGACCAAGTTCCACGCCGAGATCATCTAACATCATCAATTGAATCCATAACAAATTTCCAAGTGGAGTTGAATCGGAGATTCAACGCAACGTTTACCACGGGGTGCAGGAACTGTGCCCGACTACGAGAATAAGAAGATGTCTACATCCGAGTACCGTGAATCATTTTTGTGTCGCTATCGACATTCCTTTTCATCAATTAACCAAGATCTTTAGAGAGCATTCTGTTTGTATCTATTTTAGCCTTATTTGGTTGCGCCGATGGAGACGAAAGATTGTATGAACAGTTGCATGAGCCGGAGTTTATTCTGATCGAGTAGATCACCCTGAGGAATTTCCTCTTCATTCATAACCTTATTGTTTTTCCCCCATCTGTGGATGTGTGTCGTTGCTGAGCCTGAGGCTGAGATGCGAGTTCGCTACCCTTAGTTTTTCCCGAGCAATGACTTCGGGGACGAAGTCTGTTTTAAGTGGAGTTGAGTTGTAACGCCTTGAATTTTATCGTAATTTAAGTAATTACTTCTATTAGATAAATTGTGTGTTATTTATTTAATTAAGATTATATATGATGTGCAATTGCCGTGTATTTAATGTGAGTAATTAAATACGCGACGTTATAACTAAAATAACTAGAGGGTTATTTAATTTATGTTTAATGTGTGTTTATGTAATATCAAGAGCTAGTTAGCAGACGCGTTTGATTCTTTCGAGGCCGGCCGAGTAGGCCAAGGCGTCTCTAATAATTTTCGTTTCTTAGCCGAGCTCTTAGAGCGTGTGTTTGACCCGTGGTTGATAGCCAAAGTCGGCCTGGCCTTTTATTGTTTCCTTGCTCGATCGATTCCAGCCATGTGGCCCGACATCTTAAATTGATTCCTTTGTTTTGTCATTTATTCTGAGTCCAAGAGGGGAATCCCGAAGTCCAATGAGTACGTTGGAGCCCAAACAGATTGACTTTGATATTTAGGCCCAAGAGGGGTGATCCACCGAAGTTGAGAGGCTTGAAGCCTGGCGTGAGTTTCTTGATCACTAAGTCCCGTTATATTTGGTCTTAATACCCTCTTGATTACTTACCATCACCACTGAGTTTCCCCTTTTATCATTCGGCTGAGAGAAAAGAACCAAGAAAAACCCTAGCCGTTTTTGGAGCAGCGATCGAAGGAGAGGAAGAAGGCATCCAGTGTTCGACAAGCAGTAAAGCAGACCGAGTGCGGTGCAGATTATCAAGCCACAAGTTGGAGAGCTGACGAGCAGATTCTAGAGCTTAACACCGTACACAGTTTCGGTAGTTTCATATTTGTTTTGTATATCTATTTGTCGTAGGTTTTGGCGCCTGATTTCGGGGATGTGACCGGGCCATAGAGGGCTCGGGATTTTGTTTATTGATCTGTTGACGTCATAGTCTTCTCGTAGTTTTAATCGTTTTCGAAGTAACGGCTTTAAGCTTACTGTTTTGTCTAATAGTTGATGGGTTTCATATGACTCGATCGACCACTTGGATCGACCGCCTAGCATGCTTGGTTCGAACCTTGCTGACCAAGAACATGAACTTGTTCTTGACCGGTTAAACCAACTAGCTGATTTAATCCCTAAATGCGGAACTGGGATTAAACCTAATCCTTAAACCCTAAAGGATTGAGATCTTGGAGATTTAGATTAGGTTAACAAGAAAGAAACCTTGTACGAAGAACTCGAACACACACATAGCTTGTGTGGTTCGTTCGACCATCAACCAAAGAACCCTAGGGTTCTTTGGTCGAATTCGTCCAAGAGGGAGAAGGGAAGAAAGGGTTTTCCCAAACTATACCTTGTTGTTTGCTTAAGATAGATCCACTGATGATGAACAAACCAAGCGATCTTCTAGTTGATCTAAGCAATAACCGTGTTCTTCAAAACTTGAAGAACACGAAGAACGAACGAAGAACACGAAGAACACAAGACTTGTGTTCTTCCCTTGATCTAGGTTCGGCCGAAATATGGAGAGGGAGAGGGAGTGATTTCGTGTAAAGAGGCTAGAGAAGTAACATCTAGGGTTTAGCATAAGCCTTCTATTTATAATAGAAGATGTTACACTTAAAACCCTTCTAGTTTAATTAAGATTAACTTCTTAATTAAACTTCCTTTTTACACTTCCATCCCTTATAGTTTTAACTAGTTTATTATTGTTGCACTTAACTACCAAATGTCTAGTATTAATACACTAATAATTCGGTACCCATATACACGAATTATATACTTGTATTTATACTTCTAATAGTTAATTATATAATAACCTTTATATAATTTATGCAATAATATTATCCAATTACTATATGATTTAATGGCTTTAAATCATATCATGGATAACCTTTAATTAACACATTGTATATTTACTCAACTAGCAAACGTACAACTACTTGTATTAATTAGTTAGTTAAACTAATCTAGTAATAAGTTAAACTTAACTTAATACTTAACTGATTCATAATGACTATTATGAATCATTCCTCTTCGTAGTATCATTGCTTATCTTGCTCGTATTACATGTACTCACCGGTGTGACCCTTAAGTGTTTCGTAGGCATGGATGTATCATCATAGGTTGACTGACTGTGCACACAATTCCTTCAGACTCCCACTTGTGCAAGTCTGTAACCTTTATCTTAATGATACGAGCTACAGTGGCCTTCTAGATGGGCATGTAGGTAACCAACCCCATAAAAACAGCTTACGTAACCCAGGTATGGTTTATGAAAAAACTCTTTAATAGCGTCTCCTAGTAAAGAACACTCTGTCTCTACTTCTTGGGCAAACTATGTTAGGCTCATCCCTTGCAGCACGATATTTGTGATAACGAATACGAGCATGGTAGAAATTATCAACTCCTGTATTCGAAATCATTTTATGACTTCTTGATTCAAACTGCTGTGATAAACGACAAAGAACAGATCAGTTCGTTTGGGCACGGCCGTGCACTTGCCAGTTTCTTATCAAGTCAAAGGACCTATAAATATCTCTCCTAAAGAGGAGGTGCAATTACCATCTTGTATATTTCGATTTAAAAATACAACTTCCTTTGTACCCAGTATCGCCTCGTATGACAAACGTATTACCGTATTGTCTAAGTTGAACCAAAGCACATTAGTCATTGTATCCTAAACCAAATACCTCAGGCTTAAGGACAATCCTAGTGAACAATACTTTTGAACTTTTCAACCACGAAGTATTGTCACGGTGGTCAATCCAATATTCGTTGAGCATCCAACAGAATATCACCGATATTTGTATTACACAAAACTTGTGTAGCTATCTTCGAAGAACTTTCGAATCTACCACCAAATACCGCGATGACGTTAACGTCCCATCGAGGTTCCCACCAAGACGAGTAGTCACGGATTTTGTGTCTTCTTGAATAAATATACTTTTATTCGTGGATCTTGTAAAACATACAAAGTCTGAATAAAAATGATACTAACTCAAGTATTATTCCTCACTGGACATAGATACTGAATTATTACTGGATCATTACTTATTCCTTTCGTTCACGTTGATTACTTAATGATTCTTACAAACTTTAATTGTTACTTCATCACTAAACCAATCATCTCTATTAAACTAAAGACATAAGACGAGTATTTAGGAATACTATTACTTTAGTCTTTGCTAGATATTGTTCTTGCAACAATTTAGAACATATTCTAGTCTTGCCTTTTATGTAATTCGGTAAACATAGGAGGATTGGAAATTAACTCCTTAGTTTCTTGAATTCATAAAATCATCCTTGTAACTAAAGCCTCTTTTAGTTACTTGATTTGTAGGTATTCTTTACTAGTTAAAGAAATTTCCTTAAATGATTGTGTTATCCACTTGAAGTGTTAACAACCTATTAGATATGCAACAATTAATCACAAGACTTGTGATCACGCTATTAGGTTTGCAATAATCTAATCGATCATTTATTATTTCTCTTAACTCTTTGGCTAACGACATGGTAAACTCCTGTTGTTAATGTCTTGCTAACTTAGTGAATTCATTAACACCTTTAATGAATTACGTTAGTCTTAGCTCCCACTTACTTTTATGGAACTTAAGCATCTCTTAAACTATTACTTTGACCTAGTCAATAACTTGTAGTTTAAACTTTTAAGAATTCTATCAATAATTAAGATCATCCTTTGGATTTGCGAATATCCAATATTCCTTTTAAGGAATCATGATCTTTATTGATTACTGTATCTCACAAGTATGAAACACTTGAAACGATACTATCAATTCTTAAATATATTAGTATTCTTTAAGAACTATATTTAATGCCAAAGTCATCACTTGGATTTGTCAAATATCCATCATTCCTATAAGGGAACCATGACTTGATTAAATATTGTATTTATTACAAGTATAAAAGACGTGCAATAATACCATTTAATTTCTTAAATACTTTAATATAGTTATGTCCCTTCTTAAGAGTCTTTTAATGTCTAAGTCATTTTACTTGGATTATGCGAATATCCAATTATTCCTATTAGGGAATTATGACTTCATTAAATCCTTTACTACAAGTATAAAAGACTTGTAATATTACTCTTTAGAGTCCATCTTGATTATATCCAATATAACATACTATATTAATACTAATACTTTAAAACTTTCTATCATAAGTAATGACTATTACTTAAGATGTTTTAATTAAGTTCAATAACCTTTGAACTTTATGCTTCCATAAAACTCTTAAATATTTTCATTAGAAAAACTTTCTAATTACTAGCATCTAAGTACCTTGAGCTATCAAGACATTATTTACACAACAATCAAACAAATATATAAATATAAACATGAAATATAAGTAAATCAAAACTTGACTTACAATCTAGTCATAAAACTTGACTAGTGTAATTATCACACATGCACACAATATGATTCAACCATGGATTCGAGATTAATTAAAACCAAAAAAGAAACTTGTTTTAACAAAAATAAAAACATTATCCAAACAACAATAAAAATAAAATTGTTTGAAACGAATCCATTGTAAACAAAAACTGAATCATAAAAAACTTGGTGCTCGTGGGATCATCACCATCTCATGCCGGTCACCATCACTTGCCATCTCCTGCAATAAACGATTGCAAAAGTTAGATTACTCGTAATGTACTTTACAAGTATCTAAAAGTGATTAAGAAGTGTGGTTGTGTTACCTGAGGAACTTGCGTTTTCTCCACTACCACTTGCACCCTTTGGACAATTTCTTTTCCAATGCCCAGCCTCACCACACTTGAAGCACCGGTTCTCGGTCCTCGCAGTGTTAGGCTTAACCTTCTTGACCTTTTGTTTGACACCTTTACCATTTGGCACTCCTTGGTTAGGATAGGTTTTACCCTTTCCTTTACCACCATGCCCTTTTCTCTTCTTTCCACCGCCACCGCCATTACCGATCAAGAGAACGTCCTTAGATTTGGTCCCCAAACTCAACTCAGCTGTCTTGAGCATGGAATGTAGCTCAGCAATGGATTTCTCCATATTATGCATGTTGTAGTTGACCACAAAAGACTTGTAGTCATCAGACAACGAGTTGAGTATAGTATCTGTTGCCATTTGCAACGGTATGGGGTGACCAAGTCTAGCGAGGTGATCCATGTGCCCCTTCATTTTCATGACGTGGGCACTCACCGGCGTTCCTTTAACCATCTTGCAAGAGTTGAAGGCTCGATTGATGTCAAACCTCTCGGTGCGAGCTTGCTCTTGAAATGAATCCCTAAGTTGCTGGATCATCTCAAATGCAGGCACATCCATAAGTCCCGCTTGTAACTCGGGACTCATAGTGGCTAGCATTAAACAACTCACATCAAGTGCATCACTGACATGCTTATCATAAGCTTGCCTCGTTTCAGCTCTGGCATTAACAGCAGGGGTGTTCGGTACTGCTCTCTCCAAGACATACCACTTTCTCTCATGCCTGAGCACAATACGAAGATTGCGCTCCCAGTTGAGAAAGTTTGACCCAGTCAACTTGTCTTTTTCGAGGATTGAGCGAAGTGAGAGATTGTTGGTACTGGTTGTCGCAATCACATTTGTTGCTGCCATCTACAAATCAAACCCAGTTTAATTAGTAATCATCAATAAACATTCTCTAAAATATATTATAAACCCATAATTAATATTTTAGGCCTAGGATCCATATGTCACATTCTCGCCGCAAGGTTTGGGCACTTCCCGACGAGACATGCTATTTCTGGTAGGTAACTTCCTTACCGATCGTATCAAGACTTGACACGATTCCTAGGGGTCGTAGAATCTTTAGACTTATAACTTATTACAACTTTGTACAATCTAATCGTACATTTCTAAGTTAGTAATAAAGTCTAGTATGTTTATTCTACTCAAGTACTTTTTGGGCCGGGACTCCCGATTATCACCAAAACAGATCCGACCATCTAAGACAGTGCGATGCTCTGCGCCGGGACTCCCGATTATCACAGAACCTTACGCACCCTAACACTCGCAATGATTTGAATCCATATCTAAGGTTCTTTATCCTTACAATATGAATATCGTTGAACAAGTGAGGTGTTCCATTAGATGGATAGTACTTCGATCTAAGATTTTCTTGGGTTTGTTTAAGTCTTAAAACTAAACTTAAACTTTTATTCCAATCTTAATCCTTGTTTAAAATGTGTGACATTGAAAGATTGAAACGTCCAACAAGACACCTTTTTAAAACATAAGAACTATTCTTTAAAACTTATAGTTTCAAGAATTTGTACGATCTTACATGTATACCTAAAACGAGGTGTACAAAACGTTTTACTAGGTTTTGTGAGAAACCTTATTTCTAATAAAACTTACTTGTTTTATATTACTTGAAAAACTTATAAAACTTATGTTAAACTTTTAAAACTTTTATGATTCATGAACTTGAAACATAAACCTAGTTTAACACACCTAGTTTTTCATAAATGTCAAATAACGAAATTAAACATTTATTTCTTACTTATTAATTTCGACCATAACTTATGCCTTAACGACACACTCATAAACTTTGTGATTTTCTTGTGTAGCTCCCACTAGCTTCAACAACCATGATGAAACTTAAGCTAACACAATCACCGGTTTATACTTGGTGAAACTAATAAACCTATTATATAAAAACTATATATAATAATTCTTTAGTTTGTTTAAACCTTTCTTATATTTAACTTGAACTAGTTAAATATAGGTTCTTGTTATTCATACTTGATCATTAATCTAGTATATTACATAACTTGTAAAATACTTATATCATACTTGTATAATTAACTAGTTATAATAACTTATAACTTTATACACCTTGATATATGTATAATAATATAACTTTGTATATTTCTAGTTAATAATATAATTTCAACTTGTACAATTACTAGTTATAATTAGATCATAACTTTGTACATTCTAGTTTTAATTATATCATAACTTATACAACAACTAATTATAATATTATGTATCATGATCAAAATAACATTATCCTTTTTAATTGTTTTCATTTTATCTTGTATTTAATATAATTCGTGTATATATATGTGTATATATTTCTTATAATAAACTTGTAACATTCCAATAAGAATATTACACCTAGTTTATACTTATACATTTTAACTTGTACTAATTAAAATGTGTATAAACTTATTTTATTTAAAATTCAATTTTCTTAATAATAAAAATTCCGAAAAATAAATACATATACATAAACAATTAAATACATCTTGTTAATTTTAGAACTTAAAAATTAACACCTTTCTTTATCAATACCCTAATTTAATTAGATGAACCCTAATCTTGTTTTTGACCAATCAAAACTAGGGTTTTGACTTTCTTGATCAAACACATTATTTCTAATTAAAAGATTAATTTTAATCAATCCTTTTAAACAATAAACTTTGTTTAAATTCTAAGATTGATTTTATCCTTAATAGATTTATTTAAACTTTTTAATTTAACCCTTATAGACAATAAACTTTGTCTAAATTACTAGGTTTAAAGAACTAGCTTTAATAAACCTATCAAAATAATAATTAAACCTATTAGACATAAACTTGTCTAATTAACTAGGTTTTAGATTATTATCCTAATTAATACTTTTAACCTATTAAACTAAACTAGTTTAATGTTCTAGGGTTCTTAGGGTTTTCGAAATCTTAACACTAAGAAACTTTTCCACCAATTAAACTAGGCTAGTTTAACATACTTGGTGTCCAAGTTTCCTCCTAAATTTCGAAAAATCTAAGGCAACTAGGAAAGAATCCTTTTGATCAATTAAACATATCTTGTTTAATATACTTGATCCTAGGGTTCTTTCTAGGTCACGAAAATTCTAGGGTTTATGGAAAGAATCCTTTTGATCAATTAAACATATCTTGTTTAATATACTTGATCCTAGGGTTCTTCCATGCCTTTTTCGAAAATTGCTAGGGTTTCTAGAAACCTTCTTGACCAATTAAACTTAGACTAGTTTAATGTTCTTGGTCTTAGGGTTCTTCCCTATTTTTCGAAAATAATGAAGAAGAAAGAAGAATGCTTGAAACAAAAAAAACTTGTAAATTAAAGTAAACAAACAACTTTGTTAATCTAGTCTAGATCTCTAAACCATCGCTCTGATACCACTGATGGGTTTCATATGACTCGATCGACCACTTGGATCGACCGCCTAGCATGCTTGGTTCGAACCTTGCTGACCAAGAACATGAACTTGTTCTTGACCGGTTAAACCAACTAGCTGATTTAATCCCTAAATGCGGAACTGGGATTAAACCTAATCCTTAAACCCTAAAGGATTGAGATCTTGGAGATTTAGATTAGGTTAACAAGAAAGAAACCTTGTACGAAGAACTCGAACACACACATAGCTTGTGTGGTTCGTTCGACCATCAACCAAAGAACCCTAGGGTTCTTTGGTCGAATTCGTCCAAGAGGGAGAAGGGAAGAAAGGGTTTTCCCAAACTATACCTTGTTGTTTGCTTAAGATAGATCCACTGATGATGAACAAACCAAGCGATCTTCTAGTTGATCTAAGTAATAACCTTGTTCTTCAAAACTTGAAGAACACGAAGAACGAACGAAGAACACGAAGAACACAAGACTTGTGTTCTTCCCTTGATCTAGGTTCGGCCGAAATATGGAGAGGGAGAGGGAGTGATTTCGTGTAAAGAGGCTAGAGAAGTAACATCTAGGGTTTAGCATAAGCCTTCTATTTATAATAGAAGATGTTACACTTAAAACCCTTCTAGTTTAATTAAGATTAACTTCTTAATTAAACTTCCTTTTTACACTTCCATCCCTTATAGTTTTAACTAGTTTATTATTGTTGCACTTAACTACCAAATGTCTAGTATTAATACACTAATAATTCGGTACCCATATACACGAATTATATACTTGTATTTATACTTCTAATAGTTAATTATATAATAACCTTTATATAATTTATGCAATAATATTATCCAATTACTATATGATTTAATGGCTTTAAATCATATCATGGATAACCTTTAATTAACACATTGTATATTTACTCAACTAGCAAACGTACAACTACTTGTATTAATTAGTTAGTTAAACTAATCTAGTAATAAGTTAAACTTAACTTAATACTTAACTGATTCATAATGACTATTATGAATCATTCCTCTTCGTAGTATCATTGCTTATCTTGCTCGTATTACATGTACTCACCGGTGTGACCCTTAAGTGTTTCGTAGGCATGGATGTATCATCATAGGTTGACTGACTGTGCACACAATTCCTTCAATAGTGTCAAATTGTTTTTACTTGAAGTCGTCCAGGTCTGTGGATGAATTCTTTTTCATCTCTGATTGTTATAGGTGTCGGTTGGGTTGGGTAAAACCGTATTGATTGGCAAAACGTTTTAATCTATCGAAAAACCCGGAAACCGAACCCTGACGTTCTTGGTTTCCTAATCGAAATATTTTTCTAATAAAAGACTAAATATAAGGTAAACAGACTTCTGAAGTTTAAAATGAGTCTCGGGATTGTCCGGTGCCTCGGGTTATACGGGTTGATGTCGGGGTTGTCAAAACGAGTTTTAAACACAATTAAGTTTTTGGGCAGAATCTGTCTTCTAACTGTGAGTCTGTTTTTAATACACTTAAGATACGTTTCTGGATTTTTGGCCCGTGCTGGGACCTTGGTTTCTGAGTTAGCTTTCCAAAACCGCAACCCTCTCGTCAATCCGAATTACGGTTTAAAAGTTATAGTCAATTTAGTATGCTGCTGTTAGGAAAATGACCTGTGCAACATGTCTGTCTTGCATCACTGTTTTGAGACACTTAGAGTCTGTTTTGGCCAGTGACCGTCTCACAGTAAATTGTATTTCTGATTGTCTACTTTTCATGGTAAAAATATGGGATAAATCTAATGAGTCGTTTAGTAGTTATAGCAGTTTCCGTGAGACTGACGGGTGCTGCCAGTTTTCTGAAATAAGCCCTCGGATAGGTTTTTAATTTCGGGTTTCGCTTTTTGATTTTAGGACCGTCTAGGAGATAACGTGCTGTCCTTCTGATTGTCGGGAACCCTTTGGAGCTTACATTTCTCGAGGTGAGTATTCTCACCGTGTATTCAGTTTTAACGTTGTACATGCATGACTTACGTGTTACATTTCTTGCACTATAGTTGTTATCTGAGATTGATCCGTTATCTGAGATTGATTTGTTATCTGAGATTGATTTGTTATCTGAGATTGATTTGTTATCCGAGTTATCTGCTATCTGAGCTTTCTGTGATCTGACTTTCTGAGTTCTGAGTCCTGAGTCCTGAGTTTCTGAGTTTTGAGTTAAACATTAAACATAATATATCTGACTTGGCACCGAAGAGCACTGGTGTCAGACGTTTGGACTTGGCACCGAAGAGTACTGGTGCCAGGCTTTTGACTCAACACCGAAGAGTACAGGTGTTGAGGCGGTGTGAGGCGGGTCGAGGTTGATCTCTCGTCCCAAGTCACCCTAGCGCGCTATATAAATTAAAATCTGAGTAATAAAATCTGAGAAATAAATCTGAGTAATTAACTGAGTAGATTTTGAGTAGGAGTACACCGATGTGCCCTCATGTGTTGTATGTTAGGATTGTTTGCATTTTGAGATATTCACTCAGCTTCTCCAGCTGACCCCTATTTCCCCCACATTGTTTCAGGTACCAGCAGAGGAAAGGAGAAGGTGGACGGTTGACCGCTGTATCTTTCATTACCGATGTGGACGGCATTTAATATTTTAAAAACACTTAATTTTAACTATTTCCGCATTAAATATACTTTTAAATGAAAATACTATTATTGGGGTTTAATTATTCAAGTTATTGGGACCTTTTGATTATAATTTTTGTTTTCAAAAATTTTAAAAATCTTGTAAATTTTAGGGTGTTACAGATTAGCACGTGACCTCACTTAATTCTCTTAATTAATTCTCTTTATTGTGATTCCAGATTGTATGCACGATGAAAAGTCCCATGCAAATCATGACGAGTTAGTGGGAGAGTCACAAGGTGAGTCTCAAGATAACGGTGGTCCCAAGGATATTAATGTTGAGGCAAATAACGAGGAAAGCTACACGTTCCCAATGGGTCCCGCAATCCCCACGTTCGGGAATGTAGAAAACAACGACGTTGATTATAGCGAAGTAGTAGTACAAGAATCTGTTGGGCCTGAAGATACAGCCCAAAATAAGCCCAACACCACTAATAATTATTCGGGCCAACAAGAGTATCGTGATTGGGCCGATGTAGAGCCCAACAACGAATCAGTGGATTGTAGACCTATCTCCCCAACACCAGTGAATATGAATCCGGTATCTAGCGACCCAATTAGTGATCCTACCGCTGGAGATACAGCCGTTCTGGGTAAAAGCAAAATTCCAGTTTTCGACTTGAACAAACCTTGCTCGTCTTCGTCAAATTCGAGCAGACATGCGTCTCTTCCTTTAACATTCGGTAAAATATCCAGGAACAAGATGGGGGAAAAAAGAATAATAAAAAAAACACAACAAGATCAATGCATCGTCCGGACACGGCGGCTCGTCGTGCTCAATACCGATGTCAGATGAAATATGGAATACAATTGAAGTTGGCAATTTATTGGGATTCCAAATGGATAATTTTGGACCCGATATAAGACAGGTCATTAATGGTGCAGGTTCGAAATGGGTTTCCAAATGAAGCTCATATCCATAAACATTAGGGGGTTCAATTGCACCCTGAAAAAAAGGTGGATTCAAGGGATTAGATCATCAAATCTAGCGAGATCGTTTTGGGGTAGTTCTGGTATGGAGTTCGAATTCTCTATATCAAATGGAAAATCAGGAGGCTTGGTGTCAATATGGGACCGGCATGGATGTCAAAATATGATTCACTCAAAGGAGACAATTTCCTGGTAGTAAGAGGCGTGATCACCGGATCAAATGTAAGTATTGGATTAATTAATTTATATGCTCCACAGGATTTGAAAAAGAAGAAAGCTCTCTGGAAAACTGTTTCGGATATTATAAAGGCGGATTCAAACCGGATCTGGGTAGTTTTTGGAGATTTTAATGAGGTACGTAAGAGATCGGAAAGAACAGGCTCATCTTTTTCCGCGTCCGGAGCTAGGGCATTCAACAGCTTTATAGCTGAAACAGGGTTAAATGAGTTAAAAATGGGAGGAAGGCGATACACAAGGAGTACTCCAGATAGCGGTATGTTAAGTTTGATTGATCGAATTTTGGTATCTGATTCTTTTTTTTCAGGTTTGGCATAACCCGAATGTGAATGTTCTACCCAAAGGTTTTAGTGATCATTGTCCGCAACTTATGAAATCGCAAACGGCGGATTTTGGGCCCACCTTTTTTAAGTTTTTCAATTCTTGGGCTTCCAACCCAAACTTAGAAGCTGTCATTAGCTCGGCTTGGGCCCAGCCTGTCTCTAGTAATACGCCATCGATCCAATTATTTTGTAAAAAATTGAAAATGGTGAAAATTGCAATCAAGAAGTGGAGATCGAACAATGCAGACTCCAACCTAATCAGGCTCCAAAAATCGGCAAATGACCTTGACCAAAAAGCAGAATCAATCGGTCTATCTTCGGCCGAGAGGTCTAACAGGGTTGCTATCAATCGGTCTATCTTCGGCCGAGAGGTCTAACAGGGTTGCTATCGATATGCAGATTAGGGAACATGAAGTTCTAAAAATAAGAGATATTAAACAGAAAGCAAGAATTAAATGGAATGTTGAAGGCGACGAGAATTCGAAATTTTTTCATGGATCGTTAAATCACAACAATCGTAAAAACTTCATACACGGTTTATCACTTAACGGGGTATGGACGGAGGACCCGGATAATATTAAATCAGGTACATCGAACTACTTTGCTGAATTTTTTTCGGAATCGGATCGGGAAAGACCAAGTTTCATGAGTAACAAGTTTAAACCCAAAACTCGGCTCAAAAAATAAAAATTGAAGAAAATTTCACCAAAGCAGAAGTTAAAAAGGCGGTATGGGACTGCGGAGTTGAGAAAGCACCGGGTCCGGACGGATTCACTTTTGCTTTCTATAAAAAAGGACTGGCATATTATCGAAGACGATTTAATGAAAGCAGTAATTGATTTTGAAAATGGTGGGGATATGAATTGCGGATGTAATTCATCCTTTTTTACCTTAGTTCCGAAACGTGACATCCCGATTGCATTGTCTGATTACCACCCAATTAGCCTCATTGGGAGCTTTTACAAGATTATAGCAAAACTATTGGCAAACCGTATGAAACCGATTATTGGTGATATTATTAGTGTGGAGCAATCGGCATTTATTCAAAACCGGAATATATTAGACGGGCCTTTAATCCTAAGTGAAGTGATATCTTGGTGTAAAAAAATAAAGAAACAACTCTTAGTTTTTAAAGTGGACTTCGAAAAGGCGTACGATACTTTAAATTGGAATTTTTTAGATTCGGCTTTGGACCAAATGGGATTTGGAGACAAATGGAGGCGGTGGATACACATGTGTCTGTCTTCCGCTAGGGCGTCCGTTTTAATTAATGGTTCTCCGACAGCCGAATTCAAAATCAATAAAGGACTTAGACAAGGTGACCCGATGGCGCCGTTTTTGTTTATTATAGCGGTAGAAAGTATTCATGTTGCTATGCTTGAGGCAACACAAAAAGGAGCATTTCACGGTATACAACTTCCAAATAATGGGCCAATTTTGTCTCACCTTCAATATGCCGACGATACTATTTTTGTGGGTGAATGGTCCGATGGAAACGCAAAAAATTTATCACGAATTCTTGCGTGTTTTTATCTAGCTTCCGGTCTACAAGTAAAAATGTCAAAAAGTAGTTTACAAGGAATTGGTATATCAAGTGAGGGGGTGTCTAGAGTGGCAAATTTAATAAGATGTAGTGTCGGATCGTCCCCTTTTAAGTACCTTGGTTTGACAATCGGTGCACAAATGCATAGAGTGGAACATTGGGATGTGATCATAAACAAATTTAACAAGAAACTTTCTTCTTGGAAAGCATCAACTTTATCATATGGAGGTAGATTAACGTTATTAAAATCCGTTCTCGGGGCACTAGGATCGTATTTTCTATCTATTTTTAAAGGCCCGGAAGGTGTTATTAAGAAGTTGGAAGCAATTCGGGCAAGATTTTTCTGGGGCTCCAAAGATGGTGAGCGAAAAATCAATTGGGTTAGTTGGAAGAAGATTCTTGAACCACTTAAATCGGGAGGGTTGAACGTCCCAAGTATAAAAGCACAAAATTTCGCGCTACTGCTAAAGTGGTGGTGGAGATTGAAAATAGAAGACGGATCCTTGTGGAAAACAGTCATTGTTTCTCTACATAATATTTCAAGTAATAATATTCCTTCGAGTAGATTCCCGGGTGTATGGAACAATATTGTGAAGGTTCGGAATCACTTACTAAAAGTTAATATCCCTATTGATTCTTGGTTCCAAGCCGTGCAGAATTCAGCAACACAGCAGTTGCGGTGGTCATGGGTGTTCGAATCAGACGGTGTATATTCGGTATCATCGGCAAGGTATGCTATCCAAAGTACGTTGTCCGGACCTTGCAATGATGTTGATATCCCATGGTTAAAAACCGTCCCGATAAGGATTAATATTTTCTACTGGCAGTTGTTTCACAAGCGATTACCCACGTGTGTTAATTTGTTAAAACGAGGAATTATATTGCAATCGGCGGTGTGTTGCCTTTGTGAGAGAGAAATCGAGGATGAGATGCATTTATTTTGGACTTGCTGTAAAACGAGAGAAGTATGGCTCGAGTTTTGTAGGTGGTGGTCCATTGACATTAGTTCAATTAGGGGCCTGGATGGAATGTTGGAATGGAAGGACTGGGAAAAATTGTCAAATATCAAGTTAACCCATTACACGACGGTGGTGGTAACTACCCTTTGGCATATTTGGAAAAATAGAAATAGTATAGTTTTTAACAAGAATCAAGGTGGAATTTGTTCTATTTTCGTGGAGGCACAAGCACAAACTTTCTACTGGATCAAACACAGGTCAAAGGTTAACTGGGGAAGTCTCGAGTGGTCGGCCTGGTGTTGCGACCCAAGGAGTATGTAAGCATATGATCGAGACAGTGATGATTCTAGGCATATATTAAAATAGAATTGGTAAAGTTTTGTGTTTCTAATGTAAAATCTAGTTAGGTGGTGAATTTATTTGTATTGGTAATATTGTATCCTAGCTTATGCTAGCCTTTTGTTTAATATAATTTGGTGAGGGTTTCATTGCGGGTGATGGCATTGCCGAAGCTCGTTTTTGTTGCCCCTTTTGCTGTTCAAAAAAAAAAAAATGTAGCCATGAACTACATTGAATTCTCCTTTTTATTACCGTACAAATTTCCACTTTGTAACACCCAAATTGATATAATCTTTTATTTTTCATGTAATCTTCATTTTGTGCGTTTTTAGCCCGTTTCTTCAATAATTCGTCTTTTTGACCTGCATTTCACAATCAATACACATTTAGGCATAAACAACTTATTTTCTTTACAAAACATGCATAAATAAAAGATTATTGACGGATAAAAACATGTCTAAATCCGTCAATATCAGTGGTATTGATGTATCGAAGCACATGTGCTTCACTAAAACACAACATATTACTTCGAAGCACATGTGCTTCTAGTCACGAAACATATGTGCTTCAAGTCACTAAAAACATGAGTTTCTAAACACACAAGGGAGCATACGAAGCACATGTGCTTGATGTAACGAAACACATGTGCTTCACTACACAGAAAAAATTCAAAACAAGTGACGAACATATCATTATGAAGCACATGTGCTTCATAATGCCAAACACATGTGTTTTTGTTCCTGAACACATGTAACTTACAAGCAAGTCATTTGTGTTTGAATCACGAAGCACATGTGCTTGACGTTATGAAACACACGTGCTTCACTACACAAGAAAAAAAATCAAAACAAGTGACGAATATATCATTATGAAGCACATGTGCTTCATAAAGCCAAGCACATGTGTTTTTGTTCCTGAACACATTTAACTTACAAGCAAGTCATTTGTGTTTGAATCACGAAGCACATGTGCTTGATGTAACGAAACACATGTGCTTCACTACACAGAAAAAAAATCAAAACAAGTGACGAACATATCATTATGAAGCACATGCGCTTCATAAAGCCAAGCACATGTGTTTTTGTTCCTAAACACATGTAACTTACAAGCAAGTCATTTGTGTTTGAATCACGAAGCACATATGCTTGACGTTATGAAACACATGTGCTTCAATACATAAGAAAAAAAATCAAAACAAGTGACAAACATATCTATCATTATGAAGCACATGTACTTCATAAAGCCAAGCACATGTGTTTTTGAACCTGAACACATGTAACTTACAAGCAATTCATTTGTCTTTAAATCACGAAGCACATGTGCTTAACGTTATGACACACATGTGCTTCATTACTTGAAACACATGTGTTTGACTGTACGTATACACTCCTTTATTTTCAAAACACATGTGTTTCAAATACATGTGCTTCCAGTCACGACCACCACCGGTCACCACCGCCGGCGGCCACCTCCGGCCACCGTTCGCCGCCGCAGACCGTCGCCGTCTGCCGCCGCCAGCCGCCGGAGAAGCACATGTGCTTGTAGTGGTGGTGGTGGTTTGAATCTTGATCTTGACCATTAATTTTTCTTGATCCAAGGGTTAACAATTGTCCTTTAGAACTAGATAAAATTAATGGACTACCTTGAACATTTCACTATGAAATATATAAAAGAAATGCTCTTCTCTTTTAAAGTAGCAAAAACGCACTTTAATCTAAATAACAAAGATAAGTTCTATACATCACAAAGTAGACATGTGGAAGGCCCAAAAACCGGACTAGAATTGTTGGAACCGGAACAAGCGATGACTGAACTGATGAGGTTTTTGACTAGATCGAACTAGATCTAGAACTGGATTTTTTTCGGGTTATCACGACTTCTTCTACCTTTTTGGTTTTGGACCAGACTGGATCGAGAACCGGTTTTGCATTAAAATCCAAGTTAAGAACCAAACCGATGTAACTTGGTTCGGTTCAATCCGATCCAATCTCCGATTTCAGCTGGTTATCAATCTAGTTTTCAAATACATAATCACAAGCACTTAAAAACATACAACCCCAAACCCCTTTAATTTCTTTAAAAATTTCGTTTCTTACAAAGAAAGAAATTGTAAACCAAACTCCCAAAGGCCAAAGGTCTTCTTATTATCCTATACAACCTAATTGCATACTTAGACAAATCTTTGAGTCAAAAGTCACAAAAAGAACATTTGATGGACTTAAACTGTAACTTTTAACCAAAACTAGAAATTACCCCTCCGTTGACCGTTAAGCCCTCTTGAATTCACAGAACAAGTTTTTAAATTTTTGATGATTATTTTAGAAATTTGTTCTTAAATCGCATTCATTCATCGATTTTCCGGGTAACTTCAGCTCCTTACTCACAGGTCAGTAATATTTGAATTAAATTTAGTTATTATTATTTTCTAATTTTTGTTCTCAGTCGATCTGGGTATTCATTGTTTCTGTATTTGTTTTATGTTGATCAGAAATTTTATCGACCGTTTATAAATAAATTTAAGCTCACTACAATGAATCTGAGCTGAAAAAACATTATGAATTTGTTGCTTAATGATTATCGACCCATGAATTTGGAACTAGGGTTTCAGCTGTGATCGAATGAATCTGCAATTTGAGAATAATTATGTCATACTGTGACCTGCGTTAAGGTAATGATCAGAAACTCAAAACACATTTACACTGATTATCCATTCTAATTATGACATCTTATTTTCGATGATATTTTTTGTAGGTCAAACTTTAGTCAACATAAATGTGCTTAAAGCAATTCATTACATAAACTCTAATGGAAACCGGAAGATCGCTGCAAAGATTATGTCGAGTTCAAATCCAAAAACTTCTAACATTGATCATAAGTCTTGTGGTTGTTCTCATAATTCTAGCTCAATTAATCACATTCCCTTACAAAAACTACACGTTAAATCCATCACCCGTCACGAAGGGTATTTTGGTCCATGAAGTGGCAATTTATGACAATGTCTCTATTACACACGAGAGTGGTTTAAATGAGTCGAAAGTAGAAAAAGGGTGTAAAGACTATGATTGTGATCATATATCTTCACTCCCACATATTGCAACAATACATAATGATTCTGGTCAAATGGGTCAAACTGTTACAGTTGCTTTAGAACCAACAGCAACACGCCTTTCTTACATGATTTCGGTTCTTGAATCAACTGTTTCTGCTCGTTTAAGGGTAGGAACTCACTCGTTGTTATGATTTTCTGTTTAAGGAAAGTATTGGTTTTGATTAAATTATTTATTTTTATTTTAGAAAACGAAGTTGTTATCTGCTCGTGACCGACAACTTCAAAATGCAAGGATGCAAATCGAGAACGGGCCCGCGGTCGGCACCACTGAAGGACTTCATGCTTCTCTTTATCACAATGTTTCCAAGTTTTTAAGGTGAAATATTAGTTATTATTTTCTACGGGTCAAATAATTAGTTTTGAAATTGAAGTACTTTGATATTAACTGTTGTACAGGAGTTACAAATTGATGGAAAATACTCTAAAAGTTTACGTCTACAAGGAAGGAAAAAAGCCGATATTTCATGATCCAAAATTAAGGGGAATCTATGCTTCCGAAGGGTGGTTTATGAAACTCATGGAGAAAAATAGAAAATTTGTGGTAAAAGATCCTAAAAAAGCACATTTATTTTATCTACCATTTAGTTCTTTGAAGCTAAGAAATACATCTCTGGACCAAAATCCTCGGGCCCACAAAGATTTAGAAAAAGATTTAAAGGATTACATCGGTTTAATATCCGGTAAGTATCCGTTTTGGAATAGAAGTAATGGAGCCGATCATTTTCTTGTTGCTTGTCACGATTGGGTATGCTTGTTTTTGCCTCAAATTTTGAATGAAATAGTTGTATATACTTGTATTTAGAATATAATGGGGCGATATGGATACTTATAAATGGGTCGGGTTGGATTATAATTTGTGTAATTGGGTCAAATGGTTTGCGGGTCGGTACAACCCGAAACCACCCTTTTCTAGACGAATTATAAATTTCCTTTTTTTGACCCGATGCCTTATAGATATTCTACCAAACCACCTCATTTGCAATAAAGTTTAGTAAATTGCAAGAATGGTCCTTGTGGTTTCGCCAAATTGCACGTTTGGTCACTGTGGTTCACTAAGTGCAGCCGCAATACCCAACATTTGCATTTTTGGTACTTTTTGGTCCCTTCGCCCTAACGGTGTTAATTGTCCTCAGTTAGTTGAGAGTATTTTGGCAAAAAGTACCAAAAATGCAAACGTTGGGTAGTGCGCCTGCACTTAGTGAACCACGGTCACTAAACGTGCAATTTGGCCAAACCACAGAGACCATTCTTGCAATTTACCCTATAAAATTTTGTAGTCTTACGAATCTTTATATATGACAAAAACTAGGCGATGAAATTAACGAAAAATCACATGGGAAATTGCATTAGATCTCTTTGCAACTCAAATCTTGCGGGCGGGTTCAAAATAGGGAAAGACACAACTCTGCCCGCTACATATATCCGTAGTGCAGAAGAGCCCGTTAAAGACCTTGGAGGAAACGGGCCTTCAGAAAGGCCCATTCTTGCATTTTTTGCAGGCGGAATGCACGGAAACCTAAGACCGATTCTTGTTCACCATTGGCAAGATAAAGAGCCCGATATGATAATATCCGGGCCAATGGCCCGTGATGTTGAAACTAAAGGTAGATACCGGATGTATATGAAGAGTAGTAAGTATTGTATTTGTGCTCGTGGGTATGAAGTGTACTCTCCACGAATTGTGGAATCGATATACTATGAATGTGTACCCGTGATTATATCGGATAATTTTGTCCCTCCTTTTTTTGAGGTTTTGGATTGGAGGGCGTTTTCGGTATTTGTTTTGGAGAAAGATGTGGTGAATTTGGGGAGTATTCTTAGGTCGATTTCGGTTGAGAAGTATTTGGAAATGCAAAAGAGAGTAAAGATGGTGCAACAACATTTTATTTGGCATAAAAAGCCTGTAAAATTTGATTTATTTCATATGATTCTTCACTCTATTTGGAATAGTAGACTTTTTTTAGTTTAAAAAGCGTATATTTGTATTATTATTTAAGTATAGATTCACATAAAGGTATTAATCCAACTTCATGTATTTTTATAGTTATATCAGTTACAGTACCATTTTATGCAATGTCAACTGAAGTTTACAAACTTTTTAATGTGAAGATCAGAAGTTAGAAAGAGACAAATAGAAACTTTACGATCATTTAATGTAACCAAACTAGCAAAAACATTATTTAACAAAATTAACAAAGTATTTTAACCAATTACCATTTAACAATTTGAAAATTAAGAACTAAATTTTACAAAAAAGATGAGTTTAATAACTTAAGATTATTCACTTGATAAACTCTGATTTTTGACCACCAAACCGAGCAAAGATTTTACATAAAAATTAAAACCAAACCAAGCAGTTGCAAAGATTAACTCGAAAAATAACTACGTAGAAATCATATCAAGACATGGAAATAAATGCAAAAATTCAACAGTTTTCAACTAGTTTAAAACATAAGTTGTTTACAAGGGCAAAAACATATGATCTCAAAAACATTTAAAAATCATTCTTCCATTCGATTTTCAGTGGATTCATGTTGAACTTTGACACTGACTTTTGCGGAAGAATCTTTGACCATTGCACCAGGAGCAACAACCATATGAATCTGTTGATCATGTTCCTTTTTAGCCTCACGTCGTTCCTTTGCAACATTACCTTTCATCCTGCATTATCACAACCAAAACATTAGAAAAAGAAAAATAAAATAAAAAAGTGGCAAACTTACAATAATATATATATAAATTAGAAAGAAAAAAAGTACCTGTTCTTATGGTGTCTCTCCTCACGGCCGAACCTAACTTTGTCAATTTTTTTGATTGCCTTCAAAGTGGTCTCGGTTAGGTTTCTATCGTACCTCTCTGGTCTGTTACGTTTTCTCTCAAACTCAAATGTAGCATCCTTCAAATTATAATTCATTAAATTGTTAACAACCAACCAACTACTTTTGCAGCTAAAAAAAATAGATAAAATAAAATATTATATCGAGTTTGTGTACCTGAGTCATGTCTTTGCCATGTAACCGCCTGTAAGCTTTGGTCCATTTCACCTTTCGAGGATTCCTCTTCATCTTGAAGTTTTTGTGGCACTTTGATCGACAAAATCTAAATATCTGTCGTTAAAAACTTCAAAGTTAGAATCTTTTAATATGTCAAACAACATATATTTATTACTATTAAAGAATAATTTTTTTACCTTCGCATCGTTCCGGACAAACTGAATACCGTGTCCAGGATATACTGTAGAGGAACAGAACCAACATTTTTCCAACCTCATTGCAAACTTTTACAACGAGCCCTAATTTTTCTGCAAACACTTCTTAAGCTTAATACGCATAAAAGTTGAAGGCGGTGATAGTTTCAATTTGGGCAATTTCTAGGGCTGGGGTGAAGGCTGCAGTTATTGGGTTTTAGGGTTTCGATTTTACTTTTTGAGCTTCGATTTTGATTTCGTGTTTACAGAATTTAAGTTCCTAATTCTAATTCCATTCAAAATCATATCAATTTTTAAGCATGCTTGCTTATATGAGTGTGATCACACAATCAGATCAACTAATTTCATTCAAATTATATCATTATAAGGGAAAGATAAAGCTAATCAAACTGCAAACAAAATCGATTGTATAAACAGATAGCAATAAAGAAGAAGAAATTGGAATTGAGAGAAAAACGATTACCTGTTGTTAGGGCAACCAAAAAGACGAAGGGGTTGGAGAAGGGGTTTTTGTTTTGATATAAACCCTAGAAAAATACGACTCCAACTTACTTAATACGGATAATGGGCCAGGCCCAATATCATTTGGGTTTAAGTTTGCCCGCAATACAACCATATTAACATTGTTTGCAAAAACATACATGTGTTTGCATGTATTTGTTAACATATGAAAAGCGTATATGGGTACAATGGTTAAGTCTGATTTTTCATGTATAAACGGCTTAAATAAGTTTGTACAAATTTAGTGTTTTGGTAAACCTTCATTTTAAACCAAACTTTATATAATAACCAAGTGTGTTAGTCTTTTGTACCGGGGGGAAATTCAAAATCTATTACTTGCTCTGATTCATAATGAGTGACACACTTTGTGTTTCACTGTTTTTGAAGCAAAAGATTATAATGATGATTAAGGTTGTGTTTGTTTGCAGCTTAATAGAACCATTAAGTGCTGAATGCTTAATCATTCAGCATTCAGTGCGTTTGTTTAGCGCCTCTAAATGAAGTATATGCTGAATGGGACATTAAAAAGCTGCTGAATCATTCTTCCTTAAAACATATGCTGAATAATTAAGCAGTCAGAATTCTTATATAAAAGTTTTTCGCATTCAAAACAAGTTTTATACAAAACCTCTTAATCATTCAGATCGTTAAATCATTCAGCACTTAATCATTTTGTTCCTATCAAACAGCACCTAAATTAGATTAATTGGATGGTTAGTGGGGAATGAGTCCCACACTTTTGAATAAAGTGGGTTAATGATGTTTACAAGTAAAAATTAAGGGCAAATGAGTCATATCACTTTGTTAAAGTAGATAGTTAGTGGGTGTGGGCTCCATTATTTTTTTTTTTGCCAAATAACATAATTTTTCAAAGTGTGTCAATTATTTTGAATCGTCCAAAAAAGGAAAATGTGTCACTTATTTTGAATCGGAGGAAGTATATTGTCTATATACTAAGTATAGAAAACAAATGGATTATTACCTCCATATAAAAATACGTGATATACTTTTCATTCAATGGTGGATCAAAATAAGTGATACACTTTAAAATGTTACCTTATTTGTTAAAAATAAAAAATTTAGACTCATTATCCACTAATTACCTATTTTAATAAAGTGAAATATTTTTTTACCCTTACTTTTACTTTTAAACATCATTATCACTTTATTCAAAAGACGTTAACTCATTTTCCACTAACTATCCACTTTAGTTTATCTTAAATTACATTTTAATCTTTTAACTCAAAAACTGTAAAATATTAAATGTATATCATTTGTTTTGATACTGAAGGTATATGATTTATTAGACAATGATTTATACCGGTATACAATCAATTTAAGATGGTTAATATAGTAGGGAACATATGTGTCCCCTGTTTAGGCCATCCTAAGCTATTATCCCTACGCTTGACTATCGTTGCACGTCTATTCCTTGGTATTAATACATAGTCTCGTTTAGTAATTATATATTTTGAAAAATAACTATCGATATCAAATAAATGAGCCCTATACTACCCTACACCAACTAACACAGGGTCATATGTTAGTTCAGATTGTATTATCGAGCCCAAATTAATACCACTGGTCCTCATACTAAACATCTATGAATCAGGGGACATTTTAACAATACAATTTGTTTTCAGGGGCTAAAATGTATTATTTATAACTTTTAGTCGGCATCTGACCAATCAGCTCGGACACCAGACCCCTTGCCCACCCGTTCTGTCTCGCCGGATCTTTTTTGGGTGGTTAAAGTCGTGTTTCCACTCATAGGGGTGATCAGTTGGGCCGAAAAAACCGAACCGACAACTGACCGAAACCAAAATGAACCAATATTGGTTATGATTTTTTGTTCGATTTTTGGTTTTGTAATTTCATGGTTTTCGGTTCGGTTCGGTCCGGTCCATCAATAGGAGTGAGCATTTGGTCCAAAAAAACGAACCAAATCGAAAACCAACAGAAATCGAACCGAAGCGAACAAACACCGATTATGACATTTTGTTCGATTTTTGTAATTTCAAGATTTTAGGTTCCGGTAATACCAGTTACGGGTCCGGTTCGGTACGGTCCTCAGACCATGATCACCCCTAATCAGTAACCACTCCTACTAGCCTATGTTTGGCTTTCTTCTGGCTCAATGCAACTGTTAATAGTTAACATATATATTCACCATGAACAAAATCATTACGTATGTATCATGTGATTAAGATTCGTAATATACAACAATATCATTTAATAGTAATGTATAAAGATCCGTCACAACTATTTAAGTATGAACCCTACGCCAACTAATAATGGGCCGTTCATTGAGGTGAAGCTATATTGTCAACCCTATATTTATTCGATTGAACCCCGTATAATAATCATATTCATATACGATATAAGAAATCACTAAAAGATTATATGCGCCAGAGGATAACTTTTACGTTGCATTTCATTTATATATTATAGAAATAAATAGTCATTGCAAATGGTGAGATAAAGGAAATATGAAAGCAACAAGTCTAACAACAAAAATATCCAATCTTTTCAAATGAATTGTATAATGGAAATAAGATGTAAATAGTGATACTTTTACTTGAAAGTTTCGATAGCAGCCCGTCAATAGTATTCATTTTCAAGGGACCAGTTTAGCTATTTCATCCTAGTTTGAGACATTAACTGTATTTTTCCAATTATATTTACTGCATTTGTTTTGTAACTTCGGACATGTCACTTCTATGCCACAAGATTTCTTGTTGATAGCACGAGTGAATCCAACCGGGCCATTTAATGATAAAACAGGCCCAGTTTATTAAATGTTTCAATACATATTTCATTTACGAGTGGGCCCAACTGGCCCAAACCATAATAGCACAGTTGAGCCAACTCATAGGTTAAAAATATATCGTTAAACGCAAAATTTATTGTTTACAATTTCCATCAATTCGTTAAAAACTAACTAATTTATCTACCACTGTAGCTATCAGGGTATGTTTGGTTGTGAGAAAAAAAGGAGAGAAATGGAAATATTCTCATTTCCCTTGTTTGGTAGATAGAATTGGAAAAGTATGAAGAAATAAATTTCTAAGGAAATCCTTTCCTTTGTATTTTGATTTCCTTCCCATATGTGGAGAATTGCGAAGAATTCACTAATCTTCGGAGGACATTTCTCCGTCTTTTTTTTTACGGAGAAATCAACTTCTGAACAACATAGAATAGGTATAAATCAGAATTCACGTGAAAGTCACATGCGTACACAAAATTTAGATTCGTTCTAACCCTAGCTTTCTCTGACGACTCATCACATCTTCTCTTCACCATGAATATGTGATGAATCCTTCACGATTCTGGATGATCTATCAAACCCCAATCATTCGTGAATCTCAAGGTATGTTTTTAAGAAGCAGTGCATTATATTAATCCATATTCGAGCAGTTGATGTAAAGACCTTATATACTCTTGTTGTGATGTTTGAATATATTAGTGTTCGAGTATATAAGTCGTATTTGAATTTAATCATCTGGCACATTAGAAGAAACAATGCATTATATTGTCTATACCCTGCTCGCTGAAATGCTTGAAAGAAAAACATTGTGATAGGTAATTGTATCATATGTGTAAAGTGTATCATATTCTGTTTTATTACAATTTCACAACAACAGATTATGATATGATTTAAGAAATTTGTTGGAAGAAAATCAAAAAGTATAACTTATTTTTAAATGTTTTGCAGGGTGCTTATTAATGAGCAACCTCTCCCTCCTGGTGTGCAGGATCGTATCCTTCTTTTATTAGTACCGTGATTACTGATTTGTTATTGGTCTAGCCTGATTGAAACTTTATCGTGTCTGTGAAATTCGAATGTGTTTTGTTGGATCCGTTTACTGTATGATTTGTTATATGTTATGTGAATTTGAAGCTGTTATTTCAATGTTATTAGTTTTGATGATATACAAAAATCATTTCATTTCTCTGTTTTTTATTACCAAACAGGGGAATTGATTTTCTCAACTATTTCCTCATGTCAATTATCTGACATTATTAAACAGTGAAATTTATTTCATTTCCCACGTCATTTCATTTCTCAACATTTCATTTATGTGTACTATTTCATTTCTCTGGATTTTTTTCTACCAAGTGCACCCTTAAGTCACATTATTAGCAAATATTTATTATAATTTATCTACGGCTGTTTAAAAAGCTCTTAAGTCACACTCTTAGCAAATTTTGATTATAATTTATCTATGATTGTCTAAAAAGCTCTTAAGTCAGATTATTAGCAAATAATATATGGGGTTTTCATTATTCAAATCATTCTTTAGAAATGAATATGAATACACATTTTATTACAACATAGTTTCGACATTTTTTTACAAATTTTAACGTTTTACTATAATACATTCTTTTGATATATAAATGACTAAATCTAAATACACAAATAAGCGTATGTTAAACGTTATGTGTGGCTACATTTATGCATAATGTCAGAAATGTTAAAAGGGTTTAATATTATAACTGTATTCACTATTTTTTATCTTCCATATAAGATACTAGTTTCATAACCCGCCCGATGGGCAGGCTAGCTGTAAGAAATATAATATATAATAATGAAAAAAACGTAAGAAATTATATGGTCAACTATTATTAAAATGATGATTAAAGGTTTTGTTGTACATGAATAATCGGTAAAGATAAATCAAAAAAGAAAACGAAATTTTATTGTATAAGACGTTTGTTGTTGAGTTTGTATAATTACCATCTTGGTCGCAACAAATAATTTTCAAGCATTTGTTTCTCTTTACTCTTCATACATCAACATATAGCTGGTCATGTGAGAATACTGATATTTGGACAAACAAATCAACCCGTGACAATGTTCGCCCATGGTTTTTTTAATAGTCATTGAAAAACGTACTTAAATAGGAAATTGTCTTCGGCTCAATTTGAAAGACATAGTTTTGTCGTAAGGACTAATAATCATACGTGGGATAACACAAATTGTACAAACTTTGTCACGATCTTACCTTCAATTATATTAGCCTAGTTCTATTGCATAAATCTACTTTCTGATCAATGTTTTGCATACACATTACAGGAGCATGTATCTTTAACTTCAAGATATGATGCGTGACACTTGACATTTTTATAGTATACAAGAATTATGTGATGTAAAGATCGAGGATAAACATAGTATCATCAACAATTTCATGTGTGAGTGTTGATAATAATATGTTTAGACTATAATATTTTTGGATCATAATATTTTTAAACATTGATTATTATAACTTTCGATCATAATAAAATTGGATTATAATAAATTTGGATCGTAACATTTTGTGATCATAACATTTTGTGACCATAATAAATTTAAACTACATTTTTAGATCATAAGATTTTTTTCGTAAAATGTTTGAACCATGACATTTTTTTGTTCAAATTTTTATGTCTATACTCATTTCGTAAAGAATTTAATTTTAAAAACTTTTATTTTCTTAAAATTTTTGTGATTATAACATTTTGTGATCATAATAAATTTAAACTACACTTTTAGATCATAAGACTTTTTTTCGTAAAATGTTTGAACCATGACATTTTTTTTTTCAAATTTTTATGACTATACTCATTTCGTAAATAATTTAATTTTAAGAACTTTGATTTTCTTAAATTTTTGAGATTATAGCATTTTGTGATCATAATAAATTTAAATTACATTTTTAGATCATAAGATTTTTTTCCGTAAAATGTTTGAACCATTGTTGGGTTACATTTATTGTAACCAATAGTCTAGGGACCATTTTTTATTTAGTCGAAACTTTGGCTCGGTATATATAGTAAGTAGTAACCTAATTTGCATAACCTTTGCCCAAATTGTAGCAGCCCCATCAATAGCAAAGTGTTCAAATATTCCATCCATCTTAATCTTCCTATATTATCATTTGTTTATGCTTAATCTATGAATTAATCATTGAATTCACAATCTACAACCATGATATTTTTTTTTCAAATTTTTATAACTATACTTATTTCATAAAGAATTTAATTTTAAGAACTTTGATTTTCTTAAATTTTTTTGTTTACAAATAAAAAACAAAGCTATGGGCGAAAAACGAAGCGAGGGAAGACATGAATATGTTTCCATATAAAGAAGAAGTTAATTGCCTATTATGCCATTTGAGTCAGCGTCCATGTCATCATTAAGAGCAATGTTATTGGTACATGTCATCAAATTAAAATCATGTCCTTACTCCATATATAGGTGGGAGATTAAACAATCTTGAAAACAAATACTCCCTCCATCCCACAAAAAAGTTTATATTTCTCCTTAAAATTTTGTCCCATAAAAAAGTTTACATTTCTCAAATTTGGGGGCCCACCTAATAAAATAATATTATTACCAATCATTCCACCAATAAAATATTTTCTCTCTCCAATCTAACCTTATATTTTATTCAAAAGTATTACAAACTTACAAAGGATCACACCACTAACTATCTCCTAAAAGATTATGCCCAAATGAAATATAAACTTTTTTATGGGACGAAGGGGTAGCATATATAAGAAAAATTATGAAGTCATGAATATTTAACACGTGAAACATATAAAAGTGTTAAGTCATACATGTAAACATCTATATAAGTTGTGCTTTAATTTATTAGTCTAATATTTAATGTATTTGAAGAAGTAAGTAATAAATTTGGCACATATATTGAGCAAAATTATATTATCTTTGGATGATATTGATGAAGGTTCCTGTGTTAGCCATGAGCCAACCCCATTTATAAGCCAAGCATGGTCCGTATATGCCCTAATTTTTATATAATGTCCCATGCACCACCATTCATTATGCCTTGAGATCCCAAATCATCACCATAAATTTTGAACATTTTGAAACTTTAAGAGGGAAATCTAAATAATTTGAATTTGGCTAAACATATTGTCTGGTTATACTACTTGCTTTAGTAGCATTTTGATTCCATATAGTGAGGCACACATATATAATATACTGTCACTCACATTTTTATTACAGGTTTCTATAGTAGTTTTTTTACCTCTATGTACAAATATGATTGTCTATATTTTATGTATGTAATATATATTTTTTAAGAATCATGATCGTTATTATTGTCATTGCGTTTGTTTGCAAAGTTGATTCAAGTTGGTTTTATGAGGGCCCCTCCTTATTCTGTGCTACCTTATTAACCTTTCTTTCTATGCTAACTCTTCCCACCATCACAAGTGTGGCTATTTAGGGAGGAACATTTCTAAATGACAAGAAAAAATATGTCGATTTAATCCAATGAATACTTTATATTAAAAAAATAAAATACAATTTAATCAATTTGATGCATAGTTTAGTAACATTTCAAGTAATGACTACAAGTCTACAACAAGCAAAATATATACAAAATTAAGGTTAAAATCAATAAAAGAAAAACAATATGATATAACTTTCAAGACAACATATTTGAAGGGTTATTAAGAAACAAAGTAATTACTCGCTATTATCGGATAACCTGAATATAGAACCTGAATATGGAAAACCTCATATAGTTACTCGATCATTTTCAAGACAACGTGTTTAAAAAAGTAAATGAAAATGCATTACAACCCTTGTTAATACATACTTAATTTTTGCTAATTAACCAATATATATAACTAGATGTGACAATTTTAACTTAAATATACTAATGGCTTGCTTGTATTAACATAAACTTATCTTGGCCATTACAAAACCCTCCTCTTTAAACAACTCTAGTTATAACAAAATCATTAGGTTGACTGGATTAAACTTAACATGCACTACAAGGAAAGTATCTAGTCACACAGATGTTACACACACAAAAAATGTGAGTTTTATAAGCAACACTTTTTCAAAGTTGTAGTAAAAGGTCCAGGTTTTACACATTTGTCTAAAATATGAATAAAAGTAAAAAGATTAAGGTCCCGTTTGATTTCGTCGGATTGAGTCGGAATCGGATTGAGTCGGATCGGATTGAGTTAGAATCGGATTGAGTTAGAATCGGGTTGAGTTAGAATCAGAAAACTTGGGAAGTTATCAAACACGATTGATTCGGACCGGGTCCGAATTTGGACCGAGTCCAGTGAATCCGAATGTTATCAAACAGGCCCTAAGTTTTACTCACAATTTAGGAAGGGTCAAACTTGACCAATCACCATCCATTCTTGTTTTTAAAGCCTGTGGAGCTTAAGCAGAGGAGGCGCGTTTGACCGCCAGACAACACACCTCACCATCCTACAAAGTTCCAACTAGTATCGCCCTACATCAACGTTAACTTGAAACTATTCATAAAATTTCATTTTTGTTCTTATTTCGACTTTATTAAAATAAATAAATAATAATAATAATAATAATTCATTAATTAACACATCAAATTAAAAGTTATCATGTGTCTTGACTCTTGAGCATTTCTACTTTCATTGTAAACTCTCTTTTCTTTGTCCTTTCTTAGGTTCATGTAAAGTTAGAGTGTTTTATATATGGGTAAATTACAGTTTTTGTCCCTGGCCTATGGCCGATTCGGGGTTTTTGTCCCTAATCTTTTTTCTTCCGTTTTTTTATCCCTTAAATTTTTCAAATTCTGGAAATTTGTCCTTCCGTCCAATTTTGACCGTTAAGTGACTAAAAATGCAAAAAAAAAAAAGGGTACTTTCGTCTTTTTTCCCTTTTCTTTTCCTCTTTTGATTTTTTCTTTTTTCATCTTCTTCCCCACCACCCACAAACCTTAATCCCAAAATTGAGGAACCTTAATCCCTATTTGCACCTGCAACTCATTGTTCTTCCTCAAAAACATTGATTTCAGCTCATTGATTTCACCTTCAAAATCAAAACCGCAAGAAACATTGATTTCGCTCATTGTTCTTCCTCAAACGACATGCAAACTTTAAATAAAAAACAAACACTTGGTGTGCAGTAGAAAAGAACAGAATAAGTGACGTTAACTTTCAAACAAAACCCACCTGCACAAACAATATTATCCGCCTGAGATTCCTCTGTTTTGCTCTTAATATTAAACCATTTTCGCACCAGTTTCTTCGACCACGATAACTTCAAACACAAAAAAAAACACCCATAAGAATCAACAGAACGATTTAACAAGAAAACAGTTTTTCGAGTTAAATTAAAACCTTATTGGTTTTACAATTTCCATCTCTCATTGCTTGTCGGCAAATTCCTTCGTTAGTGAACTCAATTATAATAAATTAACTGCGACTTGCGACTGCAATTGCAATTATAATAAATTTCAGCTCATTGTTCTTCCTCCCTATAAATTTGCACCTGCAACTCGATGAAATCAAAAACCCATATGATAAATTTGAATCGAAGTAGGTGAGAGACACCAAAACTTAGTAACAACCCAGAAGATCTCTAAAGAAATAAAAAACCCATCTTAAAGATACAGCAGGCGAAGAGAGTCAGATACCTTAATTTTAAAATCCCAAGCAGATCTCGCTGTGGATATTTCCGAATCACAGATCTTCAAAATCGCAGATCTTCAAATCGCAAAGGCATCTTCTTCTTCTTCAGAATCGCAGATTCATCTTCTTCAGATCTTCCGAATCACAGAGCTTCTTCCAAATCTTCAGAATAGCTTTATGCCGGAGAAAACGGTGGATTACGACGGAGAAGAAGGCTTCATGCGGGAGAAGACGGTTTATGCCATTTGGATCTGATTCATCGTTACCTAAGCCATTTGGATCTGATTCTTCAAAATTTGGTATGTTGCAGGTTAGTTGGGGGAGAAGATAAAGTAAATAAAAGAAAAAGAAAAATGTAAAGAAAAGGTTAAAATAGGGGTAATTTGGTAAAATGGACAAAAAAACCGTCAGTTAACGGAAGATTTTGGACGGAAGGACAAATTTTCAGAATTTGAAAAACTTAAGGGACAAAAAAACGGAAGAAAAAAGATTAGGGACAAAAACTCCGAATCGGCCATAAGTCAGGGACAAAAACTATAATTTACCCTTTATATATATATATATATATATTTGCCGTTTTAAAAAAAAAAAAGTGTCGTGAGCAGATCTTTAGAGTCAAAACAATTGTGTAAAACCGTACTTTTAGACATGAGGCCAGAGTTCAAGAGCAGCCCTAATACATTTTATTAGGGCCTTCACCCCTACGAAGCCTGCAACTTTTGACTGTTAGTATTAGTATCATCGACCATACTAAAATTATTATCTTATTAAATGTCATATAAGCAATCATAATACATTGTTTTAAAGGAAATTCCCATACTGAATAGGTAGTGATAATTTTACACCACATATTTTAACATAAATAGAACAATTGGTATATATCCGTAATATTTATGGTACAAGTATTAAAAAATATAATATTATAATTAAATTCTCACCGAGTAGCCTTAAAAAGTATAGTTTTAATGTCCATACATTTCAATTTTCAAGTAGTTACTATTTCTCTTTCTAAATTTTTCAATTCACATACCTTTCTATTTGTGTCCTACTACCCTCCCCCTCCCCCTTTAATATTCTATGGGTTCCCTTCCCTATCCTCGGTCGGCTTCTGATTACCACCACCCCATCTCTCCCTCCTCTATCTCTCTCTCTCTCTCTCTCTATATCTATCTACCCACTATATATATATATATATACTCCTCCCACGCCAAACACTTGTAAAACTTGTGGCTGCATTTACATTTCATAACTTCAAACCACCTCTCTCTCTCTCTCTCTCTCTAAATATCTGTCTCTTTGACCACCCATTTCAAGATTTCTTGATCAGAAGGTAGTAAGTAGTACCGGCGGAAATCTGACTCACAATGACGGAGGCGGCATTACCCGACCTATTTACCACAGACACCGAACCAAACCCGAAAAGGGTGAAAAGGACCCAGGACGATGATGCGAACAGCTGTAACAATAAATCAAACAACAGTAAGCATCCGGTTTATAGAGGTGTTCGAATGCGGGCATGGGGAAAATGGGTTTCCGAGATCCGAGAGCCCAAGAAAAAATCTCGGATCTGGCTCGGTACTTTCTCCAACCCGGAGATGGCCGCACGTGCACACGATGTCGCCGCACTTTCCATCAAGGGTAAGTCGGCGATCCTTAATTTTCCACAACTAGCGGATCTTTTGCCCCGACCCGAGTCATGTTCGCCACGTCACATTCAAGCCGCCGCTACCAAAGCCGCTTCCATGGAGCACCTCACCACCACCACGCCGTCAACGCCTTCCACGTCATCTTCTTCCTCTTCCACGTTGACATCCTCGTCATCGATGACGTCACTGGTTACATTGGAGGAGGTGTCGACGGCGCCGGCAGAGGAATTGAGTGAGATAGTTGAGCTGCCTAGTTTGGGAGCGAGTTATGACTCGGCCGAATCGAGAGATGATTTTGTGTTTGTGGACTCTGTTTGGGACTACTACTCATCGCCACCGTGGCCGGAGGATTATCACGGTGGTTATTTCAGTGAGGACCCTCCTTCTTCCGGGAGTCTTTTTTCCTCCGGCGGATTTTTCTTTGATGCCTTACTATGGGAACATTAATAAAAAAAATCTCACAAGAAAATATGATTTGTGTGTTTTGTTTGTTTTTTTTTCAATATAATATTCAATTTAATCTCTAGTTCTTCACCTTCGAGTTATAATTTTCTCTTTATAATACGAAATGTTAATATTAACAAATAAGCCGGTTGTTGAAGGTAAATGAGAGAGTAGTTGTATGTATTTAATTTAGTTAAGGAGCTAAATATTTTAATTTTTAAAATTTTGGCTTTAGCATTTTTATTTTATGTACCCTTCATACAAGTTTAATTATACTTTTTGGTCGCAAAATAGAAAAAAATTGGTTTGTATGTCACTAGTCGCCGAATATAGTTAATATGTATCAAAAGATGCATAAAACTTTCAAAAATGTATTGTTTAAATTTGTAAAATCTTTTTTTTTTAATAGTTATAAAAAAAGTATATCTAATATTTGAAGAAAATTTATTCTAAAAAACTAATAAAAACCAAGGCTAGCTTTTTTGACATATTTTTGGTAATATTTTATTCGAGGGTAAGATTTTATCCTTCACAAGGATTTTCCTTTTTCCTTTATGATCAACATGGTCCATATGAAGGACCCTATTCCTAAATTTATGAAAATCGAAGACTCGAAGGTTTGTTTTATTATTTTATTTTATTTATTGTTATTTTTTTCCAAGAAAACTCCATACGTTTTTAGGAACCATCCACATAAAGATTGCCTTTTGTTTCTTTCAAAAAAGGGAAACTATTATTGATACCTTTGTTGGCACATAGCTATGAGGCCACATTTTTCAAACCTCATTTGCCTAAACAAAAAGGCAATGTTAAATTTAATATACAATAAATATTTATTTGTATATCAACTAATATTTAAACTATTTAAGTTGATAATTAGAGTGAATTAGATGGAAGGTACATGTGTTAGATTACTAATTTATAATATTAGTTCTTTAAATTCTTTTATTATAATGTACGTCTTTAGTATATATACTTTATTATAATAAGAGTCTTCTGTCCAAACCGTTAATTTTAAAAGTTAAATAGGTCATGTGTTTAACACATGATAAGCCTAAAAGTAATTTCACAACCCCCTTTAATCTCTTCACTTCCACCAATATACCTTAAGCCCATCATATATCAAACATGTGAGAACTTTTTTCATAAATGGGTCTATTTTTTTCAATCTTTCACAAATGATGTTTTATTTTGACGTTCACAAATGATGCATTTGGACTCCCGGAGTCCGGAAATGCCTCTAAGTTGGACTCCAAGAGTCCGGGAATCCCTTGTACCTCGTACACCGGTGTCAGAAAGCAAAGAAGTGCTGAGTTTGGTACTCCCGGAGTCCGGAAATGGTCAAGAAGACTCCCAGAGTCCGGAAACATCCAGCATTACTCCCAGAGTCCGGAAATTAAGTTTTTCCAACTCCTGGAGTCCGGAAATGGTTTTCACTCCCTCCGTCCCAAACGACTATAAAACAATACACACTATCTTCAAAATCCCCACACACAAATTCCTCACTTTCAAAAACACCTTAACCAAATTTACTTTTACTTCACAAAAAAAAAACATATTTAATGTTTTAAATAGAATCATAGATAGATTTTTTTTGAACGGCAAGTTAGTAAGTTAGTGGTTCGAGCCTAGACAGTGACATCCACAAGGGGCAGTATGCCTTCCCTCAAACCTTCCACCTATGGGGAATAAACCCCACGTCCACAACGGAACTTGAACACATGACCAATAGGTCATGGACAATACCTTATCTATTTCATCCATACCACTAGGCTAGAAGCCTTGGATGAATCATAGATAGATGTTTGGACAAGAGACCTTTAAAATATATGGAATAACTGGGGTTTTATACGACGTATTTGAAGATATAGTATTTCAATAAGTAGGAGATCTCATAATATAAAATCAATAATACTGATATCTTGTATGAATTATAGATTAACAAGTTTTTTTGTTTGAAGTCCTACTTAAAATGTCGTTTTTTTTACACAACCAATAAAATGATTAATTGCATCTATTTTTATATGGATATTATCTCTTTAATTCAAATTTCCGACGTTTATATAGTTGAACTTTTAGTTGGTAGTCTTAATTTATAATAAAACGATGACATGAATTATCTTAACTACTTTATAATAAATTTGGTTAAAAGTCTTAAATTCTTAATTTTAAGTAGACTGAAATTACGTATTTGCTCACTTAACAAGAACACATCATAATCAAACAAATCTTTAAAAATGACACGGAATACAATTTTAATTTTCACCAATAAAATACTATGTACAAAATGGAAGATCACATTTAAAAAATAATTATATTTGTTTTTTTTTTTTTTTTTTGCTTTGGCTGTAATTCTCGGTTGTATTTTTATTGCTAGTTTCTTGCTAGGTTTATATATAATTGTGCTGGTTCCTCGAGAGTGATGACTATGCCAAAGCTATCCGAGCCTCCCCTTGCTGTTAAAAAAATATAGAAGTATATACAATTAGTTATATTAAAATAACAAGTCAGAGTTTGTAGCCTAGTGATATTGGAGATTGGTGTAAAAAGTTGCCCATTATTTATAGGTAACGAGTTCAAGTTTCATAGTGAACAAAAGAATATTTATATTAGACGAGGTTAAAAATATTATACTAAAACAACAATAATATATACTCTCTCGTTTCAAATGTATTGTTCACTACAAAAAAGTACACAGTCTAAGAAAACTACATTAATTATATTATGTTACCAATCAAATTTTGCTCTTTCTCACTTAAATGTTTTTTAATTGATTAAAATTTAAGAAAACAAACTTTGCAGGACAAAGGACAAATGAAAATAGTATATTAGATAATAAAAATGAGACGGTGAGACTAATATATCTAGCATATAACAAGGGGATTTCACACGTGGGCATTAATTATATAAAGTTGACCATCAGTTTTGTTCACAACAAGGTATTAATCGGGAACCACATATTTAATTCAAGAGTTCTTGTTAGATCGTAATACAATATGATCAAGCTAATTCATAAATATTCAAGTGAGATTGAAGAATAAAGTGTGTGTTCTTGGTGTTTCACTATGTGTAAATTGAGAGAGAAAGATGGAGGGAGTTAGTAGCTTTCAAATGATAATCCAATTAATGAGAGGAAAGCTTCCACATCAAGTCTACATGATAGGTATTTATACCTCCCTTCTAAACATGCTTAATTAAACACTAACTAAGTCTAATTACATTGTTTTAGGCTTATGACCAGTTTATCATTTAGACAATGTTACACAACTAGTCCCTATACTATTTGATACAACATATTTAATCCTAACAATCTCCCCCTTTGTATCAATAGTTTGGATAGCATGTTCTTGAAGTCTTCTTTTCGAGCAAAATCTGAAACTAAAATGTAGACCCATAGATAGAGTTGTCTTGTAGCGGAAGTCTTTTGTTGAAGTTGTGGTTTTGTCGATTTGTGATTATTGATAATTGTTGTAAGGGATAAAATGTTGATGAAGTTTACGCTCCCCCTCGAACAAACAATTATTTCTCAACAGATCTTCGGTTTCTTGTTTACTCCCCCTTAACCGGTGCATATGTCTTTTCAGTGCTGAGTAAACTGAGCTTAAATATTCTCCTCTACATGTTGTAAGCATTTATCTTTATAATAAGAACTTCTGTAAAATTTTCTCCCCCTCACGATGAATACGATGTATCGGAATCATCATGTAAAATTTGAAGTTCTTCGAGGTAGAGGTAGAAAGAATGTTCGAAGCTCAAAGATAAAAATGTGTTGAATAATGATATATTCATATTTTGAATGAATCAATATATAACACATTTTATCAGATAAACCAGATCGTCGTTGAATATGAAGAAATACGATCAAATCTTTTATCATTTAATCTCAATGACCGTTTGTAGATGACATAAAAGAACAGTCTCGTGTTTATCATTTGATATCCTGACTGTTGTTGATAACGTTGAAGAACAGTCATCATAAATGTACATGGAATCGAATAGGGTAAACCGGGATCACTTAGATTACCCGTTAACACAACAGTTACACAAACAGTGTGACCTACGTTCAATGTTGGCTTTGATGTTAGCACTGGTAGGATTTCCATTCAATCATTGTGAAATATCAACATATGAGATATCACTATGAATGTTCCGGCTTTATCACAAAGATAAGCTTGGTATTATGCCTTGTGTCCTAAAAGTGTATTGCGGTTCTAGACTCAATTAGTGGACAAACGAAGGCGAGGACTGGAGAGGCTTGTCCTCTGTTTCAATATCAGCAATCTCCAAGCGAGATGTCGATAACATATATATGAGATAGACTCCGTGGAAATGAAACAAGTACTTTTTAAGAAATACTTGAGTAGCTAGGGGGGGGGGGGGTTGTGCATTGCATCACTGGGTCCATGATGTCTATTTCAATATCAGAGAGCAACACATGCAATCTGATAGAGACGTGGCAACCCGGCTTTTTATCAGCTTGGTAAGGGTTTTTCGTTTTCTTTAACCTTGTCACACCCTCCTCACTCAAGCTTACTTTTTCATTTTTCGACTACTCCCTCATTTCATTTTACCATGTATAGCTGAATTGCACCCCATACGACATTCCCCCTCTCAAATTTTATCTCAGCGCACCCCAATCAAGATCCCGTGATACTTGATTTTGCTCACCTAGACCTATGTACCCTTACATATTGTCCTATATTGTAGGTGGCTCCTGGGGAAGATCATGCCGGTTATAGCAGATCATAGGAGTAATTTGAGAGTGAACTATAACGCTCATGTGCAATTTATCAGCATAAATGATATGACTTTGTAGGAAAAACATGGATTTTTCATCGGAAAATGTATGTGTTTCCGGCATAAGTTGTTGCCTTTAAGATTTTAAAAATTTAGGCATAGCAACTTGAACAATTTAGGAAATACCGGACTCACATAGAGTATCCGTTAACACACGGTATGAATCGATAGTCGTTTGCACAACCATTGAATCAAATGTGTGACCTGCAGTTAGAGTTGGCGCGATTTTAGCTCTAGCAGGATTTCCACTCAATCCTCCTGAAACACCAGATCGTGATGCTACTATGAGTGTTCCGATGAATACACGGAGATTCATATTCAATAGTGTATGTGTCCTATATTGGAAATATTTGTCGGTGAGATCTACACATATTGTGCATTCAATTGAAGACGTAACCCGGGGCAGAAGGATAATGATTTCAATACCATCATACTCCGAATGAGCAGTCGATAGATTATGTGCTACGTCCCCTAATGAAATAAAACAAATTCCTTTTGAGAGGAATCTGAGTGGTTGGTGGTGGAGTGCAAATGCTTGACTGGGCCAGTTAAGTCTGGTGAAACATTCAACACATGAATGAACACTGTTTAGTGAGGTTGCCCGGTTTAAGAACGGTTTGGATGCACTCAAAGGTGTGTTTTCTTGATATTATCATGTTTTCACATCACCTTGCACTCACCTAAATCTATACCCTAGACTTATACCCTCACATTTACCAATTTTGGCTAAAAATTATTTCCCTTGGAAGGTTAGGCCGATTCTGGCAAACCATAGGAAAGTATTGTCGTTTGATAAAAAAAATGTATCATTAAAAAAAATATTCAAACGGGTATAAAAGTAATGATATAAGAAAGTTTCTCCCCTGGAAATACTAATTTTCCCCCTAGAATTAATATTTCTCCCCCTCGACAAAATAAAGATAATGAAAAGTACACAGTTTAAGAGGGGTGGGAAAGAGTTTTTACATTTATGTGAAAATCTGGTTAAGAGCGGGTTTCAAACAAATGTATTTGAAAGCCATTTCATTGAAGTGCGAGTCATATACTGGAGTGTATATAAGTCATATTGATGTGAAAAATAAAACGGTTTACGCTTTTAGATTTAGCATACCAAGTTTAGACACAAGAAAGTTAAAACGTTTTTCGTCTAATGCCTTGGTAAACAAATTAGCTAATTGATAATCAGTGGAAACAAAGTACAATTCCACATGACCATGTTCAACATGATCTTTTATAAAATGATATCGAAGATCAATATGTTTAGTTTTGGAATGTTGAACAGGATTGCATGAAATTGCAATTGCACTTCGAGAATCACAATATAAAGGAATACGACTATATGAAAAGCCGTAATCTTTTAATTGTGATTGCATCCAAATTACCTGGGATAAGCAGCTTGCAGTAGCAACATATTCTGCCTCTGCAGTCGAAAGAGACACGCAATTTTGCTTCCGTGAAGACCAGCTCACCAATTTATCTCCCAGAAATTGGACACTGCCAGACGTACTCTTTCGATCCAACATGCAGCCAGCATGATCAGCATCAGAAAATGCAGTCAAGTCAAAAGAAGTTTCTTTAGGATACCAGAGACCAAGATCTCGAGTGCCCTTCTAGATAACGAAATATTCGTTTGACCGCTTGAAGATGGGATTCTTTAGGAGTTGCCTGATACCGAGCACATATGCAAGTAGAGAACATAATGTCTGGTCGACTCGAAGTCAGATATAACAAGGATCCGATCATCCCCCGATAATGGGTAATATCAACAAGTTTGCCATCCGGATCAGCATGCAATTTAGAACCAGGCGACATCAGCGTCGGAATTGGTTTACAATCATCCATAAGATATTTCTTTAATAAATCAGTGATATACTTGGATTGATTGATGAAGATCCCGGTAGGTGTTAGTCCCAAGACTAAGTAAATAAGATTTGATGCTCGATAGCCAAGAAGAATAAATAACAGCTGAAGTATGTATCTCAGCTGAAGCAAGTATATACAATAAACCTTCAGCTGAGTACGTACTTAGCTTTAGGATACAAGTCAAATCAGCGGCTATTAACGAGAGTTCATTCGAAGTCTATGACCAAAGGACAAAGACAAGAAGAAGACTATTCAGCTGATTGTGGAATCAGCTGATAGTACCTGCTACAGATGAAGACTTAAAGGAAATGTTCATTGACACCTTGAACAATTCCCGTTCCCGCTCAAAGAAGAAGAAAACGATGAAGATCTTCTATTTTGGAATAGAAGATAATGTCAGTATAACTTCATCGTTTGTCCCTCAAGCATGTAAAGAGAAAGTCAACAACTTCTGTACTTATGTAGTACACCTTTCACTGTGCGTCAGAAAAGGTTCCGGAAGAAGTGGACACAAAGTACACTCGGGACAATAACTTGTGCAATAGCATTTAATGATCCATGGCAAGTCTACATCGACGAATAATATGTTTACACGTCGTCAAACTTGTGGACTAAGGAACATGGATCTTGGGCTATAAATACAGACGTAAATGCTTGCATTTACAAAAACACCTTTAGAACACCCTTAGAAATCATAAGCACAAGAACATTCTCTGAGAGTTAGTTATTGTCTAAGTATTAACTCCTCCATAGTTATTACTAAGGCATTAATATCAGCTGTTAGTATCAGCTGATATAACTCTCAGTGTATACCCTTCTAGTTTGAGCGGTCTAAAGTGTCAACTCAAGTATAGAGTTTTAGGTAGTGTGTACTATCTATTTCCGCAAACTCTGTATTGTATTAAGCTGTTTTTAATAAAACTCTTAATCATTGAAATCTTGTTGTTATTTACTTATCGTATCTTCGTTACTCGGTCATAATGCAACACGGTTGTGTAGTTGGGATCCAACAACTGGTATCAGAGCGGGTATCAAAATTGTTTTTCCATCAATTTTGAGCATCTGTTATGGCTGAACCTACATCATCAGATCTTCCATCATCTGGAAAACCTCCCAAACTAACTCAAACCATCTATCCCATGTGGAAAACGCGTATGTTGTCCTACATGGTTACCTATCGCCCAAAACTTCAAGATAACATAATGATAGGAAAATACGTTCCCAAAACCCTTATTCCTGGAACTCCTGAAGTCCCAGAACACTATGTTGTGAAATCTGAGGCTCAATGGACAGACGCTAAAAAACGTCTTGTTAGGAAACAACAACCCTGGTTAGTTTGATAATTGTTAAGATTAATAATTTACTTAAGACAATTAAGGTGATTAACACAGTAATTTAGTCAAACGTATATTATTCCACAAAGTGTGGCTTGTAGCGGAAATACAAGACCACTTGAACAATTACAAAGATAGATAAGTGAACGTGTAAATTGGTGAGTACTCCTTTGCAAGATGATCTCTATATATAATGTTATAGAGATCTTACATAATTGGCAAAGGGAGTAACCGAAGGACTAACTAAATGAAATGACTAAGATCAAGGGATTTGATCTTAGTCCGTTACTATACTGACTGTGAGTCAATCCTTCTACTCGGTATTGGTTTTCCAATACCGAGTGCTGATACTGAGTGGCCAGTATTGGCCAAACTCAGTATCACTTCTAACTTAGCTATTTTAATCTACATTTTAATCTAAGCTATTCTAGATTGTTTTGTTATCCTAAGATTCATACAAGAGGTAAGGCTTTTTGCCTTAACAATCTCCCCTATCTAATGATAACAAAACAATTACAAAGAGAAACTAAACAAAATAAACTACAGGCTGCAAAGTCTTCTTCTTTAGTCTTTGTTGATCGATTCAAACTCGTAGAAGACTTCTTTTTTCACATGGATGAACTCTTCTCTTTTCTTCAGTTCATCTTGCATGTTGTTTAGTACAGCAACTATCTTCTTTCTAAACCAAGCATCTTCTCTCTTGGTTATCATCCATTTAAGACCCACCAAATGGCTGATAGGAGCTGTTGCCAAGTCTGCTTCAGTAATGAAGCACTCTCTGTCCTCTGAGTCAGTATACATGTATCCAGATGTTGGATATATGGTACTCTTTTGATCCTGAAAAATAAGGTTAGGAGGAACAGTATATTTAGGGAACACTCTGAATGTATTCAGGCACTCAGGTTTGTTGTTTTTGACAGCCTCAGTCATAACACTGAGTGCCCTATAATCTGCTGCATAAAGAATGCCCTGTTCATAGCATACAGCAGATACAACCCAGATTTCATCCATCATCACTTGGGCTTCAGAAGACCTGGATTTCAATTCCTTAATCAGTCTAGCAATTTTAATCCAGTCTTGTACTCCCATATTCTGAATATCATGTAGAAAGAACTTCAGTGGAGGACTGACTGGCCCAGTGCATGTTGCAGTAATGCATCTGTCAACGATTTTTACTTTAATTTTGTTGACAAACTCATTCAGCCAATATGTGTTCTTTACATTCTGAAAAACTCTGTTCCTCAGCATGTTCATCCTGTTTTCCATGTATCTGAATCTTTGAGCAACAATGTTCCAATATTGTTGGAGAACATCATCACCTGTTCTTCTGACAGTATGAGGCTTCCATGAATCATCTGCCTCAGTATCAGTTTCAGGATCTTCTTCCTTGACAGGGAAATCTTTGAGCTTCAACCTCATCCTCAGTATATTGAACAGATCTTCTGGGTCTAATATTTAGTGGAGCTGGATCTGCTTCTTCACTTGATTCTGAGGACATAACCACATTTGTCATTCTTCTGGTTACTGGTCTTCTAGCAATTCTAGAAGGTCCTTCAGCTTGAGGTGAGATAGGTTTTCTTGTATGCTCTTCATCATCTGAGAATGATGATGAAGAGGTTTCTTTATTTGCTTCATCCAGTGCAAAGTTTAAAAAATCTTCTGATGCCACTGGATGTTCTTCATCTTCATCATGAGCAATAGGCCACACAAAAGGCCTATACACAATAATCTGCAAGTTGTTTTGCTCAGTAGCAACTTGCTGAGGTTGATCAGTATCAGTCTCCCCCTGAGCAGATGGCTCAGATGGTTCTTCTTCAAGTTGTTCCAAGACTGATCTTCCTCTTTGTCTGTTTCTTTCATATCTAAACCGAAGAGGTTCAGTATGAGGTGTTTCCTGTTGTTGTTGTTGTTGTGGAGGTTGATCTTCATTTAGTTTTCTTCTTTTCTCCCCCTGAGCAGATGGCTCAGGTTGATCAACCTCTTGATCTCTTTGTCTTTTCTCCCCCTTATTGTTATCATTGGATGGGGAGGAAATGGGTTCAGTATCACCACCCATGTCCCCCTGTGGATCTTCAGGACTTGGGGAGAGCATAGGTTCAGTGTCAGCCTGCCTTGCACTATGAGTATGTGCAGGAGATGGTGATCTTCGAGGCTCAGTGGCAGGACCTACTTCATCATTATTGCCTCCAGTGGAAGGTGGTGGAGGTGGTGAAGGCTGTTGTTGTTGCTGTAGGAGTGCCACTGATTGCTTCAAGGAGTCAATCTCAGTACTCATTGCATTCATCCTGGCCAGAATGTTATTCTGAGTATTCTGAATGGCCAAGATTTGATTCAGAATTGTTTGTAAAGCTCCATGTACTTCCTGAGACTGAGTAGCCTGTCCTCTTTGACCCTGCACAGATGGTGCTAAAGTAACAAAAAAAACATAAAACTGGTTAGTAAGACAAGTTTATCAAATAGAGTTGTGGTATTGATTAACCCTATAATCATGTAAACAGAATTTGGAAGTCTGTATTTCATCTGGTTCATGATGAAATATTGTGGACTAGTGCAAAGCATGTGTAAGAAGTGTTTTAGTAAAAGTGAGTGTGAAATTTGAAGTAGCTCAGTGTAGGATAAGTCACATTTACTAAAAGGTTTAGTTGGGAAATTCAAAGCCTGGGATATGCTTCTTGTTATTTTCAATGTTTATCACTCGGTATTAGAGTGATAACAGTAATGTGGCTTTGACCCATGGAGAATTTTGGCTAATGTGGCTTAAAGGGTTTTTGATCATTTCTTGAACAATGTTACCCAACTCAAAATAAGTTGGACATCAGTCAAGCAGCACCAGTGGGTGTCAGTGTGACATCAACCACTATTGTCCCTTTAAATGGTGGAACAACTGTAGACTGACAATGATCTTTTTGAAAAGCTCAGTATATGAATTTTGCATAGCAGCAGTGGGCTTACTATGTTGGCCATAAGAGTATATATTTGAAAGTTCGATTGAGACTGTGGTCAGTATTGAGTTGGTACTGGCCAATACATAGTCTCTATGGGGGAATATATATATATATATATATATATATATATATATATATATATATATATATATATATATATATATATAAGTTTAAGGATTTTTAGAAATTCATACCTGAGACTTTATCTGATTCTCTTCTGGCATCAAGAGAGGTCGGTGCTGGATCATTTGGATTCTGATTTGAGGCACCAACACCTTCATGAGGTTCTTCTCTGCCAATATCTGCACCTTCCAGTGTATGATGCTCAAATTGAAGTTCTACATCAAGAGGATCATGGGGTTCCTCAATATGTTGAGCTGTTGGTTCTGGTTCAGGACCTGGAAGGTCAGCATTGGCTGCAGCAGCACTTTGTGCTTGAAAAGATGCAGTAAGAGATGGTACATTTCCAAGTTGCATCTCTTCTGATGAAAGGTTTCCCATAATAACCGGAGAAAGATTTCTTCTTCTTCTGTGGAGAACCAGTGGTGTGTCTTCTAAGGTCTCAGTATCAGAAGCAGTTTCAATATGAGGAGCATCAGGATTCTGTGCTGGTGGTGATGAGACTGCTGCTGGTTGAGCTTCCACCATCTCAGTATCTGGATCATCGTTTCCACCATTTCCACTGTCATCATCAGTATCAGCATTTTCTGATTCAGTATCAGAAGATTGTGCATCATTAATGTGTGCCTGGACTATAGCCCACATAGAGTGACTCATTACAGGCTCTCCTTCTCTTGGCCTGTAGAAGAAAATCTTCTCATGAAGAGGAGGAAGATCCACTCTTGGGCTGTTGAATTCATCATATATATGTGCAGGCATCTCATTCTGAAAAATGAGAGAAAGAAATCTGCAGAAAGGAACATTTAATTCTCTGATTTTAGGCCGAATTAGAGAAGCTAATTCTTCAAAAATTAGTCGAGCATAGTCAATGTCCCTTCCATGGTACATGGCGTGAACCATCTGCATACCAAAATCGTTGATTTGGTCCAAGGCTCCAGTCTTGTGAGTCATACACCGAATGATTGTAGAGATCAGTATACCCCACATTGGACCAAATTCATTTCTTTTAATGATCCCCGTAGTACCTCTGCGTCCGATAAGTGGTAACACTGATCTAGCCTCTACTCTGTCAACGAATGGCTCATATTGGGCGTGAGCAGGAAGACCCAGAGCTTCCCGAATTATGGCTGTGGAGACAAAAGTTCTTCTTTGTTCACGAATAACCCAACCAGTAATCATGTCTGGTGAGTCAATTTTAGCAGAGTACCAGAACTCACAGAGCATTTCTGGGTAAATGGCTCTAGGATATCTAATCAGTGCTTGAGTGATTGGGCAGTTCCTCAGAAATGTAACCATGTGTGTGAATTCGGGGCACACCCAAGCTTGAGGAATATCGAAATTTGCTGTGATATTGTTCTTCGCAAATTTCGGTAGTTCATCGTTTCTAAACTGTGTTGCCGGTGCAGCCTCCGGTGCGAAGAACGTATAATTTGCCATCTGTGATTTTGATTTTTAAGAAATTTGCTTGCAAAGAAAGATTGAAATCGTTAATCGCAGAGAGAATCGTAATTGTAAGTAAGAAAAAACTGATGAAAGAAAATGTTAAAGAAAGATAAAAACAGTTATTTATACATAAACTAAGGATATTTACGGTATTGGGAAGTTAAACCGGCTGATTTGACAGCCTTATCCTGTATCAACGGTAACTTTCTTATTAAGAAAGGTTACCGTTGGGCAGTATAGAGATTAAAAGTCAGTTGTATCACTCCAGGATTCCAATACCGGGTAAAAAAAAATTAATTTTAAAAAAATTTAAAAAATTAGAAAAACATTTAATTTAAACTATAAATTAATAAAAAAAATTAAAATTTATAAAATTTGATAAATCAGACGAGTGATACTGAGTTGATCAGTATTGATGGTAATACTGATCAGTCGGTATCAGAAAATTTTAAGAAAATTTAGGGATTCAGCATACCCAATTGTCCTAGTAAGTACATAAACCTTTCCTCAGAGAGAGGTTTAGTAAACACATCGGCCAATTGATCATGTGTAGGAACGAAATCTACCTCAACCTTACCCTTTTCCACATTATCTCGAATAAAATGGTATCTGATATCAATGTGCTTAGTTCTGGAGTGATGGAGTGGGTTTTCAGTGATAGCAATAACACTCTTGTTATCACAATGTATAGGTGTCTTCTGGAAATTAAACCCATAGTCCATGAGTTGATACTGCATCCACAAGAGTTGAGCACAGCAACTTCCTGCAGCAACATATTCTGATCTGCAGTAGAAGTTGCTACTGAATTTTGTTTCTTGGATGACCAGCCAACTAGTCTGCCACCGAGGAACTGACATCCTCCACTTGTGCTCTTCCTGTCCAACCGACAACCTGCAAAATCTACATCTGTATACCCTTCAAGGTCAAAGTTTGAGTCTTTGGGATACCAAAGACCCATGTTAGGAGTACCTGAAAGATATCTAAAGATCCGCTTAACAGCTTTCATATGTGATTCTTTAGGATCAGCCTGATACCGAGCACACAAACAAGTTGCAAACATGATATCAGGCCTGCTAGCTGTTAAGTAAAGTAAAGAACCAATCATACCTCGGTATGTGGATTGACATATTGGTTTACCAGTTTCATCTTTACTTATTTTATCCTGAGTACCCATAGGAGTATGCATGGATGATAAATTTTCAAATTTATATTTCTTGAGCATATCATGCACATACTTACTTTGATTTATGAAAGTGCCATCAGGCTTTTGTTCAACTTGTAAACCAAGAAAGTAAGTAAGTTCTCCCATCATACTCATCTGATACTGAGATGACATTATTTTAGCAAACCAGTCACACATTGACTTGTCAGTGGAGCCAAAAATAATATCATCCACATATATTTGAATGAGTAAAATGTCAGAACCTTTTCTCTTTGAAAATAATGTTTTATCAATTTTACCTCTTATAAACTTATTTTCAATTAAGTACTCAGACAGGGTATCATACCAGGCTCTGGGAGCTTGTTTGAGCCCATATAGAGCTTTATCAAGCTTGAAAACGTAATTAGGAAATTTAGGATCAACAAAACCTGGTGGTTGTTTGACATAAACTTCCTCCTGTAGTTTTCCATTAAGAAAAGCACTTTTGACATCCATCTGATAAACTTTGAAATTCTTGAAAGCTGCATATGCAAGATACAGCCTAATAGCTTCAATTCTTGCAACTGGTGCAAAAGTTTCATCATAGTCAATGCCTTCTTCTTGCCTGTAACCCTGAGCAACCAGTCTTGCTTTGTTTCTGATGACAACACCATCCTTGTCCATTTTGTTTCTGAACACCCACTTAGTCCAATTATAGTTTTACCAGCAGGAGGTGGTACTATGTTCCAAACTTTATTTCTTTCAAACTCTGTCAATTCTTCTTGCATAGCTTCTACCCAGTCTTCATCTAATAAAGCTTCATCAGCTTTCTTTGGTTCCATGGTAGATAAGAAACTTGAGAAGAAACAGAAGTTTGCAGTTGCTTGGGGTTCAAACTCTAACCTTCTTCTTGTTTGAACACCTTGTTCAATGGGACCAATAATATTTGCATGAGGATGGTCTCTATGTTCCCTTACATTATTTCCTAAGGAAACATTTGAAGCAAGATCAACAATATCTTGTAGTGGTGATGGATTGTCTGCCTGATACTGTGTTGAATCCTGATCAGTATCAGACAATACTGGTTGCTGTTCTTCTGAATTTTGCAGATTTGATGTGGATTCTCGAGCAGTATTTGAAGATTCTCCTTCTTCATAAGTGGAGTTGTTCAGATCAAGAATTGGGACCTCGGTATTGGGGTTCTCAGTAATGAGAACCTCAGGATTTGACATATTGAGGTTAGACTGAGGCGCGTCTTGATCAGTATCACTCGTACCATGATCAACATAATAGGGGTGAGACTTGGGCTGTTCAGCAATAGATATTTCTGGATTGCATAGAATTTCTATGCCACTGATGTCTTCAGTTGCTGAGGTAGAATGCTCATTCTGATTTTCATCAAACGTAACATGAATAGATTCTACAATCATCTTGGTGGAGATGATATACACTCTGAAAGCTTTAGAGTGTGGAGAATAGCCCATGAACACACCTTCATTTGCTTTGGGAGCAAATTTGTTGAGATTTTGCTTAGTACTGAGTACAAAACATTTACTCCCAAAGATGTGGAAGTATTCCACATTAGGAATCTTGCCATTATATAACTCATAAGGAGTCTTTTGATGACGCTGGACTATTGTAGCTCTGTTCTGAGTAAAGTTTACACAATTAACAGCTTCAGCCCAGAAGCTCAGTGCCAGTCCAGCATGACATAACAAAGTTCTTGCAGCTTCAATTAAAGTTCTATTTTTGCGTTCTACAACACCATTTTGTTGTGGTGTGTAGGCTGCAGAGAAGTTTTGTATGATTCCTTTTTCTTCACAGAAATCAGCCAATACTGAGTTCTTGAACTCAGTACCATGGTCACTTCTAAGTTGTTTGACCTTGTTGCCTTTTTGAAGTTCTTCTCTTTTAATGAAGGCAATGATTTCTGTTGTTGCATCAGCTTTAGTCTTGAGAAAAATAACCCAAGTATATCTTGAGAATTCATCAACCAAGACTAATGTATAGATCTTTTTGGCCAAAGATGGTGTGCTGATGGGACCAAAAAGATCCATATGAATCATTGTAAGAGGTTCATTTATGGAGTGATTAACCTTTGATTTAAATGAACTCTTCTTCTGCTTGCCCATTTCACATGCTGAGCATAACTTATCTTTTGAATAAGTAATAGTGGGCAGCCCTCTCACCAGTTTCTTGATACTGAGCTCATTTATATTTCGAAAGTTTATGTGAGAGAGCTTCTTGTGCCATAACCAATGTAATTCTGGTTTGACTTTAGACAGCAGGCAAACTTGAATAGTGGGGTCTATTTCAGACAGATTGACCACATAGACATCCTTTTCTCTTCTAGCAACGAGAACAGGTTGCCCTTTATCATTGTAGATGATCCCTGCAATCTTTCTGAATCGAGCTTCATAATCATCATCACACATCTGGCTGATACTGAGCAGATTGTGTTTAAGACCCTCCACATAGGCAACTCTTTTAAAAGTTATATTGCCTGCCTTTATTACTCCATACCCTCTTGTTTTCCCTATGGAATCATCACCAAAATTGACAGAAGGACCCTTCTCTGGAGTATAGTTTAGAAGGTACTCCATACTGCCAGTCATGTGTCTTGAGCAGCCACTATCTAGATACCATTTTCTGTCACCCTGCACAAGACACAAATAATAAGTTAGTTCTTTTTAGGAACCCATTTTTGAATGGGACCTTTGGTAGGAGAAACAGGGTTTGGTTTGTACTCTTTTGGGGGAGAGGTCAGTATCACTTCAGAAATAACCTTTGAGGTTTTCTTTGGTGATACTGACTTAGTTTCTCTCCTTTTCTTTGGTACTGAGTACCTAGGACTTGAGAGATCAGTCCAGCATTCATCTCCTTTGTGACCAGTATGATGACATCTATAACATTTTCTAGGTCTGTTTCGAAACATATTTTCATAAGGAACTTTTGAAAATTGTTTAACTGTTTGTTGATTAGTATTAGTGAATTTTGCAAACTTTTGACTCAAAATTTTGATCTGATCACCAATAGATTTTAAAATGTTATTTTTGTCATTTTTTAATGGAGTTTTAATTTTATTTTTGACTGATTTTGAAGGAGATGATTCTGGTGTCTTAATTTTATTTTGCATGAAAGTCTTTTTATCAGTTGACTTCTTGTTTGTGACACTTGAAGATCCTGTTGAAGTTGTTTTCTTTTTATCATGTTTTAGAATGACAACTTGAACAGGTTCTTTAGATTCTTGAGTAGTTGACTTTGCTGTTCCTGTGGATTCAGTATTAGTTAAAACAGTTTGAGTAGCAGTAATTTTCTTTTCTGTATTTTCAGGTTCTTTATATATCTCAAACGTAGTTGTGTTAAATAAAACTTCAAATGGAGGAACAGCAGAAGTGTCATACTGTACTATTTCGAGGTCAGTATCAAAAATTTCTTTTTCAGGAAATTCAATACTGAGCTCTTGTAGTTCAGTATAGCACTTAGAACAGATGGAAAGACCATTTGGTTTTTCAAAAGTGATTTTATCCTCATCATCTGATTCAGTTTGACATTCTACTTCACAAAAAGTTTTTGCTTTTACAAACTGAATAGGGTTCATATCCGAAAACTCTTCAAATAAATCAGCAAAATTATTTCTAATTTTTAATTGAGGATCAACACCAAGTGCAGCCCTTACATTTTCTGGAAATTGTTGATTTAGACATTTATTTGATTTAATAGATGCATTTCCCCAAGATTTACACTGATTTTCAAATTTTTCTTTTTCCAGTTTGTGTAAATGAGCTTTATCAGCTAATCTTTGGTTAATGTCTTGTAAGTTTAAAAAATCTAATTCTAAATCTTTAAATTTTGCTAATTTATCTAAATGTTCGTTATTTACCCTTTCAAGTTCATGAATTGTTAATTTTAATGCCTTTTCTCTCTGTACTAAAGTTTTAAGATCAACAATCATATACTCAAAAATCTTTTCTTTTTCATTATCTGAATAAGTGTGAAAGGAACTCACCTTGTACAACTGAGTGGAATCCCAATCAGTATGGACACTCATTCTCTCAGCTTCTTTGATATCTCTCTCAAAGGAGCTCTTCAAATCTTCTTCAGTAAAAGCCATAAAGGCTTTGTTCTCAATTTCTTCCTCATCATCACTTATTTCGTCATCCATCCAAGCCTCTGAGTAAAGTGCTTGATGAGGTGCACCATTCCCTGCTGCATTCTTCCCCTTGCTCCAGTTCTTGAGTTTGACATACTTGTCTCGATACCTTTTAGCTCGGTATGCAATCTTATCATTCTGATCAGTTTCAGTTGACTTGGTATGACAATTCGCAGCAATATGCCCAGGCTTTCCACACCTATAGCAGAGACCTGATCTTGGGTCAGTATTGGAAGAGCTAACACCAAGCCTCTTCTTTTTCAACTGATCCAGCTTCAAGGACATAAGAGCCATTTGTGTTTCAAGCTCTTCTGCCTCAGCATCAGCAAGATCAACTTCTGGTTCTTCAGGTTCAGTTACAGTATATGCCTGTTGCACAACTAGAGCCATACCGGTGGAAGACTTGTCAGTTTTCTTCCAGTTGATCAGTCTTGCAGAATTATTCTCTTCATGATTCAACATTAATCCATACAGAGTTTGAAGAGTGTATGACTCAATGTTGTTAGCAGCATTGACAGAATTTGTCATGTCAAGAAACTGTTGAGGAAGACTATCCAAGAACTTTTGAACAAGCTCTCCTTCTTCCTTTACAATGCCTACACTGATTGAATCATGGACAACAGTATTAAACCTGTTGTAGAGAGTAGTGATGTCTTCATTTGGACTAGAGAAGAAGTTTTCATACTTCCTTCTCATATTGCTTTTCCTCTGCAACTTCACCTTGGGTGTGCCTTCATAAGTGATTGATAGACTATCCCACATAGCCTTTGCTGTTGGCAATTTCATAATTGCATTAAGTATTTCTTTGGTAACAGCATTACCAATCACTCCCTTAGCTGTTGAGTCTAGACTGAATAACTGTCGGTCAGTATCGGTCCAGGTGTGTTTCAGTTTAGGAACTGTTCTTGTGCTCTCAGGAGCATCATCAGTAGCAGCAACGGGTTCCACAGTTTGTGGGATGATAGGACCATCATTTAGCACAGTAAGCATCTCATGATGAATGGATTCAAGATACCACTGAGCCTTAAGCTTCCATTGGTGAAAGTCTTTTCCATCAAAAATGGGCACTCCCTTACCAGACATTACTGGGGCAACGATTGTAGACATTTTGGATTTTTGAGTAGTGGAAGGATAAGTATAAGGAATGGCTGCCAGGGTTAAGAGATCGACTAAATAAGAATTAATTTAGCCTGCTCTGATACCAGTTGTTAGGTCACAACAACCCTGGTTAGTTTGATAATTGTTAAGATTAATAATTTACTTAAGACAATTAAGGTGATTAACACAGTAATTTAGTCAAACGTATATTATTCCACAAAGTGTGGCTTGTAGCGGAAATACAAGACCACTTGAACAATTACAAAGATAGATAAGTGAACGTGTAAATTGGTGAGTACTCCTTTGCAAGATGATCTCTATATATAATGTTATAGAGATCTTACATAATTGGCAAAGGAGTAACCGAAGGACTAACTAAATGAAATGACTAAGATCAAGGGATTTGATCTTAGTCCGTTACTATACTGACTGTGAGTCAGTCCTTCTACTCGGTATTGGTTTTCCAATACCGAGTGCTGATACTGAGTGGCCAGTATTGGCCAAACTCAGTATCACTTCTAACTTAGCTATTTTAATCTACATTTTAATCTAAGCTATTCTAGATTGTTTTGTTATCCTAAGATTCATACAAGAGGTAAGGCTTTTTGCCTTAACACGTCTTGTTCATCTTGAGAATAAAGGAAGGGATATGCTTTTTCAAGCAGTTGGTGATGAACTGTATCACAATATACAATTTTGTGATTCAGTTAAAGAGATGTGGGAGAGGCTGGCTGAAGTTTATGAAGGCACATCTGTTGTGCGTGAACATAACAAAAACATGCTCATACATGATTATGAACTGTTTAAAGCCAAGCCTAGTGAGACTATCGCTCAAACATTCAATCGTTATAACATTCTGTTAAACGAGCTGAAGTCTCATGGGGTTGATAAGGACGATATGTCCAAAATGTGTAAGTTTATGGCTGCCTTACCTTCTAAATGGGCTACCATCATAACTTGCATGAGTACGTCTCCTACTTTGAAAGATTATACTCTTTCCTCTCTCTATGGTATGTTTCTAAGCCATGAGAGAACTGTACTCAACAAATTTCAACCTCCAAAGGACTCTAAAGTGAGTCCCTCTGGATCTTCGACTGCTCTTGTTTCTCTAAACAAGCCCAGCAGAATCGAATATCCTCCATCAGATGATGAAGCTGACAATGCTTCAGCTGCTGGTTTGTTCAGCATGCCTGAAGTCAGCATTGAAGAAGTTGATGAAGACGAAGACAACGAAGCCCTTATAACTGAAGTTAAAGAGATGTGGGAGAGGCTGGCTGAAGTTTATGAAGGCACATCTGTTGTGCGTGAACATAACAAAAACATGCTCATACATGATTATGAACTGTTTAAAGCCAAGCCTAGTGAGACTATCGCTCAAACATTCAATCGTTATAACATTCTGTGTAACATCCCAAAACCCGGCCTAGTAGTTTAGTGACCTTAAGGTATATTATTAAATGATTATCTGATTAATTGCTTAGTTAACTAAATTAGCCTGCTGTCTTTTGCGGTATTTTAACCAAGGGGTTAAAATACCCGACTTGTGATTTAGTTGGATTGAAAATGTGATTTTTATATGTTTGGATTCCTTGTCAAATATCGTTTCCAGAAATGCTTTCGTTTTTAAAATTGGAGTCCGTTTGCTATTTTAAATAAATTAATTACGAAAGGGACTTTTCAGACATATACTGTTAAAGCAGAAAAAGCCACAAAGGGGTCCCACCCCATTGTTTGGCCGGTTAAGGGAGAGAGAGGGGGAAACCCTCTCTTTTGTCTTGACTCTCATTTTGAAACATTATCCTCATTTCACTATTACATTGCTTGAAACTCCATCCATCTTCCTCTCTTGTTCTTGAACTTGTTTTGTTGATGCTTGGTGCTTAAATCCGAAATCCTTACTAGAGGTTGTGTAAAAGAAGTCTAGAAGTAAGTTACTCTTTCTCCTTCACTTGTTCATGTTGTTCTTGAGCTAGGACTTGAACTAGGGTTGTTGTAACTTGATGATTTGTGGATGAATCTTGTTATGGATGTTGTTTTATGTGTATGTGCAAGCTTTTACATCATTTGTATGGTTGATTGTTGAAGGAAGACAAGATTGGTGAAAATCACCTTCAACCTCCATTAATGGTGGAAGTTGAAGGTGGGTTTTGATGAATCTTGGATTCCTTGAGTTATGGATGGATAGAATTGTTTATTAGGTTGTGAAATCATGTTTGGTAAGTTATAGATGTTAAAGACCTAGTATTGATCAAATGGTGTAGTATTTTAGCTAGTGTTTGGATGATTTTGTCAAATTGGTGATCTAGTGATTGTGCAAGTGTGTTACTTGAAATTGTGATAGTTATCAACTTGGTGGAATTTTTAAATGATGGTGAATTGCTAGTTGTAGGGTTAATTGCTAGTTGATGGAAATGTGGAAGTGTTAGGATCATGTTCGGGTTTTTGGCCCGTTTGGGTCAACTAGTTGTGAATACTTGCTAAATGGTTAAAATGGTCAATAGTATTGATGGAAGGTTTGTGCTAGTTGGAATTGTCATAAAATGTGCATTTTATGAGTATTGTGTAAGTCGTTGTTGAAATTGATGATTTTGACGATTCGGAGGATTATCACTAACTCGGTGTATTGTTGACAGGAACCGGGAAGGATACTCAGTGATACTAGCTCACTGAGTTGAGGAATCGAAAGTCGAAAGGTGAGTGGATTCGACCTACAACTCGTGTTTCGGTTTATTTGGTTTGGTGTTGGTTTTTAGTAAAATCGCAGGAATATACCAGACAAGGGGAGTTCGCGACGCGAACTCCAGTTCGCGACGCGAACTCCAGTTCGCGATCGCGAAGTGGCTCCAGTGAAATTGGTTGGTCGTCGCGATCTAGTTCACGGTTTGGGTTCCCGACGCGAACACTAGTTCGCGATCGCGAACTAGAGTTCGCGATTGGGAACTCAGTCGTGACGTTTTTCGCGGTGTTTTTTTTTCGTAGCTAGCCTACTTGTTATGTATGCCTAGTGTTAGGGAATACCATACATGACTATGTGCATAATCGGGATGAGGTCAGTGTCGGAAGGAGAACGGCTAAGCATCGGGTATCGACTAATCGGGTATCCGACCTTACCTGTATTGGTTGCATGGTTAAGGGGAGGGAGTTGCCCGGGTGTTGGATACGAAACGCTATCGGTTACCGTGGTTTTGGCCGACCATGGTTTAAGGCCCGCAAAGCCGCCGATCCTCTCAATAAGTGATTACCCAACCGGAGATGTTTTATAACTTCCGTGTTTAAGTGACTAGTGTAGTTTATAGTGTTAGGAATTCATTCACTTAGCTTTTGTGCTAATCCCTCCCTTATTGACATTTCAGGTTGAATGGCTCTTGTGTCGGCTTGGACGGGAAGTTTGACCACACTTAACCTTTATGTTTTTGTAAAATGAGCCGTGTCAGTAATACCGTCTTTTAACTAATGTTGGATTGTAATATTCTTTTGTGGGACCACGAATTGTAAACCTAACTAACTAACTGCTTCCGTACCTTGTTTAATGTTTAACTAGATGCTTTTTTAAAAAAAAAAATACGGTGTTACAACTTGGTATCAGAGCTTCGGTTTGGCGATGGATACATGGGGTTGGTGTTCCATTCCCAAATCGTGGCTCGTGTTTTGGTCAAACCTTCCGGTCAAGGGGATTAGAGCAAGTGTGAATCGGGTTTAGTAGTTAGTATATGTGTACTAACGAATTAAACTAAGTCTTGGTGAGATGTTGTGTTTTGTAGCAGGAATGGCTACAGATGGAAACACCTTGAGCAATGTCCCACCGAACACGAACCCCGGGAATGATGGAGCAACGGGCTCGGGGGGTGATGAGATACCGAATGAAGAGTATATTGTGTTGTTGGAGACCCGGAATATGGAGCTCGAGGATACTATAAGGGCTCTTCGCCAAAGTCAATCGACTGAGCCGCGACCCGAGGCTCGGTCTACCTTGCCACCCCCGACCCAAGCGAATCCACCCATACACTTCACCCAAACTACTCAAAATCCCGTCTTTCCCCGAAATGACTCATCATCTCCCCATGCAAGCATGCCACAACCGCCACCCACCCACACCGTACCAATTGCCAATGCCCAACACCAACAATTCTTCTACCAACCTTTCCCGACCGAGAAGAAACCGTGCACTTACAAGAATTTTCTCGATTGTAAGCCAACCGAGTACCGGGGAAGTACCGACCCGGCGGAAACACTAACTTGGCTTAGGGCCACCGAAAGGGCCCTTATTGCTTGTAATTGTGAGGACCACTTGAAGGTCCGGTATGCGTCCCGAATGTTGGGGGGACCGGCTATGGATTGGTGGGATGGCTTGACCGCAAATTTTAGTAACGAAATGATGGATGCGGTCACGTGGAAGCAATTTAGGGAACAAGTGGAGGCTCGGTATTGTAGCCCGTTTGAGTTGGATAAGATCCGTAATGAGTTCATGATGTTGAAAATGAATGATAGGATGACGGTGGATGAGCTCATTCTACAATTCAATGGGAAGCTTCGGTTTGTGACTAAATGGGTGCCCGATGAGTCCACCCAAATCAAGCACTTTGTTGGGGCATTGTTGCCCGAATACCGAAATGTAACGAGGCTTGCGGGAACTCTCTTGCAAGCCTATGATCTTGCCAAGTCGGCCGAAAGTGATGTCTTGGCACAAAAAGCCGCGAGTCGGGAGAGGGCCCCGTTTCATAAGGGAAAGTATGAGCAAACCAACTCGAGCAACCACAAGAGGTCTCAAGGGAATTATAAGTCAAACAATGATCGTCGAAAGCAAATCCTTCAAGGTTCCAACCAAAGGAACCCGTGGTGCATACCGTGCAAGTCCTCCCATGCCGGTCCGTGTACGGCACAAACCCGAAGATGTATAAAGTGTGGACAACACGGGCATGAGTCCTCGGAATGCAAGTTAGAGAAGAGTGTTTGTTGGACGTGCCAAAAGGAGGGTCACCGGGCCATGCATTGCCCAATGAAGAAGGATTCGGGTTCGGGTTCGGGCGGGGGAGAGGCTTCGTCGGGAAGTCAAAAGAGAAAGAGTCATCCACCCTCTACGGGTCGGGCATTCAAAATGACGGTGGAGGATGCCACCACTACCGACGATGTCATCACCGGTATGTTTCTAATAAACTCGATACCCGCCCGTGTGTTATTTGATTCGGGTGCAAATAGTTCGTTTTCCTCAAAGAGTTTTTGTGACAAATTGAAATTGCCTATTTCTTTGATCGCGACACCTCTAGAGGTAGAGGTGGCCGATGGTGAAATGGTTCCGGTCACGACATCCGTGTCCGGGGCTAGTATTGATATTGATGGCGTGAAATTTTCAATTCTTTTACTTGTTATGCCGATATCCGGCTTTGATGTGGTCTTAGGTATGGATTGGTTAAGTGCTAATAGGGCCAACATAAATTGTCACCAAAAGTTAATCACTTTTCTTTTACCCGACGGGTCACACGTCGTGGCCCGGGGAGACCGTGCGACCCCGACCATACCCATGATATCCATGATGAAAGCCCGTAAGTCCTTGACCAAGGGTTGCGAATCATTTTTGGCCTATGTTATTGATGTGAAAAAGGAAAAGAAAGTGGTTGGTAATCTCCGGGTGGTTTCGGAATACCCGGAGGTGTTTCCCGAAGACTTGCCTGGGTTACCTCCCGTTCGGGAGGTAGAATTCAAAATTGATTTGGTACCGGGTGCCAATCCCGTGGCTAGGGCACCATATCGTTTAGCACCGTCCGAGATTCGGGAAATGATGACACAAATCCAAGATTTATTGGATAAGGGTTTTATACGGTCGAGTTCCTCACCTTGGGGAGCTCCGGTTTTGTTCGTAAAGAAGAAAGATGGTGCACTTCGTATGTGTATCGATTATCGAGAATTAAATAAAAGAACGGTAAAGAATCGGTATCCCTTGCCACGTATTGACGATTTATTTGATCAACTCCAAGGGTCTTCTTATTTCTCAAAGATTGATTTGAGATCGGGTTATCACCAAGTTCGGGTCCATGAAGACGATATTCATAAAACGGCGTTCCGAACTCGTTACGGTCATTATGAGTTCTTGGTTATGCCGTTTGGGTTGACGAACGCCCCCGCGATATTTATGGATTTGATGAACCGAGTTTGTCGGCCTTATCTCGACAAATTCGTCATTATGTTCATCGACGACATATTAATTTATTCCAAGACCGAAGAAGAACACGAGAAGCACTTAAGGCAAGTGTTAGAAACATTGAAGCGGGAACAATTATTCGCGAAATTCTCGAAGTGCGAATTTTGGCTTCGAGAGGTTCACTTTTTGGGCCATGTTATTTGTTCGAATGGGGTCAAGGTGGACCCGGCGAAGATCGAAGCGGTTATGAATTGGGTTGCTCCAAAGAACCCGACCGAGATAAAGAGTTTCTTGGGTTTGGCGGGTTATTACCGCCGGTTTATAAAGGATTTTTCGAAGATAGCGGGTCCGATGACGAGATTGACCCGGAAAGATGTACCGTTTCGGTGGGGTGAAAATCACGAGAAGTCCTTTCAAACTCTTAAGCAATTATTATGTCAAGCTCCGGTTCTCGCCTTACCCGAAGGCCCGGAGGATTTTATTGTTTATTGTGACGCTTCACTTGCGGGTTTGGGTTGCGTGTTAATGCAACGAGACCGGGTCATCGCTTATGCTTCGAGGCAATTGAAGAATCACGAGAAGAATTACCCGACTCACGATTTAGAATTGGCGGCGGTGGTTTTTGCACTCAAATTATGGAGGCACTATTTGTACGGTACTAAGTGCGTGATTTGTACGGATCACAAGAGTTTGCAATACGTGTTCACGCAAAAGGAGTTGAATATGCGTCAACGAAGATGGTTAGAATTGATCAAGGATTATGATTGTGAAATTCGTTATCACCCCGGAAAGGCAAACGTGGTGGCCGATGCCTTGAGTAGGAAGGGAGATCCGGGGCGGGTACAATTTATGCGGATGGAAATTGTGTCGGATTTGGTGTCCCGGTTGAAGGTTTCACAAATGGAAGCGTTAAATGTCGAACATTTGAAGACCGAAATTTTATTAAGGAGGAAGGATGATTTAGAAGAAGATTCTCGGGGTTTGAAGACGTATCAATCTCGGGTGTGGGTACCGTTACTCGGGGGTTTGCGGGAATTGATTTTAGCCGAGGCTCACAACTCTCGGTTGTCGGTTCACCCGGGTAGCACGAAGATGTATAATGATTTAAAGGCTCTTTATTGGTGGCCGACGATGAAGACCGACATTGCCCGTTTCGTGGGCCAATGTCATATTTGTGCTCAAGTGAAGGCCGAACACCAAAAGCCCTATGGAACCTTAACCCAATCACCGATACCCGAGTGGAAGTGGGATCGGATTACGATGGATTTCGTGACCAAATTGCCTCGTACTCAAGGGGGTCATGATATGATTTGGGTTATAGTCGATCGGTTAACGAAGAGTGCTCATTTCTTGGCTACTAGTGAGACCGCCTCACTTAGTAAATTGGCGAAATTGTACATTGACGAAGTGGTGTCCCGACATGGTATCCCGATTTCTATCGTGTCCGATAGAGATCCCCGTTTTGCTTCGAACTTTTGGAATAGCTTGCAACGAGAATTGGGGACGCGGGTGAATTTGAGTACCGCATATCACCCCCAAACCGATGGGCAATCGGAAAGAACGATACAAACACTAGAAGATATGTTGCGGGCTTGTGTGTTAGAGTACGGTGGGTCATGGGATTCCCACCTACCGTTGATTGAGTTTGCTTATAACAACTCATATCACTCAAGTATTAAGATGCCACCGTATGAGATGTTGTATGGGCGTCGGTGCCGAACCCCGACGTGTTGGTTGGAAGCGGGTGAGAAACAATATGCGGGGCCCGATATTGTACAAATGACCGCGGATAAAGTAGCAATTGCCCGAGAAAAGTTGAAAGCCGCCCGTGACCGACAAAAGATGTATGCCGACCCGAGACGTAGACCCGCTACGTTCTCGGAAAATGAGATGGTTTATTTGAAGGTTTCACCTTGGAAGGGTGTTATTCGTTTTGGTAAACGCGGAAAGTTGGCCCCGAGGTTTATTGGGCCGTTTCGGATTAGTAAAGTGGTAAATTCTCAATCGGTAACACTCGAGCTACCCCCGGAATTGTCGGCAATACACAACACTTTCAACATTTGCTACTTGAGAAAGTGTAACATCGAAGACCCGAGCCAAATTCTTCCGATACAAGAGTTGCGGGTCGATACAAAGAAGAGGTTAGTAGAAGAACCGGTGGAGTTATTAGACCGAAAAGTAACGAAATTGAGAAAGAAACAAATTCCTATGGTTTTAGTAAAGTGGAAGCACAGTTTGGGTGCGGATATGACATGGGAGACCGAGGCTGATATGCGGGATCGTTATCCCTCCTTGTTTGATCGAGATGGGATTCCGGGGACGGAATCTTCTTAAGTGGGGGAGAGTTGTAACATCCCAAAACCCGGCCTAGTAGTTTAGTGACCTTAAGGTATATTATTAAATGATTATCTGATTAATTGCTTAGTTAACTAAATTAGCCTGCTGTCTTTTGCGGTATTTTAACCAAGGGGTTAAAATACCCGACTTGTGATTTAGTTGGATTGAAAATGTGATTTTTATATGTTTGGATTCCTTGTCAAATATCGTTTCCAGAAATGCTTTCGTTTTTAAAATTGGAGTCCGTTTGCTATTTTAAATAAATTAATTACGAAAGGGACTTTTCAGACATATACTGTTAAAGCAGAAAAAGCCACAAAGGGGTCCCACCCCATTGTTTGGCCGGTTAAGGGAGAGAGAGGGGGAAACCCTCTCTTTTGTCTTGACTCTCATTTTGAAACATTATCCTCATTTCACTATTACATTGCTTGAAACTCCATCCATCTTCCTCTCTTGTTCTTGAACTTGTTTTGTTGATGCTTGGTGCTTAAATCCGAAATCCTTACTAGAGGTTGTGTAAAAGAAGTCTAGAAGTAAGTTACTCTTTCTCCTTCACTTGTTCATGTTGTTCTTGAGCTAGGACTTGAACTAGGGTTGTTGTAACTTGATGATTTGTGGATGAATCTTGTTATGGATGTTGTTTTATGTGTATGTGCAAGCTTTTACATCATTTGTATGGTTGATTGTTGAAGGAAGACAAGATTGGTGAAAATCACCTTCAACCTCCATTAATGGTGGAAGTTGAAGGTGGGTTTTGATGAATCTTGGATTCCTTGAGTTATGGATGGATAGAATTGTTTATTAGGTTGTGAAATCATGTTTGGTAAGTTATAGATGTTAAAGACCTAGTATTGATCAAATGGTGTAGTATTTTAGCTAGTGTTTGGATGATTTTGTCAAATTGGTGATTTAGTGATTGTGCAAGTGTGTTACTTGAAATTGTGATAGTTATCAACTTGGTGGAATTGTTAAATGATGGTGAATTGCTAGTTGTAGGGTTAATTGCTAGTTGATGGAAATGTGGAAGTGTTAGGATCATGTTCGGGTTTTTGGCCCGTTTGGGTCAACTAGTTGTGAATACTTGCTAAATGGTTAAAATGGTCAATAGTATTGATGGAAGGTTTGTGCTAGTTGGAATTGTCATAAAATGTGCATTTTATGAGTATTGTGTAAGTCGTTGTTGAAATTGATGATTTTGACGATTCGGAGGATTATCACTAACTCGGTGTATTGTTGACAGGAACCGGGAAGGATACTCAGTGATACTAGCTCACTGAGTTGAGGAATCGAAAGTCGAAAGGTGAGTGGATTCGACCTACAACTCGTGTTTCGGTTTATTTGGTTTGGTGTTGGTTTTTAGTAAAATCGCAGGAATATACCAGACAAGGGGAGTTCGCGACGCGAACTCCAGTTCGCGACGCGAACTCCAGTTCGCGATCGCGAAGTGGCTCCAGTGAAATTGGTTGGTCGTCGCGATCTAGTTCACGGTTTGGGTTCCCGACGCGAACACTAGTTCGCGATCGCGAACTAGAGTTCGCGATTGGGAACTCAGTCGTGACGTTTTTCGCGGTGTTTTTTTTTCGTAGCTAGCCTACTTGTTATGTATGCCTAGTGTTAGGGAATACCATACATGACTATGTGCATAATCGGGATGAGGTCAGTGTCGGAAGGAGAACGGCTGAGCATCGGGTATCGACTAATCGGGTATCCGACCTTACCTGTATTGGTTGCATGGTTAAGGGGAGGGAGTTGCCCGGGTGTTGGATACGAAACGCTATCGGTTACCGTGGTTTTGGCCGACCATGGTTTAAGGCCCGCAAAGCCGCCGATCCTCTCAATAAGTGATTACCCAACCGGAGATGTTTTATAACTTCCGTGTTTAAGTGACTAGTGTAGTTTATAGTGTTAGGAATTCATTCACTTAGCTTTTGTGCTAATCCCTCCCTTATTGACATTTCAGGTTGAATGGCTCTTGTGTCGGCTTGGACGGGAAGTTTGACCACACTTAACCTTTATGTTTTTGTAAAATGAGCCGTGTCAGTAATACCGTCTTTTAACTAATGTTGGATTGTAATATTCTTTTGTGGGACCACGAATTGTAAACCTAACTAACTAACTGCTTCCGTACCTTGTTTAATGTTTAACTAGATGCTTTTTAAAAAAAAAAAAATACGGTGTTACATTCTGTTAAACGAGCTGAAGTCTCATGGGGTTGATAAGGACGATATGTCCAAAATGTGTAAGTTTATGGCTGCCTTACCTTCTAAATGGGCTACCATCATAACTTGCATGAGTACGTCTCCTACTTTGAAAGATTATACTCTTTCCTCTCTCTATGGTATGTTTCTAAGCCATGAGAGAACTGTACTCAACAAATTTCAACCTCCAAAGGACTCTAAAGTGAGTCCCTCTGGATCTTCGACTGCAGATCTCTCTCATCAGCTATGTCTTCCAGGCCCTATGGAAGTACACCTGACATCTCTGAGATAACATGCTACAACTGCAACAAGAAGGGACACTATGCTAACGACTGCAAGCAGAAGAAAGCTAGTTCATCATCTTCAACTGGTGAGTCCATTGAAGACAAATATAAAAAGCTACAAGCCTTCACAAAAAATATTCTAGAAGAAAAGAAGGCACTTGAAGGCAAAGCTGCTGACAAGGGTCTTGTAGCTGAAACTCATGATAGGGCTGACTCTGGTGACAACTCATCTGATGACGATGAACAAATGGCCACAATGTGTTTGATAGCTCGTGCTGATGATGATGAAAGTATTACAGCTGATGATGCTAGTTCCTATAAATGGGTCAACATTGTTCGCAAAAAGTTAACCTCTCTAATCTCCGCTGAGGCTACTAAAGCTAAAGAAATTGTTGATTCTATTATTTGTGACTTGCACTTCATTGATCAGCTGAAAGGTGAAGGTTTGGATAAACATAATGCTATTCTACGTGAAAATGCATTTTTAAAAGAACGTTTAATTGACCACAAAATTTTAAAAGAAGAACTTTCTGAAACGAAATTTATTAACTCAGTTCTTCAACATGATCTAAGTGAAAAAGTTAAAGAACTTGAAGAAATTAAAAAGATTTGTGAATCATGGTCTCGTTCATCCAAACGTGTGAGTGAATGTGTTAACTCACAAATCCCCAGTCAAGTACAAGCTGTACTAGGAGGAGATTTCCTAGCTGCAGCCGCTGTACCTGACAGAAGTACAGATGATCTGTACTACTCGTCAGCTGATGCTTCTGTGCCAGCTGAAGAATTCGTTTTTGGTTCCTTTGTTAGGACTACCAAAACCTATGCTACTGAGATGCCCTCAGAAGATCCTTCTGTGGCTACTGGTGAAGAGTCATCAACTGACTCCTCCGTCATGGTAGTTAGGACACCCACTGTAGTCATTGTTGAACCTAGAAAATCCGTCTCGGGTTCAGTACCTGCTGCATCTTCTGCTAGATCTCAGCAGAAGACTAGAAGAATAGCAGGAAATAAAACTGTTCTTACACCCTCCAAGGGTGAGCCAGTTGGAGTTCGTACTCGAGCTGCAAAGAACAAAGGTAAGAGTGTTTCTAAGGACACTCCAAGTCCTTCTTCAGCTTTGTCTGTTAGACGGCTGAAAGGAAAGGTCAACAAGCTGACATCACTCGTTCAAACTCTGACTATCTCTGATAATCAGAAAATGAAGGGTATTTTGGGTCCAGTTCCCAATCCTACTGCCTCGCCCTCTACTCCACTGCAAAGAAGCAGAAAATGCTATAAGTGTGGAGATCGTGGGCACATGGCAAGTGAGTGTGACAGCACATGCTGGAGACCTTCCCCAACTTCAGTACGTGAGCCTACTGAAAATCCAACTTCTGTGAGTCCCAGCGGGAAGTCACAAGGACCCACCGAAGTGTGGGTTCCCAAAAAGAACTAACTCTTTTATCTCATGTGCAGGGTGATGAAAGCAAACATGTCTGGTACCTAGACAGTGGTTGCTCAAGGCTCAACTGAAGGTTATGGAACCATCTCTAATGGATCTATAAAAATCACAAGAGTTGGTTATGTAAATGGGCTGAAACATAATCTTATCAGCATTAGCCAACTTTGTGATGCAAACTTCTCAGTGAACTTTAACGAATACAGAGGAACGGTGACAGATAAGAATGGAAAGGTAGTATTAGTTGCTCCCAGAACCAAGAATGTCTATACACTTGATATGAATCCTCAAAGTCAAGAAGTCTGTCTATTCTCTCACTCTACTGAAGAGTTGAATTGGCTGTGGCACAAAAGACTATCTCACCTGAACTTCAAAGATATATCGAAGCTGGCGCGAGGTCAGCTGGTGAACGGTCTGCCACAAATCAAATATGAAAAGGATAAGCTTTGTTCTGCATGTGAACAAGGTAAACAACATAAAATCTCCTTCAAATCAAAGCAATGTTTTTCCATCAACAGATGCCTTCACATGCTCCATATGGATCTTTTTGGTCCCATGAGCACTGAAAGTCTAGGTGGAAAGAAGTATACACTTGTTATCGTTGATGAATACTCACGATATACTTGGGTTATATTTTTACGCCACAAGAGTGATGCAGCTGATGAAATTATCAAGTTCATCAAAAGGATGGAACTTCTAAACGGGTCTAGAGTCAAGATGCTGAGATCAGACAACGGTACTGAATTCAGAAACAAGACTTTGGAAGATTTCTGTTCAGATGTTGGGATCTCCCAAAACTTTTCAGCTGCAAGAACACCTCAACAGAATGGTGTTGCTGAAAGAAGGAACAGAACCCTTATAGAAGCTGCAAGAACAATGCTTGCTGAGTCAAACATGCCTAAGCAATTTTGGGCAGAGGCTGTTAACACAGCTTGTTTTACTCAGAATAGGTCTCTCTATGTGAAGAGACACAAAAAGACTTCTTATGAGATTTTCCGTCAGAGGAAACCTTTCATCGGTTTCTTTCACGTGTTTGGCTGTGTGTGTTTTGTGTAAAACACAAGAGATCAGCTGAGTAAATTTGACTCTAAAGCTGATGAAGCCATTATCTTGGGACACTCCACTCTATCCAAAGCATATAGAGTTTTCAACAAAAGAAGACAAACATTGGAAGAGTCCATAAATGTTACTTTTGAAGAACACTCAAAAGCTTTGAACCCCTCCTCTGCTGACTCGTCTGATGCATTTCAGAGATCAGCTGAATCATCCCCTGATGATACAACTGAAGCATTCTCCGATGCTTTAAATCTCTTTGATGTTCCCGTAAATGAATCAGATGAGACATTCCATGATGCTCCTACGTATCTTGTGGACATTGCAGCAGTTCGACAAGAGATTCCAACAGTTAGAGCATCATCCAAGGCTACTTCTAAGCCACCTCTTCATACTTCAAGAAGATCAGTTCAAAATGAAGTAATTCATCCTGCTGAGCAATCAGCCGCTCAACAAGGATCTAATTCTGCCGAATCTTCCTCTTCTACTGCTGCTCCTCAATCTAAGTGGACCTCAGAACATCCAATTGAGTTAATCATCGGAGATCCACAGCAGGGAGTAGTCACTAGAAGTAAATCATCATGCAATCTTTGCTTATGGTCTTGTTTTCTAGCAACTGAAGAACCGAAAAATATTAAAGCTGCTTTAGAAGACTCAAGCTGGATTCAGGCGATGCAGGAAGAACTTAACCAATTCGAGGTCAACAAAGTATGGCAGCTGGTGCCTCCACCAGCTGGAAAGACAATAATTGGTACTAAATGGGTATTTAGGAATAAAATGGATGAAGAAGGTGTAGTTATTCGCAACAAAGCTAGACTTGTTGCACAAGGATACAGACAAGAGGAAGGACTCGAATTCGATGAAACATTTGCTCCGGTGGCTAGGCTTGAGGCTATTAGAATATTTCTAGCATGCGCTGCTTACAAAGACTTCACAGTTTTTCAGATGGACGTGAAGAGTGCTTTCTTAAACGGGAAACTGCAAGAGGAAGTGTATGTTAAACAACCACCAGGGTTTGAAAATCCTAAGTATTTAGACTATGTGTTTAAACTGGATAAAGCGCTGTATGGGTTGAAACAAGCTCCTCGTGAATGGTATGATACACTCTCCACGTTTCTCATAGCAAATGATTTCACCAGGGGAAAGATTGATAAAACCTTATTCATTCGCAAAATCAAAGGTGATATCATTCTTGTTCAAATTTATGTGGATGACATAACTTTTGGTGCTACTGATGAAAAACTTTGTAGACGTTTTTCAAAACTTATGTCTACAAAGTATGAGATGAGCATGATGGGTGAATTGACATATTTTCTTGGCTTACAAGTTAAGCAATCTAAAAATGGAATTTTTATAAATCAAGAAAAATATATCAAAGATCTTTTAACGAAATTCGATATGAATTCATCATCATCCATGAAAACACCAATGGCTCCTCCAAACAATTTAGATGCTGACATCACTGGTAAGTCAGTTGATGTCACATTCTATAGAGGAATCATTGGATCATTACTCTATCTCACCGCCAGCAGACCAGATATTATGTTTGCTACTTGCATGTGTGCTAGGTATCAAGCTGATCCTAGAGAATCTCACTTAATAGCTGCAAAAAGAATTTTGAGGTACCTTAAGGGTACTCCAAGCCTAGGTCTTTGGTATGCCAAAGACTCCGGGCTTGATCTAATTGGCTATTCAGATTCAGACTTTGCAGGTTGCAAAATGGATAGAAAGAGCACCACTGGAGGATATCAGCTCCTTGGTGGAAAGCTAGTCAGCTGGACAAGCAAGAAACAAAGCACTGTTTCTACCTCCACAGCTGAAGCAGAATATGTTGCTGCTGGAAGCTGTTGTGCTCAAGTCCTTTGGATGAAGAATCAGCTTGTTGATTTCGACATGAACTTCTGCAAAGTTCCTATCTATTGCGATAACACGAGTGCTATTGCAATCAGCAACAATCCAGTTCTTCATTCTAGAACCAAACATATCGACATAAGGTATCATTTTATTAGAGATCACATTGAACAAGGTGACGTGGAACTCCACTTCATTTCAACTGACCTTCAGCTGGCTGATCTATTCACTAAGCCTTTAGATGAAAAACGATTCAACTTTTTGATCAGCGAGTTAGGTATGTTGAATGCTTGAATCAACTGCTGAAGTACTATCAGCAGCTGATAAGATTCACCTTGTTACTTAGTACATTCAGCTGACTAAAACCTTTTGAATTTATCAGTCAGCCGAATAAAATCTCTTAAATGATAACTTATCACGTTTTATAAGTTAAAACGTTTGGTTCTCCTATAAAAAGGCATCTTTCAACCCTATCCACACGTTCTCTGTGGCAAATATTTCCACTCAAGTGAAAATATTTGGCATTTATGAGGGACAAGACACCCTGACACAGAAACGGCTCCACTACCCTGACATAGAAACGACTCCACTACCTCACACTGTCACATCCAACCTCCTTTGCACGATAACCAACGTGTCTATAGTTGGTTTATAACTATCCATTTATGACCCGGTTGAAATTTAAATCTTTACCCAAACCGTCCGATAAATCCCTATAAATACCCATCCATTCTCCACTCCTCATCATCTCTCCCACAATTCTTTCTCCAAAAACCCTCTATTTCTAAACCTTTATCTTTCTTCCCTCTCTCCTCAAAATGTCGAAGAAAGACCCAAAGGTTTCTCTTACTAGGGCTGCTATTGAGTTCTCTCAGAACTCAAACCTAGTAGGCAACTTTTCCCCACCGGATGATCTTGTCGATATTTATCGACCAGTTGTGACGTTTGTGCGTCACTGCCCCATCCGTGGTGCCTTTACCAGAGTCACCAAGAATATCATTGAACTCTTGCGTGATTTCTGGATGTCCGCCTCCGCCCCTGGAGACGACATCACTGCGCAGGTTGGAGATCATCAACTCACCATTTCTCTTGATGATTTCTGAGTTGCCTGCGGATTCAATTATCTGCAACGTGGTGAAGAATATCAGCAGACTAAATCTGCTGATGAAGCTAAAACGAGTCTAATCCATATCACTGGATACATATTAGAAAACGAAGAAGACAGGGTGCCGATCTTCAAGAAGTCTCAGCTGACGAGACCCTGGGCCTATTTCTTTACCCACATCATTCAGGGTATCGGAGGCAATTCCGGGTCTCTCAACCAGTGCAACTCCAGCATGCAAGTCTTTGCTGAAGCCCTAGTCACTGGTCAGCGGATCGACTACGGGAAACTGGTGTACGAGGAGGTCAAGACGAAGCTGAAAAGCAAGGGAAATCATATTTCCTATCTTCGCTTTTTCACATTGTGCATCGCACATGTGATGGTTGAAAAGCTGGAGATCAATTATGAAGACCTTCCAGGGGATTCTGTGATGGTTCGTTCCATCGCTAACATCATCTTCCAAAGGAAGGAAGATGAAAAAGAATTTCCTCTCACCTCGTACATGCTGAAGATCATAGATGATCGAGTCAGATCCAAAAGGGATCGAAAGAAGGGCGCAACTTCGAAGAAATCTGCCCTCCAAGAAGGTAAGTCCTTTTCTCATCTGAAGTGTTTTCCATCAACTGATCGCACACAAACTGTTGATGGAAATACCACCACTTCCACTGGGATCTCAATGCCCATTAACGTGGAAATTGTGGAAATGGGTGATATTCCACGTGGTGGGAAGAAGCGTGTGAAGCGATCTGCTCACCGCGCTGATTCTTCCTCTTCATTCTTTTTATCATCTTCTTCCACTTCCAGCGCCCCTTTTCCTCCTCAGCTGAGGGTAAGAGGGTCTGCTACCTGTGGAGATGATGATGTTGTTGATGATGTTGAGCTGGCGATCGCAGCATCATCAGGATTCAGCCGGAATCCGTTGGGTTCTCACTCGAGATCCCAAATGGAAGGATTACAATCAGAAGCTGTATCAGCATCTGAATGCAGTCCTTCTCATTTTCACTCTTACAGTGTTTTTCCAGGAACTCTACCAACAATTGGAGTTCCTGTCCAGACACTTCCGGCTGACTCTCTTTTTCCCTTTCCTTTCATCCACTCTCTCTCTGCTGATTTCTCAACAAGTCAGCAGACTTCAAAACGGCAATCTCGTTCTTTAGGAGTTAGTGCCGGCTCCACACCTCTGCGTAGCTCCTCGACCGATTCATTATCTGTCGTTGTAACAACGGAACAAACTCCACAAGCAACCTCAGTCTCTCAACAGACTGCTGGTGAAGTTTTTGGCTCATCCCAAGCCACCCGAGTGTCAGCTGCACACACACCACCCCCAACTTCTTCATCACTTTTTGAGTCATCAGCTGATGATAGATTGACTGGAAACCAAGTAAATCCTGAAGCTGTTCTTTCTGTTGCTCACAACGTTACCAGCTCAAACCAGCTGGTGATCGAGGAAACCACCACCGCCAATGAAGAGACAACTTTAGACCAAGCTGTTACTGAGGCAACTACCCAAGCTGCCAGTGATCGCGAACGTATTCGCCAACTGAGCTGTGAGGCAGCTGACCCACCACCCAGAGGAATTCTTCCTCCAGTCTCCATAACAGTTTCGCCGACTGTTGAGACCGAAGCACCAGATTCTCAAACAACATTTCATATGACGTTTGATTCTGCTGATATCCCCATTCAGCAGTACACCTTTTCAGATGATGAAGAGATGCATGAATCTGGGCTTGAAACTGTTTTGACAACTGAAGTAGGCACTTCTGTTTTAACCCCAGAAGTTTCAGTTGGACCCAACTCATCCCCCATAGTTTCTGAGGAACCCAGAGGAACTCTTCTTCCTACCTCGGGAACACCTTCTTCCACAGCTGAGGTTACCCCTCAAGCTGGAGACATGCCGGACCCCTTCCCCAAAAGCGTCCAAGTGTCCCATGCTGAATCCAGCAAAGCTGGAGGAAGCATTCCCATCAGAGCCACTGCTGCTCTGATGTCTAGTGTTGTTACATCCCAGATTCGACCTGGGATGGCCACGCTGAGGAAGCAGATGGACTCCCTTCGCAGGGATGTTCCAAAGAAGTTTGCCAAAACTGTTGAGAACCTCTCTTCCAGCATAACTTCTCTGCACACTGCGGTCCACACTCAGACTCCTCGGCTGGCTCTTCTTTCTGATCAGATTCGCCTCAACACCAGCGGGTTCATCTCTCTCAACGACTACGTGCGTCAAGAGTTCAACTCCCTTCGCGATTCTGACAGAGTCGAAAGCGACAAACTTCTCTCCGAAGTTCGGGACAGCCTGGCTCTTGCCCAATCAAAGCAAGAGTCTCTGCTGACAATCACTCATAGCCACCTTTCTAAGGCTATTGAGGAGTCAGCTTCTACTGTGTCCACCAGGTTGGACAAAATGGAGACTGAAGTCAGCTCGCTGACTTCTCAAGTCGCTGGTCTCCAAGGCACCCTCGACCTCATTCTTGCCAGACTTAATGAGGGTGCTGATGATGTCCATCCTGCTTCAGCACCAGAGAGTACCCCTCTTCTTCGGGCACTCTCTGAGGGGGAGAAAGAGGCCACTTCAGCAGGTGAACAACATGGTGAACAAGAAAGTTCACAACTCATAATCACCTCTGCTGTTGGAGCCAATACTGAAGACGTTCCAGCAGGTGACAACTCAAGAAATCCACCTATCACCTCTGCTGGAACATCAGAAGAAGAAGCTGAAACTTCAACTGGTTTTACTAAAATCGTTGATTCTTTTGAATCAGTTGAGGTCCCAAAAGTCCAAGCCCCGCAAATCCAAAACCCTCAACCTATTTCACAGGAGATTCCTCATCCTGCTGAGGGGGAGCCTACATCTGCTGTGGTTGAAAACCTCATTTTTAATGAAGTTGGAACCGCTGCTGATCTTGATACAGCCTTAGCCCTTCAAAGAAAAACTCATGAAGAGCTGCATCGAAGAGCTGAAACTCAAAGAGCTGAGAACATTAGGTTGTTCAACAAAGTTCTTGATCAGCGTAGGCAGGAAGCAAAGATCACCAACGTAAGGGCTCCCAAATTCGATCCCAGCTGCCCTGATGAAATTGTAATAACAAGGGCTGGGAGTGCGGTTCTCCATGAAAAGTTCACTCTGAACAAGATCAGCCTCATTCTCAACTACGATGAATGGAAAGAGGCTGAAGCAGCTGTCAGAACTGCGAAACCATCGCTGATTATAACAGAACTGGAAAATGAGATTCAATTCGCAATCTACTCCTTCAAGACTCTATGCGATGAAATCAGGAAACATGCTCCTGAGTTGGTATATCGCATACCTCCTGAATTGTGTGAATCTCAAGCTGCTGTTGTCAGAAAGACTGCTGGTGAAAGCTCCTCAGCGAGAGGGGAGAAACGTAAGTCCGTTCTCCTTGAGCCTCTTGCTGACTCCAGACCACTGGATATTGGGTCGTCAATCATATTTGCTAAACGACCAAAACCCAATATCACAAAAGCCGTTCCCACAGGAGTTAACTTTGTCCCTGGGCTGATCGTGAAAGAACCAATTCACGGCTTTTGCTATCTGGAGAAGAAGGTGCAATGCTTCCAGCGGGCAATGAGTTGGAAATGTGTGATGTGGATCAACTCATGACCTATCACAAGCTGCTGAGTTCCTCTACTGAAGAGGGAAGAGAAATGAAGAACCTAATAGACTCAGCCTTCCGCTCACTGTATCGCAATGTCGTTGGATAAGCTATATCCAAGGCATTATATTTTTTGATTTTCCTTGTATTTCAATTTCCTTATCAATAGAAAATCAAAACTTTGTAATATACTTGTAAAAATTGTAAAAAGATAAACATATACAAAAGAACCCTAAGGGTCAAAGTACATAAGTATTCAGCTGACTTCTTTCAGCTGAATCATTACAGGGTTACACTTATACGGCTATTCGACTGCATCAAATAGGGGGAGATTGTTAGTCCCAAGACTAAGTAAATAAGATTTGATGCTCGATAGCCAAGAAGAATAAGTAACAGCTGAAGTATGTATCTCAGCTGAAGCAAGTATATACAATAAACCTTCAGCTGAGTACGTACTTAGCTTTAGGATACAAGTCAAATCAGCGGCTATTAACGAGAGTTCATTCGAAGTCTATGACCAAAGGACAAAGACAAGAAGAAGTCTATTCAGCTGATTGTGGAATCAGCTGATAGTACCTGCTGCAGATGAAGACTTAAAGGAAATGTTCATTGACACCTTGAACATTTCCCGTTCCCGCTCAAAGAAGAAGAAAACGATGAAGATCTTCTATTTTGGAATAGAAGATAATGTCAGTACAACTTCATCGTTTGTCCCTCAAGCATGTAAAGAGAAAGTCAACAACTTCTGTACTTATGTAGTACACCTTTCACTGTGCGTCAGAAAAGGTACCGGAAGAAGTGGACACAAAGTACACTCGGGACAATAACTTGTGCAATAGCATTTAATGATCCATGGCAAGTCTACATCGACGAATAATATGTTTACACGTCGTCAAACTTGTGGACTAAGGAAACATGGATCTTGGGCTATAAATACAGACGTAAATGCTTGCATTTACAAAAACACCTTTAGAACACCCTTAGAAATCATAAGCACAAGAACATTCTCCGAGAGTTAGTTATTGTCTAAGTATTAACTCCTCCATAGTTATTACTAAGGCATTAATATCAGCTGTTAGTATCAGCTGATATAACTCTCAGTGTATACCCTTCTAGTTTGAGCGGTCTAAAGTGTCAACTCAAGTATAGAGTTTTAGGTAGTGTGTACTATCTATTTCCGCAAACTCTGTATTGTATTAAGTTGTTTTTAATAAAACTCTTAATCATTGAAATCTTGTTGTTATTTACTTATCGTATCTTCGTTACTCGGTCATAACGCAACACAGTTGTGTTGTTGGGATCCAACAGTAGGTAATTGGCGAACTTGAAGACCAAGAAAGAAATTCATTTCACCCATCATGCTCATCTCAAAACGTTTAACCATAAGAGCAGAGAACTTCTTGCAATATTTGGGATTTGTAGAACCAAAAATTATATCATCGACAAAAATTTGAATAAGAACGATGTCTTCCCCTTGACGTTTGATGAAGAGAGTTGTGTCGACTTTCCCTTTAGAAAAACCAGACTCAACTAAGAATTTGGATAATACATCATACCACGCCCTAGGAGCTTGTTTTAAACCGTACAAAGCTTTGTCGAGAATATAAACATGATTAGGCATGTGTGGATCTACAAAACCTTCGGGTTGAAGAACGAACACTTCTTCTTTGAGAATGCCATTTAAAAATGCAGTTTTTACATCCATTTGATAGATAGTAAAATTCTTATGTGCTGGATATGCCAAGAATATTCGAATGGCTTCAATTCGTGCAACAGGAGCAAAAGTTTCTTCAAAATCAATGCCTTCCTGCTGAGCATATCCTTTTGCAACTAGACGTGCTTTGTTACGAATTACAATTCCATTTTCATCCTTCTTGTTTTTGAAAATCCACTTTGTACCAATAACAGATTTTCCAGGTGGTTTTGGAACAAGACGCCAAACTTTTAATCTTTCAAATTGATATATTTCTTCTTGCATAGCAAGAATCTAGTCTGGGTCGGAGAGAGCGTCACTGACCTTCTTTGGTTCATTCGAGCTTAAAAATGCAGTAAACTGACATTCATCAGCAGTAGCTCGACGGGTTTGAACAGAAGATTCAGGATCACCGATTATCTGATGTAAAGGATGCTCTCTTGTCCATTTAAGAGAATGAGGAAGTGGAAGTTGACCAGGATTGATATTTGAGGTATCAGTGAATTCAGGATGAGGAATTATTGCAGTTTGAATAGTTGATGTAGACGGTGGAGGATCAACCCGTTTAACGTTGAATTTGGAAAAATCAATCACCAAAGGTGGAGGTTGAGCTGGTACTAAAGATAAATCTAAAGAAGTAGCAGCTTGACCAGTAGGTGATGATTGATTATTCGTGGGTGGGGAATTGTCCGGAGATGATTGATGTGGCAAAAGTGAGGAATTTTCCGGAGATGATGTGGTTTCATTTTGTGGAACATAAGGTGAAGGAGAAAAATTGTTATTTGGAGTAGCAGAAGTAGGAGAAGGAGAATCCGTTGAACTTGAATTATGAATATTAGGTACAAAAATAGATTGAACTTCAGCTACTATTGGAAATGGAATGCCAGCCCCCTCAAGTAAAGTATGTCGAATATTATGATAATCATCATAAAAATGTCGAAATAAGAAGGCGACAACGAAGGTGAAGGAATTTCAATATTTGAAGTTAACGAATCGATAGGAAAGGTTTCATCAAAATTAACGTTAACACTTTCTTTAATCGTTCGTTTTGACCGATTATATACTCTATAAGAAGCGGATTCTCTTGAATATCCCACAAAGATTCCTTCATCAGCTTTTTCATCAAATTTATTCAATTTATCTTTATCATTCAAGATAAAACACGGACTCCCAAAAATATGTAAAAATTTAACATTTGGAATGCGATTATTGATCAATTCATAGGGAGTTTTGTTGTATCTTTGTTGATGATTGAACGATTTTGAGTGAAACATGATGTACTTATGGCTTCTGCCCAAAGAGATAATGGGAGTTTAGATTATGAAAGCATGGTACGAGCAGCTTCAACTAGAGTACGATTTCTTCGTTCAACAAACCCATTTTGTTGAGGTGTTCTGGCAGCGGAAAATTGATGGGTTATACCAACTGAGTCAAGAAAAGAATCTAAAACTTGATTTTTAAATTCAGTTCCATTATCAGTACGAATGGTATTTACTTTTAAATCTAAATTTGTTTGAGTTTTCTTGATGAAGGATATGATGACATTTGATGCTTCATCTTTGGTGCGTAAGAAATGAACCCAAGTGCATCGAGAATAATCATCAACAATAACCAACACATACCGTTTGCCTGCTAAAGATTGCACGCTCATGGGTCCACATAAGTCCATATGAAGTAATTCAAGCGGTTTTGAAGTACTTTGAACTGGTTTAGACTTATGAGGCTTCTTAGTCATTTTTCCCATCTCGCACGAAGAACATAGATGATCTTTTTCAAATTTAACATCTAGAAGACCAGATACATGTCCACCTTTCACCAACTTATTGATGGTTTTGAAGTTAAGATGAGAGAGGCGACGGTGCCATAACCAAGATTCATCTGATGATGCTGTTGACATTAAGCAAACTTCTTTAAGTGGAACTACGTCATTTAGATTGATAGTAAACAGATTTGTCTCTCGAGTTCTAGTAAGAAGTTCTTCACCATCATAGGTACGAACATCACATTTCTTTGTACGAAAATTAACTTCTAATGTTTTATCACAACATTGACCGATACTTAAAAGATTATGAGCGAGATCTTCAACATAGGTCACATTTCGGATGATTAAATTGTGTCGAATGATATCTCCAATACCCATAATAGCAGCTAAATGGTCATTACCAAACCTAACAGTACCCAAATATTTGTCACTAAAATTTGTTAATAAATTCTTGTTTCCGGTCATGTGTCTAGAACAACCAGAATCAAGATACCATAAATTCTACACAAAACAATTTAAACAAAAAGGTACCCAATCAGATATGGGTCCTATACGATTAGTAAAACATGTTTTATGAAGAATATTCAATATCAATTGAATTTAGAGATTTGGAGAACTGCAAGGAGGCAGTTCTGAATGTGTTAATTTGATAGACCATTTAAAAGAGTTCTCTAGAGAATGTAAAATCCAGTTTGAATGTTCATTTTTGATCCATGTATATTTAACAAATTTGGATTGCTTTGGAGAGGAAGTCGAAGAACCAGATTTTGATGATTTAGTTGGAGTCACAACACGATAAAATGATTTTGTTGGTTTAGGTGTAGAAACCACACGATATACTGATTTTGTCGATTTAGGTGTATAAACGGATTGTGGTTTAGAGGCGGATGTTGTAACACCGCAAAATTTAGAGAACATTTTTTTTTTGAGGGCGGAAGCATATAGATAATATATAGTTTAGGTTTAGGATTACAAACCAAATGTCCCAAAATAGACTCCAAATGATAATAATAATAATAAATATATTTAACGGTGTTAATAATGGCATGGCTCATTTTCAAAACATAACAACTGAGCTTGGTCAATCATCCCGTCCAAAGCACGAACACCTGAAAAGATTCAACGAGGGAGGGATTAGCACAAAGCTAAGTGAATGAATATAATCTACAAATTCTGTAAGGCCCAACAAGCTAGCATAAACATCACTACGTTCGAAGGACCACCTAACCTCTACACTAATCACATAAACACGGAAGTTATAAAACATCTCCGGTTGGGTAATCACTTAAACACGGAAGTTATAAAAACATCTCCGGTTTGTTCAAGAAGATGTTGGAATATGCTTCACATGTATAACATATAGTTATATGGCTAGTTGTTTGTGAGCCTAAAGGGTCACACACTTAAACACTAAACACCATTATATAATTAGTGTAATTAGTGTAATTACATTAATTATTAATATATATAAGCTATGAGCTTGTCTATCATAAGTTTAATATTAAAAGTTAATATTGAAACTTTCTTGTGGGCAAACTAGAAGAAACAAAAGATAGGGACTTGTGGGCAAATAAGACTAATGATTTATGGAAATCATTAAAGGATTGTAATGGCACCATTAAGAGATATAATGGTCCATAAACTCCTTTCTTTGACCACACTTGGCCGTCCCCTCTCACACACACTTTGAAGGTGTTTTGTTTTCTCTCTTTTGCTCTCAAGACTCTAGGACTAGCATCCATTACATTGGTGTTCTTGGAAGTGTTGTGTGGACTTGCTTTAGAGGTATTCCCCATTGGAATCCTTGGTTTCGGTTGCTCACAATATCCATCCGAATTCATCATTGATCAAAGGCAACTAGGGTATGATTCTTATACCATTCTCTTTGATTTTTCTTTTAGTTTAATTGTATGATTGATATCAAGATCCTTTCATGGTGATAAATACTTTCCGCTGCGTTTTGTTAATTGTTTTAACCGAAAATCACCATTAGTGGTATCACGAGTCATTATATTAATCATATAATTAGCTAGATTTTGTAAAAAGTGGCAAAAATCAATCGGTTTTGATGTATAAAAATCCCGATCGGAAAGAAAAAAAAAAAACCCTACGGTTTTTTGTTTTTTTTTTCGGTTTTTTTTAATTTAAAAGATGGGTTAAAACATGTATTTTTGGAACCCTATTGTCACTTGTTACAAAATCAAATCAAAAAGTTAATCTAGTTTATTGAATTTTTTGATTATTTGGCTTGGAATTCTTGTTTAATTATGTTTTTTGATATGGCAAAACATGTATTTTTGCCATATCCCAAGCCAAAGCCTTGTCAAATTGTTGATTGTTTGTGCAAACCGATGAAAGCCTAGACCGTTTGTGAATGAATGTGGTTGATGTTTGGTTGTTTGTTTATTTCGGGAAAAGCCGTGTTTTTTTTGGCTTAATTGTTGTAATTTGTTTCATTTTTTTTCTTTTATTTTTGGTGCCATTTTTGGGGCAATTTGTAATGTAAAAGTAATAGAATAGATTGTATTTATTTTATCTTTTTATTGTAAATTGTTTGACAAAAATATTGAAGACTTATGAAGAAAACAACAAATTTCCGTCACAAAAGCGAGGGCTGTACGAAAACAGGTTTTCCAGAGGCATACGGACTCCTTTTTGGGCGATTCAAAAGCCCAAAATGCTTGCAAAGTCGTGGGCTACAACTTTCCAGAAGGCCGGGAAGACCAGCGAAGACTCCTTCAGTGACTTTTCGGGCTTCAAAGTCTGCTGGAATTTTCTGGCAGATTACACTTTTTCACAATTTTGGGTTCTACTTGCTCAAGAATGTCTTGGAGCAAGTGGGAGCCCATTGGGTTTATGTAGGCCCGTTTGGGTTCATGTTGGCCCGTCCCCTAGTTTGACCCTTCGGTCCGTCGTGATGACTCACGTGACCGAACCTAGGATTTCATCGGTCGAGGTTTGCACAAAATTATGTTGCATGTTTTATTCTTTGTTTGTGGTTGTTTTTCTTTTCTATTAGATACAAATAGTAAAACAAATTAAAAATGGTTTTTTGACACAAACATTAAAACATTCAAACCCTTAATCATCGATGACTACTAGTTAATCATTGATGATTAAACGTTTAATCTAAAATCGTTTTGAGATTAAACTAAGTTTAAATATGATTTGAAACTCATCACTTAATAATCGCTAAAAGTTTTTACCGTTTATTACAAGACTTATGAAGTGGTATGAATGAAGTACATGATTCATTCATATCTTAAATAAAATTTTATTAAATTAAAATTTAAACATACCTAAAATTTAAGTCACGCCGTCCAATCGGTTGTAAATCACTTGCTTCTATTTTTGAATTCACGTGAGACGTGGTTTGAATTTAAATCCGAGGTCATTATTCTCTACGGTGAGACCTAGATCTATTTTGACATGATTTCACATTGGATGACTTAATCAAGTTAACGGTGAGACCTTGACTCGAGGCGACGATGCGACAAACATGCCACTTGACCCTAGATGCTTGTTCACTAGGTGCCATGAAGTCCCATACCTCTAAGAGTTGCACTTGTAATGCAATTGTTGAACGTCACCTACCTATTGGATCTATCATCTCTAGCAGATCAACTGATGCGATGATAGAAGCTCAATGGGATCTTAGCTTTTAATTAAAATTAATTGGGTAGTTAATTTATTAAAAGAAATTATTATTAAAAATACTAATTAATGAACTTTGTAATTTTGTAGATGACTTCAAACAATCAAACCCTAACACATACCACCATTCGTTCCGTTCTCGAAAAAGAGAAACTTGATGGAACGAACTTTGTGGACTGGTCTCGTAACCTAAGGATTGTCCTTAGGGCCGAGCATAAGTACCACCATTTGGAGGAGGCGCTGCCCCCTGCCCCTGCTGCTACCGCCACTGCTGCTGTTCGTACAGCCTATACCAAAAGGTTTAACGAACAACAGGAAGTCGCCGCGCTTATGCTAGTGAGCATGATTCCCGATATTCAAAAGAATCTCGTGGACCTCACTGCATTTGATATGATGCGTGAACTAACGACCATGTATCAAAAGCAAGCCGAGCAGGAACTCTTTGACACTGTCAAAGCCTTCCACGCTTGTAAGCAGGAGGAGGGACAGTCTGTTAGCTCTTATCTCTTGAAGATGAAGAGCTACTTAGACCAAATGGAGAGGCTTGGTTACGCTATGCCGCACATCCTTGGGATTAGCTTGATTCTAACGTCCTTAAACAAGGATTTTGCACCGTTTGTCATGACTTATCATATGCATAGTATGGGGAAGACATTCGCCGAATTACATGCTATGCTGAAACAAACGGAAGAAAGCCTACCCAAGAAAACTCCGGCCCCTACTGTCCTTGCTATAAGGCAAGGAAAGATCCAAAAACCAAAACCGCAAGTAGTTGCAAAGGGCCAAGGCAAGGGAAAGCAAGTTTACAAGCCCAAGCCAAAGGTTCCCCCACCTACTCGTAAGGAGCATCCCGCTAAGGATCTTGCTTGCCATCACTGCGGTGAACCAGGCCATTGGAGGAGGAATTGTCCTGCCTACCTGGCAGAGTTGATGAAGAACAAAGCCAACAAGGTTGGCACATCAGGTATCTTCACAATAGAACTATATGCTTTCCCTAAGAAATCATGGGTATATGACACTGGTTGTGGAACTCACATTTGTAATACCATGCAGGGTCTAAGGGGAAGTAGAAAGCTAAACCATGGAGCTTTGGACTTGTACGTGGGCAATGGCAATCGTGCACCGGTCGAAGCTATAGGAAGCTATGATTTAATCCTTCCTAGTGGTTTAATTATTGTATTAGACAATTGTCACTATGCGCCTAGTATTACTAGGGGTATAGTATCGCTTTCTTGTTTGTGGAATAATGGTTTTATTCATACGTTTACGGATTATGGTATTTCAGTTTCAAAGGATAATGTTTTTTACTTTAATGCTATTCCTCGTGATGGTATCTTTGAGATTGACATGCATAATCGTATCACAAACAGTAGTTCTATTTATACATGTAGCAATAAGAAATCCAAGAAGAATTTGGATTCTACTTACCTATGGCATTGTCGCCTTTGCCATGTTAACAAGAAACGCGTTTTGAAATTACAAAAGGATGGACTTATAAAATCAGATGATTCTGAATCATTTGATAAATGTGTTTCTTGCATATCTGGTAAAATGGCGCGCAAGCCTTTCTCCCATGTAGGCGAAAGGGCCAACGATCTACTTGGACTCATACATACTGATGTATGTGGCCCTTTTAGAACTCGAACTAGGGAAGGTGCTACCTATTTCATTACTTTCACTGACGACTTTAGTCGTTATGGTTATGTTTACTTGATTAAACATAAACATGAAACCTTTGAAACGTTCAAAGCTTTCCAAAATGAAGTAGAAAATCAACTCGGCAAGAAGATAAAGGCTCTTCGTTCTGATCGAGGAGGAGAGTACATGAGCCATGAGTTCCAAGATCATCTTAAGAATTGTGGGATTGTCTCACAATTCACTCCCCCTTATACACCACAGCATAATGGTGTATCAGAGAGGAGAAATCGCACCTTGCTTGACATGGTTCGATCGATGATGAGTCCTACCACTCTGCCTCTATCTTTTTGGGGTTATGCACTCAAATCGGCTGCTCGCATACTAAATATGGTTCCCACCAAGAAGGTTGAAAAGACACCATATGAGATATGGCATGGGAAAGTCCCTAACTTGTCTTACTTGAAGGTCTGGGGTTGTGAGGCTCTCGTGAAACGAGACACGCCAAACAAACTTGAACCCAGAGCTGTCAAGTGCATCTTTATAGGATACCCTGAGGAAACGATGGGTTACTATTTCTACTACCCACCTGAGCAAAAAGTAATTATTGCTCGTTATGCTGAGTTTCTTGAGAGCAATCTCATTTCACAAGAAGCAAGTGGGAGTACCATCGACTTTGACGAGATTCCAAGCGATGAAGATGCACAACCTATTGTAGAGACTAGCGAACATCAAGATGAGGCTGAACACGAAACTGTTCCTGTTGCACCTCAAAATGATGTAATCCCTGTTCGAAGGTCCGCAAGGACACCTCATGCACCTGAACGATATGGTTTCCATGTCGATGCTGAGGAGCTGAGTTTAGGGGATCATAATGAACCCCCTAACTATCGAGCTGCATTATCAGATTCTGAATCTGACAAATGGCTTGATGCTATGAACGCGGAAATGCAATCCATGAAAGATAACCAAGTATGGACTTTGGTTGATCTTCCTCCTAACAGTAAGACTGTTGGTAGCAAGTGGCTCTTCAAGAAGAAGACCGACATGGATGGCAATGTACACACCTATAAAGCTCGATTGGTAGCAAAAGGTTATACTCAAACCTACGGGATTGACTATGATGAAACCTTCTCGCCTGTTGCCGACGTTAGAGCTATTAGGATTGTCATAGCCATAGCAGCGTACTATGACTATGAGATTTGGCAAATGGATGTTAAAACTGCTTTCTTAAATGGACATCTTGATGAAGATGTTTATATGGTTCAACCTGAGGGTTTTGTTAATCCAAAACACCCAAAGAAAGTATGTAAGCTTCAAAGGTCCATTTATGGACTAAAGCAAGCATCCAGAAGTTGGAACAAAAGATTCGATGAGGAAGTCAAATCGTTTGGCTTTACTCAGAATCCCGACGAGCCATGTGTATATGTAAGAGCTAGTGGGAGCATTGTCGTCTTTCTAATCCTATATGTCGATGACATACTACTCATAGGAAATAACATTCCAATGCTACAAGATGTAAAATCCTGGCTTGGGAAGTGCTTCGCTATGAAGGATCTTGGGGAAGCGGCATATATACTTGGTATAAAGATCTATCGAGATCGATCAAAGCGGTTAATCGGACTAAGTCAAAGTGCGTACATTGATAAGATTCTAAAACGGTTTAGAATGGATGCTTCCAAACGTGGAAGTCTCCCTATGCAACACAATGTACACTTGAGTAAGACTCAAGGACCGTCCTCACCTGATGAGATGAAACGTATGCGTGATGTCCCCTATGCCTCGGCAGTAGGATCTATCATGTATGCTGTGCGGTGCACAAGACCTGATGTAGCGTTCTCTCAGAACCTTACAAGCCGATATCAACAGAATCCAGGTGAGAGTCACTGGACTGCTGTTAAGAACATACTGAAGTATCTTAGGAATACTAAAGATATGTTTCTTGTTTATGGTGGTGAAAGTCAAGATGAACTGAGCGTCACTTGTTATTCTGATGCTAGTTTTGAGACTGATAGAGATGATTCCAAATCTCAAACGGGGTATGTTTTCGTTTTGAACGGAGGCGCTGTTGATTGGAAAAGTGCAAAGCAGAGCACTATCGCTATGTCTTCTACAGAAGCTGAATACATTGCAACTACTGAAGCTGCAATGGAAGCTGTTTGGATGAGGAAATTCATTTCTGGGCTTGGTGTTGTCCCCAGTAATGAAAAACCTATGGATATGTTCTGTGATAACACAGGTGCTATCATCATTGCCAACGAACCTGGTGTTCAGAAAGGTGCCAGACATTATCGGAGGAAGCTTCACTACATTAGAGATGCGATCCTAATGGGAGATGTACGCTTGCTCAAAGTTCATACAGATGACAACTTAGCTGATCCCTTCACGAAGCCAATGTCATGTACCAAACATATTGAACATGCTAGAAGCATTGGACTTCGACCAGCTAATAGTTTCATGTAATCTGTTTTAGTATTTGGATAATGGAACATTGAGCAGTTTTTATTGGAATAAATTGATATATTTGATATGATCGTTTTTATATGAATATCTACTGTGTTCTATATTTGCATGTTTATATCCATGAATATTTACTGCGTTTTATATTCTAAATTGTCCATTGTCATAATTAATAATATGGGAATATTATTAAGACAAATCTGAGGGCATTGATGACATTATCTTAGTATGACTAAGGATGATGAAATCAAACTCACATGTTGTCCATAATGATGCACAATTGGACTGACCCAACCTATGAGAAATCACTTCATGGATTTATGTCACAAGTGAATCTCACAAAGGCTTTGTCACTTATCCTCTGACTTGAGATGCAAGTTGGTTTGTGTATGTAGAGGGGCAAACTTTGATATGGTTAAACGTTGACCTGAACAAGGCTGCTATAACAACCATTATCGGGTTTGTCATTAAGCATATGACAGACACGTGCAGTCAATAAAGAATTTGTTCCTCCACACATGTGGATTAGATACTACTGGGCCCCTCGATGATTTGAATAGATGTATGTGTGGCCACACCCAAAAGGTAATCAAGATGAATCTTGATTGGTTTTGGTAATCTACTTCAATATATAGATCGAGAAACAGAATCGTTGAAATTTTAGATTGACATTTATCCTTGTCTAAAATTCAACATAGTATCAGTAACAAAAGGATAACTGCTTGAAAAACCTTGAACAAAGATTTTATGAAACTCCTCATGTACTTCTAGGGGCATTGGCGGGTTGCTAGACTCTAACCTTTGCTTGTATAACTACTTGATGTTATCACGTGCGCAAGTGGGAGCTGTTGGAATATGCTTCACATGTATAACATATAGTTATATGGCTAGTTGTTTGTGAGCCTAAAGGGTCACACACTTAAACACTAAACACCATTATATAATTAGTGTAATTAGTGTAATTACATTAATTATTAATATATATAAGCTATGAGCTTGTCTATCATAAGTTTAATATTAAAAGTTAATATTGAAACTTTCTTGTGGGCAAACTAGAAGAAACAAAAGATAGGGACTTGTGGGCAAATAAGACTAATGATTTATGGAAATCATTAAAGGATTGTAATGGCACCATTAAGAGATATAATGGTCCATAAACTCCTTTCTTTGACCACACTTGGCCGTCCCCTCTCACACACACTTTGAAGGTGTTTTGTTTTCTCTCTTTTGCTCTCAAGACTCTAGGACTAGCATCCATTACATTGGTGTTCTTGGAAGTGTTGTGTGGACTTGCTTTAGAGGTATTCCCCATTGGAATCCTTGGTTTCGGTTGCTCACAATATCCATCCGAATTCATCATTGATCAAAGGCAACTAGGGTATGATTCTTATACCATTCTCTTTGATTTTTCTTTTAGTTTAATTGTATGATTGATATCAAGATCCTTTCATGGTGATAAATACTTTCCGCTGCGTTTTGTTAATTGTTTTAACCGAAAATCACCATTAGAAGATCGGGGTCCTGCCGGAGCCTTAAACCATGGTCGGCCAAAACCACGGTAACCGATAGCGTTTCGTATCCAACACTCGGGCAACTCCCTCCCCTTAACCATGCAACCAATACAGGTAAGGTCGGATACCCTACTAGTCGATACCTGATGCTCAGCGCACTGACTTCTCAAACCTCGGTTGCCCACTTACCGAGTTGTTGCTACCATTCAAGCAAGGTCACTTCACATTGTGCACATAACCTATTTGACTCAACACTAGCAAATAGGTACTAAATTATCAAGCAAGATACGAAAAAACTGCATCAAAAGCATTGCAACTGAGTTCCCATCGCGAACTCAGGTTCGCGTCGCGAACTCCTGTTCGCGTTCGGGAACTCGGTCGCGAAGTGTTCACGCCCAACACCAGAATTCCCTGTCTCGAGTTCGCGTTCACGAACTCTAGTTCGCGTCGCGAACTTCCGATAGCTGGTACATTTCCTGCAAATTTTACTAAGTATGCATATACCGAACCAATTGAAACCGAACACAAGTTGGAGGTTAAATCCACTCACCGAAACCTTCCACTTGCCGAACTCAGAGGTCTAATGTTTCTGAGTCCCGATCCCGATTCCTGTACACCAAAGGAATACCGAATTAGTATATAATTCCACCAAATCATAAACAATGTTAAATATACATTTAACATTTACACTTGCACTAACTAGATAACCAAACACTTAAATCATCATATAAACATGGCATGACCGTTTACACGTATCTAACAAGTCAACTAGTCATTTGCAAGTCTTGCATTCAAACGGGTCAAACCGGATTATTAAACAATAACACATCCTACAACTATAATCATATCATCAACTTACCATTCACCAAATGTTACTTATAACATTTCTAATCACATAAACCTAACAAAATACCTATACTTTCACAATCCAAGTTATTTTAAGTCCTTTTACCACTAAGCGGCCCAAACGGGTCAAAAACCCGAACATGACTATAACACTTCCAATTTCCATCAATTAGCACAAATTCTCTATAACTAACAAGTCATAATCATGTAACAATCCATCAAGCTCAAAGTTACCAACAATCCATGTATTTCACTTCCAAATTACTAGTTAACCATTTTTAACTAAAAACATCCAAACACAACTACAAATGCTATAATCTACCATTTAGCAATTCATAACTAGTCACTAACAATTCCACCCAACATATCATAACTAACCATCTTGACAATTAACACTTCCCACATATTAATTTAACCCACATTAAGTCTAGTTAGAAGCATAATCCAAAACCACACAATTGATACACACACACACACACCGACACGCGCACACACACACACATGTGTACATTATGCTAAAAAGGTTGTACCTTGTGCTAAAATACTTGTACCCATACAACAAAACATGTCAAACTTTGTATAAACACTTAACATAACATCTAACACCATAATCACCAACCAAATCTCAAGAACACATAAACCCTAATTTATCAACTATCATGAAATCGAAAATGAACACATATAGGTTGAAGTTTACCTCAAGAGCTATCCAAAAACGTGTTCGGATTAAAGATTGGCCAAGAAATAAGCTATGGATCTTCACCAAAAGCTCAAGAACTTGAAGAAGAAGAAGAAGATGGAGGTTTAGAGAGAGAGAGAGACGTGAGGGAGAGAGAAAATAGATAGATGGATAAGAGTTTGAGAGATGAAGTGAGAAAGATGGGGCTGCCCCCATCTACTTGTCCGTCCAAAATGGTGGGAGGGGGAAAAAGGGCCACTTTTGTCTTCTTTTGACATTTTAACAATACGATTCAAAAGGTCCCTTTCGTAGTTAATTTATTTAAAATACCAAACGGACTCCAATTTTAAAAAACGAAAGCATTTGTGGAAACGAAATCCGACAAGGTATCTAAAGATATAAAAATCACATTTTTATTTAAACATTTCAGAAAAACGGATATTTTAATCCCTTGATTAAAATATCATAAAAGGACAAAAAGTCAAACAATTCATTTAACACTTAATCAATTTATTCCACATATGGTCAAATAGATATTTTCAAATGTCAAAATATACCTATAACAACTAGGCCAGTTTTAGGTTGTTACAACTCTACCCTCCTTAAAGAGGATTCCGTCCCCGGAATCCAACAACAATATTCAACTAGCAAGCATTCAACACAATAAGTCTACAACCCTATTCCAATCAATTTCATACATACAAGTTCAAATCAAAACTCACATCGAATTTACTGTACACTTCATATAGCATTTACCATTCATAACAAGTTACCATTCCTCATACCATAAAAGTTAATCCACTAGCATAAGTTACAACATAATTTCCGTACACAAGGTCACACAATTATTTCAAGTCTCAATACCTACTTGTTTTTTTTTCTTCTTTATTCTATCAAAATTACAATCATGCACGGCTTAACTCGTTAAGTGACCCACAATTTTAAGAATTTCCTAATCAAAATTACCGGTCTTAACCATTTAGTTCTCAAAATACCCTTTCATAACATAAGTCACATCTTTTATACCAAATTAGTCATACCTGTGCCCTAACAGATCAAAACAAGTTTTATTGTCCAAAAATTGTTTTATTACATCCCTAACATGTTAAAGTATTTAACAAAACCAACTTATACAATTAACAACGTTTATCATTATAATCAAGGTCTAGCAACTAAATGCATCCAATCAAGTCTTGACACTAATTACCTTTAACGGGTCAACATTGGGAAATTTATCATAACGATTTCAAACATGCAATTCACAGTTCATTAACATGTCAAACTCATGTGATGACTAATAAGCATTTTCAATTACATGTCAACTTTTACTTAGGCTTCCAGTCAACCAATCACAATTCAGTACAAATCATTTAACAAATCATTCATCTTCAATTAATACTATTACAAGTCATCTCGAAAGATCTACACACACAATTCATTAGTCGCATTTCATATTTCAAATTCGACACATGAATCAATTCGGTAATTTATCATAAGCATTTCAGGTCATTCAGATAATTAACACTGACTAACCGCCATAATTAATGTCTATAACAAAATCAAACATCAAGTTTATTCACATTGCACAAACATTTCTGATTCTCGCTATACAAGTCACTACATGTGACCCGGCATGTCACAAAAATTTCACTTTTTCACCTAACAACCACTAGTCCTACTTGGACTATTTAATTCACGCATACAATTCCATCCATTTTAATTATAAGCATCACATTCCCACAGTTTACAATGGTTACTATTATACTCAATTTGATCCATGGTCACATATGTTGTGACCGAAATCGACACACAACCGATTCTCTTCGCTTCTATTAGGGTGAAGGAACAACAAACAGTTACAATCAACATGTCATCAATTTGCACAACATGAAAACGAGCAATTTTAACCACCGAGACACTATATGTGTCCTGACAAACAAGAAAAGATTCCATCTTCTATAACATCTATTCATAACTTTGATTAAACTAGACTAATCCATACATCATATCACACTAAACTTAGTCCAAGTTTCAATAAAAGGAACATGTAAGCATGCATCACTTATATCTACGAAACCCCCGACACCTAGGATGTATCTCAAATCAACAAGCAATCGATTATTCTAATTCAAGTGACATAGCACACCGAAGGTAAGCAGTTCAGTTCATCACAACATTTCGCAAATCTTAATTAAACAATCTTCTAAATTAACAATTCTACATAAACACAAGTACTGAGTTTATTAAAAACATACCCGAGCTGTCACGGTCAGTGACGTCAGCACTCTTTCTTTTCCTTTCTACAGTTGATGAAGATTCCCCGACCGCCCCCGCACTTGACTTATAACCCACCTTCTTTTTCAAAGGGCATTTTCTATGCCCGTGCCCCCCACTTTGACAATTCCAACACACATCCCGTGGAAACGTACAATTCCTACCCTCGTGTCCTAGTTGACCACAACTCTTGCATTTCCTGGTCTGTACAGTGCAAGTCCCAAAATGAGCCGACTTACATTTACGACACCACGGGTTCTTTTGACCAGATTTGCGAGCAACCTGCTCACGACTCACGTTCCCCGGTTGTTTATAGGCACCTTGGTGTCCTAACTCTAGATGTGACGGGACTTCAAAGTGTGGGTATGGGTAAAATCCTGAGGTGGTGGTGGATGGTTTATCTGAGGTGGAGAGGGTTGGTTCATTTCTGGCGGAAATGGATAATTTGCTAGTGGTTGTGTTGATGGGAGAATAAGAAGTAATGGGGCGAGGATCGAGGGTGTCATTCCTTTTATTAGTCGTTGTTGTTGTTGTACCTGATTTCTCAACTCTTGCACTCGGTTTTCCAATGCCTTAATATGTGCTTCCCGGTCAGTTTCCACATTGTTACTTGGGGTAGCAACTTTTTCTGGGGTCAAGGGGGTCGGGTTCTCTTTATCTGTCATATCTGTAGCAAAACACAACATCTCACGATATCTTAGTTTAAATCGTTAGTACCTACATACTAACCATAAACTAACTTCATTCATATTTGCTCTAATCCCACTCGTCCGGAATGCTTGACCAAACTCGAGCCACGATTTGGGAATGGAACACCAACCCCGTGTATCCATCGCCAAACCGAAGCTCTGATACCAAGTTGTAACACCGCAAAATTTAGAGAACGTTTTTTTTTTTTTTTTTGAGGGCGGAAGCACATAGATAATATATAGTTTAGGTTTAGGATTACAAACCAAATGTCCCAAAATAGACTCCAAATGATAATAATAATAATAAATATACTTAACGGTGTTAATAACGGCATGGTTCATTTTCAAAACATAACAACTGAGCTTGGTCAATCATCCCGTCCAAAGCACGAACACCTGAAAAGATTCAACGAGGGAGGGATTAGCACAAAGCTAAGTGAATGAATATAATCTACAAATTCTGTAAGGCCCAACAAGCTAGCATAAACATCACTACGTTCGAAGGACCACCTAACCTCTACACTAATCACATAAACACGGAAGTTATAAAACATCTCCGGTTGGGTAATCACTTAAACACGGAAGTTATAAAAACATCTCCGGTTTGTTCAAGAAGATCGGGGTCCTGCCGGAGCCTTAAACCATGGTCGGCCAAAACCACGGTAACCGATAGCGTTTCGTATCCAACACTCGGGCAACTCCCTCCCCTTAACCATGCAACCAATACAGGTAAGGTCGGATACCCTATTAGTCGATACCCGATGCTCAGCGCACTGAATTCTCAAACCTCGGTTGCCCACTTACCGAGTTGTTGCTACCAATCAAGCAAGGTCACTTCACATTGTGCACATAACCTATTTGACTCAACACTAGCAAATAGGTACTAAACTATCAAGCAAGATACGAAAAAAAATGCATCAAAAGCATTGCAACTGAGTTCCCATCGCGAACTCAGGTTCGCGTCGCGAACTCCTGTTCGCGTTCGGGAACTCGGTCGCGAAGTGTTCACGCCCAACACCAGAATTCCCTGTCTCGAGTTGGCGTTCACGAACTCTAGTTCGCGTCGCGAACTTCCCATAGCTGGTACATTTCCTGCAAATTTTACTAAGTATGCATATACCGAACCAATTGAAACCGAACACAAGTTGGAGGTTAAATCCACTCACCGAAACCTTCCACTTGCCGAACTCAGAGGTCTAATGTTTCTGAGTCCCGATCCCGATTCCTGTACACCAAAGGAATACCGAATTAGTATATAATTCCACCAAATCATAAACAATGTTAAATATACATTTAACATTTACACTTGCACTAACTAGATAACCAAACACTTAAATCATCATATAAACATGGCATGACCGTTTACACGTATCTAACAAGTCAACTAGTCATTTGCAAGTCTTGCATTCAAACGGGTCAAACCGGATTATTAAACAATAACACATCCTACAACTATAATCATATCATCAACTTACCATTCACCAAATGTTACTTATAACATTTCTAATCACATAAACCTAACAAAATACCTATACTTTCACAATCCAAGTTATTTTAAGTCCTTTTACCACTAAGCGGCCCAAACGGGTCAAAAACCCGAACATGACTATAACACTTCCAATTTCCATCAATTAGCACAAATTCTCTATAACTAACAAGTCATAATCATGTAACAATCCATCAAGCTCAAAGTTACCAACAATCCATGTATTTCACTTCCAAATTACTAGTTAACCATTTTTAACTAAAAACATCCAAACACAACTACAAATGCTATAATCTACCATTTAGCAATTCATAACTAATTAATCAATCTAACAAGTTCATAACTATCATAACCCAACTATTTTACTTCAAAATCATAAGTTATAACTTTTGACCCAATTCATCCAAACATTAGCTATCAAATCTCACCAAAACTTGACATAATCCATAACTAACATATTTGACATATTATTTCAACATAACTAAACCACAAAACCCATAAAACATACAAATAGCATTTTACCACCATCTAGCCATACAACACATTAACTAGTCACTAACAATTCCACCCAACATATCATAACTAACCATCTTGACAATTAACACTTCCCACATATTAATTTAACCCACATTAAGTCTAGTTAGAAGCATAATCCAAAACCACACAATTGATACACACACACACACACACCGACACGCGCACACACACACACATGTGTACATTATGCTAAAAAGGTTGTACCTTGTGCTAAAATACTTGTACCCATACAACAAAACATGTCAAACTTTGTATAAACACTTAACATAACATCTAACACCATAATCACCAACCAAATCTCAAGAACACATAAACCCTAATTTATCAACTATCATGAAATCGAAAATGAACACATATAGGTTGAAGTTTACCTCAAGAGCTATCCAAAAACGTGTTCGGATTAAAGATTGGCCAAGAAATAAGCTATGGATCTTCACCAAAAGCTCAAGAACTTGAAGAAGAAGAAGAAGATGGAGGTTTAGAGAGAGAGAGAGAGACGTGAGGGAGAGAGAAAAGAGATAGATGGATAAGAGTTTGAGAGATGAAGTGAGAAAGATGGGGCTGCCCCCATCTACTTGTCCGTCCAAAATGGTGGGAGGGGGAAAAAGGGCCACTTTTGTCTCTTTTGACATTTTAACAATACGATTCAAAAGGTCCCTTTCGTAGTTAATTTATTTAAAATACCAAACGGACTCCAATTTTAAAAAACGAAAGCATTTGTGGAAACGAAATCCGACAAGGTATCTAAAGATATAAAAATCACATTTTTATTTAAACATTTCAGAAAAACGGATATTTTAATCCCTTGATTAAAATATCATAAAAGGACAAAAAGTCAAACAATTCATTTAACACTTAATCAATTTATTCCACATATGGTCAAATAGATATTTTCAAATGTCAAAATATACCTATAACAACTAGGCCAGTTTTAGGATGTTACAGATGTTGAGGAGTTTGGTGAAGAAACTACATGATTAACTGATTTTGGAGATTTATTTGTAGAAACGACACGATAAACAGATTTAGAAGGATTAGGAGAAGAACGTGTAGGTGAAGATGTGTTAGATCTAGCGAGCATTATTTTGCAAGGTTCTGGATAACAAGTGGTACAAGAATGAATGATTGAACCATTTTTATGAAGAACATCATGCCGTCGACCACAAGGAGCATCTTTTCTAACAAAATATCGTGTATCATATTGAGAAATTGGTGTATTAGTTTTTCTATCAAAACAAACCTTATTGCCATTTTTATCTGTTTTAAGAATCAAATTAACACCATTCACAGCGAAATTAACAGGACGATAAATTGCTGAATCATAGACAATTCCATAACGTGTAGCAGGAGAAATAAATATTGCCGAGTTATTACATTTATTAGAATTTGAAAAAGAAGAAGCTAAAAACGAGGAAGATCTAGACTTCTTAAGCTCATTGGACTTAAGCATACTAGACTTAGACGACTTAGACTTCTGAGACTGCTCAACTTCTTTCATCCTGTCTTGCAACGGCGTCTTAAGCTTGGAATTTAAATTTTTTATCTGAAAAATTAAAAACAGTGGAATTAGAATTTCTTTTTAAAATAGTTGGAATTTTAGGAGTAGAGAAATTTTCATTCACTGATGTTGGCTTTGGAGAAGCACTTTGATTAGAAACTGATTTTAGTTCCACAATTTTATCTTCTAAACCATGAATTTTTTATTGTAAGGTAGATTTTTCATTGTCAAATGCCTTATGAGTTTCATCTATTTCAGTTTCCAGCTGACAGATTTTCTTTTCAAGAATTAGAGAGGGTATATAAATCTTGCGTGTTACTTTTTGTTGAAGTACAACATTACCCTTGATCTCAAATTCTTCTGGTGTAATAATTGGAAAATAATCATCATTTTTAAAATTTGCCTTTTTTAGATTCATATGTTTTATTTAATTCATTATAATTGAAACTAATTTGTGCATTCTCCGTTTTAGCTCTGTTGAATGCTTCAATTTCTTCTTTCTCATCTGTCATGCGAAGGAAACTCTGCCAAACATCAACATGTATGTATTTGGAATCATACAGTGTTGGAAGCACATTACAAGCCATCTTCAGATATTCAGGATTGTTAGCCCCCAGACCTTCTCTTGAATTGAAATATTTGAAATCTTTAGGCTTGTTCAAGTGAATAGTTTCATCAGTTTGTCCTCGTTTAGCAATTATTTCTTCAAGATTTTTTACGTGGGAAGAAAGTTGAATTTTATCATTTTGAAGTTGATGTATGACATTCTGTTTGCTGTTTAATTCTTGTGATGTTTGAATGTCATTTTCATGAAGGGTTTCTGATAGTTCTTTTATTTGTGTGTTTAAGGATTTAAATTGATTCTCATTATCATCAAATTCTTTTTGTTTACGTTCCAACCAGTTTTTAGTGATTTGATAGTCATTCCATGTTTCAATGTATAACTTGTAATATTTATCATTTTCTGCATTAGATGTGGAACTTTGTGTGCGTTTAAGATTGGTTATTTCAATTTCTTTTTCAGAAATAGTATGAGACAAATGTTGAATATCAGTCTCATATTTAACAGTCAATTCTGATATTTGATTTTGTAACGTCAGATTCTTTTTCTCAAAATTTTTATTTTGTTTAATAATATGAACAAGTTGTGTATTATGATCAACAATTTGTTCATTTTCATTTTCTAAATCAGCTAAACTTTCTTGGAGTATAGTATTTAATTCTTTTTCATTTAAAAGGTTCTGTTTTAAAGAATCAATTTCAGAAATCTGGTTCGTTGCAAAACAATTTTCAGAATCAACTACATGTGAAGAATGAGACAAGAAAGAATTAATTATCTCTATTTCTTTGTTTGCATCTTCATTTAGACGTTCAGAAATCTCAGCATTTTCACGTGCCATAAAGCATAGATTTGCTGAATGTTCTTTATCCTCAGGCTCTGAGTCTTCCATCCATTGAAGATCTTCTGCTAATAATACCTTGCTTGACTCAATCTGCTTGGCCATTAACATCTTGCGTTTAAAGTATTCAGAATTACGAACTTTGGGTTTCTTGCAATCACGTGAGAAATGACCAGGAAGTCCACAATTATAACATTTCTTTGTAGGATCCAAAGGTGTGATTGTGGGGTTGTCAGATGTGATAGAAGCAGACGCTGCAGACTTGAAAGTGGATGAAGATCTCTGATGTTGTTTGTTGGAGTTGAGTAATACTTTTTCTCATATCTTGAGATGAAAGACATAGCTTGCAATAGTTGTTCCAATTCGTTCTCCATTTCTTCTTTTGTATCTTTTACAGGTTCTTCTGATTTTTCTTTCAGTTTACCAGATGAATTAGACTGATATTGTTTTGTAAGAAGAGCAAGAGTATCAAGAGTGTTGGCATTTTCTTGTTTGGTTTTGACTATGTCTTTCACCATTGGAGCATTTTGAAGTAAATACTCATACAGTTCATGCACATCAATTGAGCTCAGATCCTTATGTTGCATGGCACTGTTTCTAAACGTGGCCCACTCTGGAAGAAGACTGTTGATGAGCTTGATGTTGATCTCAAGATTTTCCTTTTTCAAATTGTTTCTTCGAAGTTCATTCGACAAATTGCAATACCGATGATATGTGCTCTCTAATTCTTCCCCGGTGGAAGCTTTAAACGATTGGTATGCATTTAAAGTGGTAACCATTTTGGCTTTATTCCCTAAAACTGTGCCTTCCATTTGCTTTCTAATTTCATCCCATATCTCTTTACCGGTTTCCAAGCTGTCCAAACTGTTATAAATCTCATTCGGTAACCTCTGAAGTACAAATTGAAAGGATTGTAGATCTGCTTTATCTCGTTGTTTTTGCTGAGCATTATATCGAGCTTGAGGAAGTAGAGTTCGACCTCCAAGAACTGGCGGAGTTGCATTTGGTGCACCTATTACATCTTCGTAAAATACCGCGACACCATTTTCTAGTGAGTCAAGAATATCAGTTGCCAGTTCTTGATTTTTGATAAAGTGGAGAAATCGTTTCTTCCACTGTGCATATTCAAAATGATCTGTACTTTTACAAATATTGTTTGCGTTTTTCGGTTTAGGGTTTGAAGAAATTTAAATTTCTCGTGTTTTGGGCTTAAAATTGAATTGACGTTTTTGGATTGTGTTGTCAAAAGGTTGTATCGGGCTTAGTTGACTGTATCAATTTAATTGAACTTGGGCTAGCATGTATTAATTGAAATTGGGCTCAAGTTGGTTGATATATTTGGGCTTATTTAATTTGAGTAGTTAAGTGAACAAAGTGGGCCAAATTTAATATGGGCCTGTTTTGAATATGGACCGAAGATCACACACTGTTTTGAGCCACGGAAGATCAAAAAGTCGGGATCAAGAAGCAGACCTTTTTACACGTTGATATCAAAATCAAGATCAAACAAGCAGGCTGAGATCGCGATTTGGGCTTGAAGATGAGCTGAGAACGATCCTGGATTTATTGTAACGATTATGATTCATGTACAGGTTTACGATTCTGGATTTAGGTATAGGATTACGACTGGATTGAAGTTTAAATCCTGAAATACGAAATTCTATAATCAATTCTGATTACGACTGGATTACGACTGGATTGAAGTTTAATCCAGGATTAAGACTGGATTACGACAGGATTACGACTGGATTGAAGTTTAATCCAGGATTAAGACTGGATTACGACAGGATTACGACTTGAAATTGATTATAATCCATTTTGATTTTGCGTCTGAATGTCTTGAAGCCGAACTATGTTGATTTTGAAATCAGATCGATGTTTGATTAATTGACTGAATCTATTGAATCTGATTTTGCGTCTGGATGTTTAATTGATTTTGAATCAATTTTGTTGATTGATCGACACCTTTGATAATCTGAACTTGGTTAGCCGAAGATTCCAAAACGACAGTGTAGAGCCGAACACTTGTGAAATATGGGCCGTTCAGTGAATCGAACTACGTGGGCCGAACTATGAATCAAACTATTTGGGCTTAACTTTGAATCTGTGCCTAAGAAATTGAAGTTCGGGCCGAACTAGATCTTGGGCCGAACTTATTGCTCGGGCCGAACTTGGATATTAGCTCGGGCCGAACACTTATGGCCGAACTTGGTTATGGGCCGAACAAGTAATTTGGGCCGAACTTCTTAGGCCGAACTACTTGAATGTCTTAAGTTCGGGCCGAACTTATTAATTGGGCCGAGATTAAAAAAGCCGAGCAATGAGACCGAACTTGTTCATCGTTATAAAGCCGAAGTTGTTGACGATGAACAGTACGTATCTATTACTTCACCTTTTTAATCCGATTTTGCTCAATTCTCAACCAAATGCAACGATTCCAATCACGATCTGCTCGAAAATCATTTCCTAACACTCTGATCCGATCATCTTCTTCAATCCATAACGACACAGCTTCGATTCTTCGATTTTCAGAGAGTTTTTGAACTTTCACTTTTTCACTGAAAATCACTCAATTTTTTACCAATTGTTGATGGAATGGATCGAATTTTGATTCTATTTTGCTTAGAAACCATGGAGAAACATGAATCTCTGATCAATTCATCGATTTGAACACAAAAATTCTTGAATTAATTTTCAATGACGAACAAACTTTGAACTTCAAACAATCTCAGATCTGGTGAATTTAGCTCGAAATTGGATCTTCTCAAAGAGAGATTTTGCTCTGATACCACTTGTTAGATCGTAATACAATAAGATCAAGCTAATCCATGAAGATTCAAGTGAGATTGAAGAATAAAGTGTGTGTGTTCTTGATGTTTCACTATGTGTAAATTGAGAGAAAGATGGAGGGAGTTAGTAGCTTTCAAATGATAATCCAATTAATGAGAGGAAAGCTTCCACATCAAGTCTACATGATAGGTATTTATACCTCCCTTCTAAACATGCTTAATTAAACACTAACTAAGCCTAATTACATTGTTTTAGGCTTATGACTAGTTTATCATTTAGACAATGTTACACAACTAGTCCCTATACTATTTGATACAACATATTTAATCCTAACAGTTCTTTTTATTGAAAATATATTAAATCAGTTAAACTTTGTGACTGTAGATAATTAATACGGAGTAGTTAAATTAGCATTATTTAAAAAAGAAAAATACTTTTCTCATCTTTTGGCTAAGATTAAGTGTAATATCTAAAGAAAAATGATATTTATTATACATAACATTTAGCATAGTATAATTGAGAAACAGGGTATAGTTACATCACATACAAAAGGATAATTTAAAACACATCACCCAGAAAACATTAAATGTAAATGTTACATACAGCCACTCCTCAACGATTTCTTCATATATTTATAAGTTATATATAACAGGGGACTTTCATTGGGTACCCCTATGTTGAGATGGACACCTTTCAAAAATTAAAGAAATATGGTCCTAGTTTGATTTACTTGATAAATTAGAACATAAGATGATAGAATATGCTAACCAACTGGATCCTTCGTGGGTTATATTAGGTTGTATGTCGCTAAAAAATGAATTTAAGATTATGAGTCGTATTTTCTTGCACTTATTCAGATCACTTTCTATATTATATAATATTTATCATTTTAAAATTATGCACTCTTTTTCTTCAAATCCTGCTATGGATATTAGAGTAAATTTAAGACCGTTCCAAAAAAAATAAAAATTAATACCCAGAACCTAATCACACAGTGACACAGAAACAACCTTTCTAAGGAGAAACACATAACCATGAACGTATTATTCACCAACTAATATCAAAGTATAAGTTGAGGCTAGCCCACTTGGCTAATATGGAGAGAAATTAATAAGGTGGTCTTGGGTTCAATTCCAAACATAGAAGATTTATATGTAATTATTTGCCGGTTCAAAAAAAATATCAAAATTACAAAAATATTTATTAGATAACTTCATCTTTGTTGGTGAATATAATTTAAAATTCACCAATAAATATTAAGGACAATATTACCTTTAATATTACCCTATATATATTAACCACCCCCCCCCCCCCCCCCCAACTTTATATAAAATCACCATTCAACATTTAAAGCATAAATGAAAATATGATATTTGCAATTTGCATAAGTTACAAAATACCCCTAAAATAGGGTTGGTTTTGTAAATACCAACAAAATTTTACTTTTCCACCCCAAATTATTTACTAATTACAAAATACAATTATACCTATTATCTTAATTTAACATATATTTAAATGAAATAAAATATTTACTTTTTAAAAAGTTCATCATTAACTTTTTTACTAAAATACGATTAGAATGAGCCTAAAATTACGATATTTTTTACAAACAGATTTCTTATAACATTACTTTTAAATTAGAATGATATATATTATAAAATATGGTATTGGAGAGGAGTTTTGTATATAAATTTGTTTCTTATATATAATTTGAGGAGTGAATTAGATACAAAAAGCTATATTATATTAATGGTAAACGGTGGAAGTTGGTGTGCATGAGGGCAGTAGCTCTGTTTGGCATAGTTTAACTTCAATATTTCCCTCAACATATAGTTTGAATGTATATATACTTTATATAATATATAATTTTAAATAAGTATTTTACAAAATACATATTTACTTTTACATAGGTAACCATGTTTATTTATTTGTAATTATAATAGTTTTGGAAACTATTTATCTTTTGAAATAAGTAAATTTAAATTAAGTAATACATTATTTGTTTTACACGTTTGAAGCAAAATATTATAATGAGTGTTAAACTATATTGAATTGAATAGTTAGTTGAGGTTAAGTGTCACACTTTTTGAATAAAGTTAATGATGTACATTACTTTTCAGCACATAAAGTAAATTTTCAAAATATATCACTTATTTTAAAGCATATAAAACTTAAAATTTGAACTAAAGAAAGCATAATATGTTTATTTACTTTGAATTGAAATGTTTTTATGATAATACAAAATTTACAAGTGAACAAGGACAATTTAAGTAATATGTTTATTATATTTATTTATCTTTCTTAGTTTTCAATAAGATCAATTTTATCTTATTTCTTTAGTACGACTTCTATAAAAATTTTAAACTTTTTCTAAGACTAAGTTATCATATTTAATAAAATTTTATTTACATTTTGAACACAAACTTAAAAACACAATTACCAAAAAAAAATTTTGCACTTTTAAATTTAGCTAAATCACCTATGACTTGGAAACCTTAAAGTCTTGCGTATTTTAACTTATTTCTCATTATATCTTTTTAGAGTTTTCGAGAAACCACCGATAATAGTTTTGTTATTGCAACTACAATCAATATGAAAAAATGTTGGTATGTTTGCCCATGAACACAAAATATTAAATGTATGTTCTAAAATGTATGTTGTTGCAACACAAAAATAATATTAAATGTATGTTCTAAAATGTATGTTGTTGCAATACAAAATAATAAACGTTGGTAAAATGACTCTAAATATTAACGTAAATAATGTATATTTAAAACTCGCAGCATCGCGCGAGAACCATAACACTCGTTATATTCCATAGTGAATGCTATCAAGAGATGATTTGCACACTTAAAATTTTTATTTGAACACTTAATATGCAATATTATAATTGCATGAGAAATAACATAAAACATATTTAAGTGTCTCGATGAAAAACCAAATATGCAAATCATTTCCCCTACATAATACTCACCAATGAACATGGAAAATGTTACTTCCTTCTCAACCCGCTCCATAAATATAAATATGTAATTGCTTATCTATTTAACGAGAAATGCTAAATTTTGCTAATTACTTTTTTAAGCATTTGAAAATAATGTTTAAGATATTCTTACGCAGATGCGTTGATTATTATTAATTTTTAAATAGGGATACTAATTCAAATAGCTAGAGCACTTCGGTCAGTTAATACATTAAGGGGGAACATCTCAAAACATTCTCGGCTAAGGTTTATTGTTTGATTTGGTTCATATGGAAATACCGAAATGATAAAACATCTGGAATAGCGCAAAGGGAGAAAGCTATTTTTGTGTTTACACAAATACAAAGTTACTCGTAATTTTGGATAAAAAGGCAGGGCGAAAAAATGGAAATCAAGCAATCGTGGGCTGAATGGTGTACTAGTCATATGTATTGTATTTAGCTTGTACTTGTGTTTTTAATTTTTTTTTAATTTTAATTCTTTAGCTTCTTGCTAGTTTTTAATATATACCGTTAAAGAAAAAATCAAAGAGGTAACTTCTGTTCTTTTTATGCTGATCAAAGTAGTATAGAAATGCATGCATAAGTTGCACATTAAAAGCATTTTGGTTTGGTCCACCTTATTTTATTCCACTTCATAAACACAATCCAACAAAAATCTTTTTTATTTATCTCCGAATATATAATGCGCTACGCCGCTACTAAAAGTCTAAAACTACTAAAAGTGTTAATTATAAACTATTCTCTCCAATGATATTCATTATTCGGATATAACTGGATTGTTCAAAAAGACAATTTAGATTTGATCGTTTAGATTAGTTTTTTGGATCGGTTTAGACTTGAATTGAATTAACAATTTGATTTTCGGATTGAATTTGGTTTCCATCGTAAAATATGGATTGTCCAAAAAAAACCAAATAATAATATACATACATATGTGCGCGCGTTTGTATATGTATTATTTTTTAATTATCTATAAGCTCTTTATAAATATCTTTAATCCATTTAATTATTTAACCCCAAATATATAAGCTCATAACCTAGCAATTCTAAATATTAATTAATTTAATTGTCTCATTTCCTAATTCCTCATTTCCTAATTCCACACATAACACTACCAAATATTATTTTCTTCCGGTTCTAGACGTGCCCTCAACAAAAGGCTACATTTTCGTAAAAAGAAATCGAATACAATAACGATCAATTAGTTAGATCATTTTAGCAAGTATATTGACATATATGGTTCCAATCGAACAATATGTAAGTATTGTCCTAACAATGTAACCACCAAGCTTCGAATGTGAACCAATATGGGAATGAATTGGCCAATTCGGGTATCGGGAATAACCATACTCCGGTAACAATGGAGGCAATTCAATCCATGCTCACTAACATGAGGAATGTGATGCAACAAGATGTTAACCGGATCATAAATGATCGGTTGAACCTTGGTGATGATGAAAGGGAAGAAGAGGAACGTCGTGATGACGAGGAGAGGGAGGAAAGTGAAGATTCCCCACCTCCCACAAAGACTAAGTCAACTGACGCTAGTGTCCCGACCGAGAAGTCCTCTAATGAGAAAAGTGGTGAAGAAAGAAAGATTGAACGAGAAGGATGTTCTTACAAAACATTCCTTGCATGCCGACCCGACACCTATCTCGGGAGTACGGAACCGAAAGTGACCGCTCGTTGGATTCGAGAAACGGAGCATGTGCTTGAGAGTAGCAAGTGCAAAGAAGAAGACATGGTGACTTATGCTTCACGATTGTTGAAAGACGATGCTCTTACATGGTGGGACAATGTGTATGAGACTTTGGGAAAGAAAGCCGTTTATAAGATGTCGTGGGATGAGTTCACTAGAAGGCTCAAAGAGAAGTTTTGTCCCGAGAGGGAGTTGGAAGAGTTCTTGCATTTCAAGAAAGGTAATCTAACCTTGGATGAGTATACCAAGAAGTTCACGGGATACCTCCCGTTTGTATCAAGTACTTACCCAACCGAACGTAGTCGTGTGGTTCGGTTTGCTAATGGCTTACCATGGGAGTATGAACTCGAAGTGAAGAGGGCGACCACTCTTGATGAGGCGATCAATGTCGCCCGAAGTGTTGAGAAAGTTAGTAAGAGAAGGGTCCAAGAGACGTCGGTTGGTAATGAGAAGAGAAAATTTGAAAGTATTTCGGGACCATCAAAGAAAAGCAAGTTTGCCCCGAGCGGGTCAAAGCAAGGTAGTGTTGGTGGTTGTAGAAAGTGTGGTAGAGACCACAAGGGTGAGTGCAAGGCGGACTCTAACGGTTGTTTCAAGTGTGGTCAGTCTGGCAACAAAGCGAATGATTGCAAGGTGAGGAGCCTTGATGAAGTAGAGTGTTTCTCATGTCATGAGAAGGGGCACTATAGTAATGTTTGCCCAAAGAAGGGAACCGAAACGTTGGTGCAACCACTCACAAGAAACCGGAGCCGTTGAAAGTCAAGGGGCGTGCCTTCCAACTCACGCGTGAAGAAGCCAAGGAGACTCATGATGTTGGCTCAGGTACTTTATTCATAAACTCCATACCCACTTATGTATTGATTGATTCGGGTTCTACTTATTCTTTCGTGTCTCATGAATTTGGTGCTAAGTTTAAGGTTCCACTAGAATTACTTGATGATTTGTATGAAATAGAAGTAGCCGATGGGAAAACCTCTATGATTCAACACATCTATGGAGATTGTGAATTAGAAATCGATAATAAGAAGTTCAAAGTAGATTTGATGCCTATGGGGATTAAGGCTTTTGATGTTATTATTGGGATGGATTGGTTGGGAATCCACCAAGCCAAGATTTTATGTGGGAAGAAGTTAGTGTCGATTAAGTCTCCCGAAAATGAGAAGGTGTACATCTATGGGGAAAAGAGACATCATATGCCAAACTTGTTAACCGCCATTAAAGCAAGAAAGTGTTTGTTGAAAGGATGTGCATCATTTATGGCCTACGTCCTAGATGCAAGAAAATAGAAGAAGACGGCCGAAAATGTGAAGATTTTTCGGGATTTTCCCGAAGTTTTTCCCGCTGACTTACCCGATTTGCCACCGGAGAGACAAGTCGAGTTTCGAATTGATTTGGTTCCGGGGGCGACGCCGATTTCCCGAGCCCCGTATCGTTTAGCTCCAACCGAAATGAGAGAGTTGATGGCTCAACTCCAAGATTTACTTGATAAAGGTTTTATCCGTCCTAGTTCGTCACCATGGGGTGCACCGGTTTTATTTGTGAAGAAGAAAGATGGTTCGATGAGGATGTGTATTGACTACCGAGAGCTTAACAAGATGACGATTAAAAACCGATATCCTTTGCCAAGGATAGATGATTTGTTTGATCAACTTCAATGAGCCGATTATTTCTCCAAGATCGATTTGAGATCGGGTTACCATAAAGTTCGTGTTAAAGAAGGTGATACCGAGAAGACGGCCTTTAGAACTCGTTATGGGCATTACGAATTTTTGGTGATGTCATTTGGTTTGACAAATGCCCCGGCTATTTCCATGGATCTCATGAATAGGGTTTGTAAACCATTCCTCGATAAATTCCTCATCGTGTTCATCGATGATATTCTTATCTTTTCCAAAACCGAAGAAGAACATGAAGAGCACTTGAAGCAAACTTTGGAAGTCTTGAAATGAGAAAAATTGTACGCTAAATTCTCAAAGTGTGAATTTTGGTTGCGGGAAGTCCAATTTCTCGGTCATATTGTATCTCGAAGCGGGATAAAAGTTGACTCGTCTATGATTGATGCGGCGAAGAATTGGGAAGCACCGAAGACCCCAACCGAAGTTAGAAGTTTTCTTGGGTTAGCCGGTTATTACCGAAGATTTATTGAAGATTTTTCCCGAGTGGCGGTCCCACTCACTAGACTAACGAGAAAAGATGTGAAGTTTGATTGGGGGAAAAAGCAAGAGGATGCTTTTGCCTTGTTAAAGGAGAAGTTGTGCAATGCACCAATCCTCACTTTACCCGATGGTATGGAAGATTTCGTGGTGTATAGTGACGCCTCGAACAAAGGTCTCGGTTGTGTTTTGATGCAAAGGGGTAAAGTGATAGCTTATGCTTCAAGACAATTGAAAAATGCGGAAGAGAGGTATACTACTCATGATTTAGAGTTGGCGGCGATTATTTTTGCCTTGAAGATTTGGAGACATTACTTGTATGGAACAAGGTGTATATTGTACACGGATCACAAAAGTCTCCAATATGTGTTTACACAAAAAGATTTGAATATGAGACAAAGAAGGTGGATCGAGTTGATTAGTGACTATGATTGTGAAATTGTCTATCATGAAGGGAAGGCTAATGTGGTAGCTGACGCCTTGAGTAGAAAGGTTTACGAAAAGCCAGTTAAGGCTAAGTTGATGCGGATTGATGTAGTATCTAGCTTTATAGAAAGTATAAAAACCGCACAAAAGGTGGTGATGGGAAAAGACGAGTATAGACAAGAAAGGTTGGGGAAGAACCAAGTATTTGAAGAAAATGTTCAAGGGTTGAAACCGTAAATGGTCGGATTTGAGTTCCGAATTTCGGTGGAAACCGAAAAGTATTGTTGAATGATGCTCACAAGTCCAAGTATTCGATTCATCCCGGAAGTACAAAGACTTATCAAGACTTGAATAGAATGTATTGGTGGTCGGGGATGAAGTCGAGAGTAGCAAAGTACATTTCCAAATGTGCCACGTGTGCACAATTGAAAGCCGAGCACCAAGTGCCTTCTGGTGTTGCACAATCGTTACAAGTGCCGGCTGGGAAATGGGAAGATATCACAATGGATTTCATTGTTGGTCTCCCAAAGACTAGTAGAAATCATGACGCCATTTGGGTGATTGTTGATAGGTTAACGAAAAGTGCGTTATTTCTAGCTATTCGGGAAACTATGCCACTTGAGAAGTTGGCAAAGTTGTATGTTGGTGAAGTTGTTCGATTGCATGGGGTACCAATGTCGATTGTGTCCGATCGAGATGCAAGGTTTACCTCGAGATTTTGGAGATCACTCCAAGAAGAGTTGGGAACTAAGTTGAGATTGAGCACGGCTTACCATCCGCAAACCGATGGTCAACGCAAAAGAACGATCCAAGCGGTCGAAGATATGTTGAGATCATGTGTATTGGATTTTGGTGGTAAATGGGATGGACATTTACCGTTAGTTGAATTTTCGTATAACAATAGTTATCATTCTACGATTAAGATGCCACCGTTTGAGGCATTCTACGATTAGGACGCCTTCTTGTTGGTTAGAGGCGGGTGAGACGAAACTCACGGGTCCCGAGATTGTGAAAATAATAAACGAGAAAATCGGAATAATTCAAAAGAATATGAAAGTCGCACAAGATCGCCAAAAGAGTTATTCGGGTTTGAAAAAGCGACCTTATGATTTGAATGTCGGCGATATGGTGATGTTAAAGATGTCGCCTTGGAAAGGCGTGATGAGATTTGGTAAGAAGGGCAAATTGAGACCAAGGTATGTTGGCCCATTTAAGATTTTGAAACGAGTCGCTTTACAAGCATTTAAGTTAGAACTTCCACCCGAGTTGCAAGGTGTCCATGACGCCTTCCATGTTAGTAATTTGAAGAAGTTCTTGGGAGAAGTGGAGAATATTATCCCACTTCAAGATTTGCAGGTCGATGCACCCAACCGATTGATTGAAGAGCCCGAGGCCATATTGGAGGCCCAAACAAAGAAATTAAGGAACAAAGAGATTGAGTTGGTGTTGGTCAAGTGAAAGCATTCCCTTGGGCCAAATTTGACTTGGGAAGTCAAAGATGAGATTAAGAAACGCTACCTGAATTTTGTAGATTGTGATGCGATTCCGAGGACGGAATCTTCTTAAGGGGTAGATAGTTGTAACGACCGAGATTTTGTAAATAAATAAATTGTACAAAAATATGATAATTATGGATAATTCATTTCAGAACCGTAGGAATTGGTTTCGTGTCATTTGGACACCGTTTGATACAGTTTGGGTCGAAACCGGGCTGAATCGGACGACCAAAAAGTGCAGCCGAGCTGACTGGGGAAGTTCACGGCGCGAACTATGGTTCGCGATCGTGAACTTCATACAGGGAAGTGGAGTTTTTCAGACATGGAGTTCCCGACCTGCTCCCGATCGCGAACTGTTAGCGACACGCAGAGTTCACGACGCGAACTCAAGTTCGCGATCGTGAACTAGTTAACTATGTATAAAAACGGGTTTTAGACTAGGGTTTAGGCATCAACGACCCTACTTGTAGCCCAGCCGTTATTTTGAAGAGAGGAGGCGATTTTGCTGATTTTGAGCTCAAAACTTCATCATCTTTGAAGATTTAAACATCAAAGGTAAAGATTATTGATTCTTATCATCTTCTACCTTAGTTTCAAGCTTTGCATGGGCATTAATGGTGGTTTTGGGAACCAACCATACCATCTTTGGGGAAGATGGTCTATCATGAGTGTAAAACACTCACGGTAAGCTTGTAATCATTGTGTACAAGCTAGATTTGGGTTTTATGGATAGAAATCTTGAACTAGGGTTTGAGATTTCCACCAAGTGGTATGAACTTGGTGGTTGGGAATGTTAAATTGGATAGACTAGTGATTAGTTATGAATAATAACTAGTTATTGTGTTGATGATGGTATTAGGTCAAGAAGACCTTGAGATTTGAAGTACTTCTTTGATTGAGAAGTAAGGATTTGTGTTGATTAACACAAGTGTTGGATAGCATTGCTAAGGTGAGTACATGTGATATTTTCTGAGTACATAGTAAAAGGTTTTCATAGTTTAAATGATTAAACAAGTTTTTAGTAGTCTTTATTAAATAAATGTTATAATAAAGAAATAAAGATTTATTAGTTAGTAGATGATTTGAATTGTTATTGACTTGCTTGGTTACCAGTAGTATGTTGAATCTTATGATTTTGAGCATTGGCTCAAGTTGTTGAATTGTTATGTGGTAGCTAAACACTTGGATCCTAGATAACCCACACAAGTTGGGGGAGTTAGTGACACCTACTTGGGGCGGTACCACCTTGCGCAAGGGTAGTGTGTCGAGAAATAGATAACCCGGAAAGCGGGGGAGTTTGAGAAAACCTGGAAATCGGGGGAGCAAATAGATAACCCGGAAACGGGGGAGTTTACCTAGTTAACCCGTATCGGGGGAGTTGTTTCGGGGAGGCCCGTTACATATGTGATTGGCTTATGGCAAGTCTTAGAGTATGTTTGACTATGTGCAGTTTGATAATTATTTAATTACTATTTTATTGCGAATATTTTTCTAACCGGGTCTAAAACCCATGTTTCTCACGAGACAATCTTGTCTCGCCTACTACTTTTATTTTGGCTATGTACTCAGGTTCGGGAGCTAAGGATTAGGCGGTCCGTAGTTAGTATATGGAAGTGATTAGCTCAGTGTACTTATTTAATTCCCTAGACTTTAGTTTTTGATATATTTGTAACACCGGTTTTGGTACTTTCTAATTATTCCAAATGTTTTATTTAAATCATATTTCAAGATACTTGGGTTGTAAATACTTAAGTCGTATTATTTAAAAGTTTTAAATTTGGATGAAAAATCGGTGTGTTACAACCAATATGGTAGAGGTGAAAAAAATACCCAACGATAATACTATAAGTTGTCGCGTCGCAATATTTGTGGATTTGACACGCATTTTTTGGGGTTGCGAGTGCCAATAACGACCTCACCGTGTAAAATGACTCACCCTTGTTTAATAACCTTCTTGATGATATTGCTCATGCGGTCCCTTTTGTTGTATATGGAGTGACTTATCGGAACGGGTATTACCTAGCTGATGGTATTTACCCACAATGGGCAAGATTTTTCAAATCATTTACGGTTGCATGAGAAGAAAAACGTGCTTACTTCAAGCGACGACAAGAAGGTGCAAGAAAAGACGTAGAACGTGCATTTAGTGTCTTACAGGGGCGTTGGGGAATTATTCGCCAACCGGTTCGTTCCTGGACTGTCAACAAGCTACGTAGAATTATGTACACATGCATAATATTGCATAACATGATTGTAAAAGATCAAAACTTTGCCATAAGCGAAATGAATGACTTGTATGTTAGTCCACAACATAATATACAACTTACTTGGAACGAGAGATGTGAAGTGCAATATCTGAGATCCAGAGAATTACGTGATAAACGTACACACGAATCATTCCAACGAAATATAATGGAACATATTTGGCAACGATAGCAATACAATCGTATGTAATTTTCAGTATTTTTTAAAAAAAATTCGGCAATTTTTTAATATTTCGGGGTTTTTTTTATTTTTCAGTATTTGTAATTTTTTATTTCTAGCTTGTAATTTTTATTTTAATGAAATATTAGGTTGTTTGAAAAAAGGAAATAGAAAAAGAAGAGGGTGGGGCCCAAATGACTTAAGTGATGGTAGAGGGGGTATTTGGGGGTTTTGAATGTGAAATGTTAAATAATTATGTGGCGCAGCAGGTGGCAATCCGACTTGTGTTACCACACCTAATGCTCTTAGGAAGTAGGAATATATGCATTATAACCAAGGTTCTAGAAAGCGTAAGGCGTGACGTGACGACACCATCAAGCCTCAAGTTATGGTGAGTCATGGCGGGCCATGGCGTTTTTCAAGGCGTGACTTAACGCGACAAATATTTTTATATAATTTATTTATATAAGTATATCAAATTTAAAAAAAAAAATTATAATTTACATAACCATTCATATATAAAAAGGCATATAAAATATTATAAGATGTTTAATATTTATTTAATGCATTTAGAGACAGCCCTTAGAGATGTTGTTAATTAAAACATTAAAATTAAAAAGGCATATAAAATATTATAAGATGTTTACCATTTTACCCTAGACAAAGAGACATGATGAAACTTTCACATGACGTTTAAATTTACGTACAAGAAACGTGCACATGCAAAATGACAGTACAAAATTAAACAGTGGCCGGCCCTCCTCACCTCCGCCGGAGGCACCGCCACGTTAGCTCTTCTGAACTCCGGCAATGCCGCTTCATTAAAATCCTCTGCCAACTTAAAAAATTGCAAATTAATATTTATATATAGGTCAAAGTACTTGACTATTCTTAGTAGCCACTGTTCTTATATATGTCTTTCTTCAAATTTAATGCTATTATCAAGGGGTGTAACTGATTCTGATTCTGACTTTTTTAATTCTATTTTTCTGTTAAATAATCAGATAAATTAGAGCATACCTAAGTGAATATTTTAGCATAGCTAGGGACTAAATTATGTTAAAAGAATTCCGACAATTAATACCAGTTGAAGAGCAGTCATATATATATTTAACCCAATATCAAATAGGGTGAGCGTGGTCTGACAACCGAACCGAAATTGATAGGACCGAAAACGAATATAATGAAAGTAGAAAATAGAATACCATAATTAGTTTTGGTTTGATTTGGTTTGGTTCGGTTTGAATTTTTCAACTCAAATGTCCACCCCTAATATCTGATTCTTTTTTAATTAATCGAATATATGGACATTCAACAGACCCTTGATAAGAAAATTATATTTTATATATTAAAGAATTAATAATAGGCCCCAATTTGATAAATGTACGATTCGTTATTCAAGTAAGGCCATAATATTATATATGACACCATGCATGACATTTAGCTATTAATTAGTAGGGTAATATCGATCGTATATTTAGTGGCCTACCGAAAATTGCTGTTTCGTATATGTATATTTCTTTTAAGTTAACATTGCATTTTCGATATTATTTTGGCATCTGAGACATTCTCAGTATTTGGAAAATACCAATTTCTACAAAATAATATATGGAAAGACTGAAAATAAATAAATAATCTTTTTATAAAGAATTTTGTTTAGATCAATGTATATTCTAGGGGTGAACATGGTATAGTACCATATGTATTTTTATTGTACCGTGTACCGTACTATCTATAGTTGGTACACTAATTTGACTATTGTGTACCGTACTAACAATATTTGGTACACTAATTTGACATCTCCATTGGTTAACCTCTCCAAAAGCTTTTTCTTTTACAATATTTTAATTTATCTTTATCTATCTCAAATGTTTTATAAATACCCATATATATAATTTGACAATTTTTTTGCAATCTTACTAAATACTATATCTTTTAAAATGTCTAAATAAAATGATGATTTATTATTAATGCTATATGAAAATTATTTATGTTAAAGAATCAATTATATATATATATATATATATATATATATATATATATATATATATATATATATATATATATATATATATATATATATATATATATATATATATATATATATATTGGATAGTAGGGTAGTATTATGGTATTCAGGAGCGGAATTAGTATAGAGCACACGGTGGCACGTGCAACTACTCGAAAAAAATTTGGTACGATAAATTTTCGGAACTTTTTATGTAACGACCCGAATTTGTAAATAAATAAATTGTACAAAAATATGATAATTAAGGATAAATCGTTTAAAGAACATAGGAATTGGTTTCGTGTCATTTGGACATCGTATGAAGAAGTTATGGACGAAACCGGGTCGAGACGAGGGTGAAAAAGTGCAGCCTTTGTAGGGATTTATTACGCACCATGAGACTGATCAACCACTTGGGTCGACCTCCTAGTGTACTTGGTTCGAACCTTGCTGACCAAGAACATGAACTTGTCCTTGACCGGTTAAAACCAACTAGCTGATTTAATCTCTAAATGCGGAATTGGGATTAAACCTTATCCTTAAATCCTAAAGGATTAGGATGTTGGAAATCTAGATTAGGTTAACAAGAAAGAAACTTTGTATGAAGAACTCGAACACACACACATACTTGTGTGTGTTCGTCGACTACTACCAAGAACCATAGGGTTCTTGGTTCGACTTCGAACAAGAGGAGAGGAAGAAAGAGTGTTCCATGAATCATACCTTAGGTTAATGCTTAAGATAAGTCCACTGATGATGAACACGACGAACGACCCTCTAGATGATCACTTGCAACGAACTTGGATCATCAAGACTTGAAGAACACGAAGAACGAACGAAAAACACGAAGAACACAAGACTTGTGTTCTTGTGTTGGAGTTCGGCCGATCGAAGGGAACAAAGGGGGGAAGGGATTTCATGTAAAGAGGCAAAAGATCAACATTAGGTTTAAGCCATAAGCCTTCTATTTATAATAGAAGATGTTACACTTAAAACCCTTCTAATTTAATTAAGATTAACTTCTTAATTAAACTTCCCTTTTACACTTCCATCCCTTATAGTTTTAACTACTTTATTATTGTTGCACTTAACTCTCAAATGTCTAGTATTAACACACTAATAATTCGGTACCCATATACACGAATTATATATACTTGTATTTATACTTTTAATAGTTAATTATATAATAACCTTTATATAATTTACACAATAATAGTATCCAATTACTATATGATTTAATAGCTTTAAATCATATCATGGATAACCTTTAATTAACACATTGTATATTTACTCAACTAGTAAATGTGCAACTACTTGTATTAATTAGTTAGTTAAACTAATCTAGTAATAAGTTAAACTTAACTTAATACTTAACTGATTCATAATGACTATTATGAATCATTCCTCTTCGTAGTATCGTTGCATAACTTGCTCGTATTACATGCACTCACCGGTGTGACCCTTAAGTGTTTCGTAGGCATGGATGTATCATCATAGGTTGACTAACTGTGCACATAATTCCTTCAGCCTTGGCTGCTCAAGAAGTTCACGGCGTGAACTTATGTTCACGATCGTGAACACGATGCAGCGAATTGGGCAATCAAGCGTGAAGAGTTCCCGACCAGTTCCCGATCGCGAAGTATGCGCGTTCAATGGAGTTCGCGACGCGAACTCTAGTTCGCGGACGTGAACTTTTCCGACACCAGCATTAAAGTCGGGAATGTCTCATTAATTGCACACATAAACCCTAGTTTTTTTTCTCTCAACTTGTGTGTGCGATTTCTGAGTGTAAAGTGGTGATTGGAGCTTAATCTTCATCAAATCTTGAGGATTCTTGCTTATAGTTGAAGATCAAAGGTAAATCTTCATCTCTCTTGTGTTGTAAGTCTTAGATTCAAGTAGGGAAAGCTTGAATCATAAACCCTAGTTTTGGATTTGTACATAAATGGTAAAATGGAAGTGGTATAACTTAGATCTATGGTATTTTAACAAGGAAAATGTATTCATGGTATGGATATATGAAAAATATGGTGATTTATGGAATTAGGGTTTTGGTAACTATGGGAAAATGGTGCTAGTAGTTAACTAGCCATGGACTATGTAGTTAGTATTGGTGATTGATGCAAACCATTGTATTGGTTTTGATAATAGGTTATCGCTTGAAGGATTTGAGGCATTCAAGTCTTGGGAAGTGATATTGGTGTTCAAGGAACACGTCCTTGGATAAGCTTGGCTAAGGTGAGTACATGTGAACTTTCAAAATTGAGTACATAGTTAGGAAATGTTTTATGATTAAATGTTTTATCGAGTCTATAAGTAATTTGGCTATTTATGTGATTTATAATGAATTGCTTAATTATATGATGATGAATTGAATAATTGATTAAGAAATGATGGAGCTATAAGCTCATAATGATAAGTGAAAAATGATGATGATGATGATGTCCCTAGGGCCGTGATAGATTGGAGGCATTCTGGTTATTACGGTACCTTAAGGTTAGTGGTAGATTGGAGGCATTCCGATTACCCAATACCTATGAGTCCCGGTAGATTGGAGGCATTCCGGTTACCGTGGATATGATGGTCTTGATAGATTTGAGGCATTCCGATTATCTTGACATTGGCCAATGATGAATGGAAAGAAGTGACCCTAACGAATTTAATAATATTATTTTAATATAAATGGTATTATGTGACTAGTTGTTTATCGGGTCTAAAACCCATGTATCTCACGAGGCAATTTTGTCACACGTACTATGTTTGTGTTTTTCTATGTACTCGGGTTCAGGATCGAAGATCTAGGGGGCCCGTTTAGAAGAGGCCTTGTTGAGATTAGCTCGGTGTTGATGATTAGAGTCCTTATCCTATGGTTAAGATATAATTTGTAACACCGTTTTTGTAAACTCTGATAATCTCGAACAAGAAACCTTTTCGTTTTTGTAAAACCGGTATTTGACACCGATACATTGTTATGTATTTTGGTTTAAATGTTATTTAAATATTATTTTGAAAAATGAGGTGTTACAACTTGGTATCAGAGCTATAGTTTAAGTGAACTAGGTTGAGTTGACCATCCTAGACTTAAACTGAGCTAGTAGGACCGTAGGTTCCATAGGATACTTATGAATTGACTATTGAGACCTTAAGTGTAGGTTCAATAGGGTTGACCTTGAAGGAATAGGTCATGTTTGGTTTTAGAACGGTCAATGATATCGTTACTTTGATGAATTGACTTCTAAATGATTGATGTCTTATTATAGCAAAATGGTGAGAACTAGAAGTGGAAGAGGCCCATTTGATCAAGGGCATGATTCGAATAACATTGCCGAACCGGTGTTTGGTCCTCAACCTCGAGAAGGGGAGGAAAATCCGGGTGTTGAAAGGAACACTCACACCCCGGTCACCGTAGAACACCTCCAAACTATGTTCAACCAAATGAGGGACATAGTGAATGAAGATGTGAACCGAATCCTCAATGAGCATAAGGCTCGTGAAAGGCGGGAGGAATCTCCACCCCGCTCAAAGAGCAAGTCAAGTAGTGTTTCTCAAACCGAGAGATCTTCCACGGAAGAAGAGGAGAGTGACCCCGAGCTAAGGGAAAGGAAGGGGTGCACGTACAATAACTTTGTAGCTTTTAAGCCCGATAACTACTATGTAGCTCCGAACCGAAAGTTACGATCCGTTGGATCCGAGAAACCGAACAAGTCCTTGAAGCTAGTAAATGCAAGGAAGGTGATATGGTGATCTATGCTTCTCGGTTGTTGAAAGATGAAGCCCTCGTGTGGTGGGACACCATGTAAGAAACATTGGGAAAGAGGGCGGTGTACAAGATGACATGAGATGAGTTTGTGAAACGGTTGAAGGCAAAGTTTTGCCCCGAGAGAAACTTGGAGAAACTCCAAGAAGAGTTTGTCCACTTGAAGAAGGAAGGAATGAGTCTTGATGAGTACACTAAAAAGTTCACGGGATTGATCCCGTTTGTGATCAATTTATCCGGATGAGAGGTCCCGAATCGTTAGATATGCTAATGGACTCCCTTGGGAGTATGAGTTGGAAGTGAAAAGGGCCGCCACACTTGATGAGGCAATCGGTGTGGCGAGGAATGTGGAGGAGGTTGGCCAAAGAAAGATCAATGAAAGGCCAAAGATTGAAAAGAGGAAGTTTGAGGGAAGCTCGGGATCGGTGAAGAAGGGAAAGTTCATCCCGACCTTTTCTAAGCAATCAAGTGTTGGTGCTTGTAAGAAGTGTGGCAAAGACCACAAGGGGGAATGTTTGGAGGATTCAAAGTCTTCTTTTAAGTGTGGAAGGCCGGGGCATATGGCAAGGGATTGCCGGGCCAAACCGTTGGATGAAATCGAGTGCTACTCGTTCCATGAGAAAGGGCACTATAGCAATTCTTGCCCGAAGAAGGGAAACGAGACCATGGTGTCGACCGCTCAAAAGAAGGCGGAGCCGACACAAGTCAAAGGACGGTCCTTCCAACTTACCCGAGATGAAGCCAAGGAGGTCCACGATGTCGTTTCAGGTACCCTATTCGTAAATTCTATTCCCGCCCGGATCTTATTTGACTCGGGTGCTACTTATTCGTTTGTGTCACATGATTTTGTCGTGATATTGAAAGTGCCCTTAGAACTTCTTGACGAGATTTATGATATAGAAATTGCGGATGGTAAAACTTCCATAGTTCAACATATGTGTCGAAATTGTGAGTTAGAAATAGACGGGAAAAAGTTTAAAGTGAATTTATTACCCATGGAAATTGCGGGTTTTGATATAGTTATTGGGATGGATTGGTTGGGTGAACAACAAGCAAAGATTTTATGTGGGAAGAAGATAGTCTCGATCAAGACTCCCGATAATGAAAAAGTTTATGTGTATGGCGAGAGACGACACCACCTACCGAGCCTTATGACCGCGGTTAAAGCAAGGAAATGTTAAGCCAAAGGGTGTTCGTCCTTTTTCGCATATGTATTAGATGGAAGGAAGGAGAAGAAGACGGTGGAAAATGTTAAGGTGATTCGGGATTTTCCCGAAGTATTTCCCGACGATTTACCGGGATTGCCACCGGAGAGGCAAGTAGAATTTCGTATTGATTTAGTTCTGGGAACGACGCCGATAGCTCGTGCTCCATACCGTTTGGCTCCCACCGAAAGGCGGGAATTGATGTCGCAACTGCATGAGTTGCTCGACAAAGGATTCATTCGTCCTAGCTCGTCTCCATGGGGTGCGCCCGTATTGTTCGTTAAAAAGAAAGATGGTTCGATGAGAATGTGCATCGATTACCGAGAGTTGAATAAGATGACCATTAAGAACCGATACGCGTTGCCTAGAATCGACAACTTGTTTGATCAACTTCAAGGAGCCGATTATTTCTCAAACATCGATTTGAGATCGGGTTACCATCAAGTTCGAGTGAAAGAAGGAGATACCGAGAAGATGGCGTTTCGTACACGTTATGGGCATTACGAGTTTTTGGTAATGCCATTCGGGTTGACTAATGCATCGGCAATTTTTATGGACCTTATGAATCGGGTTTGCAAACCATTCCTCGACAAGTTCATTATCGTATTTATTGACGATATTCTTATTTATTCAAAAACCGAAGAAGAACACGAGAGTCATCTAAGGCAAACGTTAGAAGTGCTACAACGAGAAAAATTATATACTAAGTTTTCTAAGTGTGAATTTTGGATTCGAGAAGTCCAATTCCTTGGTCATGTCATGTCCCGAGAAGGAATCAAGGTTGACCCGACAAAGATTGAAGCGGTTATGAAGTGGGAACCGCCACGAACTCCAACCGAAGTGAGAAGTTTCCTCAGCCTTGCCGGTTATTACCGTCGATTTATTCAAGACTTTTCCCGAGTGGCGACACCACTCACATTGTTGACCCGAAAGAGTAGTGAGTTCGTGTGGGGAGAAAAACAAGAAAAAGCATTCGCCATATTGAAAGAAAAGTTGTGTAACGCCCTGGTTCTCACACTACCCGAAGGAATGGAAGACTATGTTGTTTATAGTGATGCCTCGAATAAAGGTTTGGGTTGTGTCTTGATGCAACGAGGAAAAGTGATTGCCTACGCCTCGAGACAACTAAAGAATGCGGAAATAAGATACACGACCCACGATTTAGAATTGGCGGCGATAGTGTTTGCTTTGAAGTTGTGGAGACACTACCTATATGGCACAAGGTGCACGTTATATACGGATCACAAGAGTCTTCAATATGTCTTCACGCAAAAAGACTTAAATATGAGACAAAGGAGATGGATCGAATTGATAAATGATTATGATTGCGAGATTGTATACCATGCGGGAAGGCCAACGTGGTAGCCGACGCCTTAAGCCGAAAGGTGTATGAAGCACCGAATAGAGGAAAACTAACACTTACTGAAGTGGTCTCGAGTATAGTAGAACGAATCAAGAAGGCCTAACGAGAAGTGATGGAAAAAGAAGAGTTGAGGCAAGAACGTTTAGGGAAGAACCAACATTTTGTGGAAAACAAACACGGGTTAAAAACCGTAGGTGGTCGAATTTGGGTTCCCAAGTTTGGGGGTACCTGAAAGGAGTTGCTAAACGAGGTTCATAAGTCTAAGTATTCGATCCACCCGGGAAGTACAAAAACGTATCAAGATATGAAGAAGATGTATTGGTGGCCCGGGATGAAAGCAAGAGTGTCAAAATATATTTCTAAGTGTGCCACGTGTGCACAAGTGAAAGCCGAGCATCAAGTACCATATGGGGTAGCTCAATCGTTACAAGTACCGGCCGGAAAATGGGAAGATATAACAATGGATTTTATTGTTGGGTTGCCAAAGACGAGCAAGCTAGAACCACGACGCTATTTGGGTCATAGTTGACCGGTTGACCAAAAGTGCATTGTTCTTGGCAATTCGGGAAACCATGCCACTTGAGAAGCTGGCAAAGTTGTATGTGGATGAAGTGGTAAGACTTCATGGGGTCCCGTTATCGATTGTGTCCGATAGGGATGCGAGGTTTACCTCGAGATTTTGGAGATCGTTACAAGAAGAGTTGGGAACGAAATTGCGGTTGAGTACGGCTTACCGCCCGCAAACCAACGGCCAAAGTGAAAGAACCATCCAAACGGTTGAAGATATGTTAAGATCGTGCGTGCTAGATTTTGGGGGTAATTGGGATGAACATTTACCGTTAGTCGAGTTCTCCTACAATAATAGTTATCATTCGACTATTAAAATGTCGCCTTATGAGGCGTTGTATGGGAGGAAATGTAGAACTCCATCGTGTTGGCTTGAGGCGGGTGAGACGAAACTCACGGGTCCCGAAATTGTGAAGGTGACCAATGAAAAGATTGGAATAATCCAAACCAATATGAAAATCGCACAAGATCGACAAAGAAGCTACTCGGGTTTGAAAAGGAGACCGTATGTCTTAGATGTTGGTGACATGGTTATGTTGAAAGTGTCACCTTGGAAAGGCGTGATGCGGTTTGGTAAGAAGGGCAAATTGAGCCCAAGGTATGTTGGCCCGTTTAAGATTTTGAAACGGGTCGGTTTGCAAGCTTTTAAATTAGAACTCCCACCTGAACTTCAAGGTGTTCACGATACGTTTCATGTAAGTTATTTGAAGAAGTTCGTGGGTGAAGTTGAAAACATAATTCCATTGTAAGAGTTGCGGGTTGATGCCCCGAATCGATTGATTGAAGAACCCGAAGCCATACTAGAGTCAAAGACCAAGAAACTTCGGAATAGAGAAATTGAATTGGTGTTGGTCAAGTGGAAGCATTCCCTTGGACCGAACTTGACTGGGAAGTCAAGGACGAGATTCGGAAAAGATACCCGAACTTCGTGAACTATGATGAGATTCCGAGGACGGAATCTCCTTAAGGGGTAGATAGTTGTAACGACCCGAATTTGTAAATAAATAAATTGTACAAAAATATGATAAATAAGGATAAATCGTTTAAAGAACGTAGGAAATGGTTTCGTGTCATTTGGACTTCGTATGAAGAAGTTATGGACGAAACCGGGTCGAGACGAGGGTGAAAAAGTGCAGCCTTGGATGCTCAAGAAGTTCACGATCGTGAACACGATGCAGCGAATTGGGCAATCAAGCGTGAAGAGTTCCCGACCAGTTCCTGATCGCGAAGTATGCGCGTTCAATGGAGTTCGCGACGCGAACTCTAGTTCGCGACGCGAACTCTAGTTCGCGAACGTGAACTTTTCCGACACCAGCATTAAAGTCGGGAATGTCTCATTAATTGCACACATAAACCCTAGTTTTCTTCTCTCAACTTGTGTGTGCGACTTCTGAGTGTAAAGTGGTGATTGGAGCTTAATATTCATCAAATCTTGAGGATTCTTGCTTATAGTTGAAGATCAAAGGTAAATCTTCATCTCTCTTGTGTTGTAAGTCTTAGATTCAAGTAGGGAAAGCTTGAATCATAAACCCTAGTTTTGGATTTGTACATAAATGGTTAAATGGAAGTGGTATAACTTAGATCTATGGTATTTTAACAAGGAAAATGTATTCATGGAATGGATATATGAAAAATATGGTGATTTATGGAATTAGGGTTTTGGTAACTATGGGAAAATGGTGCTAGTAGCTAACTAGCCATGGACAATGTAGTTAGTATTGGTGATTGATGCAAACCATTGTATTGGTTTTGATAATAGGTTATCGGTTGAAGGATTTGAGGCATTCAAATCTTGGGAAGTGATATTGGTGTTCAAGGAACACGTCCTTGGATAAGTTTGGCTAAGGTGAGTACATGTGAACTTTCAAAACTGAGTACATAGTTAGGAAATGTTTTATGATTAAATGTTTTATCGAGTCTATAAGTAATTTGGCTATTTATGTGATTTATGATGAATTGCTTATATGATGATGAATTGAATAATTGATTAAGAAATGATGGAGCTATAAGCTCATAATGATAAGTGAAAAATGATGATGATGATGATGATGATGATGATGATGATGATGATGATGATGATGATGATGATGATGATGATGATGATGATGATGATGATGATGATGATGAAGGCATTCCGGTTATTACGGTACCTTAAGGTTAGTGGTAGATTGGAGGCATTCCGATTACCCAATACCTATGAGTCCCGGTAGATTGGAGGCATTCCGGTTACCATGGATATGATGGTCTTGATAGATTGGAGGCATTCCGATTATCTTGACCTTGGCCAATGATGAATGGAAAGAAGTGACCCAAACGAATTTAATAATATTATTTTAATATAAATGGTATTATGTGACTAGTTGTTTATCGGGTCTAAAACCCATGTATCTCACGAGGCAATTTTGTCTCACGTACTATATTTGTGTTTTGCTATGTACTCGGGTTCGGGATCGAAGATCTAGGAGGTCCATTTAGAAGAGGCCTTGTTGAGATTAGCTCGGTGTTGATGATTAGAGTCCTTATCCTATGATTAAGATACAATTTGTAATACCGTTTTTGTAAACTCTGATAATCTCGAACAAGGAACCTTTTCGTTTTTGTAAAACCGGTATTTGACACCGATACAATGTTATGTATTTTGGGTTAAATGTTATTTAAATATTGTTTTGAAAAATGAGGTGTTACATTTTTTATTGTTATAATATTTTAATTACATTAATATATATCTAAAAAGGAGAAATAAGTCACATCCATCTACTAGCGCAACTGGCTAGCACTCCTTGCACATATCAAGGAGGTCACAAGTTCAAATCTCGTTGTTTCTATTTTTTTAAATCAATTTTTTTCCAATTCTAAGCTCTATATTACAAGGGTTTTTTTTTCTTTCTCAACCTATATATTTCAATTTTTTTCTTTTTTTACCATATATATTTCAAAAAAAAATCTTTAGTCCAAACATTTCAAATCATGTTCCTTATTTTCCTTATTTAATAATTTAATTATAAAATATAATATAATTTTATAAACCAAAATTTTTATAGATTAAAAACATATTCAATATCTCAAATCAACCTTAAAAAACCTCTAAATATTAGTTAGTAGTGCACCCCTGGTAAAAAAAATATTTAGGTTAATGAAACCCTAACATTTGAATCAAATAAAAAACATAAAGTGTGTATTTTAGATGTTGTAATATGTTTATAGAATTAATAATTATTTTGTAGGTTAATGAAATATATATTCTTGAAGATTTGTTGGTGTATGTAATTAAAAATGGTGATATGTAATCTTACTCCTTCTTAAAACATTTATAAGGCCTTCTAAGTTTAGAAGGTCTTAATCTTAAACTTAATCTTAAATTTCTACTTTGAGAAACATCTTAAACACCACAAAATAAAAAAATATTGCTTAGGGGATTCGAACTCAAGACCTTTTGTGAGTACGGACTGTGTGTTAACCAATTGATCTACTTTATACTTTGTTTTATCCCAAAAAACATCTAACATAACGCATAAACTTAAAACGTCCAGTCAACCAGCAGCCACTATCAACAGCCACTATCAGCACAACCACAACCAACAGCCACTATCACTACCGTCGTCACCATCCACTACTTGATCGCCGTCAAATTTAGTCACAGGGTACCCGCCGCCGCATTGCGCGGGTAACCTGCTAGTATAACTTTATTTATGTTAAATTTGTTTTTGTTTCGGGACGTTGCCACTAGGATCCCACTAGAGGTCGCAGTCACCTTAATCCCGTTTTTTTATCACCACAAGGGTGCTACCGCTGATGGAAGTTTCTAATTCCTCCCCTGATGGTATTTAAATATTTGTACCATTATCATACCATGAATACTCGATTGGTACAGTCCTACCAACATGTTGGCTACTAACATATTATCTACCAACTTTTATTGGTTCGGTTGGTAGTATGTTGGTTGATTTTGTTCTAAACAAATTTAACACCCCTGGTATATTCTTCATCATTCGATCATTAACGTCTACGTTTAACCATCGCCATCACAAACTCCCCTCACTTTTTCCCCCTGCTTTACTATCGTTCCTTTAATCTACAACTAGGCATATAAAGTTTTTTTTGTACGAAAAGAATTCTGACATTATTTTCTAATATTTTTTTCGTAAGAAATATGGATTTGTAATGGGTATGAAGACTATTTGACACTTTTAGCACGTTCATGTATAACGAAAAGGTTAAATGAATAATGGTTGGAGATGATAAAAGTGATTGACCATTTCTCTATAGTCGAACTACATTATTTCTATTTATGAACAACTTTTTGCCCTGAAATAATTGACAAAAGAACAATTAAAAAGTGACGTAGATACATTTTGAATCATTGATATGGATCCCATATGAGATAGAGACTTCTACCACTCTGTTTGCCGACTCTATTTTCTTTCTTCTTTAATAGAATATGTAAAAAGGACATTGGAGCCTTGGAGGACAAAATATGTGTACATACACACAAAATAGTCAAATAGGTGAAAAGAATATACGAAATATTGTTTGTCTGATGGTCTAGTAGTAAGGTTTCTAATAATTCCGTAGATGCTCTAAATTGGATCCTTCTATGGTAAATATTACCATATAAATAGAAAAATGTTTCAAAATATCACAACAAGGGTTAAGTCACATTTACCTCGAGCATAAATTCGGCTAACCTAGTAAGTCTGTTATAACCGGAAATATATTTTTAAAAATAATATATATTAGTTTGCCTACTCTACTTATACTTTCATTCTTCATTAACTATATAGCAAAACTACTAATATGGCATATCACATTATTATGCGCGCTATGTATAACTCTAAAAGCAATATTTAAGAAATAACTTCCATCATTTTAATGTGTAAACTTTTATATTTTAACCATTAGTTATCAACCATACACGAAAATACTAACCTATCGTATGCTTAAATTAACCTATAGTACATTTATCATACAAAGTAACACTGTTCATTACAAGATCATAGGAAACGAAACGGAAGTGAAACGGAGTAACATGCCTTTAAAGGTTAATATATATTAGTTTTTATAAGAACTACTATATATTAGTATTTATAGGAACAAATACGTGTTGCTACCTCATCCCACTTGGTAATACACTTCCTCCGCTAACTCATGGTTGGCTGTTTGATCCTTGCGACCTACTAATTCTGTGTTTTCATATTCTTAATAGCCATGCTTTTTGTTAAAAGTAAAGATAATGAAAGGCTATTAAATTATTAAATAAATTCTTATTTTAATCAAATTATATTATTATTATTTGGTTCTTTGAACATTATAAATTGGATCTAAAAGATAACAGAGCGTTATATGGTTTTAGTAATTTTATACAGATTTAATAATTTGACTCTGGTGTTTCAATATTTATAAAATATTATTTATAATAAAATATTTATAATGTTACATAAGTACCATAATTTTTATTTTTGTATATTATACATGTGTCGGGACCATACATAAATATTTTTTTTTAAATACTAGAAAACTACATTTATTACCCCTAACAGGGTAAAACATTTGTTTTTTTTTTCATCAATATTATATAGTAATATTTAACACATAATAAAACTAAACTTTATTAATATTTTACACACACCCTCTGTACTACTCATAATTCTACACCATTGTCTACAACGGGACTTGAACCTCGACCACAAGCCAAAGGGAAACACCTTCTAACACCTTATACCGCTAGACTACAAGCCCTTTGGTAAATAAACCATACTTCCTCCGTATCAAAATAAGTGACATACTTTCCATTTTGAGGTGTATCAAAATAAGTACACACTTTGAAAACTTTATTTATTTGGTAAAAATAGTGAGATCCATACCCACTAACTATCCACTTTAATAAAGTGAAATTACCTTTATACCTTTACTTTTACTTTTAAAACTCATTATATGACTTCATTCAAAAAAAGTGGGATACATTCTCCATTAACTATGTACTTTAATCTATATTAACCTTTACTTTAATCTTTTATCTTAAAAAACGTGTAAGTCAATTTGTGTCATTCGGAGGAACTATTAGTTATTCATTTGAATTTCATGATTTGCCTTTCGATTAATAAAGACATAAATTATTAGGTAGTTGGGGTTTTTCGATACTTATTTGGTAATTAAAGAAAATGTTTTTTTTAACTCTTTAATGATGTTGTATTTTTTGCTTTTAAATGCTACATTACAATTACGGTGCGGCAATAAAAAGTTGTAATTAATAAACTAAACTTTGACATGTTCTAATTACATAAAACTAGGTAAACAAAAACAGAGAATTTTATAAATTAATGTATTCAAATTTTTTTAAGAATTCTAACAAACATAACAACCTTTAGAATGTTAAAAATATGCATTTCAACGTATCTTACACTATATTTTGAAATTTAAGAAACCATCAAAAATTGTATTATTGGTATTGTTGTAATTACAATAGACATGATCCTACATCATATTATTCGTTCATAAATTGAAAAAATAAATTTGATCAAAAGTGGATCTTAATGTCGTCGGAAAAAACTGCGTTTAAAAACCCGCAACAACGTGCGGGGACCATAGTACTCGTTAGTTTACATTAATTATAAAAAAAAATCTTAAACCACACAACCATTGTCGTTAGCACTATATTTATCATCTACCATAATATAATTGTTGGAAAAAGTTGTGATAAATTAGTCTACTCGAAGGGGACGAGTACAATGGTTGGTGGTGACAGGTCTTAAAAGAAAAAGAAAAAGAAATGAGTTTAAGAAGTTTCTTTTGATTGGTTGTTAATTTTGTGTAATTAATTTAATTGTCCACCATCTTTGGAATGTATTAATTTGGTTATGACCATGGGGTGCAAATAATTTGGACTGAGTTGCCTGAAATGGCTTGAACTTGTGTATGCCCGAGCGACCTGTGGACACGAATGCAGCTCCGAAATTCCGGGCTCGTGCGGGTTTGCATCTAGTCGACATGTACTGTGCAGCAGTACTGAGTTGCAGTGTTGCAGTCTCATACTGACATGCGCATCAGACTTCCAATACTGAGTTCCTGCGCTGACCTGCAGTCCAATACTGAGTTCCTGCGCTGACATGCAGTCCAATACTGAGCTGCAGTACAGACCTGCGCAGCAGACTTCCAATACTCAGTTGCAGCGCTGAGTTCTCGGACTGACCTCCAATACTGACCAGAAGGATTGACTTGAGTAGTCAGTTACGAAAAGTCTGCAGTAAATGCAGTTTGCTGTTTTGTTTTCTTGTTTAATAGAATTGAATGCATTTAATTAATGTTTTGAGTAAACATTACTTGGCATTCCTCACTATAAATAGAAACATTGGGTCTCATTTGTAGACACACCTTCACCCACTTCTCTTCTAAATCACAACTTTCTTTCTTGTAAACACTCTTAACTTCGGTTAGTGTTCTGCCTTGGATTATATCCGGTAGTGTAAAACTACTCGGTTGTTTTACCCTGGGAAATAGACAACGAATCTATTTTAAGGGGATCGTGAATTTCACGAGACTCAACCAAAACATTGTACTTCTTTGTTCTATTTAGTTTGTTTCAATCTTTTGTAAACGTATTCGTCAATTTCCCTTATTGTATTGTATTATATTTAATGAAAATTGGTATTAGCTCCTACAATAATAATAATAATAATAATAATAATAATAATAATAATAATAATAATAATAATAATAATAATAATTATAATTATAATAATAATTTACTACCCACTAAAGGAATTCACAATATACTCTTAATTTAAGACTAATTAACCAGAAAACCGGAAATGAAACCGTTTACTTTTAGAGCATCATGTATGGTAATATACCCCCTACTTGAGTCGGAAATCACCTTACTTTCGACCCGCGCCACCATATCGTGCGCCATGTTAAACCCCACCCCAAGTCGGATGGCCGACGTAGGGCACGAGCCAATGGGAGGAGAGAGTGTTTTGGGACCAATGAGAGAAGAAAAGTTTTTATTTTTTTAAGGGTATTTTGTAAGTGAGAAGTATTTTGGTGGGTTCCAAAGGAGTATTATTGGTTAGTGATGATAGAGAGTGTATTTGGGGGTTTTGAATGTGGAATGTGAAATAATAATGTGGCGCATAGGTGGCTCAGAGGTGACATTCCGACTTATGTTACCATATCCGATGCTCTTAGTATCAATATCACATAGGAAAAAGAAAGATTTGATTGGATTAGAGCAATATTGAAGAAAACATGTATAGTTGCCATGTTCGTGATTCGAAGTGACTAAGATGAAAATGGGACGAAGGGAGTATTTGATTTCTAGAATTTTGTAATTAATTAAGAGAGATGAACCAGAGGTACGATTATTAAATGTAACGACCCGAAATTTGTAAATAAATAAATTTATAAAAAATATGATAAATAAGGATAAATCATTTAGAGAACGTAGAATTGGTTTTGTGTCATTTGGACACCGTATGAGAAAGTTATGGTCGAAACCGGGTCGAGACAAGGAACAAAAGTTGCAGCCTGCCTGGGGAGCAGAGTTCGCGACCCGAACTATAGTTCGCGATCGCGAATGGTCGACAGAGAATTTTGGGGTTTCTGATTTCGAGAGTTCACGACTCGAACTCTAAAGTTCACGACACGAACTTCGCGCGTACCAAGAGTTCACGACTCGAACTCTGAAGTTCGCGAAGCGAACTTCGTCAGACAGCAATAAAGACGGGTTTTGGCTCATTTAATGCCATTGTTAACCCTAGTTTCTCTCCCAACAAGTGAGTATACATTTTTGAGTGTAAACCATCATTTGGAGCCGATTTCTTGGCCAAATCTCGTGATACTTCACTCCTAGTTGGAGATTAAAGGTAAATATTCACTCTTTGATCTGTGTAGCTTTAGATCTATGGGTTTTGATGTATGGGTTTGAAACCCTAGTTCTTGGGGTTATGGTTAATGATGAAATAAATGATGCATACACTTAATAGATGGTATTTTAACAAGGGAATCAAGTGTATGGTTTGGATTTGTAAGAATCTTATGGGTGGTTCAACCTATGGTTTGGTAAATCACCATAATTGGGGGAAATGTGTTAGTATGTGTTATCTAGAGATAGATGGACACATTGGTAGTAGTATGTGATGTTGATCATCTTGTGATTATTGTATTAGGCATTTGGTGAGGTCTTGGAAGGTTGACCGAATTGTGAAGCAAGGATATTGGCGTAAAGAATACGGTTGGAGCACTTTATTGCTAAGGTGAGTACATGAGACTTTTAAAACTGAGTACATAGTAAATGGTTTTGAAATACATATGATATTTCATGGGTCTTTATTAATAAATGTTTTGATAAAGATAGTGACTGAAAATATAAGAAAATAGGTATATTGTGATACTAGAATATGTCTAGTATGATTGATGATATTGGAAGTAAATATGATAAACTAAGGTAATTATGAAATCCTTATTCATGAACCATAATAATAAAGATTATTGATTAAAAGAATGGATAGTGAGTCTTTATTAATAAATATGTATTAGTAAAGCAATTGGTAATGATTTTATAGTAATTAGTACCTATTTGGTAAGAATTACTAATAAGAGTGAGGAACGAATATGTATGTAAATGAATATGAATTGACTGGTAATAAATATATATTATAGTCAAGAAGAGATAAAAGTATTATGATATCGATAAATAAGAAATGTATCTTATGAGAATAAGTAAGGATGGACCTCCTGGGTTCATAGATGTAGAAGTAAATGTGGGTTGCTTATGATCGGGTCCATGGGACCATACAGGTACGTTCACACTGTGTTGAACTAATTATATGTCGTTATTATTAGATGACTAACTTGTTTGATGTTTGATGTGATAGCCGAAGGCTTTGACTGACATAAGTGTTAGGTTGTGATAAGAGATAGATGGTGGTGACGCGGGGGATCCCCGGTCACTGAGCGGTGGTATATATGTTTATACACCGAGTGTATATATGTTTATACACTAAGCACACGGGTGCTTCTAGTACGCATATGTTTGGTACTAGGTATGTTAGGTTCTAATACATATATGTTTATGTTTTAGACAAGTTTGTGCTTCTAGTACATATATGTTTATGTACTAGATATGTTGTGCTTCTGGTACCTATATGTTTAGGTACTAGATATGTTTGCTAGGGAAGCAAGATCGATATGGACTCTATAGGGTGACTAACCCATATTGATGTGAAATATATATGTGTGTTTATATATTTATGAAACGATTATTATTATTATTATTATTGGGGTCTAAAAACCCATGTATCTCACGAGACTATTTTGTCTCACGTACTACGTTTGTTTTTGTGGCTATGTACTCAGGTTCAGGTTGGAAGTGATAGAAGGTTGCACTAGAAGTGGCCTAGAGATGTTTAGCTCGGGAGCTCGTAGGTAGATCTCGTTTGCCTATGGTTTTGATATACTTGGTGACACCGTATTTTTGTATACTCTGATAAAAGTTTTTAAAGTTTTTGTTAAACTGTATTTTGTTAAACATTAGAAAATATATTTTAAATGATTTAAACGATGTTATAAAAATACGGGTGTTACATTAAATATGCGAATACTTTAACAATTTAATTGATGAAATTATTATAAAAAGACAACTAATATATATGCGGTTTGGCCACATGTTATATGGTGGGAAATTAAATATGTACGTACCTATGAATATATATTGAGATAACAAGTTGTCAAAAAAACTCTTTTTTTAAGATGTTCGGTGTGGGACTTATATACATGTTGTGGAAGGCTGATGAGAAGCTCTTCCTCAATTTTAGTACTTTTAAAGTACAGATATAATTGTCTAAATCATATTTTTTATATATATTTAATTGAGAGATCGAGTACCGTGTTTGTTTTTACATCCACACAAAACTCATATCAACAATATTATCACAAACTTGTATGAAAGTAACACAATTAATACTTAAGAATGTACAAAATATATGATTGAATTGTACCGAAAACGAATTGTACAAATATAAGAATTAAATTATTGGACATTTGGATGTAATTAAAAAATATATTATTTCATGAAGCCCTTTTGTAAACGTAGTTTAAGTTAAGGACATTATTTTGAAGTACGTTACTCTTTAACATTTTTAATTTTCTTTTAGTTTGCACAAACATAGTTGTTAGGATCGAATAATTCAATAAGTTATTGAATCACATATCTACTCAACAATAGAAGTTACAACGGATTAACACTATGTTGATTGAATAAGAACAATGTAAACTGAAAATCGAATAACAATAATCAAGAACACAGTTTATCACAAAAAGCTTCAATGTATTAATATTAATCGATCAATACACGTACGTTTACAATTTATAAGGAACTATATATAATAGTCCTTGAAGCCTAACATTATACCCTAGTTATTTTAGGACTAGATTACAATCCGAATTACAAAAATATATTAATTCTAAACTAAGTCTGCTAGAATCTCGGACAAGATCAGTTATATATATCGACATCAGTAGTAAACTTGATCATCAGTGGTAAGTCCAAGATCAGTAGTGTTTCTTGTAATTCTACCCCATCAGTATTAAGTCTTCTTCAGTACCAACTGCAGCATCAGTAGTATCACTTATATCCCAACAATCTCCCCCTAAACTTGTTAATTGACTTTTAATTAATCAAGTTTCTTTTTCCTTCTCCTCACTCTCTTTTCTCTTCTTTTCTTCTAAGAGTTTAGCTCTCCTTTCATCACCTTCTTTTACTTGCTGATTTCTCAATTTTCTTTGTTCAATTATATACTTGTTGTTCTTCTTAATGAAATAATTGTATTTTTCTGCGAACATAACAGCATCATGAGGTCTGATGAAGGAACAACAAATAACTTGATACATTGTTTTTTCAGAATGATTATACTCTTTTTGAAACAGAAACAGTTCACATCTTTTACTAGCTCTTTCAAAGCAGTACATATTTACTGTTGGGAGAACATTCCAAGCATATACAGCTTCTTTGCTTTCAAACTTCTCAGGATAATCATCAGGATAAAATGCAACATCAATCATTTTAGTTAGATATCCAGCACCTGAGTTTCTCCACTTCTTCTTAGACATTCTTGGTTTACCAATGATTAAAACTTTGATTATATCACTTCTTGATAATGACATGACCATTGGCTTCCAAGCACTAAATCTTTGAGTCGTTTTGTCTTGTCTGATTAGTTCAATCACATTATTAACAACTCTCCAGTTAATAATTGGATTACTTTGTAGAGGAGCTTGAGGAAGATCAAGTATTGGGAGATCTTGTTTTGATTTCTTCCTTGCCTCTTCTTCAACATCTATTAATTTTCTTTTATTGACAGAAGGATTTGAGGATTCACCAGTTATTGGTTTTCTGGTAATCACTAGTTTAGGATCAATTTCTATCAACTCTGTGACCTTAACTTCTTCTTCTTCAGGTTCTGCCAATTCTTTCTTTCTTGCAGTGCAGTACTTGTCAACAATATTCAACATCTTCATTCTTCCGAATGACTTTGCACTGTGACCTTTTGTTTTCAAGTATTCTACCATTTTGGTTTTCTGATCAAGTATTTCTTCTGGTAGTTCAGCATTTTCTCTTTTGCACTCTGCAACTAGATCTTCAAGACAGTTCAGATGTTCTTCTTCTATTTTCTTTTGTTTATCAAATTCTGCTTGTTGATCTTCTACCAGAAATTCTTCAATCTCTTGAATTGCTGCATTTTTCAATCTTTCTTCTTCAGCTTTTCTTTTATCTTCAAGAGCTTGAGTCTTAGCACACTTCCTTTCATATCTAATTCTTTTCACCTTCCATACATCTTGCTTTAATGGTCTAACCAGATTAATTTTATTTACCATATAATGACCTAAAGCTCTGTGTGGATAATCATCATCAAATTTTTCTTTTCCTTTTCCCTAGGGGTGAGCATTTGGACCGAAAAAATCGAACCGAACCGAAAACCGAACGAAACCGAACCGAACCGAAACCGATAACATGTTATTGGTTCAGTTTCGGTTTTGAAAATTCATCGTTATCGGTTATCGGTTCTATCGGTTCGGTTCGGTTTTCGGAAAAGGATGAACATTTGGCCTAAACTAACCGAACCGACACCGAACCAAAACTGAACCGAAACCGAAACCGATAACATGTTATCGGTTCGGTTTCGGTTTTGAAAACTCATCATTATCGGTTATCGGTTATATAGGTTCGGTTCGGTTTTGGCCCGATAAGCACCCCTACTTTTCCCACACATCTTGGAAGTGGAGTGTACTTCATGTCAATTACTGGTACAAATTTGATTGAAGGAGAAAATGTATGTACTTTATTCTTTGGTAATATCTTGGGGTGAGAAGGTAAAGCACATTCATCAACCTCATCCCAGTTCACATCATCATCAATATATGGGATTACCAGTGGTTGTAGTTCTGGTGTTGGAGGTCTTGGGATGACTACTGCTGGTTCAATAAGATTTGATCATTCTTCAGACTCAGTAGTAACCAAGGTAGTTACTACTGGTATTAGAGACTCCAAGCTGAAAGGTCTGTAAATCACCATTTGTAAATTTGAGGAGTTTACTACTGATGTTTCTTCTTGAGTGTTTACTACTTGCATATCATCAGTAGTGTTAGTATCAGTAGTAACTGGAGATGGTACTTGATCTGCAATTGTGGCATGTACTACTGATGTTGCCTCTTGTACATCTTCTTCCATGGGATCAGTAGTACGAATTTCTTCAGTTTGTTCCACCATCTCAGTAGTATTTATGGGATCAGTAGCACCCATAACATCAGTAGTATGAGAGAATGTTTGTTCTGCTACTGCTGGGGATTGAATTGCAGACACAAACACATCCTCATCCATACTTCTAACTCCTCTATTCATGTCTTCATCATTTAACTGACATGTTTCACCATGATCTTCTTTCAAGTTTAAGAGGGAGGCTGATGCTTCTGCAATTGAGTTATCAATCATTTCTTGTATATGATCATTCTCCCCCTTAGTGAGCTCAACCTGTTGAGCCTCACTATCAACAATCTTCTTCTTTAATTTTCTGATATGATTTGATTGTCTTTGAAGCTTGTAATCGAACCTCTTCTGTCTTCTGTTCATTACATTAATGTAGTGCTTCATATAGTTCATGGTTCTCCCTTGACTGTTTATGAGATTCAGGCAATGTTGTACAGTGGTTTCAAGGTTTTCCTTCCTATCCGTCAATTGGGTTGGTTCAATGCTGCCCTCACTCCATCTAGGTAGATCATCGGGCTTGTTTGGTACATTGGCTTTTAGGTTTTCCATCCTATCCATCAATTCAGGAATTTTCATTTTACCCTCATCACTGCTTGGTGATTCATTGGGTGATTTAGATACTCTCTTCTTCCTAGAAGAAGCAGAAGTACCTCCCCCTGTGGTTTCTTGGCACCGGGGTCCTCTAAGTGCTGCCTCAAAGGATGACTCATCACTCAAAGTTGTCGAGGTCTGGGTCCTAATGATGTTCCTACTGTCCTGTGCACCAACCTTTGGTGCATCTATAGTAGGAGCCCTTTCCTCATGTCCTCATTCCTTGGAGGACAACTCTTCCAGCCTGGGAGTTAACTCAATGGGTTCCCTGGTGTCCTTTTTGGAAAATCTTTTCCTTTTATATGTTGTGGAAATAATTTTGGCTATTGGTTGGTCTACCTCAGAGTGAAGAGTAGCACTCTGAGGTTTAATAACATGTTCCTGGAACACATTCAGGACATTTTGAGGTGAGGTTGATTGAGTGGACTCATAGGATTGTGTTTGGGCTGTTTTTGGTGATGGAGTGGGTTGGGGTTCATTTGGGTGGCTTGAACCTTCTCCAGTAGGGGGTTGATCATAGATCATGTTTGGAAACAATGGAGTTACCTTTCAAGAAAATTTGAACTTTTTGTTCATGTTTGAGTAAACCTTTTTATTTAATTCTGGAATGGGAAAAATGTTTTTGGTTTTTACAAGATCTGGGATCTCACAATCAAAAATATGTGCAAGGAATCTTGGATACATTAAAAATTTTGAAACAAACAAGTTCCCAAGCGTTCCTTCAAATATCATTTTAGAAAAATTAAATACTTGATCTGTGCACAAACAGACAACAACATATGCTATAGATCTGTTGAACTCATTCCAAGTACTTTTCTTTGGTGACATACAATGTTGAATTTTATGGACCAAATACTTCCATTGGGGAGAAAGAAGACCTTTTTGAAATGTTTGAATATCTGTTCTTCCTTCATATCCCATTTTTAAAACACTTTCTATCAAAATTTCTTTGGATAAAAGAGATGTACCTGACTCATCATTGAGCTGTAGATGGTTTCTAATGGTTTGTTCTGAGATTGTAATAGTCTTTCCGTCTATTTCAGATTTGATTTTGATTATGCCCTGTTCTTCTATCCTTTCTGCCTTCTCCCAAAATTGAACAATGTGTTGTACACAAAGTTTTGGTTGTACTGTTAAAGAAAATCGTATGGGAGAGTTTTTCAAGAACATTACAATCGGTCTAAAGCTTCTTGTTCCATCAGGATTCCTTAGGAATGCTAACATTGTGAAATTCAGAGTATAGAAGATCTGTTTGAACGGCCAGAGGTTTCTTCATTGCCATTTTGATGTTTTGAGATTTGATATTTCATAGAGATTGATCTTGAGAATTTGTTACTATCAGATTCGTGAATGATTAGGGTTTATCGTAGGGTTTATCGGTTCGAGGTTTGGATAATGCTAAACTAATCGCATTCAGCTATTTATATATTTCGAATTATCCTGCAAAATGACCGAAATGTCCTTCGAATCATAGCTTAACGGCTATTTTCATGAGGTTAGTACGGTAAAACAGTGAATTTCACAAATAACGGTCGATCAGTATCAAAACTAAGAATCGGTAGTAAAATCGTCAGTAGTAACTCTTGATTCACACTTAACCTAATTCTCAGAGAAACCCTATCAGTAGTATTTTGTGAATACAACCCACAGTCTGTAATAATGTATAATCATTAGTAACACAAACACTTTTAAATATAAATAATATACAAAAACTTTACATATGAACTTAATAATGAAATTAACTTATTAAACTACCAAAAAGCTGAACCTTCCTACATCAAATGCTTTTGTAAAAAGATCTGCTAGTTGATTATCAGTATGAATTTTTTCTACTTTAATTAATTTCTTTTCATTACAATCCCTTATAAAATGAAATCGTATATCAATATGTTTGGTTTTTGAGTGTTTTACTGGATTATTCACAATACTAATAGCACTTTGATTCTCAATAAAAATAGGAGTTTTAAGAATAGATATACCAAAGTGTAGGAGTTGATTTTGAATCCACAGTACTTGAGCACAACAAGCAGATGCAGCTCATACTCTGCTTCAGCAGTTGATGTTGAGACATTTGTTTGTTTCTTGCATTGCCATGACACCAATCTTGATCCAAAGAATTGACATCCACCAGTAATAGATTTTCTATCTTGACATTCGCCACCATAGTCACTATCTGTGTAGGCTACAAATTCAAATGGTGAGTCACCTGGATACCAGAGACCAAGTGATGGTTTTCCCTTCAAGTATCTGATGATTCTTTTGACTGCCTGCAAGTGAAGCTCCTTTGGTTTTGCTTGATACCTGGCACACACACAAACACTATACATAATATCAGGTCTTGATGCAGTTAAATACATTAAAGAACCTATCATTGATCTATATAAATGTTCATCTACATCCTCCCCCTCAACATCAGGATGTAGGTGTTTATGTGTTTCCATTGGTGTGCTTGCACTTTTATAGTCTTTCATTGCAAATTTCTCCAAGATGTCTTTGACATATTTTGATTGATTAATCAAAATACCATCTGCTCTTTGACTGATTTGGAGTCCAAGGAAGAAATTGATTGGACCCATTGAGCTCATCTTGAATTTTATCTGCATCACCTCTTCAAACTCTTTGCACATTTGATCATTTGTTGATCCAAAGATTATATCATCTACATATATCTGGACCAGTAGTATATCATCTTTGACTTTTCTTATAAACAGAGTTTTGTCAATTGCACCTCTTTTGAAATTATTCTTCAATATGTATGATGATAATGTATCATACCAAGCTCTTGGTGCCTGATGTAGGCCATATAGAGCTTTGTCTAATTTGTACACATAATCATCATGTTCAGGATCTTCAAATCCTGGAGGTTGACAAACATATACTTCTTCTTCAATCTTCCCATATAGAAATGCACTTTTAACATCCATTTGATAGACTTTGAATTTCTTGAATGAAGCATATGCCAGAAAGATCCATATTGCTTCAATTCTTGCAACAGGAGCACATACCTCATCATAGTCTATTCCTTCTTCTTGAGTGTATCCTTGGACTACAAGTCTGGCTTTGTTTTTTTTTATCACTATACCTCTTTCATGTTTCTTGTTTCTGAAGATCCATCGTGTTCCAATGGGTCTTTTTCCTTTTGGAAGAGGTACAAGTGTCCAAACAGCTTGTAATTTGAATTGGAGAAGTTCTTCTTGCATAGCTTCAATCCAATTTGAATCCTTCATGGCTTGTTGGATCTTTTTAGGTTCCTCCTGGGATAGAAAACAAGCAAATAAACATTCATTAGATATTAGACTTATATTGCAAGTATTTGAATATAAAGTTGAGCTAAATTTGCTTCTAGTCTGCATACTTGAGTTCACATCACTTAGAACTAAGTCTAAGGGATGATTCTTTTCAGTTCTAGAGTTGGAAACTTTTTCAACAATAATTTGACCGTCAAGATTTGATTCATTGGATTCAGGAACTTGTGCATCTGTCCAGGTTTCTTCTTGATTTTCTGGATTTTCTTGAGTTTCTTCATTGATACTGGTATCAGTAGTAAGATGATTTTCATTCAAATCATGCGGTTCATTGTTATTACGGACATCTGTATTGTTTGGTTCACCATCATCAGTTTGAGTTTCTGTGTTACTACTGGGCTCAGTAGTATCTTGTGAGTTCGAGTTATCATTGGTATCAAGATTGCTAGGGTTACCAGAGTTACTACTGTCCTCAGTATTAACCGTGGGATTAGTATTAACCAGGATATACTTCATTTTATCTTGACTACCATTGAATGGTGATGATCCTCCTTGTGGATTTTGATTGTATGTTTCACCTGCATTACAATCATAACTAAAATCAAGAGATTTGGTTAGATTATCAATATTGAATAACCAATCTGGACCATTTCCCTGTTCATCATTAAGTTTTCATTAAAGGATACATCCACACTTTCTTTAATGATCCTCAGCCTTTTGTTGAATACTTTGTATGCTTTGCTTTGACTAGAGTATCGTACAAAAAATCCATCATCTGATTTGCAGTCAAACTTACCAATTTGTTCTCTTGTAATTAAAATTGTACAAGGACAACCAAATGATTTTAAGAAACTTATTGAAGGTTTTCTTTTATTAAAAAGTTCATATGGTGTTTTAAAATGAGGCTTAACTATTAATACTCTGTTTTGAACATAACATGCAGTATTAACAACTTCAGCCAAAATGTTATTGGTAATTTTGAGTCTGCAAGCATGGATCTGGTTGCTTCAATGATTGTTCTATTTCTCCTTTCAGCTACACCATTTTGTTGTGGAGTTCTAGGTGAGTTGTACTGTCTGTCAATGCCTTTAAGATCACAAAAAGAAATTAAGTTAACATTTTTAAATTCTGTGCCATTATCACATCTAATGGCTTTCACTTTGAGATCTCTTGTGTTTTCTAGTTTGACTATCAGATTCTTTATGATTTCACTTGTTTCATCTTTGGTCCTGAGAAAGAAAATCCAAGTATATCTGAAAAAATCATCAGTAATAACAAGACAGTATTGTTTCTTTCCAATACTCATTACATTTGTAGGACCAAATAAGTCCATATGTAAGAGCTGCAAAGGGTCAGAAATAGAATTTATTGCTATGGATTATGAGAAGTCTTGTGTTGTTTACCTTTCAGGCATGCAACACAATGATGATCACACATGAATTCTTTTTTAGGTAAGCCAATTACCAGATTCTTTTTGACTAAATTATTCATATTTTTAAAATTTGTGTGACACGTCCTTCTATGCCAGAGTTCTGATTCATTGGTGTTTGTTTTGGATATAAAACAGTTGTTCTCATTTGATGAAATGAGTTATCACCCTGTATCCAGGCAACACACATTGTTTCTCCTTGGGGTTCTTAAAATAACATATTTTTCATCTAAATAAAGTCAGGAGAAAGAATGATGCACTCTAAATCTGTAAAAAGAATTTTGTTCTTTTTATCACATACGTGTGAGACACTAACCAGATTACATTTAAGCTCATCAACATAAAATACATCATCAAAAGTAATCTTACCATTTGATACTGTACATTTACCTGTAATCCTACCACCTCTTGGATTTTCACCAAAAGCAACATATCCTCCTTCAAAAGACTTGAAATCTCGAAGAATTTGAAGATTTCCAGTCATGTGCCTAGAGCATCCACTATCAATATGTCATGTTATTCCTTCTTCAGGGATCTGGATGCTCTGCACAAAAATTATATGGATTAGTTAATTTTGGGAACCCAAGCTTGTTTTCTCTTGGGTTCATTCTTTGAAGAATAAAATTTTCGACCAGTGTGAGCTTTTGATGCAGGTTTGGTCTTCAGATGTTGATTGTTACTGTTTTTGATGTTACTACTGACTTTGGTTTATACCCATAATTTTTGGCTTCTGAATATTTTAATACTGATGGACCAGTAGTATTTGGGTAATATGATCTCTTAGGATGATCAGTACTATTATAGTAATTGTAACTGATAGCATTGTAATTAGGTTTAGTTCCAGTAGTAAATCTTTGATTGTTACTACTAATGTTGGAAAAACTTGAATACTTATAAAATTGATTAGACTTTCGATTATTTTCAAAATAATGACTTCGTTTTGGACTTCCATGCCTGATATTTTTCACAAATCTTGTGCAGATCTTCCAAATTTGGGGACTTCAACTTGTGGATTTTTAGTTTGTTGATCTTTTTCAGTTTGTTTTAATTTGGATTCTTTTAACTTTTCTTTATTTTCTTTAAATTCCATAACCTCTTTACAATTAATTGGATTGAAGTGACAATCCTTTGCTAGATGATTGACTTTATTGCAAATCAGACATGTTAATTTTGTTGTTTTAGCACTTTCACGCTTTCTTTGTTCTTTTAACTAATTTAAATTTCTTTGATTTCCCCATCTTAAGATAGTGGGTATATTTTCAGAATTATATTTAGGGATTCAGTTTGACTTTGTGTGGTATGAAAGCTTGTATCAGTTGATTTAATGGTTTGTTCATCATCAGATGAATCATTACTGGTTTCAGTTTGACTTTCTAGCTTTAATTCATCTAAAATTCTTTCTGAACTAGGCTTAAGTGGAGGAATAAAATTGGTTGGAGGTGGGACTGCATGATATCCAACACCATGAACAACTTTTTCAGTGGTTTGATTGCTGGTTAATTCATCAATTATTTTAGAACTTCTTTCAAATTTCTTAATGGTTAATTTATTTTGTTCTTATTCTAACTAACATTTTTCTAATTTGGTTAAAGTTTCTTTTCATTTTAACTCATCATGTTCTTTATCATAAGTTGCTTGTAATAATTCATCTTTTAGTTTTTGATCTGTTATTTTATAAATTTTGATTTTCAAGATCAGCAATGCAACCATTAAATTCTATTCTTCTGTTTCTATTTAAAATCATCTAATCAGGAGTGAAAGATTTGAAATCTACCTCAGGAGTAGAATCAGTGAAGGCCATGAGTACTTGATTTTAAGCATGTTCTTCTGCTTGAAAGCTCCAGTCATAACCTTGTCCCTCTTGAGATACAAGAACAGTTGAGTTTGATGAACTATTCTTGTTGTAGCTTGATCTTTGATCTTTGCTAGGACATTCTCTAGCAAAGTGACCAAAATTGCTACAGTTGTAGCATTTGACTTTGGTTTTGTCAAATCCATCACGTTCACCTTTGTTGAAGTTCAGATTCTGTCTACCAGTTCTTTTAAGAAATGTTTTAGTCTTCAAACTCAGCATTGCCATCTGCCACTTTATATCCATCTCTTCCAGATCATCGGGATTTATTTGTTCCAGATCTTCACTAATTAGTGCAATATGCACATGACTAGTAAAGAAGGATTCGCTTGCTAAGTCTCCAGTTTCTTTATGCTTCCCAGTTGTAGCATCTTGACCTGTACCTGTATTTGACACAAAAGCAGCATTGTTTGATGGTAAAGTAGGAGTTTTCTGACTTACCTCATATTCAAAGACTCGTAGTTCATTGTAGAGTTCATCAAGTTCTTTGTTTTCCAATGCATCTCCTTGTCTATATATCACATTATACATAGACCACTCTTCTCCAATAGATCTGAGAAACTTTCTGTTGACACCATCATTGTCTGGTTTGACTCCAACTTGATTTAGTTCACCAATAAGTTTATTGAATCGATCAAAAACTTGTGACAAGGATTCATTCTTCTGTCCTTTGAAGTTTTCAAAGTCTTGCTTCAAGACAGACTTCATGTTTCTTTTAGTACTTTTGGTACCAACAAACCTTTTCTCCAGTGCCTGCCATAGCTCCTTAGTTTCGAAAGTAACAGGGTGCTTAAAGCTTTCAGTTCAATTCCTCTATCTTTCTTCTCTTTGTCACACTTGAGTTTGTCTGATTCAGTTGATGAACTTGTGAGTTGAGTTTGTATGGTTTTGTTGCCTTCTAGAACAACTTCCCACATGGAATAATCAGTAATAAGCATGTACTGCTTAATTCTATTTTTCCACATCCCAAAGTTATTGGGAGTGAGAATTGAAATTTTGTTTGCATGCGTGCTTTCATTGTTATCAGACATGATTAACAATTTTTAGTTTCGAAAGTATGAAACTTTTTGATATTCTTAATTCGTAGATCTAGAACCTTATAGCTCTGATACCACTTGTCAGGATCGAATAACTCAATAAGCTATTGAATCACAGATCTACTCAACAATAGAAGTTACAGCGGATTAACACTATGTTGACTGGAAATCGAATAAGAATAATCAAGAACACAGTTTATCACAAAAAGCTTCAATGTATTAATAATAATTGATCAGTACACGTATGTTTACAATTCATAAGGAACTATATATAATAGTCCTTGAAGCCTAACATTATACCCTAGTTATTCTAGGACTAGATTACAATCCGAATTACAAAAAGATATTAATTCTAAACTAACTCTGCTAGAATCTCGGACAAGATCAGTTCTATATATCGACATCAGTAGTAAACTTGATCATCAGTAGTAAGTCCAAGATCACTAGTGTTTCTTGTAATTCTGCCCCATCAGTACTAAGTCTTCTTCAGTACCAACTGCAGCATCAGTAGTATCACTTATATCCAAACAATATTTTTTTTTGTCCTAATATTTACTCCCTCCGTCCCTGAAAAAACTTTTCATTTTCACTTTGGCACAAATTTTAAGGTGATATTTAGTGGTGTGGTCATTGATAATAAATTTGATTAAAATATAAGATTGGTTTGGAAAGAGAAATATAGTTAGTGATATTTGTGGATCCTTAATAATAGTATAAGTGGTGAGTCCTTAATAATAATAGTATTTTATTATGTGGAGCCCATCAAATGTTAAAAATGAGAAGTTTTTTGTGAGACAAAAATTTAAGGTAAAAATGAGAAGTTTTTTATGGAAGGGAGAAGTATAATATAAAATATTGATACTTTATTTGCCGGTTCCATAGATGCTTTTTTATTCACCTTTACTTAATTTACATGTATTATATGAAAAAAACACAAAAAACAAAATTATTAATGAATGAAAATTGAACCTATTTAAGTTGTAAAAAACAAGTCAAACCAACTTAATTTTGACTTATCTGTATAAAAACTTGTGTTTATATATATCTTGATCTTGTTTACGCTAATTTCCATGAAATCGCTTTTTACGTTCAGGTTGGTGGCCATAATGTATATGAACAATGTTGACCAAAAAGTCAAAGATTTAGACAAGTAGAGGGAGGTAAGGGGATGGTAGCAGCGGCAGCTGTCGGTGGGGAACAGCGTTGGGGTCCTCCACAACTTGGCGTTTTCCGGCGGACCTTCACCGCCCAACTTCCACCACACATTCATGTTTCCATTTTCTAAGGACAGCTTCCACGTGCATCCGAAATTCATCTTTTTCACAACAACACGATAGTGATGGGATTATCTCGCCGGAGTGAAAAAGCTGTCATTGATTGAGCTTACCGGAGAAACGTAAGAGACATAATGTGTAATTAATTAGGTTGAGCACAAAACATAAGAAAAATAACTGTTGGTGTGAGCGTTTCAAACCATTCTTATTTATATAAGGAAAAGATCAAACTTGTAATCTCTATAAGTCCATTTTAGAAGCTCTTAAGTATTTACAAAAATTATGTTAATAAAATAAGCTCCGATCTTATATAATTGTTGTAATTTTCTTTTAAAAACACCACATTAACAAATAACTCGGTTATATCTTTACGAGTGTGACAATTTTCCTTTTTAACCGTTTTAACAAAATAGTTTCTACAATCTTATCTCGAAATATCTCATGATGCATACATGTGGTGTCTTTTGTATGAAGTTTAATATTTTCTCTCATTCAAAATAAGTGATATACATTTCTTTTTAGGGTGATTTAAAATAAGTGATACATTTTTAAAAAATTACCTTATTTTGCAAAAAATAGTGAGATCTACACCCACTAACTATCTACTTTAACAAAGTGAAATAACCCCTTTACCCTTACTTTTACTTTTAAACATCATTAACCATACTTTATTCAAAAGGTGTGGGACCCAATCCACACTAACCATCCAATTAATCTAATTTAACCATCATTATAATCTTTTACCTCAAAAACCATGAAACCTAAAATGTATCACTTATTTTAAGTCGGAGTTTGGGCTTAATGCTCTCAATGGTGAATTGATCATTCGATATCCTTCCTCTTATGGAATGGAATAAAAGTAATGAAACCTGCGATGGCTACTGAATAACCTCCTTTTACTTTATCAATAAAAAAGCCTTTGACTCAAAATTTCCTTGCCAAGCTACATGAAAGAGATTTCCGGAAGTCCACAGAAAAATTATAAATATCATTACATTTTATTGGTGATGTCGGTTGATATCAAAATATTTCTTAGAATTTTACAAGCAAATATACGGGTTTTTTAGTTACAAAATATACATAGAAACGAAAAGAATGAGAAACATGGTCCCTCAATGATTCATCAACAACAATGATATTCAATCTCTTCAAATTAAGGATATGGTGAAAGTAAAATGTAGATAATCATACTTCTATATGAATGTAGAGAGACTGCTTACAGGGAGATTTTCATAAAAAGTATGTGTTAACATATTAGTGTATGAGATTTGTATGCATGCCTATAAAAATACGAAAATATACATTCGTGAATATGTACGAAGATGTGTGCATGTAAAAACAAGTAAATACATGCAAGTCTGAATGTGCGTACGAAAATGTGTTCATGTGACGTATATGTTCGAGCTTGTGAGGTGAATATGAAAAAATCTTGTATCAACCAAATATATCAATTAAGAAAGACGTATAAGCATGCAATCAATATAGATACAATAATCCTAAATATCAAGATTCTGCAAAATTTTAATATAATCTTACTAATCCGATTAAATATTTGATCAATGTTGTGCAAGCAATTGTTACTGCATAATATGTTGTTAATAATAACTATTGTATGCATTTAATCATTTTGACACAGAATCTAAATAAAGTAATATAATAGAGTAGCAGATTGGATAAGTTATTTTTACTGTTAACGTTTATATTAATAGATAGAATGATATAATATGACAAGTTTGTATTATTGCAATTGATAATTTATATTTTATGATATGCTTCTAGCTTTGCCACAAGGCCATTGTGATGTTGAAATGCTACCTATAATTGGTTTGACATTAATAACCACATTAGACAAAACTACGACATGTAGAATCCTAATGAAAGATTGAAAGGTCCATATATACTGAAAAGCATAGATTCATATATTCAATCCATTTGGTGAGGTTAGATGATGATTTTGGCTAGAAAAGTGATAAGAACAATTAGGGTTTTAGAGAGAGAAAGTTAGAGAGATGGTAGAGAGAACAATTGCTGAAAGTTAACTTGATTAATTGTGCAAGAGTTGAAGAATTGAGCCTTACATCTTGGTATTTATACCATGGCTCAATTCTTGGTTAGTTAGGACCATTTTGGTAATAAAACCTAACTTCTATACAATGTTACACTATTACCCCCTAGACTAACTATTACAACATATCTAGTACCTAACAATCTCCCCCTTTGTAATAGTAGACTAGGTTGCATATCTTTGAAGACTTCTGTGATTGTAAGGCTGGAGCTGAGAATTGAACCGTTGAGCAGTTATGTTGATAAAACAGCATCAGCCTTTGATCATCGGTGACAGACATACTTTTAATCGGCTTTTCAACCAATACAAAGTATTCCAGAAGACTTCATGCAAATCGACTGAATGTAGACCCATAGATAGAGCGGTTAGCAGCGGAAGTCCTTTCTTGAGGTTGTGGCTTTTGTCGATTTGCTGCTGATCCTTGGTTCCTGATGTTTGATGAAGTCGAAGCGGTGCGGAATGTTGATATGATTTGGATTTTCTGACCGTTGTTGATAATGTTGGAGTACGGTCATAGAATCCCTTATCTGATGTATTGACTGTTGTTGATAAGATTGGAATACAGTCATCAGATCCTTTATCAGACATAGTGACCGTTGTTGATAACAATGGAGTACGGTCGTCTGATCTTCGCACGAGAATGTATCAGGGTAACCCAGGATCACATAGATTGCCTGTTAGCACAACAGTTACAGAAACTGTGTGACCTACGTTCAGTGTTGGCATTGATGTTAGCACTGGTAGGATTTCCATTCAATCATCGTGGAATACCAATATTTTTTGATATCACTATGAATGTTCCGGCAATATCCCAAAGCTATGCTTGGTAGAGTGCCTGTGTCCTAGAGAAATTTAATTCGGTTCTAGACTCTATACGTGGACAAACGAAGGCGAGGACTGGAGGTGGGTCCTCTTTTTCAATATCAACAATCTCCAAATGAGATGTCGATAGTGGATGTGGTTATCTCCGTGATTTTGAAACAAGTACTTTTTGTACTTGAGTGGTCAGTGGGGGTTGTGCATTGCATCACTGGGTCCATGATGTCTTAATCAGAAAGCAACATATGCAATCCGATATAGATGAGGTTACCCGGTCATTTGTTCGGTTCAGGGAGGGTTTTCCGTTTTCTTTAACCCTTTCACACACGCTCCTCACTCAACTCACTTTTTCATTTTCAACCACACCCTCGTTTTTGTTTTTACCATGTGATAAGCTGATTTGCACCCCATACTTCATACCCCCTCTCAATTTTTACCTCAGCGCACCCCAATCAAGATCCCATGATACTTGATTCTGCTCACCTAGACCTAGGGACCCTCACTTTTAAGTTCCTATATTGTCGGTGGCTCCGGGGAAGATCATGCTGGGTTTAGCAGATCATAGGAGTAATTTGAGAGTGGACTATTTCGCTCATGTGCATTTTAATCAGCTTTCAAGATGTTGCATTTTGGATCACATGGATTTTTCATCGGAATTTTATGTGTTTCCGGTATAAGTTGTTGCCTGAATGATTTTGAAGTTTATGGCACAGCAACTTGTTCTTTTAAGGTAACACCGGACTCACATAGAGTATCCGTTCGCACACGGTATGAATCCGTAGTCGTTTGCACAACTGTTGATTCAAATGTGTGACCTGCGTTTAGAGTTGGCGTGATTTTAGCTCTAGCAGGATTTCCACTCGATCCTCGTGAAGCATCAGATTGTGATGCCACTACAAGTGTTCCGATGGATTCACTGAGATCCATTTTTTGTAGTGCAAGTGTCCTAAATTGGAAAGATTCTTGGGGGTGAGAACTAGACACACTGTGCATACAAAGAGACTTAACCCGGGGCAGGAGGTTATATTTTCAATACCGACAAACTCCAAATGAGCAGTCAGTAGATTATGTGCTACGTCCCCTTATGAAATGAAACAAATTCCTGTTGGGAGGAATTTGAGTGGTTGGTGGTTGTGTGCATTTGCTTTACTGGGCGAGTAAAGTCTTGTGAAACATTCAACGCATGAATGATCACCTTTTTGTGTGGTTGCCCGGTTTATTTTGCGGTTTGGATGCACTCATAAGGTGTGTTTTCTTTGATTTATCATGTTTTCACATCACCTTGCACTCACCTATTACTATACCCTAGACCTAAATTCTCACATTTACCAGTTGGCTAAAATGTTTCCCTGGGAAGGTGTGGCCGGATCTGGCAAACCATGGGAAGGTATGTCTTTTGAAGTAGTAAGTAACGAGAATTAAAAGAATTTGTAATAAACAGATGCAATCTTTACTAGAGAACTAGTAAAGAGATCGACGGATATTACAACGACTTATAATTAACGTTACAAACATAAAACTTTTTATTTGGGTATTTTGTTTTTGTTTTTCTGAATTTTCTCCCCCTAGAAATAATAATTCTCCCCCTAGAATTAATATTTCTCCCCCTCGACAAAACAAAAGTATTAATAAGTTTTGAGATCGAAGGACGTACCTTATACATCGTCGGAGGGTGGAAGGAGAGTATTTACAATGAAGCTTGATTGAGTTTCGTTGTGCTTTCTTTTGAGAGCGGGTTCTGAATCCGTTTTGATCAGAAGCCATAGTGGAACAGGTGAAGTGCCTCCCAGCATTTGAACGTTAATGTGGCCCACGTCTTGCATATGGTCTTTGGCGATCAACTGATTCGTCCTGCCATCTGAGCCCATGATATTGACCAAAAGGTAGTGGCATGTTAGGAACTTCAGTTGTGTAGGTAGGCGTTTTTCTTCTGTCTCGTATACCCAGGTGAACCTCAAAATGTCTAATCACTATTCGCCAGCTTAGTCTTTCATTAATGGCAGTGATTAGTGTGTCAATATTGCTTCGAAGAGAGGTGTCTTCTGGGTTGCTGGGATCTCTGTTCATGTGCCTCCCCTTTTTCTCCAATTTCTTCTTGAGGATGTTCAATGTGCCGTCACAGTACTTGGCAATGTCAGACACACGGAAGAATACTCGTTCGTTGAAGTAGTTTGTGTAAGTCATTCCCAAGTTGGGTTCACCTAGAACAACTGTTCTCCGAGTTTGAACCTCGGAGGGAAGTGATCTGTAAGGAGCAGCTAAGTGAACCTTTGTTGTGCCACTCTCAACAGCCATCTGCACATCTTCCATTCGAGCAGCTAATGTTTTAACAAGCATGAAGCGCTTCAGAGCAGCCTGAGCGAAATTTCTCGCATGATTTTTAACTGGATGAGGCGTGTCTGGAAGTAAGCGTGCTGTGTTGTAAAGAAATTCTATATCCCGAGGTTCAAGAATATAGAAGTCTCCTTCAGTAATTGTGTACAGTTGATTATCTGCTCTGCGAATATGGAAGATGGTGTACCAGTAGTAGCCTGAGAAATGGTCGGTCGTTACCTCCAGGAGTTGTGTTATCGGGAATTTGCTGTAGCGATCGGTTTTGCCCCTAAGGTAATGCATTGTAAGGTAATACATTTTCTTTTCTCTGAAAGGCAGTACCACTTCTTTGTACAAATCCTGATAAATTACAGGCAGCTCTGTCTCCTGAAAAATAGCAGAGAAGCGATCTTCAACAAATGGCATTTTGACTTGTTGAAAGAGGCACGCTTTGGAGATCTTTAGGCGGCGTTTGTTAGCTTTTTCCGCCGCCCTCTTCTCGCTATATGATAACACCGGCACATCATGTGTAGGAGAGGCAGTTGGTGGTTCCGGTGCTGGAGTTCTGGCGGCAACCAGTTTATCGTAGTTTCGGAAGTAACGGTGATAATTTTCTCGGGTGAAGGGATATTTTTTGACGTCAAATGGTTCATCCTCCCCTGCTTTGTCAGTGTCGGAGTCATCGTTTGAAGGGGGGGTGGCTGGTTGAGTTGATTCGTTAAAAGCATCCCTCACAATGTTGTCTTCTTCCGGGTCACTCGGTAAATCGATAACTGTGTCTGCCTCTTTTCTCAGAACCTGTTGAACGTTATCGTTTTTATTGTGCTCAACCTCAAAATTTATAGATTGGAGATGACTCATAGATTCAAGTTTTTCGGCTTCAGTCATCTCACTGGATTTACGGTTATTTTGGGGCAAGATGTCTTCACTCTCATCTACTCGCCACTGGTTGAGTGGTTCAACGTTCAGCACCTGATTGTAATCAAACTCAACAATCGCCCAGTCATGTACATACTCATATTCTTGTTGGCCTCCTCCCCGTGTTTGATGAGAGGAGCTGGGTTGTTGTTGGGAATGACTTGCACCTCCGGAGTGTTGAGAACTGGATCCACCACGTTCCAAAATTCTCCTCTGTCCTCCTTCTCCCTGAGGATCATCCTCAGGGTCTCCCGGTCTTCTGTATATAAGTGATCCTTGCCTGCATGGCTCGACCAGTTCTTCTAAGCGATAGTTGAACATCGCTTTAATTTGTTCAATTGTAAATGAACGGGATGCTTCCAGGAGCATTTCTCTGTTTAGTGGATCAGAAGTCGGTGGAAGAGGAGCAACAGTTGTCAGCCTACTCTCAATGTTCTCCAACCTCGTACTTAGTGATTGGATTGTTGAGGTGAGATGAGGGATAAGCTGCATTTCAGGATTTGGCATTGCAGTTGTGGTGGTGGTGGTAGCCTCAGATGGTGTAGTCTGTTGAGGGAGGGTCATAACAACCGTTGTAGGTGAAGTTGTAACGACCCTCGAGGCAGTACCAGTAGTGATGGTAAACGGGGGAAGTGAGGTGTCAATTGGAGGTGTTGTGGTTGTGACTGGTGAAGTTATGGTGGTGACTGGTGGAGTTTTGGTAACTGGTGGAGAAGTGATTGTGGAGGCTGGAATTGTGGATGATAGTGGGGGGACTGTTGTTGTGGTTGTGACTGGTGGAGGTATGGTGGTTGTTACTGGTGGAGGTATGGTGGTTACTGGTGGAGTTGTGGTTGTTACTGGTGGAGGTATGGTGGTTACTGGTGGAGTTGTGGTTGTTACTGGTGGAGAGAGTGGAGGAATATCGGTTGTTGATGTCGGAATGGTGGTAGTTGGTATGGTGGTTGAGATAGGATGATCGGATGTTGTGGTAGTGGGAATTGTTGATGTGATTGGTTGTTGGGTGTGTGGTGGAGAAGGATCCGTGAAGATAGGATCATCAAAGGGGTTTGGGGATCCTTGTGGTGGTGGTGACTGTGGACCATGTTGGGGTGGTGAAGGTGGACCGTGTGGTGATGGTGGTGAATCTGGTCGATCAGATACCGTTGCTGCAGAGTCTGTTGATGATGAAGAAGAGGACGGTTCAGCTGGTTGTGGTTGTGGTTGTATGATGGGTCGAGTTGGCGGACGTTGAGGTTGTTGGGAGGCAACTGACCCACTGCCGGAGGCATCCTCGGATGAGATGCGAGGGCGTTTTGTACGACGTTGAGCCGGTGGTTGTTGTGCAGCTGATCGACGTCGATGTTGTGGTTGATTTGGTGGTGGTTGTTGTGGTTGTGCCTGTTGTTGTAGTCTAGTAGCTGGTTGTTCAGGAGCAGGTTGTGCTCCCTCGGGTATCCAATGAGGATAATGACGAGCCCGATATTCTTTGATGCTATCCAAATTGAAGTTTGCAATTTTAAATAGTGGGAGAGGGATCGGGGCATCAGGGACTGCTGTTGTACCACTGTTGCCTCTTAGAAAGTTAACACTTGAGGGTACGAATTTCAGTGCAACATCCCTGATGTGAATGTTTTGATGTCGTTCCATGAAATGTGCGATCATGATAGACCAGAACCTCGGGAATGGCAGAAATTTTGGTTCCTTTGACTTGGAGAGCTTGAATTCTTCCCATAAATAGGCAGCATAGTCGTAATGGCGATTGTAGCACATGGCATGATATGCATGATGTACTTCTTTTGAGGCCCTGTCGTGACCATTTGACTTTGGTGTCATGGTGCGGTTAAAGATCGTGAAGACATGGGACCAGCTCCTTGCCATATTTTTCTTCTTGAATTCTCTGAGGTCAATAGTGTGTCAAGGAAGGTCTAGGCCTAGGTCGTGTATTCCGAGATACACTTCCTCGAATGGCAGTTGTGGTTCAAATGCAGTCAGTGGTGGTCTTGAGTCGGCACGTGGTAAGTGGAAGATGTCATAAAGATCATCTTTTGTGAAGTGAATTGGTTGTTCATCAATGATGGTTTCAAAGTGTGAGGGAGTTGTTGATGTCACCAGGGTCAGGTTGGCGAAGAATTGTTGAACGTACACTGATGGAACCGACGGTCTGGAGTTGATTGAGTAGTATAGAGGATGACGTTGTAGAACATGGGAGTGAACCGGGAAGTTGATGGAGAACGAGATTTCTTCTTCCGGGGCCCAGTACGGGTTGTTCTCCGCCATCGGTTTGAGCCTGTATTGAGGAACCAGGGTGTTCTCGTCAATGATACGTGCTGCCGCCATCTGGAAATGATACACTAAAAACAGGATGGCACAACACAATTAATTAAAGTTAGTGCACAGTGTAAAAAAAAAAAAAAAAAAAATTTAATTGTTGAAGTTTCACACTTATCGAGACGAGAGGGTTCCACATAATTTTAATTTCATTAAAAACTATTTAATAATAAAAATAAAATAAAATAAAAAATTCAAAAAGAAGTTCGGGCCGAACTACAGTAACAACTTCGGCTCGGACAACGTTGGTGAAGAACTTCGGGCCGAAGTTGTTCAAGTACTTCGGGCCGAACTTGTTACACTAGTTCGGGCCGAACTTGTGACACAAGTTCGGGCCGAACTTGTAACACAAGTTCGGGCCGAAGACTTTTACGATCTAGGGTTTTTCAACTGTTCTGCAGGTTCGGGTCATTCCTAGGTCGATACAAATGATTAGACTGGCCAAGGATGTTCGATTCTACTATGCGAACACACTAGACTACCTGGAATAACCTATCTAAACCTAGATCGAGTCGATTTTACCTAAATGTTGAAACCCTAGAGACCGTCGAACAGTCAAGCGATCGATTCAAGTACAACGAGTGATACAGATAAAATTGAGGGTCGAGATCTTACCGAAATTGATAGTAGAAGGGATTACGAGTGAATGGTAACAGATTCGAGCCGATTTGAAGTCGTGAATCGAAGATCGTGCTTAACTGTGTGTTTTCGCGGTGTATCGAGTGTGTGTGGTCGAGATTTGAAGTGGACGAGAATAGTGAAGTTCGGCCTATTTTATAGGACAGAAGTTCGAGCCGAACTTGTGAACCGACTGAGAACTTCGGGCTGAGAACAGTGTCTAGTTCGGCCCGAAGACTTTTCTCTTTTTTTTTTTTTTTTTTTTTTGTAATTTAAGAGAAAAGTAAAACAAAAGGAAAATTAAGCATTAAAAATAATAAAAATTAGGTGAAAATATAGAAAAATCCTAATTAATGTCGAGAGACAGAATATAAGTATCGCAGCATCAGCTCTCCCGACACTGATGAGATGAGTTGAATCTCTCCTTCGACGTTTGACGACTGTTTGACGACCGGGTTTCAAGACGAGATTCTTGAAAGCCATAGTGATGATACGAAGAATGCAACGATTTAACAATTTAAAAATACGAATTGAAGACAATTAAGTTTTGAGATTTAGCATACCAAGCTTTGAGACAAGATAATTAAAGCGTTTTTCGTCCAAAGCTTTGGTAAACAAATCAGCTAATTGAAAATCGGTGGATACGAAGTACAATTCAACATTGCCCAGTTCAACATGATCTTTGATAAAGTGATATCGAAGATCGATATGTTTGGTTTTAGAATGTTGAACTGGATTGCAAGATATTGCAATTGCACTTCTGGAATCACAATATAAAGGAATGCGGCTATAGGAAAAGCCGTAGTCCTTTAATTGTGATTGCATCCATATCACCTGGGACAGACAGCTAGCGGCGGCAACATATTCTGCTTCAGCTGTTGATAGTGAGACGCAGTTTTGCTTTCTTGATGACCAGCTGACTAGCTTATCTCCCAAAAATTGAACTCCCCCAGATGTACTCTTCCTGTCCAGCATGCACCCAGCATGATCAGCATCAGAGAAGGCAGAAAGATCAAACGAGGTCTCCTTGGGATACCAAAGACCAAGATCTCTGGTGCCTTTCAGGTAACGGAAGATTCGTTTGACTGCCAGAAAGTGAGATTCTTTGGGAGCAGCCTGATACCTAGCACAGATGCATGTTGAAAACATGATGTCCGGACGACTGGCCGTTAGGTAAAGTAGTGATCCAATCATACCCCGATAGTTTGTCACATCTACCGGTTTACCATCCAGATCAGCATTTAGTTTGGCAGTCGTGGACATCGGTGTTGCGATAGGTTTACAGTCGTCCATGAGATACTTCTTCAGCAGATCAGAGATGTACTTTGATTGATTGATGAAGATGCCAGTTGGAAGTTGACGAACTTGAAGACCTAGGAAGAAGTTCATCTCACCCATCATGCTCATTTCAAAGCGTTTTACCATGAGATCGGAGAAACGTTTGCAATATTTCGGATTTGTAGACCCAAAAATAATGTCATCGACGTAGATCTGAATTAGGATGATGTCTTCACCGTGTCGTTTGATAAACAAAGTGGTATCAACTTTTCCCTTTGAAAAACCAGTTTCAACTAAGAACTGGGAAAGAACATCATACCATGCCCTAGGGGCCTGTTTCAAGCCATAGAGAGCTTTATCGAGAACATAGACATAATCTGGATGTTTGGGATTTACAAACCCTTCTGGTTGATGAACAAACACCTCCTCTTTTAGAATACCATTTAAGAATGCAGTCTTTACATCCATCTGATAGATAGTAAAGTTTTTGTGAGCTGCATATGCTAAGAAAATGCGAATGGCTTCTATGCGGGCAACAGGAGCAAATGTTTCTTCGTAGTCAATGCCTTCCTGTTGAGCGTAACCCTTAGCGACCAACCTTGCTTTGTTGCGAATGACGATTCCATTTTCATCCTTCTTGTTCTTAAAAATCCACTTAGTTCCGATGACTGATGATCCCGGGGTTTTTGGAACTAAACGCCAGACCTTTAATCTTTCGAATTGATTAATCTCTTCCTGCATCGCAATTATCCAGTCTGGATCGGAAAGCGCTTCACAGACTTTCTTCGGTTCAGTGGAGCTTAAGAATGATGCATGATGACATTCATCCGCTGAAGCCCGTCTAGTTTGGACCGAGGAGGCTGGGTTTCCGATGATTTGGTCCAAAGGATGTTCCTTTGTCCACTTCGTAGAATGAGGAAGTGGGAGTTGACCAGGGTTAACGTTGGAATTATCAGTGAAAGCAGGATGTGGTATGATTGCAGTTTCAGTATTGTGGGGATTGATCTGAGGTGGTGGATCGACTCGAGGAAGATGAAATTTAGAGAAATCAATCACCAGTGGAGCGATAATATCTGATGGAGGTGGGGGATTGACGGGTGAAGATTGAGTTCCTTGTGTCGATGTTGAAGGACCTGCACATGATGTCGGTAGTGGTGAGTGTGGAGCAGGTGAGGTAGGTGAGGGGGTCTCATTTGGGGATGGATTGTTGATTTCCGGAGTTGTGATTGATTGAGCATCTGCCGGAGGTGGGGGTGGAGGTGGGGGTGTAGGTGGGGGTGGGGGTGGGGTGGGGGTGGGTGTCTGACGTTGTGATATTCATCATAGAAGTGTTGAAATAGGATTTCAAGATCATTCAGAGAGGAGGAATGATTAGTGGAGGTTGTGGGTAGAGGTCTTTCAATGCCAGTTGAGCTGGAATCAAGCAGGAATGTTTCATCGAATGAGACATTGACGCTTTCTCTGACCATTCTTGTAGAGCGATTGTAGATTCTGAATGAGGCTGAATCCTTTGAATAGCCTACAAAGACTCCTTCCTTGGCTTTCTCTTCAAACTTGTTGAGTTTCTCGTTATCAGATAGGATGAAGCATCGACTACCAAAGATGTGAAAGAAGTTAACATTAGGTATTCGATTGTTGATTAGCTCATAAGGAGTTTTGTTGTATGTTTTGTTGATGATTGAGCGGTTCTGTGTAAAACAGGCGGTGCTGATGGCTTCTGCCCATAACGACAGAGGAAGTTTTGAAAATGAAAGCATCGTACGAGCAGCTTCCACTAAAGTGCGGTTTCGTCTTTCAACAACACCGTTCTGTTGAGGAGTTCGTGCAGCGGAAAATTGATGGGTGATGCCAGCAGATTCAAGATAAGAGTCAAGAACCCGATTCTTGAATTCAGTACCATTGTCTGTACGGATTGTTTGAACGTTTAATTCCAGGTTCACTTGAGTTTTCTTGATAAATGAGATTATGATCTCTGCGGCTTCATCCTTTGAACGAAGAAAATAGACCCATGTGTATCTGGAATAGTCATCAACAATAACCAAAACATAACGTTTTCCTGCAAGACTGTGAACGCTCATTGGACCACATAAGTCCATATGTAGGAGTTCAAGAGGTTTGGAAGTACTTGGAGCAGGTTTAGGTTTGTGAGACTTTTTGGTCATTTTCCCTTTTTCACAAGAAGAACATTTGTGATCTTTGTCAAAGGCAACATCAGGTAATCCCGACACATGACCTCCTTTTACGAGTGTGTTCATTGTTTTAAAGTTTAGATGAGACAAACGTCGATGCCATAACCATGACTCATTGGCAGTAGCTTTTGACACAAGACAGACTTCTTCGGTTGTGCTCGGGTCATTCAGATCAATAGTGAAGAGGTTTGTGTCACGAGTTCCAGTTAGAAGTTCATCCCCTTCATATGTCCGAATGGCACACTTCTTAGTGCGAAAGTTTACTTCTAGAGTCTTGTCACAGAATTTTCCGATGCTGAAGAGATTATGTGAGAGATCTTCGACAAAGGCAACATTTCTGATTATCAGGTTATGGCAGATAAGATCACCAAGTCCTAAGATGGCTGCTAAGTGATCATTCCCAAATTTGACCGTTCCTAAATATTTTTCTCTAAAGTTGGTCAGAAGATTTTTGTTTCCTGTCATGTGCCTCGAACAGCCCGAGTCGAGGTACCATAAATTCTGCATAAAACAAATAAAACATTTTAGGTACCCAATCTTGTATGGGTCCAGAGCGATTAGTGACATATGTTTTATGCAGATTGTTTGGGATGATCAAGTTAGAGCTGTTGGGAACTGCTAGGAGGCAGTTCAGTTTTGATGACCCATTTGAAAGATTTTTCAGAGGATTGAATAATCCAGTGAGATTTTTCGTTTTTAATCCAAGTGTATTTCACATGAGTAGACGTTTTAATGGATGGTTTGTCGGTTTTGGGGAGAAATGACGGTTTTGGCTTTTGTGCAACTTTTCCCTGAGGAGATGTTCGACTAGAAGAGAGGTGAGAAGCAGAAATTTGTGGCTGCTTAGACGGCTTCTTTGATTGTGCTGAGTGTAGCTTTTGAGCATTTGAGCTTTTGAGAGAAACAGAGGTTTGTGGAGTTTGAGAAGAATTCTTCTGTTGTTTGACAGTTTTCTGTTGTTTGGAAACAGTTGATGATAAGATCTTTTGAGTTGATTTCGCTGGTTTAGTGACGTATGATTTGCATTGATATGGATGGCATGTTCTGCATGTGTTTATAAGTTTACCAGATTTGTGATATACGATGTTCTTATGAATACTGCAAGGTGCATCAAGTCTTACAAAAAAACGTTTATCAGTTTGAGTTATCTGTTTCTTTGTAATTATGTCAAAAAATCTTTTTGTTCCAGATTTGTCAGTTTTAACATACACATCACCAAAATCAGGAGAGTATCGGACAGGACGATAAACAGTAGAATCATAATCAGTTTTAAAAGCTGTTAAAATAGTTTTCACACCATTAGAGTTTTTACACATGCCATGAGCTTCTTTTGGAGAAATAAAATGTCTAGAGTTATTACATTTATTTTGAACAGAAAAAGATGAAACTACAGACTTAAGTGGACTAGACTTCTTGAGTAGACTAGGCTTCTCAAGCATACTGGATCCAGTCTGAATAGACTTCTTTGACTGTTTGGCTCTGTTGACTTCTTGTTGCTTCATGGACTTCTTCCCTCTGGACTCTAATCTTCCATCTGCAAGATTCAAAGTAGGTGGATTAGAGCTTCTCTTCAAGATCGTTGGAACTGGGTTTGTCGGTGCTGGCCCTAATAGAGAGGCTTTAGAAATTTTGGAAACAGAATTGCTCGTGTTAGTTTTAAATTCTAAAATGGTGTCCTCTAAATTATGTATTTTGATTTGAAGTTTTTCCTTTTCTTTATCAAAGGCCTTGTGAGTGTCGTCAATTTCAGATTCAAGTTGAACAATTTTCTTTTCTAAAATCAACGGTGGAACATAAAGCTTTGGTTCAATTGTTTGTTTTAAAACTTCATTATCAGAAATGGAAAATTCTTCTGGAGTGACAATCGGGAAGTATTCATTGTTTTCAAATTTTGCTTTATTCTTTTCATATGTATAGTTTAATTCAGAATAGTTAAAGCTGATTTGAGTGTGTTCCTTCTTTTCTCTGTTGAACTTCTCGATATCTGCTTCCTCGTCCGGCATATGAAGAAAGCTTTGCCATATTCCCAAGTTCATGTAATCGTAATTGTATAGTGTGGGAACAACATCGGCAGCCTTTTCCAGAGGACGGGAGTTCTCAGCGCCGAGACCCACTTTTGATTTGAAAGATCTGAACTCTTTTGGTTGATTCAATTTAATTGTTTGTTCAGTGTGACCAGCTTTTACAATCGTCTGCTCCAGTTTGGAGATGTGTTCTTCAGCATTTTCTTTCTTGACAGTAAGACTGTGTATGGTTGCTGATTGTTCATCGATTTCCTTGTTAAAATTGTTTGTAATGTTTGTGATTTGTTCATTTAGTTTTTGAATTTCGTTATCAGCTGCCTTCAACTTATCTTGGTAATCCTTCATCTTGATGTCAGCAGACTTCATCCATGTTTGCTCTCGACTGAGTTGGATAGCTAAGTCATTTATCAGCTGCTTGGAGTCGTCTTTGTCATTTGATACCGTCTTCATCGTTTTTAGGTTTGATATTTCAAGATTTTTTGTATTAATTATGTGATTTAGACGATTTACCTCACTGGTGTGAGCAGCATGAAATGTTGACAACTGTTGTTGTAACTCTTGTGTTTTTTGATTTGTATTATTAATTTGATTTACTTGAGGAACAAGAGTTTCAAGTTGGCGACGAAAGGTTAAATTTTCATCTTTTAATTTTTGGATTTGTGTATTTGAAGCATTCGTTGTATTTATTTGTGTTTGTAGATCGTTTTGTAACTCAGTAATTTGAAATTGAAAAGTTGATTTTGATGTAGACAACTGATTTTCTAATTCCTTGTTTACTTGAGTTATTTGAAGAGAAACTTGACTTAATTCACTCAAATCATTTAAGAGTTGATCTTTTTCAGATTCCAAATCAGTTATTTGTTTTGTCAAGTGTGATTTCTCATCAATTTTAGTAAAGAGTTTTTCATTAAACAAGGAATTTTCTGATTCATCAGTGTCTGAATCAGTTAATAAAGAGTTAACGGAAGAAGAGTGTACCTCATTTTCGTCATTCTCAGGAATGCCCAGTTCAGCTCTGAGTTCGTTAGATCTCGCCATGAGAGCCAGGCTTGCTGTGCATTCCTCTTCCTCTTGATCATCGGAGTCCTCTAACCACTGTAGATCCTCAGCCAGTAGAACTTTCCCATTTTCAACTTGTTTGGCCATGAGCATTTTCCGTTTAAAGTATTCTGAGTCCTTCACCTTTGGCTTCTGGCATTCTTTGGCAAAATGGCCCGTCAGACCACAATTGTAACATTTCTTAGGTGGCTCAGTGGAGGATGATGAGGATTTGTTGTTCGGAGTTTGAGAAGAGGAATTGAATTTGAAATTTGAAGATGATCTAAGGTTGTTGTTGGTTGGTTTCTTATAGTACTTTTTGTTATAGGAGGAAATGAGAGCCAAGGCTTGACGAACTGAGTCGATTTCATCTTGTGTCCCCGCTGGGATCAGAGTTTCTGGTTCTTCATTTACCACCTCTTTTGTTTGTGCAGCAACCATTGCTTCGTTGATACCTTTGTTAAGAGCCAGATTTTGTTTGGTCAGCATTGCCAAGGTGTCTGTCATATCTTGCCTGTTTTTGACGATTCCTTTCACCATAGGCTCGTTTTGATGTAGGTACTCATATAGTTCATGAATATCTATGGAGCTCAAATCCTTGTGCTGCATTGCACTATTTCCAAACATCTCCCACTCCGGTAGTAGGGATTGGATGAATTTGATGTTGATCTCAAGCTTCCCTTTGATGAGGTTGTTCTTTCGGAGATCGTTGAGCATGTTGCAGAATCTAAGATACGTTTGCTCTAGTTCTTCCATTGGGGTAGCTTTGAATTGACCATAGGTGTTTAAGGTTGAAACCATCTTTGCTTTATTACCCAGGTCGGTACCCTCCATTTGCTTTTGAATCTCATCCCAAAGCTCCTTCCCCGTGCTGAAGCTATCAAGGCTGCTGTAAATTTCATTCGTTATGCCTTGTAGCATGTAGGAGTGTGCGAACACATCCGCCCTAGCCCTATCCTTTTGCTCTTGAGTGTATTCCGCCGGGGGAATTTCGATTACACCTCCAGGGATTGCTGGTTCGGTGTTTGGGGCTGGAGCCACAGCACGATAGAACTTTGCGGGTCCGGTTGTAAGGGATTCAAGGATATATGGACCAGCTGGTTGGCTCAGGATGAAATGGAGAAACCGTTTCTTCCATTGACCGTATTCTCCTCGGTAGAGAACAGGTGGTTTCGTGTCTGATCCAATGGACAAGGCGTCCTTGGAAGTCATATCTTGTTGGAAGAAAGAACGATCGAACAAAAAAATTTAAATTTAGAAAAGAAGTTCGGGCCGAACTTGTAAAAGAAGTTCGGGCCGAGGTGTTGAAAGAAGTTCGGGTCTGGTAGGGTGTGAAGTTCGAGCCGAAGTAGGGGTAAAGTTCGGGCCGAAGTTGCGTTGTAGTTCGGGCCGAAGTTGGGTCAAAGTTCGGGCCGAAGTTGAGAAGTAGTTCGGGCCGAAGTGAGTATTGAAGTTCGAGCCGAAGTTTATGTTGAAGTTCGAGCCGAAGTTGATTATGATGTTCGGGCCGAACTTGTTACTGTTCTCGGGCCGAACAGTTTCTTGCGCAGAACAGTGACGAACAGTCTATCGAAAACCCACTAATTTGATCCTAAAATGCTCGTTTCTTACCCAAATCCTTTGATTTCAATCACAAACTGACCCAAATACTATTTCCTTCAATCCATTTCAACTATATCACTCAAAAACAGCCTAGATCTATTCGAAAATTTGAATTTAAAGGGTTTTTGAAGCTTTAATGGTTTTTCCTAAAACTCTTAATTCGTCATCAGTATGGATTAGATTCAATCCTAGCTTGATTCTAAGCTTAATATAACAATAAAAGGAAGCTATTCAATCCATAATAACAAGAAATAGTACCTTAAATCTGATTTTTGATCTTAAACCCACTTTTTCTTCAAAAACCTTCAAAAACCCACTGATTCTTCTGATTTTAACACCAATTGATGGATTTGGATCGTTTTCAAGATGAAATTATGCTCTGATACCAATTGAAAAGCATAGATTCATATATTCAATCCATTTGGTGAGGTTAGATGATGATTTTGGCTAGAAAAGTGATAAGAACAATTAGGGTTTTAGAGAGAGAAAGTTAGAGAGATGGTAGAGAGAACAATTGCTGAAAGTTAACTTGATTAATTGTGCAAGAGTTGAAGAATTGAGCCTTACATCTTGGTATTTATACCATGGCTCAATTCTTGGTTAGTTAGGACCATTTTGGTAATAAAACCTAACTTCTATACAATGTTACACTATTACCCCCTAGACTAACTATTACAACATATCTAGTACCTAACATATACATATATCATATTGTCTATGATATGATATGATATATAAAGTTTCACCTCTACAAATCCACTAACAACATTTACCCGGCCCACATTTTCTGTGGACAGTAAATTCATACGTCTACAACTTCACCTAACAACAAATGACAGTTAACAGATATCATGCATGTTCTAATAACTGAACCCTACCGCTCATAACCGAATCGAACCGAGATATGACTTCAGCCAAACCGATGACGTTTTGGGGCAGACCGAGAACCACAATTTATTGGTTTTATAAAACTTTTTTAAGGGTTTTTTTTCAATTTTGGACCTAACCGAAATGGTATAGCTCGTTTCAGTATGTTTCGACTGTTTTATCCGGTTCTCGCTCCAATTTGCACAAACTACACGTACCCTCATATAACACTAAACCAAAAGTATCACAAATGCTACCAAAGGGTATGCGACTATCATTTTCAATTTAATTAAACCAAATTATTTGTGAAATGACTATTGTGAAAGCCTCAGTTTCACGTGATATATTGAGGAACTCACGAGAAAACGACGATTTTCCAACACAGTCTTCATTTTCTCTCAAAGTTTAGCTGCGTAGTTAACAAAAAGGGTAAATATATTTCACTTTAGTTTTTTAAACTACAAAATTACCTAACAAGGATTTCACGTTCATTCGTTGTAGTTTTTTTTATCTATTTTCCTTTTCAGAGATAGAAAACTCGTTTTCTAAGCTGAAAAACAAACACGTTTGAACACTTTGTAAAACAATTTAGTAATTTTCTAGAGATAGAAAAACACCTTCCATATTCTAGAGAAATGGAGATCGGAAAATTGGAGAAATTTTCTACAATTAAACAAGCTACAAAATCTTGGGTCTGTCACACATCCGTTGCTATAAATAAAAACTGTATCACATCTAACATCATCTTGTAAAATCAGAATCTAAATTCTAATGCCATGGATTTTCTTCAACATTCCACTTGGAGTAAGCGAGCTCGTTTTCTACAAGATATTATAAAAAACAAAAAAAAACATTTCAGTAAAAAAAAACAAAATATAAAACATAAAAATAGAAAAATATTATATAGATATTGTACCGATTTAGACTTCTTTGTCTTCCCGCGAATTCTGTTGAGGTTTTAATTTGTAAATCCGAACCATCCAATGGTGAGTTGTGAACACCTGCATACAATAACAAGTAACAACATGAAAGTTCAAAACCAAACTTTATTTATTTATTTATTTTGGCCATATTTGTCGACTTACCTCCTCGAAATGAGTTAACTTAAAGTATTTCTTTCCAATTTCAGTCCTCCTTACTCTATCATATCCCTTACCGCCATCTGTCTCCACAAACCTAAAAACAACTCAAGTAAGAAACTTGCAATACGTATACGTATATGATATGTATACATGAACCGTGTGTATACATCTTACCTGAAATAGGATAGTTTGTACATTAGACTGTTGAGCATGGTTGGAGTAGCTTGAGAGTCGATTCGGTACTGACCATCTCTCTATACAACACAAAATTAGTTAAATAGCTATAATTTATTAATGACAGCCGACTGTCTTTAAATGCATAAAAAATTGTACACTAGGAGTGATTCCTAAAATACAGCAAGTTCTTATGTCATCTTATTGACAACTCTAAGGGTTGTCATTATCATTTCTCAATTTATATATAACTACTAAATGTAAATATAAGATGAAATACTATACTTACCAGATAACCAGGTTCTTTGATATGAGGAAAGACACCAACTCCGATACGCACCATCCATAAAAATTTATTTATGTCATCACTAGGGTACCCCACAAGACCTGAAACATGAGAATTTTAAGGATTCGAGTTTTTAAGTTTATATAAAAATTTAAAAAAAAAAACTAAGCGAAAAAAATTAAACCAACCACCAAATACAACAAGCACGTATTTGACACCTAAAGAGTTGAAAATTTCCCAAGCAGCTTTTTCGGGTAATGACATGGTGGTAGCAATATGTGTGTTGTTATCAACAATGACAGTACGGTTAGCCATTGCGGTTGTTTGGTAACCATAGTCCCACCATGATGCAACCTGAATGTATCAATTTAATTTGTTAATTAAAATTATATGTAAATGTAAAATTTTATAAAAAACTTACTTTATCATCTACTTGAGTGTTATGGCTTGACCATGCATAGGCTTCTCTGAAATCATCAAATACATGAAGTCCATCATGTGAATGGGATGTAAGCACAATTGAAGGAGCTGAATATGCTTCAGCAGCAGCCCAGACACTGTGGACCTGTGAGGGCAAATTAGTAATTTACTAATCACATCAATTGCATATAGAGATAGAAGGATGTAAGTATGCTTACCACATAAAAAGGACCCAACAATACAGTTAAAAGAAGAGCAAAAATAGATGCCTCAACTGGCAAAACCAGGGGTCTCATTTCGGTTTTGGATTTGATAGACGGCTTTTCGATAATTTCCTTTTCTTTTTTCTTATTTTTACGGGAAGGCCGTTCCTTTAATAAGTCTTCTCTTTTTTCGGTTTTCAACACTTCATTTTGTGTGGAAGCAATATTACCAGGTACAACATCACCTTCCTGGAAATTTTAAAATATATACGTAAATTTGTCATAGAATAAGGTAAACAGAGATTCCAACTTTGTGCCCCTAAATTGATCAAAATCAAACTTTCACTTATATAATTTGCCAAAAACTAAACTTTCATTCCTAAATTTGCCAAAAACTAAAATTTTACTCATAAATTCCACTTGTATATTTTTCAAAAATTAAACTCACTCCTAAATTGTCAAAAATTAAGCTCACTCCTTTTTTTATGAGCGACAGTTATTCTTGCCCGCCATGTTATAAAAGTTGGTATTTTTAGTGGTGAGTGTGAAAAAAGAAATCTTAATTCAGAAATTCTACATGTCATGAACATGTGCAATTACATAAAATACTTACATCAGTCTGCAGAGTCTCAGAAAGGCTAGAAATGTAGAATTTTATAGATCTTGTAAATACATCAAAAGCTTCAGAAAGAGCAATTCCAGACATTATGCATGCGGCTGGAGCAAGCACAAGCATTAACCGTACATGTTATAGAATTATACATAAATAATAATATAAATAATGAGAGTATAAACTATAAAGTAATAGGTGAAAATATTTGTGCAGTTAATACTTACCATAACACCAGAAAAATATACTGACATTACTAGGTACAGGATTACAAAGGAGCTTGCATCAGATAGTGGCGCAAAACATGCCTGAGAAATCAAATTATAAAAAAATAGATTAGAAATCAGAACCAACATAATTTCAAGAACATAAATTCAGATGTATATTTGTGAACTTACAATAATTCCAGCTGGACCTAAGAATGCTAAAACATTAAGATCCATAAAGTAAGATGGCCATGTAGGAGGTTGATGTTAACTAACACTTGCAATTATCGGTATGTATTTGCTTGCATAAGTTCTGAAACAATAATTTAAAAATATATAAAAATTTCAATGAAAAAACTCTTTTGAAAAGAAGAATATTGTATATAAGAAACTTACGGATCAAGAAGACTTAAACTTCTTCCACTCCATCCTTTTGTAGGACTAGATGCAACTACTGCTACAAGTACTGCTATTACAGCACAACCCTGAATGATGAAATAAATACATATATAATAAAATTAATATGTTGAATCGTTTTCATAATTTCGAATATATGAGCCAAACTTACAGGCCAACAGATACCACATGAGTAGCAGCTACTCTAAACATCTTTGGAGACAGAATTCCTTTGATATAATATGCTAGACCAACCACATGGATAACAATGAAAACCTATTTATATTAACATAAAAATTGAGTTTCAAAACCAATGTTGCATTTAATATCTAGCATTTATTCACCATTCAATTTAATTCTAATTTTAAATACCCAAGATGCTATTTTCATTTAACCAAAAAACAATACATGCAAAAATGGCTTTATTACAGTCCTTTCAGTTCTAATTTTAATTATCCAATAAAAAAATGAATAAATGCAAAGCTGTGTTGAAAATCCAGCCCTTTCAGTGACCAAGAAAAACTGTTTCGACAGCCTTTATTCTAGCTCTTACAGTGCCCAGAATACAGTTAAAACTGTTTCGGCATCCTTTATTCCACCCCTTTCAAACAAATTTTCTATCTATAAATACTAATTAATTACTCCCTCCGTCCCATTTTAAATGTCCAGTATACTATTTTAGTTTGTCCCACAAAAAGTGTCATTTCCTAAATTTCAACCAATCAAAAAACATTTAAGTGGGAAAGAGAAAATTTGATTGGTGACATTATATAATTAATGCACTTTTCTTAAACTGTGTACTTTTTTGTAGTGAACAATTAAAGTGGGACGGAGGGAGTACAATAACTAAATGACATTTAAACAACAAAAAGCTGCCTTCATTTCAGCCGTTTGAGAAGCTGAAAAACTTCTCAATTAACTGTTCCAGCATGCTGATACGTTCCTATTCCTAAATAATAGAGATAACTATTATTTAAATATTAGGTATTATCTATTAATTTAGGAGATATTATTTTATTTAGTTTTCCTTTTACGTTTTGATTAGGGTTTGGGCCGAATCCTATTAATAAGGTTCGGCCGTCTTCTTTGAGGGAGGGGAGAATTCAGAAATTTAGTCGTTTATTGTTTGTTCGTCTTTTATTGTTTTGTTTAGGGAGATACCTGGATCTCTATTACCAGGATTATCAATAAATCATTCGATTCGTTTGGTCTTATTTACCAGTTCGTATCATCTTATTTACCGGTTCGTATCACATGCATTTCATGGCCTGCAATTATATAAAGACGGTTAAGTAACCCTTGCTATAGTTCCCATCGTTTGCTACTACAACAATATGGAGAAATCAGCAAAAAAGGTGTAAACTTTTTAAATTTTTAAACCCGTTGAAGTTTAAGCCCAATTATGTTTTTTGTTATGCTAATATAAGTATGAGAAATGATATTTAGTCCTACCATTTAGACCTACTCATAGGCCTACCCGCTTAATACGATGACATGTGGATTCCACTAATTATCTCTCATAATATTATCCTTTGATTTTGACACGCGTCTTCATTTAATGAGTAGGCCTATGAGTAGATCTAAATGGTAGGCTTAAATACCATTACTCTATAAGTATTTATGTTTTCTTACTTTATATTCTGCTCCGATACATTTTACATTGTTCATACTTTGTAGTGCATACTAATAACTCATCGTGAGCAAAGCCCATGCATCGCACGGGCCATGCTGCCTCGTAATAAATTATTATAGAGTATGTGTAATTATTACTTGATACTTGATATATGTAAGTAACGTATCTATGTGTAATTTGTGGGACTCACCAAAAATGATGCAAAATGTTTTGATGTCATGACTGCTTTAAAATCAACAATAGGCACCAATGCTGCTAATAATGTTCCTAAAACAACCTGCACAACGACAAAGAGTACAAGAAATTAACAACTTTTTTTCAAAAAAACGATAATCTTGTATTTTCTTTTATATTTAAAATAAAAGTATACTTACGAGTGGAGCGTATGCAATGTATAACCGAGATGAATATCGACCAGTTCCAGTACAAAGAAGAACATGCATTGGTATGAGATTGATGATAAATGTGTATCCTCCCCAAGAGCAAACCTATATGAATAAGAGTTTCATATTAGGAATATACAATATATAGATAAAAAAGATATTTCAGACAAGTTTTAGGCTACCATGTAGAAATATGAAATGGAATTTAGTGTTGGGTAGAAGAGGGATCCTGTGTTCAAAGTCTGCATATTAAGTTATGAATTTCAGACAATAGGTTAACATTTAACCTACAGTTATAGTTTTATAGATCACTGTTAAATGTACAAATATATAAGATTTAATATGAAGGGATTTGTATCAATTTCAAACCTTGATGTAGAGATAGAATGTGAAGATTAAAGCAAAGATAGCTACTGCTTCATTGTCATAACTCCCAGCTGCTACTGATCTAGATATATAGGATGGCACCTAAAATGATCATTTTGAAAACACAGAAAAAGAGAATATATGAAATTCCGGGAATTTTTGGCTCAAAATTCTCTGCAAGTCAGTACGATCTAGAAAATTACAAGTACCCGTTACATAATTACCATGGCCAGAAGAACTGCAGCAGTCAGTCCAGCACCTGTTCCCTTAACTTCCTATACAAAACCAATTAAACAAGATTGAGGGATTTCGGTAACGTTTTATAATAAGGTTGAATCTAAAACTATTTATTACAGCAGAGAAAACAAACTAATAATCAGATAAATGACAAACCTTAGTCAGGAGATATGTTGCCCATGCAGCAAAGGCAGAGAAAACAGGAGCAGTAAATACACACACAGTTTCCACAGATAAAGGAATATTCAATGATTGAAGCACCCTGAAATCACAAATTGTTACTTATATTAACTAAAAATAGTGTCATTAATGGTACCGAGTTGAAAGGATCAGATCATTAAAAAAAAAGTTTCTCCAATACATACTTCCATATACTTCCAGCTGTCAAAATCAACCCCGGGTAAACGGTTCCACCAATAACTCGTCCAAGAGAATACCTTAAGATAAGTAAGAGATATTTTGTCAAGTAAACTTTTTAAATAATCATAAAAAAATAAACTTATCCGCATACCAGGTACGGTCATCAGACCAATTCCAGAAGTCATATATCCCGTTCTTTGTGAGGAACTGCAACCAAAAGAGAAACATAAGCAATAGATAGAAGATATGTATCATAAACACAAGAATAAGGGATATGATTGGAAAATTTGCAGCTCCTGAAGTTTATGTCCATCATGAAGTAAAAGGGACATGTAAGTCTGGAAAAGAGAAGTATTGAATTGTTGTTATGCCAGATTCAAAATAATGAGCTTAAAATCAATATTCAGTAACTCACGACATGCATATGCTTCCATAAGTAGTGCAAAGATCATGCAAGTGATGATCCCTTATAATTAGATGTTCAGACTTCAGTGATCATTCTACTTTTAGAATTACATAAATGATTATGAAAGTCAAGAACTACGCATGGAAAAAGAATTTCAAAGCAGACATTGTAATTCATGTTCTCCCTTAACTAGCAAAATAACAGCACTGATAGCTACAATCTAAAAAAATGAAACCACTGCCCTAACATCCTTCATTTTAAGATTCACAGAGTTTTATGCTCAAACGCCTATGAATTGTACCAAACTAACAACAAATAAAGCCAAAACCTGAAGAAATATAATCAATTTACAAAAAAGTAAAAGCTAAACCTGAGTGACTCTGTAATTGAAATAAGGATCGAACTCATGAATAACACTTTCATACTTGATAACCTGCAACAGAAACATATAAAAAACGATCCGTACAATAAAATCACATTGGATGCACACATCCGTATCAATTACGATTTAGATCCACTGAATTTACCGAGAAGAGACGGATAGAGAATGCAAGTACTCCGATTAACACTAGAATGAAAAATGCGAGAACATTTCCGAAAGCGAATCGTAGAGTCGATGCCGGCGGCGTTAGCTTGGTAATGATATCTACGGGGACCGCCATTAACAGCGTCTAAGACCTTTGTTATGGTTAAATAATAATACAAGGGCTGTTCGGTAACTTTTGTATAAGTCATGGACTTAAGTGAAATGTTTGTAATTTCTGTTAAGTGTTGTTAAGTCAGTTAACCATAGTTAGAAGTTTGTTAGTGGTTAACTGTATAAATAAGTGAGTTTACTCTCACTTACGTTTATCTTGGATCAATTGTAATTGTGTTTGTATTGCTTGTGCAATAGAAAGTTGTACATCAGGCTGTTCTTGTTGTACTTTTGTGATTGATAAACTTTGTGGTTTATCAAGTGGTATCAGAGCATTCGAACTCGCACCTGTGAGCTACTCTTGGAGTATTCACAAATCACAACCAATGGAGAGAAACGAAACATTGGAGCAGAGAATCAATTCGCAGGAATCGTCGATTCGTGATTTGCAATCGAATTTTTCCGAATTTAGAGCCGGCGTTTTAAGGATTGAGGAATTCATGAAGGAATCAACATCAAAACTGCATAAATACATTGAAGAAGATATTACAGCGAATATGAGAATTTTAATTGTTGATTACAAATCGAGAATGAAGATGCCGATGAATGGAGAGCCTTCATACTCCAACGTGTATGATGTTGACGAGCAGAATCATGTTGATAATCTTAAACAGCCTTATAGATTGTGAATCGGGTGACAAAACTTGAGTTTCCAGCATTTGATGGAGAAAACTTCAAGGATTGGTTTTATAAGTGTCAGCAATTCTTCGATTTGGATGAAACACCTGAAGAAATGAAAATTCGATTAGTTGCAATTCACCTGAAAAGCAGAGCACTCCAATGGCATCAGGCTTATATGTCTGATCTGAAAGGCAAATCAGTGCAATGGAAGGTTTACATCGCTGATCTACGTGAACAATTTGTTGAAGGTATTGGCTCGAATCCTATGATTGAATTACGTAACCTAAAAATGACTACTACAATTGATGATTACAACTCGAATTTCAATATATTGAGGAATCAATTAGAAATACCGAGTGAATTACTCTTAGATCTATATTTCGGAGGTTTGCCAAATGAAATCTTACATACGGTTCAATTGCTTGAACCTAAGAGTATCAATCAGGCGATGAAATTTGCTAGGTTACAGGAGGGAGCGTATTATGATCTTTGGGGATTGGAAGTTCCTAAAAGTATTTCATCAATACAAGCCACTAATACATATGATTTATCCTCTGATACAAGGAAAATTACTACATCACCTGATCCAATCACAGTTCCATCTCCACGATTTTTACCTACTTTGTCACCTTCAAATGCTAAAACCTATTCCTCATCCTACAAAAAACCGACTACCACTTTATCTTCAATTCCTAAATCTGTTATGAAAGCCACTACTGGAGGCAATGTTAATGCCTCTAAATCAACTCCAGTTAGACAATTGTCTAAGCAGGAATATGAAGAGAAAAGGAAAAATAATCAGTGTTTTTTCTGCACTGAAAAGTACACTCCTGGTCATAAATGTCCATCGAGATTATACATGATTTTGTGTCCGGATGAAGAAATCCTTAATACTGCATCTGATTTCACAGTCCAAAGTAATACAAATGATGATGATAGTACAATTTCCTTGTCCATACATGCATTGTTAGGGGCTGCAGGGCAACATACCTTACAGTTTCAAGGTATGGTAAAAAAACAGTCACTGAATATGTTGGTTGATAGTGGCAGTACTCACAATTTCGTAGATATTACGATTGCTAAGAAGTTGGGATTAAAATTAAAGTCTGTCCCAACTAGACATGTATCAGTAGCTAATGGAGTTCAATTGCCTATCCAGTTCATGGTTAAACAACTCAGTTGGAAAATTCATGGTATCCAGTTTACTGATGATTTTTTCATCATGCCAATTGGAGGATACAACATGGTATTAGGCATTAAGTGGCTGTCCTCATTGGGCCGAGTGACATTTGATTTTAAGCAGCTGTCTATGGAATTCACTTGGTTAAATCACTTGTTGAAATTCCAAGGCTGTAAAGCATATCCTGTTGAATGCCATAACACAAAAAAGTTATCACCAGATGGATCTTTCTCGAATGCATATTTGGTGGAATGTGTAAATCATGACTTACAATTATGTTCTATTAAGCTGGAACTGCAGTCATGGTTGGAAACTGAACCTGAAAATAAGCTGGAATTACAGCAGCTTCTAGAATCTTTTGCGGATTTATTCGCAAAACCCACTCAGTTACCTCCCAATAGGGATCTGGATCATGGAATTACATTAAAAGAAGGGTCCAATCCAGTGAATTTGAAGGCTTACCGCTATGGCAAATTGCAAAAAACAATTATTGAAGAACTAGTTCAAGAAATGTTGGATTTTGGTATCATTCGGCCGAGTCAAAGCGAATATTCTTCACCAGTGGTATTAGTTAAAAAGAAGGATGGTAATTGGCGGTTCTGTGTTGATTATAGACGCTTGAATAACATAACTATAAAGAACCAATTTCCAATTCCCATTGTTGAAGAATTGTTAGACAAGCTACAAGGTTTTGTTTTCTTTTCCAAATTGGATTTACGAAGTGGTTACCATCAGGTTAGAATGCGAACCTCAGATATAGCCAAGACTGCATTTCGTACTCATGATGGATTATACGAATTCGTAGTCATGCCTTTTGGGCTTTCAAACGCACCTGCAACGTTTCAAAATCTGATGAACTCGATTTTTAAGGATTATTTGCGGAAATTTATCCTTGTTTTCTTTGATGATGTACAGATTTATAGTAGTTCTTGGGAATTACATTTAAGTCACTTACATACGGTGCTGTCCTTATTCAGAAAACATTCATTGTTTGCTAAGTTGTCCAAATGCACATTTGCAAGCCAGCAGGTGGATTATTTAGGGCATCGTATCAATAAAGATGGGGTCATGGTGGATCCGGATAAAATCAGTGACATGATGAATTGGGCAATTCCTAATTCAATTAAGGAATTAAGAGGCTTTCTGGGATTAACAGGATATTACAGACGGTTTGTCCAAAACTATGGAAAAATCGCTAAACCATTAACTGAGTTACTCAAGAAAGGCTCTTTTAACTGGTCTAAGGCTGCAACTATTGCTTTTGATGCTTTAAAAACTGCTATGTCGTCAACGCCAGTTTTGGCTCTTCCGAATTTCAACGAACCATTTCTAATCGAAACAGATGCTTCGGGATTGGGGATTGGTGTGGTATTGTCACAAAACAAGCATCCAATTGCATATTTTAGTCGTGCATTGGGTCCTCGTCACTTGCAGCTATCTACTTATGAGCGGGAATTGATCGCTATTGTTGCTGCAATACAGAAATGGAAGAGCTATTTGATGGGAAAACCATTTATTATTAAAACAGATCATCAAGCACTTAAGCACATTTTAGAACAAAAAGAGTGCAACCCTACGTTACAGAAATGGTTAACTAAGTTGATCGGATTACAATTTACAGTCCAATACCAACCTGGTAAAGATAACCCGGTGGCAGATGCATTATCTCGAAAGGCTGCTCATTCCACTTGTTGGGCAATTTCGGTTATTTCATCTGATTGGGGGTCTAAAATAGCAGCAAGTGTATTAACATATGGCAAACTGCAAGCCTTAATTGACACCCTAAAACAGGAGTCGACATATTCCTCTAAATTTGTTTGGAAGGATAATATTTTATTCAGGAATGATAAGGTAGTAGTTGGTGATGATGTGCAGCTTAAAACAGAGTTATTGAAACACTTTCATGAAAGTGCTATGGGTGGCCATTCGGGGGTTCATGCTACTTATCAACGCATGTCATCAGTTCTCTATTGGAAAGGTCTTCAAGCCTCTGTCCGAAACTTTATTCGAGATTGCCTCATTTGTCAAAAATGTAAATATGACAATGCAGCCTCTCCATGGTTATTACAACCGCTGGAAATTCCTGATAAATTTTGGTCCATAATCTCTATGGATTTCATAACAGGATTACCTAAATCCCATGGGTTATCGGTTATTTTTGTAGTCGTGGATAAACTTAGTAAGTTTGCACATTTTATGCCATTGAAGCATCCGTATACTGCTTCAACATTAGCTGCTGTGTTTATGAATCGGGTTTCATCCTTATACGGTATGCCCGATAAAATCATCTCAGACAGAGACCCGGTATTTTTGAGCAATTTTTGGAAATCTCTTTTCCAGGCGCATAAAACACAATTGGCATTTTCTAGTGCTTATCATCCTCAGTCGGACGGACAAACTGAAGTTGTTAATCGTTGCTTAGAATCCTATTTGAGGTGTTTTACATTTGATGTTCCCTCTACTTGGTCATCATGGTTGCCTTTGGCTCAATTGTGGTACAATTCTTCATACCACTCGTCCTTGGGTATGTCTCCTTATCAGGCATTATTCAATCAAAGTCCCCCTTCATATGTGCATTATCACCCTAAAGACTCTGTGAATCACTCAGTTGATGCCACCTTACGTGATAGGGAAGCTCATGTTCAGCTCCTGAAAGATCATTTGTTTGCAGCCCAAAATCGGATGAAAGTGCAAGCAGATAAACACCGAAGTGAGCGTTCTGTTGTGGTAGGGGATTGGGTATTGCTGAAATTGCAACCTTATCGGCAATATTCAGTGAATCATAAGGTTTTCCACAAACTTGCAGCCAAATATTATGGACCTTTTGAGATACTCGAACGAATTGGAGTTGTAGCATACAGATTGGCATTGCCTCCAGGTTCCAAAATCCACGATGTCTTTCATGTTTCCCTTTTGAAGAAAAATTCGGGAAATCATACAGTTGTTACTGCATTACCACCAATTTCTGAGGATGTGTAACACCGCATTTTTTTTTTGAAAGGCAATTAAGTATTAGTCTAAGTACGGAAGCATCTAGTTAGTTAGGTTTACAAAACGTGGTCCCACAAAATATTACAACCAAAGTTAGTTAAAAAGACGGTATTACTAAACACGGCTCATTTTACAAAACATATAATTTAAGCGTGGTCAAACTTCCCGTCCAAGCCCGACCCGTTCAAGCCATCCAACCTGAAATGTGTCAATAAGGGAGGGATTAGCACAAAAGCTAAGTGAATGAATTTCTAACACTACCAACTACACTAAACACTTAAACACGGAAGTTAAAGAACATCTCCGGTTAGGTAATCACTTGTTTGAGAGGATCGGCGGCTTTGCGGGCCTTAAACCATGGTCGGCCAAAACCACGGTAACCGATAGCGTTTTGTATCCAACACCCGGGCAACTCCCTCCCCTTAACCATGTAACGCATACAGGTAAGGTCGGATACCCTATTAGTCGATACACTGTGCCCAGCCGTTATCCATCCGACACTGACCTCATCCCGATTGTGCACATAGTCATGTATGGTATTCCCTAACACTAGGCATACATAACAAATAGACTAGCTACGAAGAAACACCGCGAAAAATCGTCACGACAGAGTTCCCAATCGCGAACTCTAGTTCGCGATCGCGAACTAGTGTTCGCGTCGGGAACCCTGATCGCGAACTAGTTCGCGAGCATCAACCCAACTCCCTGGACATGCTTCGCGTTCGCGAAGTGGAGTTCGCGACGCGAACTCCCCCCGTCTGGTAATTTCCTGCACTTTCCAATTAAGCCAATTCCAAACCAAACCAATAATCGAAAACCCGAGTTGTAGGTTGAATCCACTCACCTTTTCAACCTTCGATTCCTTAACTCAGTGAGCTAGTATCACTGAGTCTCCTTCCCGGTTCCTGTAACAAGTATACCGAGTTAGTGATAATCCACCGAATTGTCAAAATCATCAATTTCAACAACTAACCACACAAGACTCATAAAATGCACATTTTCCAACTAGCACAATTCCTTCATCAATACTATTGACCATTATGACCATTTAGCAAGTATTCACAACTAGTTGACCCAAACAGGCCAAAAACCCGAATATGGCTATGGCACTTCCAAGTCTCCATTAACTAGCACATATTCCCTAGTCTAGCAAGACATAATCATTTAACAATTCTTCAAGTCCATGATTGTCACAATCTCAAGTATTTACTTACAAAATCACTGGTTCAACAATTTTGACCCAAACATCCAAACATTAGCTAGATTACTTCACCAATTTATCAATGCTAGGTTTTTTTAACATCCATAACTTAACAAACATGTTTTCTTAACCTAACAAACAATTCCATCCATTCAAATATCAAGGATTCCAAGATTTGTCAAAACCCACCTTTAACATCCACCATTAATGGAGGTTGAAGGTGATTTCCACCAAAACTTGTTTCCTTCCAACAAATAAACATACAAATGGTGTAAAAGCTTGCATAAACATAAACTACAACATCCATAACAAGATTCACCAACAAATCAACAAGTTACATAAACCCTAGTTCAAGTTCTAGCTCAAGAACACCAAGAACAAGCAAGAGAAAAGATGTAACTTACTTCTAGACTTCTTCTACACCCACACTAGTAAGAAATTCGGATTCTACCCAAGGATTTAACCACCAAAAGCTCAAGAACAAGAAGATGGCTAAAAGAGGGAGCAAGCAATGGAATAGTTGAAGTGTTTTAGGATAATGTTTTGAATGAGAAGGAAAGAAGGGAAAGAGAGGGTGTCCCCTCTCTCTCGACACCGGCCAAGCCAAGAGGGGGGCCCCACTTGGCTTTTTCCATCACTTTTCACTTTTCAGTATATGTCTGAAAAGTCCCTTTCGTAATTAATTTATTTAAAATAGCAAACGGACTCCAATTTTAAAAATGAAAGCATTTCTGGAGACGATATCGAACAAGGAATCCAAAGATATCAAAATCACGTTTTCATTCCAAATATAACACAAGTCGGGTATTTTAACCCCTTGGTTAAAATACCGCAAAAGACAGCAGGCTAATTAAATTAACTAAGCATTTAATCAGATAATCATTTAATAAGATACCTTAAGGTCAATAAACTACTAGGCCGGGTTTTGGGATGTTACAGGATGGTACTTTCAAACCCATTCCGTTGAAGGTGCTTGATAAACGGATGGTTAAGAAACGTAATACCGCTGTGCCGGAGGTCTTGATCCAATGGTCCAATACGGACATTGAAGATAGCACATGGGAGGAAGTCTCTCAGTTGATGACCAAATTTCCTTCGTTCGATGTTTGGGGTTCTTATGAGCCTTGAGGACAAGTCTCAGTTGATGAGGAGGGTATTGTTATGGTTAAATAATAATACAAGGGCTGTTCGGTAACTTTTGTATAAGTCATGGACTTAAGTGAAATGTTTGTAATTTCTGTTAAGTGTTGTTAAGTCAGTTAACCATAGTTAGAAGTTTGTTAGTGGTTAACTGTATAAATAAGTGAGTTTACTCTCACTTACGTTTATCTTGGATCAATTGTAATTGTGTTTGTATTGCTTGTGCAATAGAAAGTTGTACATCAAGCTGTTCCTGTTGTACTTTTGTGATTGATAAACTTTGTGGTTTATCAACCTTCTTGTGTGTGTGGTTTTCTGAGAGTGCGAGAGATCTCGAGTCAATCGAGCGTACAAAGAAGACGACTTTTGGCTGCACACACAGAGCTGAAGGTCTTTTTTACCGATTTACCCTTGATGTACAGACAGATGTGCGTGATTGGACGAGCCAAAGTTTAGTACATGTGTAAGAAGACTGCCAACGGTGGCGTCCTCCACCCGTCGTAGGCACGTCGAGCCTCGACGCCGTTGGCACGGAGCCGTCTTGGCTCAGGTCGGTGGGATGGCGTCGTGGTGGAGACGGAGAGAAGGGGGGGGGGGGGGCGTCGTGGGAGCCGGAAGAGAGAGGGGGGAAGAGAGAGAGGGAAGAGAGAGAGGAAGAGGGTGTTGGGAGTTGAACATCATGCTTTAAAAACTTGTATCATTGTCCTATTTTTAATATAAAATAAGTTTTTCTCTTTATTTTTTTTATTATTATAATGTTTTTATTTTTATTATAATTGTAATGTTTTTTTATTATAATGTAGTGGTTTTTTTTTTAATTAAAAATGATGATGTGGAAAAGATGGGTTTAGTGATGTGTTAGCGATGGGTTATGGTTGGCACGACCGTGTCAGTAGCGTGTCGGTAAGGATGTGATGATGTGACGCTACTGACGGGTTTAGTGACGTGCCACTGTTAGGAGAGGCCTAATGGACTTATTGGTCATACTACGTGAATTTCCACCAAGAGTAAAATCCCCTTGCAATGCATCTCCCTCTTAAAAATAACCCTAAGATCGGTTAATGACAATAAGTGAAGTTTTATAACTGGTTATAAACCTATTGTTAGTGATAGGTACGGTTTGACCGGACCGAAGCCAAACAAATTGAAAATTAAAATTGAATAAAAACAAGAATCAGATATCATACCTAAATAATGGTTATGGTTTTAGTTATCCAAAAACTATATTATCAAACATTAACTACCATAGTTTTGAAACTATATATTAGACCAGAAACTATAAAAAGCAAAAATCGAAGAGAAGAAAAAGAGAACCAAAACGGTAAACCACGTCTAATCAATTCGGACTCGGTTTTTTTATACGGATTTTTTCTGTTCCGGTGGGCCGGGCCGGATACATATTTTTACGGATGAAATTTCATGGGTTACCCGACCACTTTGGATGGATATCCACGGATCAAGGTTTTCCTTTTGGGCGGTGTGCTATCCCTAATTCCAGATATATTATATTAGTCATAAGCGCATCGAACGAACCCTAAAGATTACAAAAAGAACCACGATCCACAATTTCATTCAACCAGTGGGAGACGTGATTCATCTCAAATCAACTTTGATTTTCATTTTATTTCAAGCGTGATTGCTTATCTATTATCAATTTCATCGATCCAGAGTTTATAAAGCTCAGGTAATTACCACTAGCCCTCAATCTCCATCGTTGTTTCTTATTACATATAATCAATTGAAGCTTTCGGCTTCAATCTCCTAGTTTTATTTCTGATTACTTTTGCCGACCCAATTTAAAAATTTCTTCTCTCGTGTGCGATTCAGTAACTCGCGCTTAGATATGAATAAACTTTGTTTAATTGATTTGTTCACCGGCATGCTATTTATTCTAGCTGGTTTAAATGAATAAGCTTTCAGAATTTTCGTCCCGAAGTCAGTTAGTTGCTGAAAATTTGAATTAGTAATCTGCAAAAGTACGCCAACTTAACCTAAAAATGGGAAAGCTGAACTCTGCTGTTAACCTACGTAGTCAGCGAACTTTTAATTTGTAATTTTAATGTTCTACAACAATCAATAATACGCACGTAATCACCTTCATCCAATATTTTTAATGGTGGTACACTGATACTTAATTTTTCAAATTGGTGGTCCTTTATTTTAATGAATAATTTTAATTCGTTTGGTAGCAATGATATTGCAGCTGAAATACTTGGTTTGTTTATATGTTTTTCTTTGTAGTTTTTTGTCGTAATGGCTGCTTTGAAGGAGATCTTGCCACCTGCAAAATCCACTGCTGCTACTTTCTATGATCACTCGAGTGATCCATGGTTTAAGCAAAGATACAGTGCCCAAACTGAAGATGAAAGATCTGAAATTATCAAAACAAATCTCATTCCTCTGTATAACACACCAGAACGGTTAAAATACCGACCTTCAAAACCACAAGATTTTGGTGACGGTGGAGCATTTCCCGAGATCCACTATGCACAATATCCTCTCGATATGGGCCGAAAGAAAGACACTTCCGGCCCAAAAACTTTACCAGTTACCGTCGATGACCGTGGAAATCTAACATTTGATGCTATTGTAAAACAGAATGAAAATTCTAAAAAGATTGTTTATTCACAACACAGAGATATCATCCCTAAGTTTCTGAAAGATGATGAAGAAGAACATGAAGAAGAAGAAGAAGATGAGAAGCAGAAAGAGATTGATGATGTCACACAACAGACAAAAGCAGCTCTTGAGAAGATTGTGAATGTGAGATTAAGCGCTGCACAACCGAAAAACGTTCAAACGCAATCTCAAGATTTTAAATTTATCAAGTATACACCTTCACAACAGTCGGCTGCATTCAACTCAGGTGCAAAGGAGAGACTTGTTAGGATGGTGGAGATGCCCGTTGACCCGTTAGACCCGCCAAAGTTTAAACATAAGCGGGTCCCGAAAGCCAACGGGTCGCCACCCGTACCCGTCATGCACTCACCTCCACGACCCGTGACGGTTAAAGACCAACAAGATTGGAAGATTCCTCCGTGTATTTCCAACTGGAAAAACCCGAAAGGGTACACGATTCCACTTGATAAACGTCTGGCAGCTGATGGCAGAGGACTTCAAGAAGTCCAAATTAACGATAATTTTGCTAAATTATCTGAAGCGTTATATGTAGCTGAACAAAAAGCCCGAGAAGCTGTTGCAACAAGGTCTAAAGTCCAAAAGGAAATGATGATGAAAGAAAAGGAAAGAAAAGAGCAAGAGTTACGGGCCTTGGCCCAAAAAGCAAGATCCGAAAGAACGGGTACGGGTTCATTTGCACCGCCCGACAAGAACATGATGGAAACCGATGAACCCGAACGCGAATACGAACACAAACGGGTTATGGGCCGACCCGACCCGCCTAGAGAAACGAAAGAGGAGAGAGAAGAGCGGGTCCAGAGAGAGAAGATCCGCGAAGAGAGGCGTAGAGAGAGAGAACGAGAGAGAAGATTGGAAGCGAAAGACGCGGCCATGGGGAAAAAGAGTAAAATCACACGAGACCGAGACCGTGACATCAGCGAAAAAGTGGCCCTCGGGATGGCGTCGGGCGGGTCCCGCGGGGGTGAAGTTATGTATGATCAACGTTTATTTAACCAAGAAAAGGGAATGGATTCGGGTTTTGCAACCGACGATCAGTACAACGTGTATGATAAAGGGTTGTTTACTGCTCAACCGACTTTATCCACACTATACAGACCAAAGAAAGATGCTGATGACGAGATGTATGGTGGGGCGGATGAGCAGCTTGAGAAGATCAGGAAGACGGAGAGGTTTAAGCCGGATAAGGGGTTCTCGGGTGCGGGTGAGAAGAGCGGGCCGAGAGGCGGGCCCGTTGAGTTTGAGAAGGAGGTGGCGGAGGAAGCCGACCCGTTTGGTTTGGACCAGTTTTTGACTCAGGTTAAGGGAGGGAAGAAACCGTTGGATAAGGTTGGGAGTGGTGGGACCATGAGAGCGAGTGGCGGGTCGTCTACACGAGAAGGGTATGAAGGGTCTGGTAGGTCCCGCATTGGGTTCCAAAAGGGGCGTTAGACTGTTTTTGGCTCGGTGTTGGGAAAGTTGCGTGTGTTCAATGCGGTTTACTTTTGAGAGTAAATTTGTATGTGTGTTTGATGTTGTTTTTACTCCATCTTTGGATATTAATTTGTTACCTTTAAATTTATCTTATATTTAGCAGTACACTTATCTCAATATCTCATCAAAAAAATTCAGTTTTTACCACTTAGCAACGCTCAAATGATTGAATTTTCAAAAGCCAACTAATTAAATGTTTTCGGTTTTAATTCCGCTCAGTTTATAGTCTAAATGCGCATTCTTATCTGAAGAATGGACTGAACAAAAACTGAAAAATGATAGAATTTTCAAAATCAAAGTCGAACTGATTACGTATTTTCAAAACCTGTGTTTTCGATTCGGTTCGGTTTTTTAGGCCCAGATGCTCACCCCTACCGGTGGTGGTCATTTTCTAGTACCCACACATATTATCACCAAATTGTAGCATGTTAAGGTGCTCGAGACTTTAATGTTACGGAGTTGGTGGTCAATATCAAATAACACCTTGGATTAATAGTAAAGAGAATTAGAGCATACAGTTGGACCATGGGTGTATTTTCAAGAACGCATGCAACTGATGATAAACGGTTAAGCCCAATAAGGGGTTCACGGGTGCTGGTGAAAAGAGTGGCCCGATAGGTGGGACCGTTAACATGTTTAATATGGGGCAGTTTTTTACACAAGTTATGGGAGGAAAGAAACCAAGTAACAATTGTTCAAAAAGTTGAACACTCTTAAGTCAATTATACAAACTCATCATGACAAATCATCCATAATTATGACGGTTTTAAATAAAGACTTGCAGCATCCATAATTACGTTCCTGAAATCCGATAAATCAAAAGCTTTTAATCTAATAAGAAAAAACTTCTGAATCAATTTGCTCAATATTTGGGAAGATCTGTCTCAAAGTAGTCAAATAATCCGAAGATTTCGCCTGCAAAATGTAAAACAAACCTCAATTTTCTAAAAACTTTTTTTTTCAATAGTTACTTTTGTATCTAACCATGTCTCTTATTGTTTGCATTTATAATCCACATATATGTGTATGCTAAACAGGATCTTGAAATTATAACCTCTGTCAATTCCTTCTAATGTTGATTATCTTTTAATATGGGTTCTTTATATTTAAATAAACTACCAATTATATTAGATAAACTAACAAATAAAATAATGTTTAATTATAAAGATTATATCCCATACTAATATGGAGTATGCATCCGTATATTTCCGGTATCCTTTTGATATATAATCTTATTTAATAAAGTAGGAGATGTGCTTACACATGGATTATGCTCAAGATAGATAGTTGTCAGTTTCTCTCTTGAACCAGAAACTGCCTCAGATATGCCGTCTAATGATGCTAATTGGTTGTCATTAAACCATAGATCTTCTAAGCTGCAAAACAATAACAAACCAATTAGAAACAAAAAAAAATAAAAAATGGAAAATTACAGAAATTGTCCTTGTTGTCTTTCATTTTTTTCGGTTCTATTGTCACTGTGGCCTGATTTTACAGTTTTTTCGGCATTTTCCACCTAAATTCACCAAAATACCTTTATAATTATTTTTCTGAATTTTTTTAATTTCTTTTTCTTGTCCTAGGAAATATTAAAGGATAAATACTAAAAGGAAAATAAATTTAAAAATCAAAAAAATATTCATAAGAGTATTTTGGACAATTTAGGTGGAAAAGGACGAAAAAGCTTTAAAAAATAGGACCACAGCTACAAAAAAAAACCAAAAAAAGAAATCCAAGGACAAACGTGAAAAAAATAAAGACCTCAACAACAATTTCTGTAATTTACCCTAAAAGTTAGATACGATAAAAAGAAAATCAAAAATTATTTATACATAATTACATACCATGTAAGTTTCTCAATATCCTCAATTGCTGCAAGTTTATTTGAAGAAACATCCAAAACCCGCAGGTTCACCAAGGTTGATAAACCTTCCATTTTTGCAATACCGTTATGGCTCAAGTATAGTTCTTCTAAGGCAATACATTCCTGGAGATAATAGAAAAACATATAAATAACTGCATTAATTATTTTGGTTCTTAAATAAATATTAAAAAGTCACCTTTAGTCCCTTCATAGAAGTTAATCGATTGCTTTGTAAACTGAGCTTTTTAATGCATTTTAATCCACACAAGTTAATTGATTTGATACGATTGCGACCTAACCATAGCTCCTGTAAGTTTGCCAAATTCTGCAGATTCTCAATCACCTAAAACAACAAAGTTTTATAATTAATATTTGGTATTCAAAAGTATTTTTTGTATTGACAAAATCATTTAACATATGGACTAACCCTTAATTTGTTGGAACCAAGTTCAAGAATTTGTAGTTGATGAAAGTGCTCAATTTCTTCGATTTTGGTAACTTCATTTTTAGAGACGTAGAGTTCTTTGAGTGTGCTTGAGGCCTTTGATAATCCACTCATTGATGAAATTTCATTGAATGAAACATCAAACACAAGAAGTGTTTTAAATATGTTAACATCGGGTATATTCTTTAATTGGTTATCTCTGAGAACCAACTCCTGCATAAACATCAGCAGCAATATGCTATTTAGTCAACAGTATTATGACGCTGAAAACTTATTAATTAACATCAGAATGTATCTTTCTGATCATTGTAAGCTCAATTATAACCATCACAAACGATACTAAAAAGTTTAAAACTCCTAATTTTGATATGAACATTTACACTAACTTATATTATATGTATATCGCTAGTAAAAGATGACATGTATATATAATTCTATAACACTTAATATTACCTCATGCCTTAATGTGCAAAATAAAGTAGTCGCATAAAAATGCATAGTTTATTCGAGTTGAATCATAATTTATTACACTAATTACTAATTAGCAGCATGAAATGTTACTCGGAAGTTAAATTAACTTGCATCTCTCTTAGATTCCTAAATTAAAATCAAACAAAGAAAGAAAAAGGAAACTGAAATCAAAGAAAGCAACAGGTAAGCATACCTCGAGTCCAGATATGGCGTTCCATTGTGAAATCGGCTCAACACCGGCGTCGTCAAAGAGATTCTGTCGAAGAGAGAGCTTTTTGAGATTAGATAAATTAGAAATACGCGAATCCAGCTTGTTCAATCGATTTGCCGTCAAATCGATTTCGATGAGGCTCGGCGGGAACTCGATTGAGTCGAGATCATGGAGCTGATAGCTGGAAGCATCGAGGATAGTTAGCTCTGTAGATTCTTCGTCGTTATTATCTCCGATCATCGGATCGTTGGCTGTTTCTGGTTCCATTGATATTGCATTTAGGAACCCTAGAAATAATATGCAAAAGGGGTCGTTTTTTGTCGCTGGAATGTTTTTATTTCTCGAAGAGAAATTCTTATTCGCGACTTTCCTCTTCTTTTTTTAAAAAAAGAATTATAAAATAAAATAATTACTAATGTGCCTCGTTAAAACGTATTATACGAGGATTTGGGGCCCGCACTTTGTAGCGGGTTGTAAAAATACATATCATATTTATAAATTAACATGTTATATAAAATATTTCAGAAATAAAATAAATCAATAAGATACACCATAAAAAATATTGTTATTGTATAAAAAGAATTGTTCGATTTATCTGGTACAAACATAACATACAATGATCTTCACAATCCTCATAAAATCATATTACTTGTATAAATAGAAAAAATCGTGTATAAATAATTTCATTTGCAAAAGAATTATCTGACTCATTTCTTTAATAGAAATTTCATGATTCACAAATTCATATGAAATTAAATACCAACCTTGAAAAAATGATAATGATGAATTATAAAGCAATTGAGAGTGAGAAACCATAGGAGCATAATTAGTTAAAGCCCTAAGAATTTCAGCATATCGAGCAACTGTCAACCACCTCAGCATTGCAATATTTGTTTCTTCTTCATTATTAAACCCTAAAAATAAAAACATATGAACGTAAAATTAACAATAATAGTAAATATAATAAGAAATTACCATGACTACAATGATAAGCTCTTGGGAAAGTAACAACAAATTCTACAGCATTTTGTACCAATTTGATTTAAAATTTAAAAATCAATTAGCTTTCATGGTACAAATTAGGGTGGACCGGGTTTTGAAACATATTGACTTTAAGGATTGAAGATCATACCAAGAGGAAGAACACCAGACAGGTTTTAGGTTTCAAACCGGACCGAACCAGAAAATCAAGATGTGGTATTTTTGGGAACCAAGAATAGGAGTAGGCAATAACATTATCTTATTACTCACGAATATCACCATATCGAACACATATTCAACTAATGAGCTTAACAATTAGTAAGTATGGTGCCAAAGAGTAATGCACAGGGCATCAATTAATGACATATAAGTTCCTTCCAACAACCCTTACAATTCATGTGGCTTACCTGGCTATCTAATGTTGATTTAGTAGATTTCCCTTACCATTTCAGTATGCCTAAGACTGTGCATAATGGGTGACCAAACCCAGTTTGGTCACCCCTGCCACATCTGCGCCACATCAGCTTTCTCTCTCCTGATCAGACACACGACCAGACAGCGACCAAATGCCCGTAATGGGTGACCGAATCGGCGACCAATTTTTTTTTAAATTTTTTTTTAGAATTTTCGTTTTATTAATATATATATATAAATATAATATTTATTTTATATATAATATATTATTAAATTATTAATTATTAATATATATATATATATATATATATATATATATATATATATATATATATATATATATATATATATATATATGTATAAAGGAGAAAGAGGAAGAAAGAGATCCCCGAACGGTCGACTAGTCGACCATTCGACGTGTGGGACGCGTCCTCGGCTCGAGCTCGTAACGGGGTCGACGCGTCGGCCCTGTATAGGTGGCGGGTCGCGACCGGAAGTTCGGTCACCCTTTACGGGTGGTCTAAGTGTTACCTTTGGTTACAGACGACACAAACATCTGGTAAAAGATATCACGGGGATTGGATTAGCTTAAGGCATTTGAGGGGAAAAACTATTCTTTTCGGTTATAATGTCCTACTTTGGCCCCTGAATTGTAATCTTTTGTTTATATGAAACTCAAATAAAGTATTAAATAAAGCTTTTTTCATCATATATAAGTCCAAAACTAACATATATTTAAGAGTAAATTACACGAATGGTCCTTGTGGTTTGACCAAAGTTTTGAATTTGGTCCCTAACTTTTAGAAATTATAACTATGGTCACCGTGGTTTGCACTTCGTATTGCTTTTGGTCCAAAATTCTAACAAGTGTTAAATTAGGTTGTTATATATTTTGAAGTGACTAGAATACGCCTTCTATATCTATCACCCATCTCTCTCATTTAATACTTGCAGCCAACTGCCCCTCTTTCTTCCTCTTACTGATATGATCTCCGGCGACCTTCTCCGGCGAGGTAGTGATTTTAGGATCGACGGCGGGTTCAGTTATCAGAACTACCGCCAAGGTATTGATTTTGGGATGATACGATAGGTTTGATAAAGAATTTTACTCAAAACCCAGCTTGTATTTAGGGTCAAATAATGAGTATTAAAAGATGAATTTTGGGTCAAATAGATGATTGATGAGAAACTGGATTGCGGTTTCGACCACTCTGTCAGCCATACCACCACCTACAATAAATCAATGGCGTCACCGAGTTTCAACAAATCAATGGCTCGACCTAATTCATCGTCTTTGACAAAAACTATGCCGCCACCGTCGTCACACGAGTGTGGTAATCGATCTCGAATTCCAGCGAATTACAGTCGACATTATGGTGGTTGTCGGTCAGAATCTCCGGCGACACCCACCTGTAACATCACCGGCGTATAGAAACCTGCAACATAAACTTTACCCTCCGGCGTACATCGTGTGTGACAGTGGTGGCTCGAAATCAATTCTGTAATGGTGGTGGCTTGAAATCAATTTAGTAATGGTGGTTGCTCGAAATCGATTATGTCACAGTGGTGTCTTGCAGTTGATCCCAAATTCCATGAATTTTGAGTAATCGTCCCTAACTACATATTAAACATGTTCAAAAATTAAAAATGTTTTCACCTTTCTTGGGTTACTCACTTTTTTTTGTCACAATTGGTTTGCAAATTATTAAGCTGTTGGGATGAGAGGTGTGGGTGGGGTGGTTGTAGATGCATATTAGAAATGGTGTGAGGTTGTAGAATTAAGAGAGAGAAGAGAAGTTTTAAAAAGGGTATTTGATATTTGCAGATTTATACATATATTTATCTGCCAATATACCTAATTTTATATGTGTTTATCGATTAGAATATGATGTTATCACTCAAAATGTAGTTTCCATTGTGTTTTGCGGGCTATAGAAGAAAACGTAACAAAAACGGGTCAAAACAGCACAAGAAACGAAATACTGCAGAAAATCACGAAATAGCGACGCGATCCCTAAATCGCGACGCGATCTCCTTAGCGATTTCCCAAACGCGATTTTTAATCCCTTAGTGATTTTGGCGTTTTGTTTTCACACGAAATACCGAAAATAGCGACGCGATTAAAGATAGCGACGCGATTTTTAGCGATCAGATGACTATTTAAATAAATCTACAGATTTGAATTAAAGACTTTTAGACCTAATTAGAAGGACAGCCGAAAAACACCATTGGAGCACTCAAGATCGAGATTTCAAGCATCAAACATTCGTTTTTTATCATCTTTGATTATTTCTATGTTTATGAATTCGATTCTTTACATTTGTTTGATGATTTTTAGCATGTTATGTGCTAATCATCTTTTATTCACTATGATTAGATGAAGTTAGGGTTTTAGGTTTGGATATTCTTAGGATTTTATGATGATTGTTTGAACACTTGTGTTTCTAATAAAGAACCTTTCCGTTAAACCTTTACTTTTGCATTATTGAATCTGTTTATTGCTTGGTTGATAAAATATTGACAGCATTGAATTGATCTAGTAATTCCCCTGACTTTTCATACCTTTTGACCTAGTCAGCGACTCACTAGAAATAGGGGTCCGAGATTTGATGCCAATAACCTAGGTGAAACTTAGAGTCTGATCTTTAGAGAAGAAATTCCTAGGATTAGAAGGTCTCGGAAAGCCGGACCTAGTTAGAAATATCAAGCATGAGTGTGAATGTAAATAGGTTTATTGAGAAGAAATTCCTAGAGATCATATTAGATTCATTGTAAGGTTTTGAGAGAAATCTAGTCCCTTAAACTCCTAGAACATGAATTAAATCGGTTCTTAAAAACCAAACCTAGACCTAGACGGATTCGACTCATAGTGAATATCTTCCTTAACATCGAAACACCTTCTCTTCATTTTCAGTCTATTGTTCATTTTAAACAACCTCTTTTAGTTTTATTATTCAGTTTGCAAATAAAAATGTCCCAAATGGAAATCCCTTTTTATTATTTCCTTAGTTTAATTAATTAGTTTTATCTTACATAATCAGCTTAACTGTTCCCTGTGGAGACGAATATATCCGAATTTACTTACCTGAATTATATTGCTCACGATTAGGTTATACTTGCCTAAAAGTGTGGTGATCTAGGAAATGTGTATTTTAGGTGATTATTTTATAACTAGGTTTTACACATCAAGTTTTTGGCGCCGCTGCCGGGGAACAGTTGCGAGATTAGTAATTTAGAACTAATTTGTTAATCGATCCTTGTCTAGAGATTTATTTCTAAACATAGTTATTTTAATCGTTTTTATTATTTGTTTGGTTTTCATTGAAGTTGTTAAACTGTTGCGTTTTTACGATTTGCTTTAAGTTTTGCAGGAGTATGACCCGTAGCTCTGATTCACATCCGTTATCACCGTTTTATGAACCAGAGAGACTTCTTTGCCAGCGACGTAGAGCAGTTTCAGCAGCGCAATACCTCGAGTCACTCAATTTTCAATCTATCGAAAACCGAATTTACGATATGGGAGATCAAGCACCACCAGATCCGCCACCAGAGCAGCCCATGTGGAACACCAGGCAAACAGCACCAACTGGTCCTAATCCATCCATCACAGTGCCCGAATTGAATAATATCAATTTCGAGATTAAAGGGCAATTCATCAGTATGGTGCGGGATCTGAATTTTGACGGAAGATTATGCATTGATCCCAATAGACATCTAGAAAACTTTCTAGAGATTTGTGAACTGTTCAAGCAAAGAGATGTAACAATTGATGCTATTAGACTGAGATTGTTTCCCTTCAGCTTAGCTGGGGATGCAAATGAATGGGTTAAATCATTAGAGCCAGGCTCTATTACGACTTGGAATGAACTCCGAAGCCGTTTTATTACTCGTTATTTTTCACCAGCTAAGGCTGATAAACTTAAAACTGATATTTTGGCTTTTATGCAAGAGTCAGGTGAAAAGATAACGGAGGCCCGGGAAAGACTGAAAAGTTTACTACGGAAATGTCCCAACCACGGGTTAGAGAAGAATAACATAGTACATATTTTCTACAGGGGATTGGATCACGCATCTCGTTCCCTCCTCGATTCCTCAAGTGGCAGACTATTCATGTACAAAACCCCAACTCAAGCGTATCAACTTCTTGAAGACATCTCGATGCACAGTCTGGAATGGACATCCGACAGACGAGTCGGACAGAATCATGCATCCCTAAAGGCAGTTGATGATCGACAACATGATGAAGTGGTTGCAATTAAGAACAACCAACAGGTATTTGAGCGTAAATTAGATAAAATAACCAGTTGCTTACATGCTATACATGCTGGATGTGATATATGCAAAGGGCCACATCTCACAAAAGAATGTCAGCAGCATCAACCGATGATGTCTGCGGAAGAAGAGTTGAATTACATCAACAATGGGTACCGAGGAAATTATCATGGCGGAAATCAGGGGTACAGCAACAATAATCAGGGGTACAATAACAACAGAGGTTATAACAATAATAACCAAAATAATAATTATCTCCCGAGAAACTCGAACTGTAACACCGCAAATTTAAACCCGATTTTTTTTTAAATAGCGGAAGCGTAATATTTAAACCATAATAGTTAAGTCATTTTAGAAAATACAACTTCAAATATAATATTAATCAAAACATCAAAACGGTTTAACGTGTTACTACGAAAACGACTCGATTACAAAATACTATCAGAGCAACCATTGGTCAACCATTCCTAACAAGCACCCCTTGACCCGCACATCAACCGAACCTGCAAAAGAGTCAACAAGGGGGGGATTAGCTAACAGCTAAGTGAATGAACTTAAACAACCAATATATAATAGAACAACCGATATAAATTCACACTTTCCCGATTAGTTAATTCTGAAGAGTAACGGCGGTTCGGCCGAACCTTAAATCATTGTCGGCCTAACAATGATAACCGATGGCCCTTTACTCAAGGACAATGTGTACCCCCTTAGAACAACCAATGCTTCTAAGGGCGATACACCTTGTCAATAGTAAACTTCTGCCCAGTAGAATGTTCCGATTACTGACCTCTTCCCCAAATGTGCACATAATTAATTACCGAATTATTTATACCGAAGTGTGGGCTTGCAATAAACATTGAACCAAAAACCTAAACCCGAGAAAGTTCTCATCGAAAAACATCGCACGAAGAAATTTGCACCGCGATCGCCAAAGTTCGTGTTGCACGAAGAATGTTCGTGCTGCACGAAGAATGTTCGTGTTGCACGAAAAACTTCGTGAACACGAAAACGAGTTTCTGCCCAAGTTCGTGGCACGAAAACTCAGGTTCGTGCCACGAAAACCGAAATCCTGCATTTTACCAAAGTATCCGTACATAAAATGAATACCGAATTAGAACCAAATTCCACCAATTAAAGATAACAAGACAAATATGGTAAAAGATTCTTAATTGCATAATTTTAACATGACCAATACACTTGTAACTTATCCAACTAAGAAATGGTCATACCACATCTTCCAAATCAAAGTCTATCAAACTTTATGCATTTATACCAATTATAACTCAAAAGGGTCAAAATTACCAAATCGACAACCAATTCTCACAAGTCTCAACAACTAGTTATATTATGCTACCATGTCATAAATAATGACTAATTATCATAATTATACTTCTAAAGTCAAGAGTAAACCAAACAATGCCTTTTTAATCCAATTTAGCATATTAGGCCCAAACGGGTCAAAACCGAACAATTTATCATAACATTTTCCAAATCCAAGACCAACATATAAACTAACATTTACATACCATTTTATGACTAACTTGACATCTTAAAATAAAGTCAAACTTCAGATTTGACCAAAACTCACAATTCCCAAATTTGACTACTTATTCTTTTAAACGAGTCAAAACTACTTAATTCGATACAAGGTTACCAATTACATCTTCAAACATGTCTATATACATATAACAACTTCTAATATGACTAAATAGTTATTCCATATTAATATCAAACTTCATATTGACTAGTTACCCTAGAAACACCCAAAATTTTCAATATATGTTTGACCCAAAAACACCTCCGACCACCTCTTACTAACTCAGTAATCTGAGTACATTTATGACCATATTAGTTCATGAAAATATGATATAAATAAAGTAGACTCTTAGACCTTTAAAACAACTGGTTACACGCCCAAAACGGGAGTTACGGTTGATTTTATATGATTTTTACAATATCACCAAAATTCTGAGAAAAAGCTGTCCAAATTTTACATACGGACATTTTCAACAAAAATCATCCAAACACTATGATCATCATCTCAATTTCACCAATCCAATAATTAGAGATAAACAACTAATATCAATTCTAATATGATATTTGACCCAATTAAACATATAAAATACCAAAACTTCATAAATTCAAGAACTATTTAAATAACTCATCTTCTTACCTAAACTCCATTAATGGAGATTCATGAGATTCTCATCAATTCAAGTTTCTAACCAACAATTAAGCATAAAATACTTAAATGATCAAGTATAAACATAAAATAAACCATCAATTTCAACTTTTATCAACAACTCAACATACATAAGAACCCTAGTTCAAGAACTAACAAGAACTATAAACCCTAATGAAAAAGGAAGATGACTTAGTTGATTTCTAGCATTAATTCGAGATTGGAGCAGAATAACTTAAGGATTTAAGCTTCAAACCAAAGAGATGAAGAAGAACACACTAAAGAAAATGGGGTTTTGGTTTTAGACGTGAGAATGAGAGAGATAGGAAAAATCTGATTTTTTCCTTCTTGCCACATGTCCTATACGTGTCCAACATGAGAGGGATTTTTAATTTCATTTAACACAGTGAAAATACCTGCTATCTAATTATACGCTGATAAATTTTAAGGCCTAAACGAACTCTAATTTACACAACGAAAATATATTCGGAACTCTGGTTCAAAAATGAATCTAAATATATAAATATCACTAACATATGTTAACATCTCAGTTTTACTAATTTTAACCTCATGGTTAAATACAATTAAATCAAATAAAATTATATAAATATTAAATAATAGAATTTTACTTTACCGAAAGTAATAAATAATAGGCCGGGTCTCGGGATGTTACACGAACCCCCCTGGTTTCCAACGTGATAATCAGATGAATCAACCACCTCGAGAGAATGCTCAGAATGCCGCGGGTCAAGGGTAAAACTCTTCAATGGAAATTATGCTCGAAAAATATATGGAAAAACAAGACAAGAAAGCTGAAGAACAAGATCAAATAATCAGAAATCAGCAGGCAGCAATTCAAAGTTTAGAGAGAAACCTGGGCAAGATGGCCGAAATTTTACAAGAACGTCCTCAAGGAAGTTTACCACCCCGTACACAAGATAATCCTAAACGGGGATTCGAGAATATTAAAGCTATCACCACTCAGAGTGGTAAAACGGTAAGTTGACCTGTATTAAATACTGATGAAAATTCTTTTGATACACATGTTAATGAGGAAACTCCAGCTGAGGAAGAGCAGAGGGCTATGCAGAAGGTTGAAATTCCAACCGAGCCAGAAAAGGCAAAACCAAAGGAGACGCACAGGTCCACCAAAACAGATGCAACAAACTCCTTGTTGGTTCCCAACAACACAAACGTGTTGCGTTATGACCGAGTAACGAAGATAAGATAAATGAACAAGAAGATTTCAATGATTAAGAGTTTATTAAAACAACTTAATACAGTACAAAGTTTGCGGAAATAGATAGTACAAAACTAACTAAAACTCAATACTTGAAATGACACTTTAGACCGCTCAAACTAGAAGATTATATGCTGAGAGTTATATCAGCTGATACTAACAGCTGATATTAATGCCTTAGTAATAACTATGGAGGAGTTAATACTTAGACAAATAACTAACTCTCAGAGAATGTTCTTGTGCTATGATTTCTAAAGGTGTGTGTAAATGCAAGCATTTACGTCTGTATTTATAGCCCAAGATCCATGTTCCTTAGTCCCCAAGTTTGACGACATGTAAACATATTATTCGTCGATGTGGACTTGTCTATGGATCATTAAATGCTCTTGCACAAGTTATTGTCCCAAGTGTACTTTGTGTCAACTACTTCCGGTACCCTTTCTGACGCACAGTGAAAGGTGTACTACATAAGTACAGAAATAGTTGACTTTCTCTTTACATGCTTGAGGGACAAACGATGATAATGTACTTACATTATCTTCTATTCCAAAATAGAAGATCTTCATCGTTTTCTTCTTCTTTGAGCGGGAAAGGGAAATGTTAAAGGTGTCAATGAACATTTCCTATAAGTCTCTATCTGCAGCAGATACAATCAGCTGATTCCACAATCAGCTGAATAGTCTTCTTCTTGTCTTTGTCCTTTGGTCATAGACTTCGAATGAACTCTCGTTTATAGCTGCTGATTTGACTTGTATCCTAAAGCTAAGTACGTACTCAGCTGAAGGTTTATTGTATATATACTTGCTTCAGCTGAGATACATACTTCAGCTGTTATTTCTTCTTGGCTATCGATCATCAAATCTTATTTACTTAGTCTTGGGACTAACAATCTCCCCCTATTTGATGCAATCGAATAGCCGTATAAGTGTAACCCTGTAATGATTCAACTGATGAAGTCAGCTGAATACTTATGTGTTTTGACCCTTAGGGTTCTTTTGTATATGTTTATCTTTTTACAATTTTTACAAGTATATTACACAACTTTTGATTTTCTATTGATAAGGCAATTAAAATTACAAGGAAAATAAAAAAAAAAAACTATAATGCCTTGGATATAGCTGATCCAACGACATTGCGATACAGTGAGTTGAAGGCTGAATTTATTAATTTCTTCATTTCTCTTCCCTCTTCAGTGGAGGAACTCAGCAGCTTGTGATAGATCATAAGTTGATCCACATCACATAGATCCAACTCATCTGCTCGCTGAAAGCACTGCTCCTTCTTCTTCTCCAGATAGCAAAAGCCATGAATTGGTTCTTTTACGATCAGCCCAGGGACGAAGTTAACTCCCCTGGGGATGGCTTTTGTGATATTGGGTCTTGGTCGTTTTGCAAATATGATCGATGACCCAATATCCAGTGGTTTGGAGTCAGCAAGGGGCTCGAGGAGAACGGACTTACGTTTCTCCCCTCTTGCTGAGGAGCTTTCACCAGCAGATCCTCCGACAGCAGCTGTTTGAGATTCACACAATTCAGGAGGTATGCGATATACCAACTCAGGAGCTTGTCTCCTGATTGTCTCGCATAAAATCTTGAAAGAGTGGATTGCGAATTTTATCTCGTTTTCCAGATCTGTTATAATCCCTGATGGTTTTGCAGATCTGGCAGCTACTTCAGCTTCTTTCCATTCATCATAATTGAGAACGAAGCTGATCTTGTTCAGAGGAAACTTTTCATTGACCACATTTCCTCCAGCTCTTGTTATTACAACTTCATCAGGAGAGCTGGGATCGAATCTGGGGGCCCTTACGCTGGTGATCTTTGCCTCTTGCCTACGCTGATAAAGAACTTTGCTGAACAACCTGATGTTCTCAGCTCTTTGGACTTCAGCTCTTTGATACATCTCTTCATGAGTTTTTTTTAAAGGGCAATGGTTGTATCAAGATCAGCGGCGGTTCCAACTTCATTTAGGATGAAGTTTTTAACCACAACAGATGTAGGCTACCCCTCAGCAGGATAAGGGATCTCCTGTATAATAGGCTGAGGGTTTTGGATTGGCGGGGCTTGGACTTGTGGGCCCTCAACTGATTTAAAGGAATCACGATTTTAACACAACCAGTTGAGGTACAGCTTCTTCTTCTTGTGTTCCAGCAGAGGTGATAGATGGAATTCTTGAGTTATCACCTGCTGGAACGTCTTCAGTATTGGCTCCAACAGCAGAGGTGACTATAGGTTGTGAACTATTTTGTTCACCTTGTTGTTCACCTACTGAAGTGGCCTCTTTCTCCCCCTCAGAGAGTGCCCGAAGAAGAGGGGTACTCTCTGGTGCTGAAGCAGGACGGACAACAGCGGCACCCTCATTGAGCTTTGCAAGAATGAGGTCAATGGTGCCTTGGAGACCAGCGACTTGGGAAGTCAGCGAGTTGACTTCAATCTCCATTTTGTCCAACCTGGTGGACACATCAGAGGTTGACTCCTCAATAGCCTGAGAAAGATGGCTATGAGTAAGTGTCAGCAAAGACTCTTGCTTTGATTGGGCAAGAGCCAAGCTGTCCCGAACTTCGTAGAGAAGTTGGTCTTGATCGACTCTGTCAGAATCGCGAAGGGAGTTCAACGCTTGACGCACGTAGTCGTTAAGAGATATGAACCCGCTGGTGTTGATGCGAATCTGATCAGAAAGAAGAGCCAGCTGAGGAGCCTGAGAATGAACCTCAGTGTGCAGAGAAGTTATGCTGGAAGAGAGATTCTCAGCAGTTTGGGCAAACTTCTTTGGAACATCCTTGCGAAGGGAGTCCATCTGCTTAGTCAGCGTGGCCATCCCAGGTCGAATCTGGGATGTAACAACTCTAGACATCAGAGCAGCAGCTGCTCTGATGGGAATGCGTCCTCCAGCTTTGCTGGATTCAGCATGGGACACTAGGACGCTTTGGGGGTAGGGGTCCGGCATGTCTCCAGCTTGAGGGGTAACCTCAGCTGTGGAAGAAGGTGTTCCCGAGGTAGGAAGAAGGGTTCCTATGGGTTCCTCAGAAACTTTGGGGGGTGAGTTGGGTCCAACTGAAACTTCTGGGGTTATAACAGAAGTGCCTACTTCAGTTGTCAAAGCAATTTGAAGCCCAGATTCATTTTCCTCTTCATCATCTGACAAGATGTACTGCTGAAAAGGGATATCAGCAGAGTCAAACATCATATGAAAAGGTGTTTGAGAATCTAGTGCTTCGGTCTCACCAGTCGGCGAAACTGGTATGGAGACTGGAGGAAGAGTTCCTCTGGGTGGTGAGTTAGCTGCCTCACAGCTTGGTTGGCGATTACTTTCGCGATCACTGGCAGCTAGGGTGGATGCCTCAGTAACAACTTGGTCTAAAGTTGTCTCTTCATTGGCGGTGGTGGTTTCCTTGATCACCCGCTGGTTTAAGCCGGTGACGTCGTGGGAAACAGAAGGGTCAGCTTCAAGATTGACTTGGTTTCCAGTCAATCTATCATCAGCTGAAGACTCAGGGAGTGATGAAGAAGTCGGGGGTGGTGTGTGTGCAGCTGACTCTCGGGTGGCTTGGGTTGAGCCGAAAACTTCATCAACAGTCTGTTGAGAGACTGGGGTTGCTTGTGGAGTTTGTTCCTGTGTTACAACGACAGATAATGAATCGGTCGAGGAGCTACACAGAGGTGTGGAGCCGGCACTAACTCCTGAAGAACGAAATTGCCGTTTTGAAGTCTGCTGACTTGTTGAGAAATCAGCAGAGAGAGAGTGGATCAAAGGAAAGGAAGAGGAAACAGCTGAGAGTGTTCAACTAGGAACTCCGAATATTGGTGGAGTTCCTTGATAAACACTGCCAATCTGAAAATGAGAAGAACAAAGATCAGAAGCTGATGAAGCCTCTGATCGTAAGTGATCTTCTCTAGGACCCCGGCTGAGTCCAGATGCTGAAGCTTTTTCAAGTTCAGCATCTGCAATCATCTTTTCTGCACCAATAGTAGCAGTCCGTCTTACTTCCAGCAGAGGGGAAACAGAAGTATTGGTGGCAGAAGAAGATTATAAAAAGAATGAAGAAGAAGGAGGGCGATTAGAGGGTCGCTTAACTCGCTTCTTCACCACCAGAGGAGAGTCATCTGCATCAGCAGAATCCTCATTCTCAAGGATTGAGATCCCTGTTGAGGTGGTGGTTTTCCCATCAGCAGCTGAGGATGGACGCCCAGTTGAGGGAAAACGCTCCAGATGTTTTGCCCTTCTTTCGATCCCTCTTGGATCTGACTCGATCATCTATGATCTTCAGCATGTACGAGGTGAGGGGAAATGCCTTCTCATCATATTTCTTCTGGAAGATGATGCTGGAAATGGAACGGACCATCACCGATTCCCCAGGGATGTCCTCATAATCTATCTCCAGCTTTTCAAGCATCACATGTGCGACGCACAATGTGAAAAAGCGAAGATAGGGAATATGATTTCCCTTGCTTTTCAGCTTGGTCTTGACCTCCTCGTACACCAGTCTCCCGTAGTCGATCCGCTGACCGGTGACTAGGGCTTCAGCAAAGACTTGCATGCTGGAGTTGCACTGGTTGAGAGACCCGGAATTGCCGCCTATACCCTAAATGATGTGGGTAAAGAAATAGGCCCAGGGTCTCGTCCGCTGAGACTTCTTGAAGATCGGCACCTTGTCTTCTTCATTTTCTAATCTGTATCCAGTGATACGGATTAGACTCGCTTTAGCTTCATCAGCAGATTTAGTCTGCTGATATTCTTCTCCAGGTTGCAAATAATCGAATCCGCAAGCAACTCGGAAATCATCAAGAGAAATGGTGATTTGATGATTCCCTACTTGCGCAGTAATGTCATCTCCAGAGTCGGAGGCGGACGTACAGAAATCACGCAAGAGTTCGATGATACTCTTGGTGACTCTGGTAAAAGCACCACGGATAGGGCAATGACGCACAAACGTCACAACCGGTCGATAAATATCGACAAGATCATCCGGTGGGGAAGTGTTGGCTACTAGATTTCAGTTCTGAGAGAACTCAATGGCAGCCCTAGTAAGAGTAACCTTCTGAGCTTTCTTCGTCATTTGGGAGAGAGAGGAAAGAAAGATAAAGGTTAAAAATGGAGGGGTTTTGAGAGAGAATTGTGGGAGAGATGGAAATAAAGTGGAGAGGAGAAGTCGGTATTTATAGGAGGTTTATGGGTCGGTTTGGGTAAAATTTGAATACAAACCGGGTCATAATTGGATAGTTACAAACCAACTATAGACACGTTGGTTATCGTGCAAAGGTGGTTGGATGTGACAGTGTGAGAAAGTGGAGTCGTTTCTGTGTCAGGGTAGTGGAGCCGTTTCTGTGTTGGGGTGTCTTGTCCCTCATAAATGCCAAATATTTCCACTCGAGTGGAAATATTTGCCACAGAGAACGTGTGGATAGGGTTGGAAGATGCCCCTTTTTAGGAGAACCAAACGTTTTAACTTATAAAACATGATAAGTTATCATTTAAGAGATTTTATTCGGCTGACTGATAAATTCAAAACGGTTTTAGTCAGCTGAATGTACTAAGTAACAAGGTGAATTTTATCAGCTGCTTATACTACTTCAGCAGTTGACTCAGGCATTCAACATACCCAGCTCGCTGATCAAAAATTTAAATCGTTTTTCATCTAAAGGTCTGTTGAAATGAAGTGGAGTTCCACGTCACCTTGTTCAATGCTTGTCCAGCTGACTAACTTTCCGTCAAGCAGCTGACATCCTCCAGCGGTGCTCTTTCTATCCATTTTGCAACCTGCAAAGTCTGAATCTGAATAGCCAATTAGATCAAACCCGGAGTCTTTGGCATACCAAAGACCTAGGCTCGGAGTACCCTTAAGGTATCTCAAAATTCTTTTTGCAGCAATTAGGTGAGATTCTCTAGGATCAGCTTGATACCTAGCACACATGCAAGTAGCAAACATAATATCTGGTCTGCTGGCGGTGAGATAGAGTAATGATCCAATAACTGACTTACCAGTTATGTCAGCATCTAGATTGTTTGGAGGAGCCATTGGTGTTTTCATGGATGATGATGAATTCATTCAAATTTCGTTAAAAGATCTTTGATATATTTTTCTTGATTTATAAAAATTCCATTTTTAGATTGCTTAACTTGTAAGCCAAGAAAATAAGTTAATTCACCCATCATACTCATCTCATACTTTGTAGACATAAGTTTAGAAAAGCGTCTACAAAGTTTTTCATCAGTAGCACCAAAAACTATGTCGTCCACATAAATTTGAACAAGAATGATATCACCTTTGATTTTGCGAATGAATAAGGTTTTATCAATCTTTCCCATGTTGAAATCATTTGCTATGAGGAACGTGGAGAGTGTATCATACCATGCACGAGGAGCTTGTTTTAACCCATACAGCGCTTTATCCAATTTAAACACATAGTCTAAATATTTTGGATTCTCGAACCCTGGTGGTTGCTTAACGTATACTTCCTCTTGCAGCTTTCCGTTCAGGAATGCACTCTTCACGTCCATTTGAAAAACTGTGAAGTTTTTGTAAGCAGCGTAAGCTAGAAATATTCTAATTGCCTGAAGCCTAGCCACTGGAGCAAATGTTTCATCAAAATCGATTCCTTCCTCCTGTCTGTATCCTTGTGCAACAAGTCTAGCTTTGTTGCGAATAACCACACCTTCTTCATCCATTTTATTCCTCAATACCCATTTAGTACCAATTATAGTCTTTCCAGCTGGTGGGGGCACCAGCTGCCATACTTTTTTGACCTCGAATTGGTTAAGTTCTTCCTGCATCGCTTGAATCCAGCTTGAGTCTTCTAAAGCAGCTTTAATATTTTTCGGTTCTTCAGTTGCTAGAAAACAAGACCATAAGCAAAGATTGCATGATGTTTTACTTCTTGTAACAACTCCTTGTTGTAAATCTCCAATGATTAACTCAATTGGATGTTCTGAGGTCCACTTAGATTGAGGAGCAGCTGTAGAAGAGGAAGATTCAGCAGAATTAGATCCTTGTTGAGCGGCTGACTGCTCAGCAGGATGAATTACTTCATTTCGAATGGATCTTCTTGAAGTATGAAGAGGTGGCTTAGAGATAGCCTTAGATGATGCTCTAGTTGTTGGAATCTCTTGTTGAACAGCTGCGATATCTACAAGATATGTAGGAGCATCATGGTACGTCTCATCTGATTCATTTATGGGAACCTCAAAGAGATTTAAAGCATCGGAAAATGCTTCAGCTGTATCATCAGGAGATGGTTCAGCTGATCTCTGAAATGCATCAGACGAGTCTGCAGAGGTGGGGTTCATAGCCTTTGAGTGTTCTTCAAAAGTAACATTTATGGACTCTTCCAATGTTTGTCTTCTTTTGTTGAAAACTCTATATGCTTTGGATAGAGTGGAGTATCCAAGAAGATGGCTTCATCAGCTTTAGAGTCAAATTTACTCAGCTGATCTCGCGTGTTTAACACAAAACACACACATCCAAACACATGAAAGAAACCTATGAATGGTTTCCTCTGACGAAAAATCTCATAAGAAGTCTTCTTGTGTCTCTTCACATAGAGAGACCTATTTTGAGTAAAACACGCTGTGTTAATAGCTTCTGCCCAAAATTGCTTAGGCATCTTTGACTCAGCAAGCATTGTTCTTGCAGCTTCTATCAGGGTTCTGTTCCTTCTTTCAGCAACACCATTTTGTTGAGGTGTTCGTGCAGCTGAGAAGTTTTGGGATATCCTAACATCTGAACAGAAATCTTCTAAAGTCTTGTTCCTGAATTCAGTACCATTGTCTGATCTCAGCATCTTGACTCTTGACCCATTTAGAAGTTCCATCCTTTTGATGAACTTGATAATCTCTTCAGTTGCATCACTTTTGTGACGAAGAAATATTACCCAGGTATATAGTGAGTATTCATCAACGATAACAAGTGTATATTTCTTTCCACCTAGACTTTCAGTACTCATAGTGTAAGGACCGAAACCAAAAACGACCACTTTTAATCCCATTTACAACAAACCTTTCGAAATTAACCAAAATTACAAGTTTATAAGTACTAAACCATAACCATATAAATTCCAAAAGACCAACTACTAAACCGGATACAAACCAACTAATCAACCCAAAAACATAAATGTACAATTACTATTATAAGTCTATACCAAAAGAGAAGCTTTCCCAAGCTTCAAGCAAATCCAACTTCAAGCACCTATTCACACTTGCTCATGCCTTTATCTATCCCTGAAATATGGTGACAACTAAACGGTAAGCTATAAAAGCTTAGTGAGTTCCACAATGTATAATGTTATACTAAATAATTATATAAATCAACATAAATAAACAAACAAGTAACAACGGGTCAAAGTACCGGGTTATCACAACAATATCACCACAATGCATCACGTATCAATTCCGGGTCGACAAGGATCAAAGTACAATTCCGGATTCAACAAAGTGCGTCATTCCCTCTTAGGCCATTAGGGAATGAGGCCGATGAAGGTGATCAAGGCACCCCTAAGTGAGTCCAAGATCCAGCTTCACCACCACGGTCCATACCACTCCTCCGCCAGGTACTCCCGTGTCCACCGCCCGACATATTACACGAAGTAATACTCGGACCGCCTTGGGTCCTCACGAAATGAAATTATCACTCAAGGCATTTCACTCATACGGGTCAAGGCAATGTTACGGTTCGACAAGGTAATCTCAATGTTCTAGGCAAATCACAAAGCATCCAATCGAAAGGAACACTATCTAGCCACATTGCACATATATAATCAAAAGTATACACATTGCACATAGTGAACTCACCTGGGATTAAGCAAATTGCCAACACGAGCCAAGTACTTCCTTTAGTCAAATTTCATTGTCACCGATTGATACAATCACCACAATTACCCAATTGTTTACCTATCACAATTATACTTATCTCGTTCAATATACAAGCTCAAAATCACAACTAGTATGACACTTAATCACCAATTTCCCAAAATTGGTGATTAACCCCAAAACCCTAAACTTCTAACTATACATCTAGTGCATAATCACATGCTAACTTCCAATTTCCTAGTTCAATATCAGTTATACATAGTCTATAATGATCAATTTCAGTTCCATAACTCAAACCCTAACTAGGGTTCATGACCTACTAACTCAATACATCAATTTATACATATGCATGGTGATAGGGATGATGTTTTACCTTAATTATCAATACAATAGATGAAAATCCTTTGATTTCTAGCTACAATCTGCCCAAAAGCACCAAATATCGTCCAAAATCGCCCAACACCGAGAAGAGAAAGTTCTAGAGGTTAGTTTGGCTGAAATGGGGAAAATCCCGCTTTTATGTCTAACCTGCACAAGATAGCGCCGCTATCTTCAAGATAGCGCCGCTATCTTGCCCTCCCTTGCTTTTTAGCGCCTCTATCTTTAAGATAGAGCCGCTATCTCCCAAATTTTTCGCGTTTTACCCAACGCTAAAATGAGTGACTGTTCCATTTGCACAAGATAGCGCCGCTATCTCTAAGATAGCGCCGCTATCTCCCTAAAATGCTGCAAATTTCGATTTTTCTTCCTTTTTAACTTGTACCACTTAATCTAATACCCAAAACACAGATTTTTCATCAAAATTTTAACTATCAAGACTTAATTCCTTATCATTTATCAACTAATAATGAACTTAACAATTAAAATGCATGGATTTAAAACACGTATGTTACAATTACCACCTCCTTTTGAGAATTTCGTCCCGAAATTATGTTGACTTGAACAAGAACGGATACTTTTCAATCATATCATCTCTTCTTCCCCATGTACAATTCGGACCTCTATGGTGTTTCCATTTGACTAGTACTAACGGAATTTCTTTGTTCTTGAGTTTGACCGACTTTTGGTCAATTATTTCTTCCGGTTCCTCTACGTATCTCAATTTCTCGTTGACTTTGACTTCGGTCAACGGTACCGTTTCCTCATGTTTTCTAAGGCTCTTTCTTAAATAACAAACATGAAACACGTTATGGATACCCGCTAACTCTTGCGGTAACTCAAGTCGATAGGCTTGTTTCCCGACCCGTTCTAAAATTCTAAACGGTCCAATAAATCGTGGACTTAATTTCCCTTTCTTTCCAAACCTCATAATCCCCTTACACGGTGATACCTTCAACATCACGTAGTCATTTACTGCAAACTCTATCGGTTTTCTTCTTTTATCCGCATACGATTTTTGACGATCTTGGGACGTCTTCATTCTTTCTTGAACTATTTGAATCTTATCATTAGTATCTTGAATCAATTCGGGTCCCACCAAAAGTTTCTCCCCGGTCTCTCTCCAACACAAAGGTGTCCTACACTTTCTTCCGTACAATGCTTCATATGGTACCATATTGATTGAAGAGTGATAACTATTGTTATAAGAAGATTCGGCCAATGATAAATACTTATCCCAACTTCCACCAAATTCTAATATGCAAGATCTAAGCATGTCTTCTAAAGTCTGAATCGTCCTCTCGGTTTGACCGTCAGTCTGAGGATGATAAGCAGTACTAAGGGCTACTTTCGATCCTAACTCTTTTTGCATACTTCTCCAAAAATTGGAAGTAAATCGGGAATCCCTGTCCGATACAATCTTCAAAGGAACACCATGTCTAGCAATTATCTCATCTAAATATACTTGTGCCCAAGAATCCATCGGTGCCGATTCCCTCATAGCAAGGAAATGCGCACTTTTGGTCAAACGGTCAACAATCACCCAAATACAATCGTGTTATCGAGCGGTTCTCGGAAGTTTGGTGATCAAATCCATGGAAATTTCTTCCCACTTCCAAACAGGAATGCTAAGTGGTTGCAAACTCCCGTAAGGTTTTTGATGTTCAGCTTTAACTTGTGCACAAACATTACATTCTTGCACAAACTTCCCGATATCCTTCTTCATACCCGGCCACCAATAATCCGATCTCAAATCATGGTACATTTTGTTCATACCCGGGTGAATTGAGAATTTTGAACTATGAGCCTCTTTTAACACATCAATTCTCAAATCTCCGATTCTCGGTATCCACAATCGGTTATTAAAAACTTTGACACCCCGACCATCTACTTCCAAATCTTTCTCATAATTCACCATCCTTTCCTTCTTAATAATATCGGGTTTTAACGCCTCATCTTGCCACTTCTTGAGATCATCAAGTAAAATAAACTTCAATATAGTAGTGGTTATTGCATAACACATACTCGAGTGATACGGTTTACGACTTAATGCGTCCGCGACTACATTTGCTTTACCGGGATGATACAATATCTCACAATTGTAATCTTTTATGAGTTCCATGGCACGTTGTTGTCGCATATTCAACGATTGTTGGCTAAATATATATTTAAGACTCTTATGATCGGTAAAGAGTTGGAACTTAGTCCCATATAAATAATGCCGCCAAATCTTTAGTGCAAACACTACCGCGGATAACTCATGATCATGAGTCGGATAATTCTTTTCATACCCCTTCAGTTGACGGGAAGCATAAGCAATGACTTTTCCCCGTTGCATGAGAACACACCCGAGCCCCATTTTCGATGCATCACTATATACAACGAAGTCTTCCTCACCATCGGGTAATGACAAAATTGGAGCATTTGTCAAACAATCTTTTAACACACTAAAAGCTTTCTCTTGTGCCTCACCCCATTCATAATTCGCGTCTTTTCGGGTAAGACTTGTGAGAGGCACGTCAATACGGGAGAAATCTTTAATGAATCGACGGTAATAACCCGCAAGACCTAAGAAACTTCGGATCTCGGAAGCATTTCGAGGCACTTCCCAATTCTTAATCGCCTCGATCTTGGAAGGATCGACCGATATACCTTCACCTGATACCACATGCCCAAGGAATTGAACTTGGCGCAACCAAAATTCACATTTGGAAAACTTGGCATACAATTTCTCTTTTCGCAACAAATCAAGAATTTCACGAAGGTGCGATGCATGATCACTTTCGGATTTAGAATATACCAAAATGTCGTCGATAAAAACAATAACCGACTTATCCAACATAGGACGACATACTCGATTCATCATATCCATAAAAGCGGCCGGAGCATTCGTTAAACCGAATGGCATGACTAAGAATTCATAATGCCCATATCTAGTTCGGAATGCGGTTTTAGGCACATCTTCTTTATAAACCTTCAACTGATGATAACCGGACCTTAAGTCAATCTTAGAAAAATAACTTGCACCTTGCAATTGATCGAAAAGGTCATCAATCCTAGGCAATGGATATTTGTTCTTGATTGTCACTTTGTTAAGTTCACGATAATCAATACACATACGCATTGACCCGTCTTTCTTCTTAACGAACAGAACCGGTGCACCCCACGGTGACACACTCGGTTGAATGAACCCTTTATCAAGCAACTCTTGCAATTGACTCATGATTTCTTTCATTTCTGCCGGGGCTAAACGATAAGGAGTCTTGGCGATTGGAGCCGCACCCGGTATAAGATCAATTCGAAATTCTACCTCTCGATCAGGAGGTAATCCGGGTAAATCCTCGGGAAATACATCCGAGAATTCATTAACGATCGGAACATCTTTCACAAATTTCTTAACTTCTACAACCGGGTTAAGAATATAAGCTAGATAGGAATAGCACCCATGAGACATCAACTTACTAGCTTTCAAGAAAGAAATCACCCGCCTATTCTTCATTTTTCTATCACCATACACATACAAAGGTTCTTTTCCTTGTACAGGAATTCTGATCCTTTTCTCGTAACACATAATATCGGCATGATACTTCGACATCCAATCCATCCCAATGATAATATCGAAATTTGGCAAATCTATCAACACTAAATCTACTAAGAATTTATGATCATCTATCTCTAACGGGCAATCCCTATAAATACGATTGGCTATCAACGTCACACTACCCGCAGTGTCAACACAAAATGGATTCAACAAAGGTGACGAAATTACAGTTAACAATTTAGCAAATTTCAAAGATACGAAAGATTCAGACGCTCCAGAATCAAATAATATATGAGCGGGTTGGGAATTAACAAGAAATGTACCAGAAACGACATTTGGATCTTCCCGGGCTTCCTCCGGGGTCAACTGAAAAGCACGGCTTCTAGCCCTGGGAACCTCCTCCTTTTGACTCGATGCACCCACCCGCGGAGGTTGTTGTACCGAACCTCGGCTTTTTGTAGCCCGATTTGAGGGGTTAGGGCATTGACGCCTCCGATGGCCCACTAATCCACAACCATAACAAACAACATCTTTGTTCGGGCACCTAGATTTTATGTGACCTTCCTCAAAACAACCAAAACACTTCACAGGTCCACGATCACTAGCACACCGTCCTCGGTGATTCTTGCCACAGGATTGGCAATCTCGGTTAGCATCCGACTAAAATATTTAAATGGTTAAACACAATTCATAAACATAAACATAACATGATACTTAATTTAAATTTCAATCTTACTTGAATAGAAAACGATTGGGATTGGCCACGAGGCCGAGATGACCCTAGAAATTGAGATCGACGGTTAGGAGTAAATCGATTAAAACGACCGGAAGGTGACGAAGTGGTTTGTTCAACTTTTTGTCGTTTGGATTCGGGAGTCACTTCCCCACGAATACTCAAATCATGCTCTCTTCTTCGAGCATATTCAACCGCCTTAGCAAACGACGGGATATCACGGTTGCTCACAAAGTCTTGTATCTCATATCTTAACCCTTCTACAAACATTTGAATCTTCTCAACTTCAGTCGGGATGTACTTTGTGGCAAATTGGGCCTTTTGATTAAACAAAGTTTCATACTCATCTACCGATAGAGTTCCTTGTTTGAGTTCTAAAAACTCCTTCTCTAACCTTCTTCTCATATCACTTGGACAATATTGTTCAAGGAATCGGGCCTTGAACGAATCCCAACTCATGTGATCTTTTTCTTCCTCATTCAAAATCTTAAACGTGTTATTCCACCAAGTTAAAGCCTTATCAGTGAACATAGCGGTGGCATAAATCGTTTGATCATTCTTATCCACACGAGAAATACGAAACACCTTTTCGGTGTTTTCCAACCATAACAACGCCTCCACGGGGTTTGACACACCCGAGAATTCCGTGGCCCCACTACCACGGAAAGTTTTGAATGAAACCGAACCCGATTTCTTACTCGGGGATTCGTCGACTACATTCTTCTTTTCCTTTAATCTTTCCTTTTCCTCACGCCTAATTGTTCAAAAGTTGCTCGGACCATGTCCGCCATCCTATTCATCAACCTCTCCTCCCTTGGAGATACCCTTTCTTCTTCTTCTTCTTCACGATTAATAGGGTTCGTTCCTTGGGTTCGAGGACCCGAAGAACTTAATTCGGGACGTTCTGCACTTCTCGAGCCATCATGATTACTATTACTACTTCCTTGATCCATCCCTAGCTGAAATTTATAAGAATAATATAAAGGAATTAAATAACACTCACCCTAGAATTTCTATTGACCCACCCTTATGTATCCAACCTATGGTTTGTATCCGACCTAAACTTTAGCCTATACACTATACCATCAACGCCTAAGTTTGAGTCTAGTACCACAATGATACCTAGTTCACTCAAACCAATGCTCTGATACCAATTTGTAAGGACCGAAACCAAAAACGACCACTTTTAATCCCATTTACAACAAACCTTTCGAAATTAACCAAAATTACAAGTTTATAAGTACTAAACCATAACCATATACATTCCAAAAGACCAACTACTAAACCGGATACAAACCAACTAATCAACCCAAAAACATAAATGTACAATTACTATTATAAGTCTATACCAAAAGAGAAGCTTTCCCAAGCTTCAAGCAAATCCAACTTCAAGCACCTATTCACACTTGCTCATGCCTTTATCTATCCCTGAAATATGGTGACAACTAAACGGTAAGCTATAAAAGCTTAGTGAGTTCCACAATGTATAATGTTATACTAAATAATTATATAAATCAACATAAATAAACAAACAAGTAACAACGGGTCAAAGTACCGGGTTATCACAACAATATCACCACAATGCATCACGTATCAATTCCGGGTCGACAAGGATCAAAGTACAATTCCGGATTCAACAAAGTGCGTCATTCCCTCTTAGGCCATTAGGGAATGAGGCCGATGAAGGTGATCAAGGCACCCCTAAGTGAGTCCAAGATCCAGCTTCACCACCACGGTCCATACCACTCCTCCGCCAGGTACTCCCGTGTCCACCGCCCGACATATTACACGAAGTAATACTCGGACCGCCTTGGGTCCTCACGAAATGAAATTATCACTCAAGGCATTTCACTCATACGGGTCAAGGCAATGTTACGGTTCGACAAGGTAATCTCAATGTTCTAGGCAAATCACAAAGCATCCAATCGAAAGGAACACTATCTAGCCACATTGCACATATATAATCAAAAGTATACACATTGCACATAGTGAACTCACCTGGGATTAAGCAAATTGCCAACACGAGCCAAGTACTTCCTTTAGTCAAATTTCATTGTCACCGATTGATACAATCACCACAATTACCCAATTGTTTACCTATCACAATTATACTTATCTCGTTCAATATACAAGCTCAAAATCACAACTAGTATGACACTTAATCACCAATTTCCCAAAATTGGTGATTAACCCCAAAACCCTAAACTTCTAACTATACATCTAGTGCATAATCACATGCTAACTTCCAATTTCCTAGTTCAATATCAGTTATACATAGTCTATAATGATCAATTTCAGTTCCATAACTCAAACCCTAACTAGGGTTCATGACCTACTAACTCAATACATCAATTTATACATATGCATGGTGATAGGGATGATGTTTTACCTTAATTATCAATACAATAGATGAAAATCCTTTGATTTCTAGCTACAATCTGCCCAAAAGCACCAAATATCGTCCAAAATCGCCCAACACCGAGAAGAGAAAGTTCTAGAGGTTAGTTTGGCTGAAATGGGGAAAAATCCCGCTTTTATGTCTAACCTGCACAAGATAGCGCCGCTATCTTCAAGATAGCGCCGCTATCTTGCCCTCCCTTGCTTTTTAGCGCCTCTATCTTTAAGATAGAGCCGCTATCTCCCAAATTTTTCGCGTTTTACCCAACGCTAAAATGAGTGACTGTTCCATTTGCACAAGATAGCGCCGCTATCTCTAAGATAGCGCCGCTATCTCCCTAAAATGCTGCAAATTTCGAGTTTTCTTCCTTTTTAACTTGTACCACTTAATCTAATACCCAAAACACAGATTTTTCATCAAAATTTTAACTATCAAGACTTAATTCCTTATCATTTATCAACTAATAATGAACTTAACAATTAAAATGCATGGATTTAAAACATGTATGTTACACATAGGGCCAAAAAGGTCCATATGGAGCATGTGAAGACAGCTGTTGATGGAGAAACATTGCTTTGATTTGAAGGAGCTTTTATGTTGCTTGCCTTGTTCACAGGCTGAACAAAGCTTATCCTTTTCATATTTGATTTGTGGCAGACCATTCACCAGCTGACCTCGAGCCAGCTTCGATATGTTTTTGAAGTTCAGGTGAGATAGCCTCTTATGCCACAACTAATTCAGCTCTTCAGTAGAATGAGAGAATAGACAGACTTCTTGATTTTGAGGATTCATGTCAAGTGTGTAGACATTCTTGGTTCTTGGAGCAACTAATACTACCGTTCCATTCTTATCCATCACCGTTCCCCTGTATTCATTAAAGTTCACTGAGAACTTTGCATCACAAAGTTGGCTAATGCTGATTATGTTTTAGCCCATTTACATAACCAACTCTTGTGATTTTTATGGATCCATTAGAAATGGTTCCATAACCTTCAGTTGAGCATCTACCATTATCACCAAAAACTACTGAGGGACCATCACAAACTTCAAACTCTTCCAGCAGGGATTTGTAACCAGTCATGTGTCTCGAGCAACCACTGTCTAAGTACCAGACATGTTTGCTTTCATTACTCTGCACATAAAATAAAAGAGTTAGTTCTTTTTGGGAACCCACACTTCGGTGGGTCCTTGTGACTTCCCTTTGGGACTCACAGAAGTTGGCTTTTCAGTAGGCTCACATACTGAAGTCGGGGAAGGTCTCAGGCATGTGATGTTACACTCACTTGCCATGTGCCCACGATCTCCACACTTATAGCATTTTCTGTTTCTTTGCAGTGGAGTAGAGGGCGAGGCAATAGGATTGGGAACTGGACCCAAAATACCTTTCATTTTCTGATTATCAGAGATAGTCAGAGTTTGAACGAGTGATGTCAGCTTGCTGACCTTTCCTTTCAGTCGTCTGACAGATACAGCTGAAGAAGGACTTGGAGTATTCTTAGGAATACTCTTACCTTTGTTCTTTACAGCTCGAGTACGAACTCCAACTGGCTCACCCTTGGAGGGTGTAAGAACAGTTTTCTTTCCTGCTGTCCTTCTAGTCTTCTGCTGAGATTTAGCAGATGAGGCAGCAGGTGCTGAACCCAAGATAGATTTCCTTGGTTCAACAATTACTACAGTAGGTGTCCTGACTATCATGGCAGAAGAGTCAGTTGATGACTCTTCACCAGTAGCTTCAGAAGGATTTTCTGAGGACATCTCGGTAGCATAGGTTTTGGTAGACCTTACAAAGGAACCAAAAACCAACTCTTCAGCTGGCACAGAAGCATCAGCCGATGAGTAGTACAGATGATCTGTACTGCTGTCAGGTACAGCGGCTGCAGCAAGGAAATCTCCTCCTAGTACAGCTTGTACTTGACTAGGAATTTGTGAGTTAACACATTCACTCACACGTTTGGATAAACGAGACCATGATTCACAAATCTTTTTAATTGCTTCAAGTTCTTTAACTTTTTCACTTAGATCATGTTGAAGAACTGGGTTAATAAATTTTGTTTCAGAAAGTTCTTCTTTTAAAGTTTTGTGGTCAATTAAACGTTCTTTCAAAAATGCATTTTCACGTAGAATAGCACTATGTTTATCCAAACATTCACCTTTCAGCTGATCAATGAAGTGCAAGTCACAAATAATAAAATCAACAATATCGTTGGCTTTAGTTGCCTCAGCAGAGATTAGAGAGGTTACCTTTTTATGAACAATGTTGACCCATTTATAGGAACTAGCATCATCAGCTGTAATACTTTCATCATCATCAGCATGAGCCATCAAACACATTGTGGCCATTTGTTCATCGTCATCAGATGAGCTGTCACCAGAGTCAGCCCAATCATGAGTTTCAGCTACGAGACCCTTGTCAGCAGCTTTGCCTTCAAGTGCCTTCTTTTCTTCTAGAATCTTTTTAGTGAAGGCTTGTAGCTTTTTGTATTTATCTTCAATGGACTCACCAGTTGAAGATGATGAACTAGCTTTCTTCTGTTTGCAGTCGTTAGCATAGTGTCCCTTCTTGTTGCAGTTGTAGCAGGTTATCTCAGAGATGTTAGGTGTACTTCCAGAGGGTCTAGAAGAAACAGCTGATGACATAGATCTGCTACTCGAGCCTCTAGCTGAGGAGCCAGACTTGTTTTTGAAGAATTTTCTGTTTTTAACAAGTAAGGCCAACTCAGATATAAGGGCATCGTTGTCTTCATCTTCATCGACTTCTTCGATTCTGACTTTCGGCATGTTGAACAAACCAACAGCCGAAGTGTTGTCAGCCTCATCATCTGATGGTGGATATTCGATTCTGCTAGGCTTGTTTAAGGAGAAAAGAGCAGTCGAAGATCCAGCGGAACTCACTTTAGAGTCCTTTGGAGGTTGAAATTTGTTGAGTACGGTTCTCTCATGGCTTAAAAACATACCATAGAGAGACGAAAGAGTATAGTCTTTCAGAATAGGAGATGTACTCATGCAAGTTATGATGGTAGCCCATTTAGAAGGTAAGGTTGCCATGAACTTACACATTTTGGACATATCGACCTTATCAACCCCATGAGACTTCAACTCGTTTAACAGAATGTTATAACGATTGAAAGTTTGAGCTATAGTCTCACTTGGTTTGGCTTTAAACAGTTCATAATCATGTATGAGCATGTTTTTGTTATGTTCACGCACAACAGATGTGCCTTCATAAACTTCAGCCAAGCGTTCCCACATCTCTTTAACTGAGTCACAAAACTGAATATTGTGATACAGTTCATCACCAACTGCTTGAAAAAGCATATCTCGACCCTTGTTCTCAAGATGAACAAGACGTTTTTCAGCGTCTGTCCACTGAGCCTCAGACTTCACCACATAGTGTTCTGGTGTTTCAGAAGTACCAGGAATGAGGGTTTTGGGAACATATTTTCCTATCGTTATGTTATCTTGAAATTTTGGGTGATAGGTAACCATGTGGGACAACATACGGGTTTTCCACATGGGGTAGTTGGTTTGAGTGAGTTTGGGAGGTTTTCCAGATGATGGAAGATCTGATGATGTAGGTTCAGCCATAACAGAAGCTCAAAATCGATGGAAGACAATTTTGACACCCGCTCTAATACCAGTTGTTGGTTCCCAACAACACAAACGTGTTGCGTTATGACCGAGTAACGAAGATAAGATAAATGAACAACAAGATTTCAATGATTAAGAGTTTATTAAAACAACTTAATACAGTACAAAGTTTGCGGAAATAGATAGTACAAAACTAACTAAAACTCTATACTTGAAATGACACTTTAGACCGCTCAAACTAGAAGAGTATATGCTGAGAGTTATATCAGCTGATACTAACAGCTGATATTAATGCCTTAGTAATAACTATGGAGGAGTTAATACTTAGACAAATAACTAACTCTCAGAGAATGTTCTTGTGCTATGATTTCTAAAGGTGTGTGTAAATGCAAGCATATACGTCTGTATTTATAACCCAAGATCCATGTTCCTTAGTCCCCAAGTTTGACGACGTGTAAACATATTATTCGTCGATGTGGACTTGTCTATGGATCATTAAATGCTTTTGCACAAGTTATTGTCCCAAGTGTACTTTGTGTCAACTACTTCTGGTACCCTTTCTGACGCACAGTGAAAGGTGTACTACATAAGTACAGAAATAGTTGACTTTCTCTTTACATGCTTGATGGACAAACGATGATAATGTACTGACATTATCTTCTATTCCAAAATAGAAGATCTTCATCGTTTTCTTCTTCTTTGAGCGGGAAAGGGAAATGTTAAAGGTGTCAATGAACATTTCCTATAAGTCTTTATCTGCAGCAGATACTATCAGCTGATTCCACAATCAGCTGAATAGTCTTCTTCTTGTCTTTGTCATTTGGTCATAGACTTCGAATGAACTCTCGTTTATAGCTGCTGATTTGACTTGTATCCTAAAGCTAAGTACGTACTCAGCTGAAGGTTTATTGTATATACTTGCTTCAGCTGAGATACATACTTCAGCTGTTATTTCTTCTTGGCTATTGATCATCAAATCTTATTTACTTAGTCTTGGGACTAACACTCCTACACACCGAAGGTCCCCTTTCCTCAACGTTTGAGGAAAGAAAAACTTAAGGAAAAATATGGTAAGTTTGTTGAGATGATTAAACAGGTGCGCATTAACGTTCCTTTGGTTGACATGTTAGCAGGTATGCCAAACTACGGGAAATTCATCAAGGACTTGGTCTCAAGCAAGGAGCAAACGGAGGAGGTGTCGTCAGCAATATTAAGCGAGGAATGCTCAGCTATCCTCCAGCCAAACATACCACCAAAGAAGGGTGATCCAGGGAGTTTTATAATCCCTTGTCTCATAGATAATTTACCGCCCTGTAAGGCACTAGCTGATTTAGGAGCTAATATCAGCTTAATGCCTTTTTCCGTGTTTCTTAAATTAGGAATAACAAGTCTTAGGCCGACTAGGATGCGTGTTAGATTAGCAGACCTATCGCTTAAATACCCAATAGGCATAGCAGAAAACGTTATGGTTAAGGTAGATAGGTTCATATTTCCCGCTGATTTTGTTATCCTAGACATCCCGGAAGAACCAAATGTCCCTCTCATCTTAGGGAGACTCTTTCTGAACACTGCTAGTGCCATAATCTTGGTTGCTGAACAACAACTTAGTCTAGGTGTCGGGAATGACCGAGTCACTTTCTCCATTGAAAAAGCGATGAAGCATACCTCTGCCTCCGATGACACGTTCAATTTCATCGACATCATCGATGTATGCATGGAGGAGGAAATTACCTCATTTCTTAACCTAGATTGCGATGACATCACTACCTATGGTGATGTCACTCTAGACTCTCCCGAATCCATCCAAGATCTCTCAGAGCTCGAGGAACTTCTTCACCTTGATGAAGAGGATTCGGAAGAAAATGAAGTAATTTTGAAAAATTCGACCCGAACCAAAAACTTCGAATTAAAACATCTTTTGAGGACCCTCCATCTCTCGAACTTAAGCCATTACCTGATCATTTAGAGTATGCTTTCCTTCAAGGGGAATCTGACTTGCCTGTAATTATCTCATCTGCTCTAGCTCCTCCTGAAAAAGAAAGTTTAATAAAAAATTTAAAAACATATAAAAAAGCTCTAGCTTGGAAAACCGCAGATATTCCGGGTATAAACCCTTATTTTTGTACACATAAAATCTTATTGGAAGAAAACTTTAAACCTAGTGTGAAGAGACAAAGGCGTTTAAATCCCAACATGAAAGAAGTCGTGAAGAAGGAAGTTCTTAAACTGCTTGATGCAGGGCTCATCTATCCCATTTCTGATAGTCCTTGGGTGAGTCCGGTCCAAGTGGTTCCGAAAAAAGGGGGAATGACAGTTGTGCGTAACGATAAGGATGAACTCGTTCCTACTCGTACTGTCACGGGATGGCGAGTCTGCATCGATTACCGCAGACTCAACGAAGCCACTCGAAAGGATCACTTTCCTTTACCCTTCATCGATCAGATGTTGGAGAGATTGGCCGGAAACAACTTCTATTGTTTCTTGGACGGTTTCTCCGGCTACTTTCAAATCCCAATTGATCCCCAAGATCAGGAAAAGACCACCTTCACGTGCCCCTTCGGTACATTCGCGTATCGAAGGATGCCTTTCGGGTTATGCAACGCTCCTGCAACATTTCAGCGATGCATGACCGTGATTTTCCAAGACATGATCGAGGACTGTATGGAAGTCTTGATGGACGATTTCTCAGTATTCGGAGACTCCTTCAAGTCATGTCTTTCTAGCTTAGAGTGGGTTCTCATTAGGTGCGAGGAATCAAATCTCGTGCTTAATTGGGAAAAGTGTCATTTCATGGTGCGCGAAGGCATCGTGTTAGGTCACAAAATTTCAGCGAAGGGGATCGAGGTCGATAAATCAAAAATCGATGTCATTTCTAAATTACCTCCCCCTTCAAATGTTAAATCTGTGAGAATTTTCTTAGGTCATGCGGGATTCTATCGTCGGTTCATCAAGGATTTTTGCAAGATAACCCGACCCATGACTCATCTTCTCGAAAAGGATACACCTTTCGCGTTCTCTCCCGAATGTGTGAAAGCCTTCACTCTTTTAAAGAATCGGCTCACAGAAGCTCCTATCATGGTATCTCCCAATTGGGAGTTACCATTCGAACTCATGTGCGATGCTAGTGATTTCGCACTCGGTGCAGTTTTGGGTCAGCGTATAAACAATCATTTCCAACCCATTTATTACGCGAGCCGAACACTCACCGGTGCTCAGGCGAATTACACCACAACTAAAAAGGAACTCCTTGCAGTGGTTTTCGCCTTTGACAAATTTCGTCCGTATCTTGTTTTATCCAAAACGATTGTCTATACGGATCACTCAGCATTGAAATGTCTTTTCGCCAAGCAAGATGCAAAACCGCGTCTCATTCGTTGCATTCTTCTCCTACAAGAATTCGACATTGAGATAAAAGATAAAAAAGGTGCGGAAAATCTTGCGGCGGATCGTCTATCCCGATTAGAGAACCCTCATCTTGAGGAGTGCAATGAAGACGGGATTCATGATACATTTCCCGATGAATTTATCGAGACGGTCAATGCTTTACAAGACACCAAAGACCCATGGTTCGCTGATTTTGCAAATTATTTAGCGGCGGGTGTTCTTGTTAAAGGAATGACCCATCAACAAAAAGGGAAATTCTTTTCAGATATCAAATATTACCATTGGGATGCTCCACATCTTTTCCGGGTCGGTCCTGATTTGATGCATAGGCGGTGTGTTTCCGGTAATGAAGCTCATGACATTCTCAACAAATGTCATAAAGGCCCAACCGGTGGACATTTCGGTCCAAACTACACCGCCCGGAAAGTTCTTGATGCGGGTTTCTATTGGCCAATGATCTTCAAATATGCACAAGAATTGGTCAAAACTTGTGATGCATGCCAACGAACCGGAAGCATCTCCAAACGGGATGAAATGCCACAACATGGCATCCAAGTTTGTGAGGTCTTCGACATTTGGGGCATTGACTTCATGGGTCCGTTTCCGAGCTCCCAAGGTAATAAGTATATCCTTGTTGCTGTTAATTACGTCTCTAAATGGGCCGAGGTAAAAGCTCTTCCAACGAATGATGCCCGAGTCGTAATCAATTTTCTTAAATCTCTTTTCTGCCGGTTCGGTTGCCCGAGGGCGCTGATTAGTGATCGTGGCACGCATTTTGCTAACCACCTTATGGAGAAAACTCTCCAACGATACGGTGTCCACCATCGTTTCTCGACCGCATATCATCCACAAACTAGTGGTCAAGTCGAGAACACTAATTGGGCCTTAAAAAGTATCCTCGAGAAAACCATTGAGAAAAATCTCAAATTGTGGTCGCAACGACTTGAAGATGCTCTTTGGGCATTCCGTACCGCTTACAAAACTCCTATCGGCCATACTCCATATCGGATGATTTATGGGAAAGCATGTCACCTTCCATTCGAGATCGAACACAAAGCCTATTGGGCTATCAAAGAATGTGACATGAGCATCGTTCCCGCCAGGACCGAACGTAATCATCAACTCAATCTTCTCGATGAACACAGATTTGAAGCATACGAAAACTCCCGAATCTACAAAGAGAGAAGCAAGTATTTACACGATAAGAAACTGAAAACTCATAAATGCTTCCAACCGGGTGACAAGGTCCTCATTTATCAATCTCGATACAAGTTTTCGCCGGGAAAACTTAAGTCAAAATGGGTGGGTCCCTGTACCGTTTTAAAACAACACACATCGGGATACGTCGACCTCGTAACCGAAAATGGTCATTTCAGTGTTAACGGGCATCGATTGAAGCTGTATTATGAAGACGAGAATGAAGGCGTGACCGAGACGGAGGAGGTGCATTTCGCCATGATGGGCGAAAAGAAGTAAGAGAGCAACACCGAGTCAAGCTCTAGACTCGTAAATCCATGAAGCGCTTCTCGGGAGGCAACCCGTGTTTAGTTGTTTTTCCCTTTCCTTTCTGCGTTTAAAAAAAAAAAAGTTAAAATTTTCGTCCATATGGTCGCCAAACAGAACGCCGAAATAGCTAAGCCCCCAAAAATCGTGTTTTGAAGTTCGCTAAGGCAGTGTGCGCGTCCGCTCGAAATCGCTAAGCGATCGACCGATAGCGACGCGATCTCTCGCCCATATATATGCTCCCTTTTCGTCCAGAACAGAAAACGCGCAGCACAATCCCTTTTCTCCTTCGACGATTTCCGCAGCCATACCTCCCAAAACCCCAAATTTCGGCCAATAACCTCCGAGTTCTTCCATATATCTTCATCTCCATGGCGCCTAAGGTTGGTTTTCCCCTCTTTTCTTCCATTAATCCATCTTTTATGGTAGACATCTTAGGTTTTTGTGGATGTTCTTGCCAAACCCGAAAATCTTGAATGCTTGCTAGTTTCTTCCGAATTTTGCTTGATTAGTTGTTGATTTATGCCATAGATTGTTAATTAGTCGAATTATAGCAAATCCCTAGTATCAATTCCGAATTTTAGGGCTTGATTTTGGTTTTTTAGAAAGAAAACTTATGACCTAGGGTTTGTTCTTGTCAAAAACCCGAAAATTTCATATATTTTGCTTGTTAAATCTTCTACATTGTGTTAATGAGTCATTTTTGGTTGAATGATATAAATACTTGTCAATTTTTCACATTGTGGTCATATTTCAATAATTTGAGTTCAAGTTTTTGACAACTACATTACAAGCTTATACAAATTTAAAATTTTAATTATAAAAACAATCATTATAAGTGTTAAATAATGTCACACTTAGTTTAACAACTAAGTGTGGGTAAGGAAAATTGGTAAGTTTTTACATAGTTTCACACTTAGTTTAACAACAAAGTGTGGGTACGGGAAATTGGGGTTTAAATTAGAAAAAGCTTATAAATTCCTTATTCATTTTGTAACTTTTCTGTTAAATAACACTTCTAATGATTATTCTTTTATTTTGTTATTAGCCGAAACCTACAAGAGCTTCAAAGAAGGCATCCTCATCTAGGGTCCCTCAACCTCAACCTTCATCAGATCAGTCATCATCCGAATCCGAAGAAGAAATTGCGGTGGAATATGAGGAAGAATTCGAATTACCAATAGCACTTCATACAGATGGTTTCCCCTTGGTTCTTAAGGAAAACGAACTTCATCATACATTCGAGAAATTCGATAATATTCGCAACGAAATCACTCGATCCCTATATGAACAAAGAAGAGATAGAATAATGCATAAAAAGGCGCATGCGGGCCGAACACCTAAATGGGACGAACTTGCGGCCTTGGGGAAAGAGGGGGCTACTCGAGCCTACTTGACGAGAAAATTTCAGGACAATAACGGGCGCGTGATATTCACGTGCAATGCTTGGGAGGTCGCCCTTACACTAAAGGAACCGATCTATGTCGAGCTTGTGCTAGAATTCCTTTCCACACACCACTTGGAACGCACCACCGCCTACAACAATTCCGCAGCCATATCCATTCATTACCGGGTAGCCCATCAATGGGTCCACTGTTCACTAATTCAATTCGCAATAAATCTGGGGCTCTACACCCAAGCCCAAACCAATCACCGGCATTTCATCTCCTACTTGCGTCGGGGCCAATTTATACCAAGCTGTGATGTAGGAGAGATTTGGACCGCACTTGGTGTAGGGGTATGGAGTTCAAGGTACTCAAAGAGCAATCAACTTAGAAACAGTGAACACCGCTATCTATACCGTATGATTTCCAACACCATCTGCCAACGAAAGGATGGTGCCGAAAAAATGAATATAGCGAGCATTTGGTTTCTACATCAGTTGGTTAACCCAGAGTGTTTCACAAACCTCCGGATGGTCATCGCTTTGTTCTTGAATGGTCCCGCTCGGGGACATAAACGAAAAGTTGCTTCGTAGGTGGCCAATACATCACTTGATTGGCAAATGCCACGATGCCTCTTACACCACGAGTGAGGGGTACCTTAACAAAGATAGAGATGGGTTTCATTGATTACAATCAAATGAACGGGATGGGGGTGATCCGGAATGCAACACATGGGGTGGAAGATGGTAGATATGTGTGGGTGGATAACCCATCCACCGAAATTGCGAGACGGGTTAGACGAAGGGCACATGAGCAACCGCAAGAGCCAGAAGATGCGGAGATACGGGAGATGGAGGAACCGGTTATCGATCATGATTATGGGCACCCCGGAGCATCTGGCTCCCAAGCGGGCCCATCCTCATCTGATCCGTATCAGAGTTTATATACTGATGTGCATGCTTTGCAGGTTGATATGGCAGGTTTGAGGACTGATCTTGGTGGGATGCAGCAGTACATGGTAGGTATGAACCTACAACTTCAAAGAAATTATTATCAGGCCGAAAGGGGTCAGGCACACCTACATTTAAGTGTGGGCATGGGGCGTGGTATCCACGACTTGTTGTATTTCTTAGTAAATCATCTAAAACACGAACAAACCAGTTTAATCAGAAAATTTTTTTAGACACATCTCAACCTTAGAAAACAATTTTTAGACAATAGAGTTCGTTTTAAAGGGCAAAATTTTTCCTAGCTTTTATGTGTCAGTTTTTGTGGCTTTTCGCCAATCTAATAATCTTTTTAACTCGTTAATTAAACCACTTCCTAATTTGGAAAATTTGAAATGTCTTGTAAACCGATAAAAAATTGTCTTTTAGAAAATTAAGATTAGCAAAGCTAGCTCCCGATGACATTAGGTTGGATTAAGAGCTTTTAGTTTACGTGAATAAAATTGCTAAATAATAATCTAAATGAAAATTTTGAGAATCGGTGAGAATATTCATCCGGCCTTGTGTTCTCGATGAGTACGCCCGAGGGGTCCTTTAAACCTAACATTCTAAGGTCAACTGATCTGGACATGTTGGTCGAAAGTCTTTTATGCGGGTTCACAATGTAAGCTGAGGTTCGAATCGATTCTTGAATAATTACCTAATTAAATACTTAAGGAGAACAATTAGCCGACCTTGGGTTCCTGACGAGTACGCCCGAGGGGTCCTTTAAACCTAGCATTCTAAGGTCAACTGATTTGGACATGTTGGTCGAAAGTCTTTTATGCGGGTTCTCAATGAAAGTTGTGGTTCTCTCTTCCAAACAAAATAAATAAATAAATTAGCAAACGTGCAAAGCATGTAATAAAAGAAATGAAAAATCAAATAAAATAAATAAACATGCAAAGCATGAAGAAATAAAGCAAATAAGTTGTGAAATGAATAAATAAACTAATTTTTCTTCTTTTAACCTAACTAGTTGGGTAATTTTCATAACGATGGTGTTTATAGGTTATGCAAGAATGGATGAGGATATAAGTTAAAAGTAGTATAATTAGCATAGTTAAAAATTTGATTAGATTTGTGAAAAGTTAGCTAAATTCCTTACACAAACTTGGGCATAAAATATAGTGGAAAATTTTAACTGCTAAATGGACTAGGTTCTGAAAATTGTTGTACTTCTATGAACGAATTGAGATGAAGTGTCGACTGAATTATATTTTTTATATATCTGATTGAATTATTTTACTGATGATTTGCTTGAGGAAAATCAAAGTTCAAGTGTGGGCATGTTGATATTGGCAGATTTATACATATATTTATCTGCCAATATACCTAATTTTATATGTGTTTATCGATTAGAATATGATGTTATCACTCAAAATGTAGTTTCCATTGTGTTTTGCAAGCTATAGAAGAAAACGTAACATAAACGGGTCAAAACAGCACAAGAAACGAAAGACTGCAGAAAATCACGAAATAGCGACACGATCTCCTTAGCGATTTCCCAAACGCGATTTTTAATCCCTTAGTGATTTCGGCGTTCTGTTTTCACACGAAATACCGAAAATAGCGACGCGATTAAAGATAGCGACGCGATTTTTAGCGATCAGATGACTATTTAAATAAATCTGCAGATCTGAATTAAAGACTTTTAGACCTAATTCGAAGGGCAACCGAAAAACACCATTGGAGCACTCAAGATCGAGATTTCAAGCATCAAACATTGGTTTTTTATTATCTTTGATTATTTCTATGTTTATGAATTCGATTCTTTACATTTGTTTGATGATTTTTGGCATGTCTATGTGCTAATCATCTTTTATTCACTATGATTAGATGAAGTTAGGGTTTTAGGTTTGGATATTCTTAGGATTTTATGATGATTGTTTGAACACGTGTGTTTCTAATAAAGAACCTTTTCGTTAAACCTTTACTTTTGCATTATTGAATTTGTTTATTGCTTGGTTGATAATATATTGACAGCATTGAATTGATCTAGTAATTCCCCTGACTTTTCATACCTTTTGACCTAGTCAGCGACTCACTAGAAATAGGGGTCCGAGATTTGATACCAATAACCTAGGTGAAACTTAGAGTCTGATCTTTAGAGAAGGAATTCCTAGGATTAGAAGGTCTCGGAAAGCCGTACCTAGTTAGAAATAGCAAGCAGGAGTGTGAATGTAAATAGGTTTCTTAAGAAGAAATTCCTAGAGATCATATTAGATTCATTGTAAGGTTTTGAGAGAAATCTAGTCCCTTAAACTCCTAGAACATGAGTTAAATCGGTTCTTAAAAACCAAACCTAGACCTAGACGGATTCGACTCATAGTGAATATCTTCCTTAACATCGAAACACCTTCTCTTCATTTTCAGTCTATTGTTCATTTTAAACAACCTCTTTTAGTTTTATTATTCAGTTTGCAAATAAAAATGTCCCAAATGAAAACCCCTTTTTATTATTTGCTTAGTTTAATTAATTAGTTTTATCTTACATAATCAGCTTAACTGTTCCCTGTGGAGACGAATATACCCGAATTTACTTACCTGAATTATATTGCTCACGATTAGGTTATACTTGCCTAAGAGTGTGGTGATCTAGGAAAGGTGTATTTTAGGTGATTATTTTATAACTAGGTTTTACACATCAGTATTTTAGGCATTAAACAAAACTTAACAGTCATTTTTAACGTCAGTTAGTTTTAAGGACCAAAAGCAATACGAATTTCAAACCACGGTGACCATGGGTGTAATTTCTGAAAGTTAGGGACTAAATTCAAAACTTTAGGTAAACCACAGGAACCATCCGTATAATTTACTCTATATTTAAGTTCATATCATACTATAATGATAAAATACATCTTTTATAGTGATAGAATAAATTAATTAAAGGAGAAGCCCGATTACAAAAATAAGTTACTGCCAATGTAATATGCATGCACCGCCGGTCAGGTTCGGGTTTTTGGTGACAGTCGGTTTGACCTGGATGGGCCCGAGGACCGAAAAAAATACAAACTAAGGACCAAAACCTTGACCTCCCATATGTATATCGGTTCGGTCTTAGTCCGGGTTGGTCCAATTCCTGGAGTCGGGTCGGTGTGTGTATAAGCAAATGATTATATATTTTTTTTTAAAAGTCGATTAGAATCTCACCTGTAGCAAGGAACACCGACGTTGACTCTTGAGTAATATTTCAAGGGATATAACCCTGGGTCTTATCTAGGGGTGTTCACTATTCGGATAAATCCGGATTGTCCAAATGGACAATTTGGATTGGATCGTTTGGATTGGTTTTTTTGGTTTTTTGGATCGGTTTGGACTTGATCCAAATTAATAATTTGGTTTTCGGATTGGATTTGGTTTTCATTGTAAAATCCGGATTGTCCAAAAAATCCAAATAGTATAAATATATAAAATATAAATATATAAAACAATTCTAGCCCATTTCTAGCAAAAACTAAATATAGTGACTATGGAAATTAACGAAATTTCCTATGGCCCAAAATAATTCTAAAGCTATTAACTTCTTAATTGGCCCTTTCTAAATCTAATTCCAAAAAACAAAATACATGACATGTGATCTCATCGACTGTCCAGTTTCCACACACAATCTTAACCTTGTCAATTCTTACTTTAATCCCAATTCGTCCCTTCCCATTTGATACGTGAATCGCCCACAACCCACTCGTATCAAACAACAACGATTCGATGACATATGTGATTTTGTCCGCATGTATAACACCCTACTTGTTCATTTACATTGTATTAGTTGGCAATGGTGCAATCTTTTTGGAGCTTTTGAGAAAGTTGATGTCAAGACTTTTGCATATATTATTGTAAATGTCACAAGCTATGAATTAGACTTGCTTTTCTGTATAAAGTAGTTTATCATTTTGAAATTATATATATTAAACTTAATATTAGTTATGTTATATATTTTTGTAGTCTTGTGAATATATATTAAGAAGAAAAAACGGTTTGGTTCAGACAAATCCAAACCATCCAAATTGTAATTTGGTTCGGATCGGTTTGGATTTAAATTAGTTTGGACGGTTTGGATTGAACATTTGAAATCCAAAATCCATTTGGATTCACCTATTTGGTTCGGATATATCCGGATTATCCAAACGAACACCCGTAGTCTTATCACCAAGAGTAGCAAAAATCACTGAAAATTAACCAAAATTATTAAATATGCTTGAAATGGGTAAAAAAAATTACAGAAGCCACAACAAAAAGTACTAAAAACAATTATATTTATGCAGTTAGTAAATGTCTATTTCTCCTTTTTAGGGTAAAATCTTTTTGGTCAATTTTTTATAATAACCTGATTTTAGAATAACATAATTAGGATGATATAAGCATTAAAAGTTTACAACAATTGACCCGTTTCCATTGTCTTTCATTTGACCCAATTCCATTGTAGCTAAAGAGTTATTTGACCCATTTCTTTAATAAATTTTTAGGATACACATGTTCATCTCCCACCTATATATGGAGTAAGGACATGATTTTAATTTGATGACATGTACCAATAATATTGCTTCTTAATGATGCAATGGACGCTGACTTAAAGGGCATAATAGGCAATTAACTTCTTCTTTATATGGAAACATATTCATGTCTTCCCTCGCTTCGTTTTTCGCTCATAGCTTTGTTTTTTATTTGTAAACAAAAAATTTTAAGAAAAACAAAGTTCTTAAAATTAAATTCTTTACGAAATGAGTATAGTCATAAAAATTTGAAAAAAAAATGTCATGGTTGTAGATTGTGAATTCAATGATTAATTCATAGATTAAGCATAAACAAGTGATAATATAGGAAGATTAAGATGGATGGAATATTTGAACACTTTGCTATTGATGGGGGCTGCTACAATTTGGGCAAAAGTTATGCAAATTAGGTTACTACTTACTATATATACCTACCTAAGTTTCGACTAAATACAAAATGGTCCCTAGACTATTGGTTACAATAAATGTGACCAAACAATGGTTCAAACATTTTACGGAAAAAAATCTTATGATCTAAAAATGTAATTTAAATTTATTATGATCACAAAATGTTATAATCTTAAAAATTTTAAGAAAATCAAAGTTCTTAAAATTAAATTATTTACGAAATGAGTATAGTCATAAAAATTTGAAAAAAAAAATGTCATGGTTCAAACATTTTATGAAAAAAAATCTTATGATCTAAAAGTGTAATTATTATGATCACAAAATGTTATAATCACAAAAATTTAAGAAAATAAAAGTTCTAAAATTAAATTTTTTACGAAATGAGTATAGACATAAAAATTTGAACAAAAAATGTCATGATTCAAACATTTTACGAAAAAAATCTTATGATCTAAAAACGTAATTCAAATTTATTATAGTCACAAAATGTTATGATCACAAAATGTTACGATCCGAATTTATTATAATCCAATTTTATTATGATCAAAATTTATAATAATCAATGTTTAAAAATATTATGATCCAAAAATATTATAGTCTAAACATATTATTATCAACACTCACACATGAAATTGTTGATGATACTATGTTTAGCCTTGATCTTTACACCACATAATTCTTGTATACTATAAAAATGTCAGGTGTCACGCATCATATATTGAAGTTAAAGATAGATGCTCCTGTAATGTGTATGCAAAACATTGATCAGAAAGTAGATTTATGCAATAGAACTAGGCTAATATAATTGAAGGTAAGATCGTGACAAAGTTTGTACAATTTTGTGTTATCCCACGTATGATTATTAGTCCTTACGACAAAACTATGCCTTTCAAATTGAGCCGAAGACAATTTCCTATTTAAGTACGTTTTTCAATGACTATTAAAAAAACCATGGGCGAACATTGTCACGGGTTGATTTGTTTGTCCAAATATTAGTATTCTCACATGACCAACTATATATGTTGATGTATCAAGAGTAAAGAGAAACAAATGCCTGAAAATTATTTGTTGCGACCAAGATGGTAACTATACAAACTCAACAACAAACGTCTAATACAATAAAATTTCGTTTTCTTTTTTGATTTATTATTATCGATTATTCATGTACAACAAAACCTTTAATCATCATTTTAATTAATAGTTGACCATATAATTTCTTACGTTTTTTTCATCATTATATATTATATTTCTTACAGCTAGCCCGCCCATCGGGCGGGTTATGAAACTAGTATCATCATATGAGATTAAAAATCAACCTTGAAGAATATGATATTGCTAGATCATAAATCAATTGAGAGTAAGAAACCATAGGAGCACACTTAATTGAAGCAATATGCAAACTTTTAAAAAGGAAAAAAGGAAAATCTTAACGAAAAAAGGAAAATCTTAAAAACATACCTCATAACAAACATTTTTCAATCTTTGAAGTTTTCTCCAAAAATCCAAACTTGGAGTATTCTCTTCTCTGGTGTTAAAAAGATCTCAAGTGTAATATGCAAACTTTTAAATGCAGCAAAATGTAGAGATCCTTTTTTTTCAACTCCGTCCATTTTATCAACTAAAGCGCCACCTGTATCATTTCACATCCATCTGATTTACCATATAAATTAGAATCTAGGTCTAAAACTGAAATGAGTCTACTGAATTAGATCGTTCAACAAAGGAAGGGCTAATAGTGACAAATTTGAGGATATCGATGATGATGTGAAATGCCCTAAATCCGTCATCTCATACCAGTGGAAGAAGGTGAGGAACATACCAGTGGAACATACCAGGATGACGATTAAGAAGACAAAAATCAAGTCGATAATGAAGTTAGGAGCATACCAGTGCAAGAAGGTGGGAAGATGCATATTCTTTAGCTTGTGAGTGAATTTGAGCGAGACATGTATGTGAGATGAAGCTTGGCGGAGAAGCTCTCACAAAAAGAAAGAGTATCTGAGTTTTGTAACGTAAATCTTTCACAAAAAGAAAGAATATCTGAGTTTGTGGCGTAGAAAGAAGCGTAAGAGGATAATGTCAAAACAACATATGTTCATCAACTGGCCATCTACAGGTTTTTTTCTTTGATAAATGTTAATAAGGTAATTTCATTCGTTTAAAAATGATTGAAACAAACTAAGTTATATGGGTACATTTTTTGAGATAAAAGATTGTAATTAGTATTAAATTAGATAGTTAATTAATGTTGTGTCTCATATATTATGATTAAAGTGAGTTTAATGATTTTTAAAAGTAAAAATAAATACTTTATTAAAGGAGATAGTTAATAGGTATGAGTCTCATTACTTTTTACTAAATAAAAAATATTTTAAAATATGTAACTTATTTTGAAATACATAAAAATAAAAAATATGTCACTTGTTTTGAAATGAAAAAGGTATTTAGGATTGAACATATTTTATATTTCATTATGTGTAGTTATTTTTGGGCTTACAAATCACTTTCTCAATGTTAATTTTATACTGGGTCATCAAGGCCTAGCCCACCCATTAAGGATTACAAGTAAGCCATTGTGATTTCCCATATAGTGTCAAAATCAGATTTTCGGATATTCAACCAATTGGTCTATATAATTGGTCATTAAGGGTAGTTTTGAGGTTATTATTTAAAAGGTTTTGGGTTTAAGGTGTTGTTTGATAGGAACAAAATGATTAAGTGCTGAATGATTCAACGGTCTGAATGATTCAACGGTCTGAATGATTAAGAGGTTTTGTATAAAACTTGTTTTGAATGTGAGAAATTTTTTTATAAGAATTCTGAATGCTTAATGGTTCAGCATATGTTCTAAAGAAGAATGATTCAGCAGCTTTTTGCTGTCTCATTCATCATATACTTCATTTAGGGACGCTAAACAAACGCACTGAATGCTGAATGGTTAAGCATTCAGTGTTGAATGGTTCCATTAAGCTGCAAACAAACACAACATAAGTTTTTTTTGAGGTAAAACTTAGAGATTAAGGTGATGGGTATATTCCCCATATGTGGAGGGTTCGAGGGAAGTCATAATGTCCCTTGGGATGTCACTGTCTAGGCTCGAATCGTCATCTCCAATGGTTAACCTTTCCAAAAGCTTTTCCTTTAAAAATATTTCTAATTTACCTTTATCTATCTTAAATGTTTCAAAAATACCCCCAATATATAAATTGACAATTTTTTTGACATCTTATAAAACTTAATATTTTTTAGAAATATTTCATACAAAAATATTATAATAATTGACAATAATATTTAAATAGATAGAAACATTACATTGCAAATATTATAAAAAGTAAAGAATTTATATATAATAATATATCTAAGGTTTAATATGAAAAGATATTAAACATTGAGGGATTAGAAAAGACAGACATAAATAGTTCATTAAAAGGTTGGTAGAAAAAAAGTCTTTGCAAAAAGCTTTTAAAAAGCTACCTATTTCAATGGTAAAAAGTCTTTAAAAAGCTTATTTGAATAGTAAAAAAAACTTTTAAAAAAGCTATCATTGGAGATGTTGTTACTAACTTGCCGTTCAATATAAAAAAAATTCGGATATTCGATTTCTGATAGTGGAATTTACTATTTTAATTCGGCATCCAAAATTCGACCATGATTACGGGTATCCAAATTCAGCTATCCGTAATACGAAAAAATTATTCAAATATTTTTCAGATATCTTTGATATATCTAAGGTTCTAAAAAACGTGTCATGACGGCAACAAGACGTGAGGCACAGCTCCGCGTTACGAAAACAGTCCATGCTCACGTGGCGTAAGATAAAACGCGATAAACCTTATCGTGAGTTTTATTAAGTGCGTCATAAAATTATGAATTTATATAAAAAAATAATTAGATATATAATTATAAATTTAAAATTTACCAATTTTTTAGACTTCACATATGAATATCTGCAGTATATAAATGTCTTTTATTTATTTAGTAGATATATAATTATAAATGTCTTGCTACATATCATATTACTTTATTTGATTTGATGTTATTTTACTGTTTACTTTTGAAAATTGGTTCTTTTTGTACTGGGGATGCACATATATATGTTCTTGTCCGTTAGATCGTTAGTAAATGTGCTGGATGCCTGGATATATATACCTCACCGTCGGATCATAAAAGTACTTACAGTGTTATGTCCCATCCTCAATTTCTTAACTTCGAAGTTTTTATTTGCCTTTTTCAATTTTATACTCCCTCCATCCATAAAAAATTTACATTTTTCATTAAATTTTTATCCCATAAAAAAATTTACATTTCTCACATTTGATTGACCCTACATAATAAAATATTATTATTACTAAGAACCCTATCATTAATATCCATTAACTATCTTTCTCTCTCCAATCCAATTTTATATTTTAATCAAAAGTATTACTAGTCACTACACCACTAATTATCACCTAAAATCTCTGTCCAAAAGAAATGTAAACTTCTTTGTAGGACGGAAGGAGTATTTAACAAACATTTTTCTTTTAACACCATGTATAATTTAAAGTCGAATCGCTATTAGCTTTTTCAACATGTGACTTGGGAGAAATCGTAGGACATTTGTTATGCCCAAAATATTGGATTCGTATTTGAAAACAAATAAATTATGATTAAAAATATAAGTTGTATTTTAGGAAGTTCAAGGGTTTTGCATAGTCTTAAGAGATAAATCTTAGCTATTGAATCAAGCTGGTCAAGATCAAATCCACCACCTACAGCCACCGACAGCCACCGTCGGCCGCCTCCTCCGGCCACCACCCGCCGTCGTCCGCCGCCGCCGACCACCGTCGATCGCTGTCGTCCGCCGGCGGCGACGGTGGTGGTGGCTGATAGTGAAGGTGCTGGTGGTAATGGGGGTGGTGGTGGTATTGATGTATTGAAACACATGTGCTTCGCTAAAACACAACATATTAGTTCGAAGCACATGTGCTTCAGGTCACGAAACACATGTGTTTCAAGTCACTAAAAACATGAGTTTCTAAACACACAGGAGAGCATACGAAGCACATGTGCTTGACGTTATGAAACACATGTGCTTCACTAACAAGAAAAAAAAAATCAAAACAAGTGACTAACATATCATTATGAAGCATATGTGATAAATCTAAACAAATATTTATTTATAAAAGATATTATTTAATTACGTGATAAATCTGAACCGAAGATACATCTTAAATTCTTAATTAAAAACAAACAGATCTAAACAAATATCAATATTTTTTTAATAGATCTAAAAATAAACGAGATTATAATTACAAAACAAATATTATAAAAATTTATAAAATGAAAAACTATTTTTCAAATAAAATTGAACACGTTCACTTTGTAATATATAATATAAAAGAGATATAACACTTAAAATTCAACTAGAAATTTTGTGTTTTAAATTGTAAAAACAGATAAGCTTCAAAAGTGTACAAAATAATATAAAATATTCACTTTAATTTAAAAAAATGAGATTAAAATTAAAATACAGTATCTACAGGCCGGTTCGACCGGCCGATCCGACCGGAGTTCACAGTTAACCTGGCCGGTTTGAAGCGGTTCATAAATGGATTTTAAACCAGTCAATTCGACTCGGCATATTTTCATTTCCTGATCAAATCGGTTAGACCAGCCGGTCAAACCGGGGTTATAAAACACTGCGAAATAGTTCCTCCGATTCAAAATAAGTGCTACACTTTCCATAAATGAGTGATTCAAAATAAGTGCTACATTTTGAAAAATTACCTTATTTGGCAAAAAATAGTAGGACCCACACCCACTAACTATCTACTTTAATAAAGTGAAATGACTCATTTACCCTTACTTTTTACTTTTAAATATTATTATCATCACTTTATTTAAAAGTTGTGAGACTCATTACCTATTAACCATTCAATTAATTAATCTAATTAATTATTATTTTGATATTTTACCTCAAAATATGTAAAATCTAAAGTGTAGCACTTATTTTGAATAGAAGGAAGACGCTTTTAAATATTGTTTGAGTTGTTTTGAAAAAAATGAAAATGCAACTCGTCCGTTGAGAATGTTCTAAAAATGTCTACTTGCTAGCAAGTTCACAAAACCCTCCCGGACCGGGAACTCTTACCGACGACGACGAGGAGAAGCTGTAGCCGGCGATCAAATCTTCCTAGAAGCAACAGTTACACGGTGTAGATTATTACATTTTTATTTGTTTATTAAAATGGAAAATTCTCAAACTGAAGTTCCTCTGCAACCTTCAGTCGAAAAATTGATCACTAAGATATGTTCGGAGAAATGTACACTACCGCCGGATGTTCCCTCCCGGAGGTTACTCTCAACGATCGCCGAAACATCGGCGATCGAAATATTAAATAAAATTGCTGCTTCGAGTAATCCAATCCGCTCGTTTAGCGGTTATATTATATACATGGTGAAGAACAACTCTGGTGCTGTTTCTTCACCTAACCGAGCTTGTATCTTACCACAGAAGCGATCGCCACCGCCTTCTGCCGCCGCCGGAAGTCCTCAAAGTAAGTTTTCCTTCTCGTGAAAGCGTTTCGAAGTAATACTTATTACGTTTTGGCCGTTTGTGATAGTTATTGTTTTAGATCGTAATCATCTCTCGTATCGTGAGTGTTTCTGTTGTTCTAGTTTAGGGTTTATACATTCAAATGAATATTTTGTTGATTGGACAGTATATTTGGTAAAATTTGGGATATAAATATACAGAAAATACAATGGCCAAAAAGTTTACTGCTCAAAATGCAAAGAGATTAGCATCAGCTACTGTGTATGGCTTAACCTTATTTTGTCACAGATGTTCCACTTGATCATAATTGGTATCTATGATACTGAATTACTGATTACCTTAACTTTTAATTTCAATTATATTGTTTATAGGAAATTGTAATTAGGGAATCTTTTATATGTGCTACTGGCCTATTGCTAAGTTGTGTTTACATTTGGGTGCAGAATATACATATTTATCTCCGAATCCAAAGCAGTTTTTGTGCTCACCTGGTTCTAGTTCTAAATTTAGAACCATTCCTGAGTACTTTTCTGGATCTTCAAATGACGGTTATGGTTCCTTAATTTCAAAGCAAATTTCATCATTTCCATGTTCACGTTTAAATGATGCAAATTCGAACACAACTATTTGTCAGTTGGGTGAATCTTCTAAGGCTACTCATCATCGTGTTCAAAAACAACTTATATTCTCAGAAAATTGTAATTTAGATGATGCAGTTGCAGATCATAGTAAGGTAAAACACCACTTATTTGACTCTTCGAATGGCAGCCATCATTTTTCTGCTGTCCAAAAGCAACATACACTCTCACCATGTTCTACCTCAAAAGTTACAAGCCCTAACCCTAGTTTTCGTGGGCGCACTTGTGGTAATATTGAACCGGGATCTTGTTCTATGATTCAAACCCGTTCAAACAGTACAAGCAATGTTGCAGTTAGTCAGCAGTCTTTGCTCCTTGCTGAACTTGAATTCAGGAAATTGTTCATGCTACATAGTTATGTTGGAAGGTTAGTAAACTTCCAACATCTTATGTTCATTTTCTGTTTTTTTTTTTGTGTGTGTGTGTGTGTGTACTTTTACATTAAATTTAGCCAAATTCGTGTACAGGAAAAATCTTGAAGATGTGGTCTCTGTTGATGATACCATTGAAATAATAAAAACAATGAAAACATTGACAATGTTTGATTTTGAAGCTAAATTGTGGGCCAAGTACGGGCGAAGATATTGTGATTCCTCTGATAGGGCAATGGTATGTAATTATATCTTGTCATGAATTCATGATTTATTTATTTATATTATCAATACTTATATACGGAAGCATTAATAAAAATAAAATCATATTTTACTAAAATATTCTTCATAATTGCAGCATTTTGATTGGGATTCTGGAAAGACATATCTTTATCATTGCTACGTTGGTGCTGATGGAACTCAACGGTTCAAGGTTGGTGTTCTTAATCTTGTTTAAATATCTTATTTAATTATTTGTACTTTATGTAATGCTATTAATGTTAATTTTTCAGGGGCCACATCTTGGTACAAGAAGAACTCACCTACAAAGAGAATTAGGAGATGATAACGTGTTAATAGTCCAGTTTACAGATGATCAAGAAACATCAGACATGCCATCTAATTGTTGTAATTGGATTTCAGCTTATCAAAGGATTGCTGGCGGGATTTCGATCGGTTTCCGTCATTATCGTCTTTTTGGTGAATAATTTACTTTTTTTTTGTTCATATATTTCTAGCATGGTGGTCCAGTAAGTCATGTTTGAGTTCAATAACGACTTTTTTAAAATATTTATTTTTATTTTTCAGCATTTAAAGATGGTAGAGATAGCAAGAACCTTAAAGTGCACAAAACAAAGAAACTATGGTCTTCATGGAGTGTTAAATGTTATTTTATTAGAAAAGAATCTCATGCACCCTGGCTTGAAAAAGATCCTTACTTTTTGTTCCAGAAAACAAGCCATGAGGCAAGATGTTTATTTATGCATGTGCATACGGTTTCTAGCATGGCTAAATACATATCTAGGTCAGTTTATGAATTAATTCAATTCCTTGCCAAAACTGTTGGGATGGATCAAAACGGGTATTATTTTTTACATGTTGGAACGAGCCAGGTCTTGTTACCTTAGAGGTGTTTGGGGTTTCGATTTGCAGCATATTATATTTGCTTATTGCGTTTTGACATGCAAATAGTCTAAAACGAGTCTTTGACAAAAAGTCTGAAAAATCAATTATTTGTGTTTTGGAAAAGTATATTGCGTTTTGAAAACTGATTATTTGCATTTAACTATTAATTAAACAAATAATCAGGTTTTTCACACACTAAAAATATTAGCTGATTATTGTATTTCAAACAGCATAATCAAATCCAAACACTATTTTTCAGAATCATGCTTTGTAACTGCTGATAATCTGATTAGCAATTTCCAAAAGGCATAATCTATGTTCAATAAGCAATCCTAAACACCCCTTTAATGATCCCTAAAGCAAAAAAAAGGCTGGTATGGTATGTTTTTAGAGATTATCCATGTAATAATAAAAGCCGAGGGACGAATTCCATAATTTCCTACAAACCATGGGGACGGTTTATGTAATTTCTTTGCATTTCATTACACCCCGTTACATGTTAAGAGTTTTTATGCATTAACAATACACTTTGGGCGACTTTTGACCTTTTTTCTAAGCAATCCTTTTTTAACCCTTTTGACACGTTAGAGATAAAGTCATAAAACATAACCCGAATCGACCCATTCGTATATAAACGGGTTGAAATAAAACTTATGTTTGGTTTGCAGATGTTCACTTGCCCTATCAAATACAACAAAACTTCGTGTTGATCTTGCTTCCGTGAATGTCGAAAGAATTGAAGACATCTTTTGTCGTGTATAATACTCTTTTAATATCTTAATAATTTATCTTATATTTCTTACTGTATTATTTTATTTTATTTTAATTTTACCTCATGATTTATCGTGGTTTACAGGATGAAATTGGTATTGTTGTTTGTGATGAAGATGGTGAACCGTTGATTCATACTGATGGAACAGGTTTTATTTCAGAAGATTTAGCAATTAGATGTGCACAAGATTTTATTGAAGCAAAGGGCTCAAAGGATGACAGTTTCGAGGTGATAATTATGTAAATTATATAATTTAAATGATCAAAATATTATAATTATTATTTTTTAGTATCTAACTTTGTGATTGTTCTGCAAATTATTTTTAAGCTTGAGCAAGAATCACTAAGGGATAAAGGAAGTGAAGTTTGCATTAGAGAACCGGTAAGTGTTACTAATGCTTCATTGTACTCTAGAATCTTCCATAAAATTCCCTCGACTTTTTTTATTACACAAATAGTCCCTAATTTTGAAATCTGTAAAGCTAACGGGCATCGTAAAGCAATAAAGACCGTTAACTGTTTAACTTTTAGGGACCACTTATGTTACAAGTTTCAAAATTAGGGACTGTTCGTGTAATGTACTCAAAGCTATATTTTGTATCTTTGTACTACTTCTAGCCTTTGCTTGTTCAATGTCGGCTGTTCAAAGATGGTTATGCTGTTAAAGGAACCCTTCTTGTAAATAAAAAGGTACAATTCTCCTGCTTTGAATTTCTTAATACAATTATTAATCATAAAAATAAATATGTTATTTTCACTATTAAATTATTATTTATTAATATATTCTTGAGTATTTCTATAAGCTTAAAGCCCGAACAATCCAAATTAGACCCTCGATGATAAAGGTAGAGAAAGACCCAAGACTCTCGGATTCAACTTCATTCAGTTCATTGGAGGTAGTTTCCATAAGGTATATAATATTTCATTACTTTGTTTTCAGAGTAAATTACATAACTGGTCCATATGGTTTGATTGAAATTACGGATTTCGTCCCTCGACTTTTTTTTATTAACATAGATAGTCCCTGGTTTTGAAACTTGTGTCACTCACGGTCCCCGAGTCTGTTAAAGTTAATCCAAATTCCAAATGACCATTTTACCCTTGTAAAATATTACAGTAATTATGTCAATACCTGCTTTTGTATAAATGTGTATTATCTTTAATTTTAATTTTTTTTTTATTTTTATTTTTATTTTTCAGTCGAAAACCAAGGAAGGCTAATCTATCAAAGAACTTAATCGCACTTTTAACGGTAGGAGGTGTTCCAAATCATATTTTTTCTGAGCTTCTGAACGATACATTGCAAGATGTCCAAAAAGTATCCTCAAGTGTGCGGTCTGCAGTCAGAGGTACTTTCCGACCCGACCCGACCCGTTTGTACGTAAACGGGTCGAATTTCCATGTCAATTATATTGTTTGTTTCTGCAGTTGGTCTAAACTATGGACAAATGGATGATTCTGCAACTTCTGTAACAATGATTGGATCTGGAATTCCTATTGATGAACCCTATTTACAATATCGTTTGGGTATTTTAGCAAACGAAGAACGAAAAGGGCTCCGTGGAGGGAAAATTCCAGTTAGTGAAAGTTTTTATCTCATAGGGACTGCTGATCCTACAGGAATTCTAAACAGTGATGAAGTTTGTGTTATTCTGTACGTGTTAATTAGATATAATTTATTATTTATTTATGTAATTAGGTATTTCTGATTCCCTTTTTTGTTTGGGAATGCAGTGAAAACGGGCAATTATCAGGGAAAGTTTTGGTGTACCGAAATCCAGGTCTTCATTTCGGGGATATACATATATTAAATGCAAGATATGTACAAGAATTGGAAGAATTTGTCGGGAATGCTAAATATGGGATTTTTTTCTCCACTAAAGGTAGGAGGTCAGTTGGAAGTGAAATTGCAAATGGTGATTTTGATGGAGATCTGTACTGGGTATCTAAAAACTCAAAGGTATATAATTTAATTTACATTTTAATTAGATTTCATCTTGTTTGAGCAAAAACTCAGTATAAACTAATATATACATAGTGTATGTAAACTAGTTACTAAATCACAATAATCCCGCTTATATATGACCAATTTATTGTGCTTTCAACTTGTGCATTTCATCTTATATAGATTTATTTATGGTAAATTTCAGGAATTGTCCATTCGATCTTCGGATTCAGGAGTTTTGTCCCTAAACATTTTTTTGGGTTTTTTTGTCATTTTCAGTTTTTCTGTCCCTTTCCACCTTAATTGACCAAAATACCCTTATAATTGTTTTTCTGTATTTTTAATTTATATAAAGGGTATTTTGGTCAATTTAAAATTTTCAGAAAAATAACCATAAGGGTATTTTGGTCAAATTTAGGTGCAAAAGGACGAAAAATCAGGAAGACGGGGACAAAAAAACCCAAAAAAATGTTAAGGGTATTTTTGTAATTTACCCATTTATTTGTTACTTTGAATTTTAATTTTCAGCTGTTGCATCACTTCAAAGTAAGTGAACCATGGGTAAGAATTCACTCGACACCAAATGCACCTAGTAAGAAACCTAGTGAGCTCTCGCAAGACGAATTGGAGAATGAGCTTTTTACTCTACTTTTTTCTACCCAAAAACAAAAGTACGTTTTTTATTCATTTTCTACTTCTTATTATATTTATAACTGCTTAATCAAGTGAATACCTTGATTATTATATATATCATGTTATTTATATTTTATCAAGTAAATTCATATGGATCAGAATTATAATACCTTTTATATAGTTAGTTAAGAGGGGATAAAATCGTCCATCAAGATTCTACAGGGACCATGTTGGTAATTAACCTATATATATTTTTAACATCCTAATTCTTTCAGCATGGAAGCTGGTAAAGCAGGTGATAGCTGGTTGACTTTTATGGACCAATATCTGACTTTAGGAGAAAACGATTCTGATGAAAAAAATAGAATTAAAGAAAAACTGTTAAAGTTGGTTGATCTCTACTACGATGCTTTAGACGCACCAAAAAGCGGGAAAATGGTAATAATACTACTATCCAATTTATCTTTCTTTTTTTTATTAATCTTTAATAATTTTAGGATATTATTGTTTTCGCTTATTCCATCGCCATTGAAACAGGTTAATATCCCTAAATGTTTATTACCACAAAAGTTCCCGCATTTTCTGGAAAAGAAACCCGACAAAACCTATCATTCTTCTTCTGTTCTAGGAGAAATATATAATACAGTCAAGGAGTATCAACCTGCATCGTTACAAGGTAAGCCCGTTTATTTATATTATTTAATTAATTAATTTCAAATATAAATATGAGTACTTTTTTGTGATATGCAGAGGTACGGAAACTGCCCTGCTTTAATGTCGAGATTCCAGAAGCTTCCTTAAATTTATGGAAAGATAGATACAGATTATACAGACAAGAAATGTCTGACGCTTTACGAGGGGGAGATGAATCAAAAAATGACTCTGCAAATATCGTGATTAAAAAATATAAGCAGGTATCAATTTCGACCCCGTACTAAAAACTGACCCGTTTTGAGACAGTTATCCGACCCGGTTTCTCTTGCTTGATGCAGATGTTATATGAGGCGAATGATTTTGCAACGAGTACTAGAAAGATGGAGGATATTTACAATGATGCCCTTGCGATTTATCATGCAAGTTATGATTATGCTCTCATGTATGCAGATGTTAGAAAATGTGGATTTGCATGGAAAGTTGCTGGTGATGCACTTTGTTCGTTTCATGAAATGAAAACTCCCGGAAGATCGGTTCCTTTTAAAGTATCGGTATTATCAATGTTCACTTAGAAGAGAATGTATACATACATGTAAGTATATATGTATGTATACATACGGTATGATACAATCGTATATGTATATTTATAGGACTAACTGTAGAATAAGAGTGTTTGTGTACGCACTAGGCAGTCAATGTAATATATAACTAAACTTCTTTAATTTGACATAATTATTAGAAAAAGCGCTCGCCAAGTAACATATAATCAATATAAAAAATCACAAAATTACTCAATTACCCCTTGACTGTCAACTACAGTCTGGCTACTCTTGTTTCCAGCAAAATGATGAAGCATGACACCAGCTGCAACACTAACATTCAAACTTTCAACTGCAAGAAAAGATTGAAACTCTTCAGTCTCCACATCATCTAACCCTGCACTAACATGCACCGGAATATTCCCCGGAATCTTAACCAACTGAGTACACGATCTCTCGACTAATGGTCTCAAACCGGTCCCCTCACTCCCCAACACAAGAATCGTGGGCTCACCCGGTTTCACCTCATTCAAACCCACGGCCCGTGAAGAAACCGACCCACCAACCACCCTCCAACCGTTTTCACCTGAAGAAACCAAAAACTGCATCATATTCTTACAAGACCTAAGTTCGGTTAACTCAAGCGAACCCGCACTCGCTTTACTTACAACGCCACTAAGCGGTGCTGAATTCTTTGCACAAAGTACAACTCCCGATGCACCGAAGAAATACGCCGACCTAATTATCGCGCCTAAATTTTGCGGATCCATAACTTCATCTAAAGCTAACCAAAGAGGAGAATCTTTGTTTTCGTCACTCACTACACGATCTAATTCACGTATATTCACCATTTCTAAAGGTGAAGCATCAAGAACGAGGCCTTGATGAGGTCGGCTATCTACAATCATATTAAGATCGTGTTTTGATATTTCTTTAATCGGTAACCCTAGCTTTTCGGCTACTTTTAATACCTTTTCAAACCCTTTTTTGTCCTTTTTCTTTCGGTTATTTCCGGTTAAATCAATCCCTTCTCGAACGTATAAAGCATAAAACTCTCTTCGGTTAGCTGATAATGCAGCTAAAACGGGGCCGATTCCGTACACACTTTCGCCAACCATTTTCGGTACACTTGATTCAGTTGCTTCTTTCCATACCTTTTTCCCAAAATTATCTTCCCGATTAAACTTACGAAACTTGTTATCGTTTCGTGCCGCATCATCAATCCTGTTAAACCTATCAAATCGTTCTTGAATCTTGTACCATTTAGGGTTATCAACTTCTTCATTTTCAAAATCCGATTCCTCTTCAGCACCATTTTGCACGAACTTTTTAGCTGATTCCTCCCAAGAAGATCGGCCCGTATTTCTTGTCGCGGGTTCATTTTCAGAAATTTTCCGTCTTTCTCGATAATCATTACGTTCATCGAATCTTCTACCGTTTTCAGTATTTACAACACCATTTTTCACAAACTGTTTTGCTGATTCCTCCCATGAAGATCGAACGAGTTTTCTTGTATCCGATTCATCCACCGAATTCCCACTTTTTTGTTTAAAATCTTTTCTCCTAATCTTCACCCTACCATTTTTAGTAAATCGTTCAGCCGATTTTTCATACTCTTTTACTTCCTTATTTTGATTACTTGCTAACCAAGGAAGGGACTTTTCGGAATCACTACTTTCAACATTACGAGAATACAAAGTCGAAAATCTTGGAGAATTTGAATTTGAAACTGAATTTGAAAAGCATTCTCTTTTTGCAGTATCTCTATCTGTAGGCCCTAATAACCCAATTGAGCTAGTTCTAAATCTCCTAACCCTAGAACAGCAAAGAGGTTTTCCCTGATTTAAATTAGGTGTAAATTTGGGGGTTTTAGGGTTTATGCAAAGCTGTAGAAAGCATTTTGGTTGTTGCGAAGAAGCTCTAATGGCGATAGGAAAAGCATGACATTTAGTGAAATTACAATACATGATGACAGTAATCAAACGAAGACTACCAGATAATTATTCGATAATTGGAGAATTTGAAAGCTTTCTGTAAATGTAAATTTCAACAGATGAAGAAATCAACCTGCGTAAAGAAGTGTGATTGATAGATTGAACTCAATTTTCAATTTCAATCCGCCATTGTTGAGTCTTCGAAATGGCTCCAAGGTAATAGATAAGTAACGATATGTCACCGTTTTAGGGTTTATTCAACCACAATTTTTGTACCAAAACCAGGATTTTTACTCTATTCTCTACATAACATTTAACATGAGTCAACAGTAACTTTTTCAATTAAAAATTGACAGCACATGTATATTTGTTGTCTTTAAATATCTTATGAATGAAACTATGACAGTTGTTCTCTCTTGCTCATGTGGTTAACGTCATCAGTCTCCACAGGGAAAGTCAATGTTTCGAATCCCCCATCCCCCTTATAATCTTCACCTTCATTTTGGAAGTTTTGCTACGAATGTTTTTTTTAACTTAGCAAATTTTCAAATCTCCCCCACTTCAATTTTTATCTAATCTAACTGAAAATTTTCACAAACATCCACAATATAGTTTAATACTAGTTTCTGACCCGTGAAAAATCACGAGCTATCGTAAAATTTGTTAAAAGTAAGTATTACAGAATACAAATATGACCCAAGGCTTCTAGCCTAGTGGTATTGGTGAAAGATAAGGTGTCATGGGTTCAAGTCCCGTAATAAATTTATAAACACTTCTTTGAATATAACATCTGGTGTTTTATTTGTTAGATCTCTATCTTTATCTTATATTAAAATCTTCAGTCCTTGTCTGTTATTACTCTAGATAAGGCTACATTTGATGTGAAAAAATGTGTTCTCTCAAATACAAACCAACTTTTGACAATGATTTTCCTTGACTTTTATTTATTGTCATAACAAAACAAACAAAAAGTGAAAATTGTCGTCTTTTAAACTTAAACTGAATATTGGTGTCAGAAGGCGTCAAAGATAATCCAGATATAAAAGTACGATAGCCAGCATTATTTCCAGATATAACAACTGCTTCTATAATACGGGTACCCATAGCGACAATCTGAAGTGTAGTACCATTGCATAGACCATTTTTCTGGTAAATATTTCTTAATAACATGACAAACACTAACTTTCAAAAAAAGTAAGCCCACATGAAATGTTTAAGGCCAGCTAAAATGGACCAATCTTTTTTAATATACTAACAGGCCAAAGGGACAAACGGATTAATAGGCCCATATCAGTTGCATTAGGACGCCCCAATTCCAAAATTAGGTGATAATCCGCAGATGTACCCATTTGGTTAGTAGCATTAACGTGAAATCGGAAACCCTAATAGACTTACAGTCGTAATCGTCAAATGGAGAAGATAGGTGACCGAGTTGTGCAGGGTAAGCTTAAATGCAATTGATAATGTCTTCAACACTAATTTGCTTTCCCGATTAACATTGTTGTTGTTACTTGTTATTACTTAGGTTTGAAATGCAAAAAAAAAAAAAAAAAAAAAAAAAACAATTATTAGGGTTTCAACCGGACAAGTAAGAATCTTTGCCCAACAATTTAGTTTAGTTTTATTCTAGTTTGAATATCCTTGAATATCTATAGAACGCACAACATTTTGGGCCGATATATTACACATCTCATATATGACTATCGATCGATTCAGCAAGCGTAAAATACGTAATCCAAAGAATTATGTTTAAACAGTGGGTTCTCTAGATATTTAAACATATAGTAAGCTTTAGTTTGGTAGACCTAATATACTTGAAAATTTTGATAAATACAATATAAACTATTTATTTTAAATAGATTTCTTAAATGTTTTCAAAATCAGAGATCCATACTCTAGGTTGTGTAGATAAACATTCAGCATATGTTTATTTTTATCAGGGCTTGATTTTGCATGTCTTCAATTTCCACGATTATGTCTATAATAAGATAGACATAACAAAATATTTTTTTGAATATATATAAAATAAATCTTTTTTAACAAAGTAATAAGAAGTTTACCAATTGATTGATCAAGGTTATACTGGTTTGACAAAATTTTATCAAAACCAACAGAGCCAAATCGTGTCCCGGTCGAAAAAAGTCTAAACATTCTTCAACTTTTGTGTTAGGTGCAAAACTGATATTGCGGTGATGTTCAGTATACTTGAAATTACTTCTATTTTCACATATAGAAGTTTCAGATATATAATAAGCTTTGTCTTCTTTAATTATTTTTTGTAATCTAGACAAAATCATGTTATATATAGTCGCATGGATTTTTGAACCCTAAAACAGACAATAAATGGACAAAGTTGATTAGAATTTATTGTAATCTACTATAGGTAAAAACATATTGAAGAAATAGAAGTATAAATGAGCATATCGATGGAGGCACCTTTGGTTTTATACTTAAGGTCGTATTGGACCCACATGCGAAGAACCTTTACTTTTAGTGTAAAAGTGTTTTTGCTATCAGAGCTTATTAATAAGAACAATAATGTTTGAGGTCATGTTTACGTACCTATATTTAAGGAAAATTAAAAAGAAATTTGTCATAAAAAATTGATGCAAAATATGATATACAAATGGAATTGTGGGAAACATTATTATATGTTGTTCGTATTCTCTTAATTTTTATTTTTATTTATATGAAACTAACAAACATTCATGTAATATTTAACCAATAAATGAGCATATTTTTAGATTTTGATTAACTTTTGTATTATGCTTAAATTTTATAAACAAATACTTCCTCCGTTTCAAAACAAGTGATACACTTTTCATTTTGGGGTATTTCAAAATAAGTGATACACTTTGAAACTTTCCTTATTTAGTAAAATATAGTGGGACTCATACCCACTAACTATCTCCTTTAATAAAGTGAAATGACTCATTTACCCTTATTTTTATTTTAAACATCATTAAACTCACTTTAATCATAATATGTGGGACCCATCACTCACTAACTATCCAATTTAGTCTAATTTAACTGTAACGACAGGAATTTCCGGTTAATGAATTAAATGGAATTATTGAGGAATAAAGGTGGTGAAATATTTAATCGAGTCTCCGTTGTGTTTTATCGAGTGTTCGAATGTTCGGGACTTGGGGTAACCAAGTATGGGTCAAGACTTGGATGGAAACAAGTGTGAAAGGCAAGAAACTGACCCAGACAGCCCTCGCGGCGCGAGGCAGGCGCGAGGCAGTCGCGAGGTTGAACAGGAGCTCCAGAGGTGAAACGCGAGAATCTCGAGTTGAGACAAGAGCCGCGAGCGAAACGCGAGCGAAACGCGAGCCAGTCGCGAGCGAAACGCGAGGTCTGTATTTCAGCGCCAACCAGCAGGCAAAGCCGCGTCACTTCGCGGCGCGAGGTGGGCCCGAGCGGGGCGCGAGGAGCGTCAGGAATACATAAACTTGTGTGTAAGCTAGGGTTTCATTTCACCTTCAACCACACACATTGTGCAGCCGATTTGGGAGCAAACTTGGGCGATTTTGGAGCTCAAGAGCTTAGATCTTCATCATCTTGAAGGATTGAAACATCAAGGGTAAGTATTCTTGAGTATCTTGCTTATCTACCTTGATTGTGAGCTTGGTATGAGTAAAAATGGTGGTTTGGGGAACCAACCATGTCATCTTTGGGGAAGATGACTAATCATGGGTGTAGAACACTCATTGTAAGCTTGTAATCGATGTGTACAAGTTTGATTTGGGTTTATTGATGGAAATCTTGAACTAGGGTTTGAGATTCCACCAAGTTGGATGAACTTGGTGGTTAGGAATGTGAATATGGATTGATTAGTGATTAGTTATGGTTAATAACTAGTTATTGTGATGATATTGATGGTAGGTCAAGAAGACCTAAATATTGGTGACATTTCACAAGTTGGAAAGCAAGGATTCGTGTTGTTAGACACGATTTGGAATTAGCTTGGCTAAGGTGAGTACATGAGACTTTTACTGAGTGCATAGCAAACGATTTTGAAAACTATGATATGTTAGGAGTCTTTGTTAATAAATGTTTTTAGTAAAGATATGATTAATATGATGAGAAAATGCTAGTAATAGACTATTTAAGTATGTCTAAATGATTGATGATTTTGAAAGAGTTTATGATAATGAAAAGTATTTAATGAGTTTTCATAAATAAGATACATGAATAAAGATAATGATTTAAAAGAGCTTGATAATCGGTTTATCAATAATATGTATTAATAAAGCTTGAGACAATGATTTTTAAGTAATAAGTATCGGTTAGTATATTATGCTAATAAAAGTAGTTATCGAATTACTAAGTGAATAAGTATGAGGTGACTAGTAATAGACATGTATTCTAGTCAAAGAGGAGTCAGAATATTATGATTTTGGATAAAAGATAAATATGTTTTAAAATTAGTAAAGGACTTGGTAAAGTCAAGATTTGAAATGATTTAGTAAAGAGAATAATATGATAAATTAGAATAAATGTATTCTAATAAATGACGAATTTGATGAAAGGAGCTAATGCTCATATTTTGATGAAAGGAGCTGAGGCTCATAAGTGTTAATGAGATATCCGGAATAAGACCGCCCAGAAATGGGGGAGTATGAGACGTCTACTTGGGGTGGTACCTCCCTGCGCAAAGAGTAGAATGTCACAGTTTACGACACCCAGTGTTGGGTGAGCATGACGACCCGGGAACGGGAGAGCTTATGAATCTCGGTAAGATGGGGGTTCCCAATTACCTTGATAGTTTACCTATGACGTCCCATATCGGGAGAGTTGGCTTCGGAAAGGTCCGTTGCATATGTGATAAAGAAAGTGTAAGCTTGGAGATAGCTTACAAGTATGTGATTAGATGATGAGTAAGCTTATGGTAAGCTTATTAGTTATACGGTTAAATGAATAGAAGATGAATTATGAATTAATAAGAAGTGATAAGGATAAGTATTTATAATGTCATAAATATTAATTTTTAATTCTTTTGAGAATGGGTCGAAAACCCATGTATCTCACGAGACTATTTTATCTCACGTACTACTTTGTTTTTGGCTATGTACTCAGGTTCAGGATCGAAGGATTAGAGGGTCGCGATAGAAGTGGCCTAGTGTTGATTAGTTCGGGAGCTCGTAGGTAGATCCCGTTTATCCTATGGTTATGATATTGTATTTGTAACACCGGTTTTAATACTCTGATAAACTTTTATTGGTTTTTGTTAAACCGTGATTTGGGAACATTGGACTTGTAATATTTTTATTTAAAAATATGATTTAAAAAGTGTTTTAAAAATTGAGGTGTTACATTAACATTCATTACAATCTTTTGCCTCAAAGAATGTGAAAGCTAATTTGTATCACTTATTTTGAAACGAAGGAAGTAATAAGAATTCGTAGCGGAGCACGGGCAACTATTATACATTATTCACATATTTCATGAAAGGGTATTTTGGTCATTTGGCACTTACAAAAAAAAGTATTTAATTTTTTATTTTTTATTAATAAAAACGTATTTTTTTTATAATTTTTTTATCTTTTTTGTTAGAAAAATAATATTATTTTGATAATCACGTTTGGTACTTAGTCACATATGATTTTATTGTACAATCACATATGATTGTATATTTGATCACACACAATATTTTAGTATAATCATATGATTAAGTATATGATCATATGTGATTAAATATATACTCACATGTGATTATCAATTATGTGTTATTAACGAAAAATAAATATTTAAATAAATAAATATATAAAATTCTAAAACAAATAATAAAATATAAATAAATAATATTTTTTTTTTGTAAAAATGAAAAAAATACTCTTTTATATATAAAATGTGTGATTAATCTTGACCATTAATTATAATTAATCAATAATTTAGATTTGTCCTTTAAGACTGCATAAAATTTAATGAGTACCTTGAATACATATCGTCAGTACATTTAATTATGATTCATAATATATAATTACTAAATCATCAAAAAGTTGAACTATAAACAAAGGAACTATCAATATATTAATTTAATTTCATGAACATATTAATTTAAATTCATGAAAATTGAGCAAGTATATGACTTTTTTATTCGATGATAATCTAAATATTATTAATCCTTATCAAATGATGGACTAATTTTACTAATTAAAATATGGAATAAATTAAATTTGAAAGGAATTAATTGATTCTATCCATACGATTCCTTATTAATCGGAATGAATACTTTTGCTAAGAAGATGATACGTAGGATAAAGGTGGTCTAAGAGAATGACATGTGACCATATAAGCTTTGATTTATTATAGTAGTAGATATTTTACAATTACTTTAATTTTTATTATTATCCTAATATAATTTAGAAAAATAACAACGAGACTCTTAAATTTTTTCACTTGATCTAGAATGATATTTTAATTAACTGAATTCAATCTTTTAACACAAATTTAATTATATTTGACTCTCACTTTCTGAAAATCTCAATTTTATAGTTATGATTTTAGAATCATACTCTTACGTTATAATAAATATAACTAAAAATAGTATATCTACATCAACAGATATATAAGTTTATGAAAGTTAATTAACCACTACGACATTATTTGACACACTACAAGCACCGTTCGAGGCCCGTTGGATTCAATTAACATAATAAAAAAAGCGACGCATTAGACATCGTATGAAAATCTCCGCGGCATCGCGCGGGTATATTTTACTAATTGTATACATTAACTTTTTAAAACTAACTTATAATACACACTAAGTTAAATAAATTTTGAATACACAGTAAGTTGATATACTTAATTATCCTATCCTAGCTTAATAATATAAAAAAAGCCATTAAAAGTAAAAGAGGGTTAAAAATATCTCTACTATATTATAAAGCATTTACCCCTTCTATAATTAGCAAGGCTTAAAATTCAGCCAACACACTTGCTAATTATATAAATTATTATTTTTAGTAAAAAAACATGCTGGCCAGTTTCGAACACGTGACCTACAGGTCATAATAAATCGTCTATACCACCTGAGCCGTGTTCGGTATCTGCTTAAACACCTTCATTTACTAATATTAAAGACTAAAAGGTAGTGGGCAATCTGGATTTGGCCCATGCACTGTGAATTAAGCGGACGATTGGAATTCTTTCTTACCTTACACGCCTCCTCGATTCATCGATTCTTTCATCTCTCCCGTCGATTCATTCATCCCTCTCCTACGCCATATCAAGCCTCATCGATTCTGCAAACGGCTCCTTGGTTGCTTCAACCACGATTGCCCTTCTGCAAATGCCTCCTCGGTTACCTAAAGCTAGATCTTCACCCTATAAATACAACACATTGGCCCAACATTTGTCCGAAGAAGGTTTACAGCCAAATCTTTTCGATGAAGCTGATGGTCTATGTTATTTACTTCCACACAGGTATTTTCATTCAATTCAATTGCCCCAATGGTTCGAATTTTTTCACAAATTTCTCATAAGAATTAAGATATTTTTTGATGATAGATGAACCCTAGAAGTATTTAATAAAGCGACTGTTAATTTTGTTTAAACACAGACTTTATCTCTTCGCCGCGTGTTCGTTAGCTAGAGTAGTTTGTCTGTTCCCGGTATTCCAATCTACATTTTTCTGTATTCAATTCCATTTAGTACTATTACTATCTACAGTGAAAATCAACAAAATTAGCAAGTATTGGTTTGACTTTCATAATGAAAAACCTAATTTTTTTTAGGTGTTCATTAACAAATATATATGATTCGGTTGTTGTGTGATTTTTATTAACGTTCATTGATTGTAATCTGTTCTACAGGCTATAACAGAGGCAACAGCAGAAAAGAAGTAGACCCTTTATGATTTGACTTTGGGAAGCCACATGGTAGGGGAGAATTTGGTAAATTTTACATTAGTATATCTTATCTAATTAGCATGTTAAACAAATTTAGTTTTAGACCCTCATTCTAAATGTAGAAAATCATACAACATGAAGGACTTTTAGAGTCGCAACACTACGTTAACTAAAGTACTTGGACCTTCGCAGTTCTTTGTAAAGTTCTCCTTTGGTGGCTAATGAGGATTATATTTGTTTGGTTGGTTGCATTTCATTTAAATTTGGATTTCTGGTATTCTAAATTTTAAATATGTTACCTAACTATTTCTTCTTTAAACTAACCAGAGTTATTTCATTATCTAGAGCATACTCACCAATTGATGGTGGTCAGGAACATAGGGAAAATTTCTGTTTTTCTTGATTATGTTGATGTGTTGTTTGAGTTCTATAGGAGGGTATGTGAATTTGGGTGCTGAATTTGAAATTACTACACAAAAATCTGGAAGTTTGAAGGATTCGAAGGACATGGGTGATTGGCATCACTTCCAGGGTAGAATGGGGGCAGATCGTGACTTTGAATTGAAGGTTAAGAGAAGTTTGGATTAGTTTTTGTTAGATGAGTTTTTTGAATTAGGGATCATGGTGGATTGAGAAGAATAAAGGTGTGATTTTGAATGAAAATGGTTAGTGGATTTTTGGTCACCTGATAAAGAAGACATTCTTGTTCTACCTCATGTACACGTTACGATTACTGTTCCGGACATGTTTTTAATCTATATTGGCAAATGTAATTAATATTATAAAGATAGGCAAAAAGACAGCAAACAATGAATTGCTCAATGAAATCATTAGGTTGATTTTTTAGGAAACATTAAATCATTGTGTCATTACTTATGTTTCTTTCATTGTATTGTTTCTATTCAATGGTTGTAACTATGTTATTTTTTTATATGATTTGTAAGATATCAATAGTAACAAGGAAATATAGAACAAAGCAGTTTAAAACCATGGTCTTTATCAAGCAAAACATTTTGATTTTTCAAAGGATCAGTACTAAGACTACATTTTATCTTGATTATGAACATATAAGTTCGTAGTATCTCGATCTGATCTTGTGTTTTGTAGACTTCAATAGTTGCAAATAGCCTATATATGTTTAAAACTTAAGTGACTCATAGGAGTAAGTTTATCTAAATTTAAAACAGAAGCACCCTCAAACTTAAATATTTGATTATAAAATTACTCATCTAAATCCCTATAAGTTGTTTTGGCTCTCATGATTATATTTATAATATAAATGTTACATAAATTTATATAACTAGCATTTGATATAAAGTACAGCATATAAAAAGAATTAGGGCATGTGATATGAATCCGATCTTGTAGAGATGAAAACAATGCATAGGGCTTTTGAGGTGCTTAAGCTTGTCATTAAACTTATTAAACTAATAAGCTCAAAAGCCCTTTAAATAAATTTTCTCAAACATTCTCATAATAAGATCTCGATCTAAACATCGTATCATTGAGGGAAACAAATACCAAAAGTAATCTAAAATAAAGGTAAACAAATATTTGAGAAATACATGTCCGGAAATGTAGTCTAAAAAACATGTTTTACTGATCGGGTATTTTGTCTCTCAGGTAATTCAATATAGCTTTTGTTCCTCGATCAAGAATTGCTCTCCGTCTGTATGTTGCAAAAACAGTTTTAAGGTTGAATTATCTTTACTATATACTGTATAATATATGATCTTCTCAAACTAACAAGTTTTAATTTTCATATAACCTTAAAAAATAAGTTGATCCTGAATTTGAATCTAGGACCTTCATGTTATTAACAAATAACTCTGAAGGTGAATTTACCTGAGTGCAAATACTTATTTTATTGATCACCATCATCACCCACCACAAACACTACCGCTGTCATTAACCATCACTACATACCACCATCCACTACCATCACTATCGTCACCACAAAATAGAGTTAAAGGGTACCCGCCGCCGCTTTGCGCGGGTACCTGCCAGTAGTGATTAAGTTTTAATCCAACAAGTAATGTTACACTATATTTACTCTAATTTGATTATAAAATTTTTAGCGCACTAAAGTAGTGTAATGCGTTTGTACATACTAGACAATCTTCAATGTATACAACTAAAAATTACACTCAAAAGTCGCAAACCCGTCTATCATGTTTTCACACGCCAAAGCGAAAGTGCTATATCATTTGAAATTGGCATGTTCTCATATAGAAAAAATACAAAAACCACACGTCACATAGACATGCATGCTTGAACGGCTAAAAACCGTTTTCAAATTGGTTTATCTCTCGAACCTCTTCCGAACCGACGGCTAAACTACCGGTCCGGTTTGGGAACCGGTTTTCTTGTGCATGTCTATACACATCAAAGGAAATAAAATCATCCTTAACTTTTACAAAATAAAAAAATAAATGCAAACGGAGTTTCTATAACTCAAAATACGCATATACGACATACATAGCTCTAACATGTCGCGTTTTATTTGGCAACATATCTTAAACAACATACAATTCCATGTGACACTATAAAGGGTCTCATCAAAGCCTTTGCATGTTATGTGCATACACCCCGTAACTTACGGGGAACTACTCTTGCATAAAAATATCAACAAAAAAAAAAAGTTCTCGAAACGATACAAGTCTATGTGGACTCATTGTATTCGAGATATTGAGAATGTGAGGCTGCAAGAAGAGCAGCCCCGAGGCCCGACCCATCATTTGACAGCTCGATTATGATGTTTCTAGAAGCTTCTTCGCCTAACAACTCGTTCATTGCACTTTGCATTGCGTTCCTGAATTTGGTGTAATGTTCAAACAACCCACCATCCATTGCTATCACCGATTTCTGGTTTTCTTCTCCTTCCTTCACCGTATCTCTTCCGACTTTTTTGAGGATTCCTAGGATTCCTGCAGCCGAAAGACGGGCCCCACGGGTTGACACGATTTCACATAGCTCAACGATTACTTTTCTCATTTTTAGACAAGTGTTGGATATCTGCACATAAACAATATAATTGATCCCATTTACATATATATACTAGCAGAGTACCCGTGCAATGCGGCGGTAGGCACCCTGTGACTTTATTTGGCGGCGACCTATTAGTGGGTGGTGGTGGCGGTAGTGACGGTGGCTATGGTGGTGGTATTGGTGGTAATTACAAGTTTTTAAAATTTAAGGGATTGATTTATAAAGATAATTTTGTGTCAAGTAAGGAACATATGATAGTAGCTCAGCTAGTTAGGACATTGTGATAATGCAGAAGTTGCAAGTTCAAGTCCTCCATGATGCATATTGTTTATAAACATAAATTTGTCCCAAAATAACAAGTGTGCTGGCTGAAAATTAAACGTGCTAACTTGGGAAGGTCCCAAATGCATTATATATATAGTTTTTGTGTCTGTGTGTGTGTGTGTGTGTATATATTATATATCCTAAATTGATAAATGATATGTATACCTCGAGTATGTCTTTCAATTTGGTTGCAACCACTTTAAGATCAGGAGTTGTGTCATGATGCATTGCAGACATATCCGGGGTCCTGCATCCATAAAAACTTATGTAAGCTTAATAATATCTTAAACGTTAACAACGGGTAACTTTGTAACAACGGGTTGAAACGGGTTAACCCGGAACACGTTTGTCCAATTTTATATAAATAATAAGTGTGATAAATGTGATTCCAAATACTATATAGTTAAATTACGGATATATATATTAAAATACTTTTTGTTAGTTTTGACCCGTTTGACTTTGACCTAGATCCACCCATTTATAAGTAAACGGGTCAAAATGGGTAGATTAAACAATGGTGTACCTTAGTATGAAGGGCTTTTCAAGTTTTGATGGCACGCTATCTCCAAAAAACTCGGCTTCTACAGCCATCTTCAACAAAACTCGCCTCATAATTTCTCCCAGATACATTCCCGAAATTATCTTCTCAAATATCTGTTCAACAACAATTATAATATAAACACATCATATATGAAAAATTAAACATTTTTATAATATTAATCTATACATAAAATAAAATAACTTAAAGAGTAGATAAAAAATATATATTTACTTGCTCTCCGGGATTTAAGCTATCACTATCAAGACTTTCATCATATTCGGTCAAAGGAAGATGTGATGATCGGAAGTTGCCCCATTCCATGTTTATAACCTTCACATACAATCGTTACTTAATTATTTATGGGTCGACCCGTAACACTTTTTGTCCAACTTTTTATAATTTTTCATAAAGATATACGAGTCAAAATTGGTAAATTTGTGTATGGGTTGACTGACATGGAACACATTTTGTCCAAAATTTTAAAATTTTTAATTAATAAATAACGGGTCAAAAAATGGGTAATTTTTGTAGAGTTTGACTAGCAAAACTTTTTCCGTCCTATTTATTTTTTTTATTTAAGAAAATAATTAACAGGTCAAAATTGGTAATTTTGTGTACTTGTTGACATGGAACACTTTTTGTCCAAAAAATTTTAATTGTTAAATAAATAATATATATGTCAAACATAATCCATTTGACCCATTAGAGAAAAAAACATGACCCAAATCGACCCGTTCATAAGTAAACGGGTTACTAACCATTTCTCCAGATTTAGGAAGTAAACCTTGCCATTTAGGGATTGCATTTGCCCGTTCAACGTATGCTGCATTAGTTCCTGTACCTAAAATCACAGCAGCAGTTACATCTTTATTACCATATTTCCCTCCTGCTAAAGTTCCAACTGTATCATTCACCTGCATTAAATTAATAAATATTCGTTCCTTCTTTAACATTCTTCATTTTATAGGGACTAGAATGTAATTTGAGGATATATATTTAAAATTGATAATTAAAAAAAAAATCACATTACCAAAGCGGAAACACGCATATCAAGGCCAACTCTTTCCATGGCTTTTGTCAACTCTTCAACTACGTCTTGCCCAACCTGTTATAAACCAAAATTGTCTATTGTAAAATGTCTAAAATACCCTTGAAAAGCATGTGATCAAAAGGGTGAAAGAATGCTCACAGCATCTTCAATGTCAAACCCTTTTGTCCATCTAACAAGAGTCCCACCTGCAATTGACGATTGTTTAACGGGAAACGAAAAAGTAAACCCTAATTCCCGTTGCGTGCCAGCTGGAATTTGCATATCTTCACCCTCAGTGGCCACAAACTTTGCAAGTTCTCCAGCAATAAAATCAAATAATTCCTATACAAAATTGAACCTTTTTATCACATAAAGTCTTCCAATATTTAAAACATCTAAAAAAAAGTGTCGTAAAATTACTCACTTCACATTTTCCGATCATCAGATTTGGAGGAATTGAAACTTCTTGAAATTCTTTTTGAACATTTTGTACATCGCCTAACTTCACACGAAGAACACGGAAATTCGTACCACCAAGATCTAGTGCATAAAAGATTCCCATTTCGTCCCTAGATAGATAACAAATGGATTCATTATTATCTTTTTGATAAATGATTACAATTTTCTAGAAATAGCAATAACCACTCTAATAATCCAGGAAGTAAAACAAAAAAAGTGGTAAATTTGCAAACTAAGGGCATATACGGAACAAAATTAGTGGTTAAATACACACAAAAATGGCAAAGTAAGAAAAACCATTCAATAAATGTCGAATCTTGCATAACTACTTTTAAACAACCATTAGAATTAGATAAAGTAAGTCTAGAACTAAAGTAGAGTATAAATTTCGTTACTTTTTACCCTAAGAATAATAGATAATTATAATTAGTTCACCTAAGCACATAAAACTGGTAATTGTAGCTTCAAGATCATAGTAATAATCGATTTTTAAACCATATTCGTAAGTGACTAAATGTGATTTAATAATTACTACTATTAAAAGAAATTCCCACAAATACAAGCCCTAAACAGAAAGTGGAGTTCAAAGAAATTTAGTCAAAATTAACCTAAATTCTAGGGATACCATGAAAATTTTGAACTTTGTCTGAACATTTGAAGAAAAATGCAATCTTTAGGAGCAGTCAAAATCGGAAAAAGTCAACTCCGGCCATTCCCAATTCAAAGCAAATCTTGAATTCAGTATGAGATGAATATTCCCCAATAATTAATATAGAGATATAGAGATGCCGTAAATTATATGTATATATATATACCCAGTGGGGAGGTTATCGACATAGCTGATTAACATCTTGAGCTTGCTGCCGCCGTCGGAGGCAAGTCCGGCGTGCATTTCAACGGTCATGGCGTCAGCAACTTGCCGGAGCTTAGCAATCGGTGTTCCACACTTGTCTTCAAACTCCCTGAGTATATCCATAGCCTTCGCCCACTTTCCGGAGTTTCGCATCCGGTGACGCACCACCAGTACAGCCGCCGCAGATACAGCGGCGGCGCACACCACCGCCGCTGCCACCGTTACCTTACCCATATTATCAAATTTGCAGAATTAAATCACACGGATCGAAAACAGAAATGCAAGATTCAAACTTTTTTGTTGACCCTTTTGATTCAATTTATATTTATGAAGTAAAAATTTGAACTTGACGAAGGTGGATTTAACTGTTGGATGTAAATCAGAAGTCCCATAGAATTTGGGGGCAAAGAAGATAATAACATCGGTGAAGGAAAAAGACAAGATGTGTTTATATATGGCAGAAAAATTATTTATTCCTTTATCTAAATTCGAGCTTGTTACTTGTTAGTCTCTTTTTACTCGTATACAATTACTGAAAATATACTTTCGGATCAAACAATAAAGAAAAATTGTGCTATTCCTTGCTAAAAAAATTTCTACTTAACCATAAAATAGGTGTAATGAAAATTTATTAATTTTCTTTATTGATATTATCATTTAATTCAGAAATTTGAAATTTTTTTTTTTTGAATGGCAACAAAGGAGATCGAGCGGGAGCTTCGGCAAAGCCATCACCCCCACCACGAAAACCCGAAAACTATAAAAAAAAAAAAAAAAAGCTAGCAAGGGGCATGAAAACATCACAATACTCCTAAAAAAAAGCTAGCAAGGGGCACCAAAGTACACAAAACCAAACACAAAAACAAACCAACAAAAACATGAAAACACCCCCAAGAAACGCAAAAAACTCCTAAAAAACACAATACTAAACAAAACACAACTTAGGGTCCAAAAGCCAAATACCCCACTTGTCCGCCGATATCTTCCCACGAGAGCGAGCCTTAATCCAAAAGAAAGCCATAGCTTGAATATTAGCAAACATCACACCCCTGTTCGAACCAAGAGCATATTGGTTCCGAAAACCCGATTGTTCCTATACTTCCAAATGAGCCAAAAAAAAAAAAAAAAAAAGATGACACCCAAAAAAGCATTGCTTGTAACACCTTTAAGATTAGAATTAATACCCCACCTAAAGAGGTCATTCAGGTCTAACAATGATGTCAACCGAAATGCCCCACCATCGGCCGATGTCAACAATTATGGCTCTCGCGAGGGGGCAATGGCAGAAAAGGTGTTGTTCGCTCTCATCGGCCTCATCGCATAAGGGACAAGAACTAGATAAGAGGGTAATACCACGGGAACTAAGGTTAATTTTGGTAGGCAACCTCCTTAAGACAATCCGCCAAGCATTAATACAAACTTTAACCGGAACACATTTGGGCCAAGCGTACCCGTCAACATTTACTTTCTTGAGGTAAGAATCATCAAAAGCAATTCTAAGGGATTTAATCGAGAAGTTACCGTCTGCCTCGAGAGCCCATTTAATTCTAGAATTCTCCACTTGAAACCACGAACCCAAAGGCATGTTAGCTTTGTGATAAATTTCGTGAACTTTAAGAATATTTCTCCATAACCCGGGTGTTTTACCACAAGAATTAACGCCAATAATGCCACCATTAGGCCCATGAATACTCGAGATAACCTTCTTCCATAAAGAATCGGTTTCCGTCTTAAACCTCCAAATCCATTTCGTGAGGAGAGCAAGGTTAGGACTTTTGAGGCTACCAATTCCCAAACCCCCATGCTCAATCTTATTAAGGGCAAGATCCCAAGCAACCCATGAGATCTTCCTTTCACCATCCTTTGCACCCCAAAAAAACCGAGCCCCTAAGCTTTATCCGGGGCTTTAAACAAGGAAAGGAAGTAAATACCAAGAGAACCGAGAACCGACTTGATGAGAGTCAAACGGCCACCACTAGAAAGCATTTTGGCTTTCCAATTAGAGAGTTTAGACATGAACTTACTAATAATTGGAGCCCAAGATTCACCTTTATTCATAGATGTGCCAATGGGAAGGCCCAAATAAGTGAAGGGAAGATGTGATGCTCTATAATGAAAATCATTAGCCATGGAAAGAACGAGATCATAATCAACCCCAACTCCCATGAGACTACTTTTGTACATATTAATTTTCAACCCGGAAGATAAGTAAAAACACCGAAGAATTCTAGTGAGATTGGCCATGTTAGACCGAGACCACTCCCCCACCACAATGGTGTCATCGGCATATTGAAGGTGCGATATGATAGGACCATCCCCCGAAAGATGAATACCTCGGAAAATACCTTTGAGTCTCGCCTCTTTCATGGCAAGATTAAAACCTTCGGCGGCAATGATGAATAAAAAAGGGGCCAACGGGTCACCTTGACGCACACCCCTTCCCATTTGGAACTCATTAGAGGGGGAACCATTAATCAAAACCGAAATAGAAGCGGAAGATAAACAACCACGGACCCATGACCGCCACTTAGGACCAAAGTTCATAAGATGCAACATTTCATCTAAATAAGCCCAATTAACCGAGTCAAACGCCTTTTCAAAGTCAATTTTAAACAACATAGATAAATGCTTGTATTTTTTAGCCCACCCCAAAATTTCACTTATCATGAATGGGCCATCTAAAATGCTTCTATTTTGGATAAAGGCGGTTTGCTCTTCCCCAATAACCGATCCAATCACCCCCTTTAAACGGTTTGCGAGGATTTTTGCCACGATCTTATACACACAATTCAACAGACTAATGGGCCGGAAATCGCAAAATGTAATCGGGGAACTAACCTTAGGAATAAGAGCAATGAAGAAGGAGTTACAACCTTTGCCAAGAGAACCGGATTGCTCAAAATGTTTAACCGCCATAACAAGATCATCTTTGATGGTGTCCCAAAACTTTTTAAGATCAAATGAATATATAATCAAATGAATATATAATAAATAAAAGGATTTTATAAAAAGCAATATCATTTTTCGTTAAAATACTTCCCCATATATTGTTAAGTCATATGTTGTTGATTTTTGTTCAGAAGCATATCCTGTAAACCACAAGTCCACAATAACTAAAGAGATAAAGAGATTTATGACACAGTTGCAGCCCAAATGGTCGGACATCATGGGCCTTAAGTCTGGGCTCTGAACAGTATTTGGTGCGCATATAAGAAGAAAACCTCGTACGCTGCATCAGTTATGACAGGTACAACAAAAAATAACATAAATACCTCTAAGTTCTTAACATATAATAATGAACTCTTTATTTATTGATTGTTATATGTAAAATTCATAAACCATCTACTGACAGTCTAGCGGTAAAGAATCCCGAGTAATTTTCTAGAAGTCATGAGTATAATCCCTCGATGGCTAAATAATTTACTAGATGGCATCTTATTAACATAAAATTAGATAATATTTTACAAACATTAACTATCAATATGAGAGGACTAATATTTGTATTTTTAACAAGATTTATATACTTACTTTTATTTATCAAAGAAAAATAAGCAACACACTAGTATATATGCTGTCTAGTTAATAATGAGTATACAATTTTGTATTTATCACCATGAATACTAATTACAAAGAAGTTTTACAACTGTTTGAATTATTAAATTAAAGTTCAACTCACAACATAATATAAGATGTATGAAAAACCTAGTTTAAAAAAAAAATTAGAATAAAGAAAACTCAGTATCGTATAGTTAAAGTAACAAAAACATGTCTTAAATCATATCTATAATGTTGTTCGAAATGTGTTTTGATAAAAGAGGAGTATAGCCATATACTATTAAAGGAACTGAACAGTTGGTTTTTCATTACTTTAATCATTACATACTTATAATATATACTAAAATTATCCCGTACTTCTCATTTGAAAGAATTGAAATCGTTATTGTTTATAGTTATAATACATGATACTATCAATCTTGGTATTCACTGAGTACATTTGATCATTTGTATTTCACTTTGAATCACTTTTAGGTGGTGTTTGATAGCATCTGAATGATTAATATCTGAATGATACGTACAGAGGTCTGAATGATTCAGACTTCCCCTGACATATGTCCGATTAAGAGGCAGAACATGATGAATTATTGATTCAGAGACTGATTAAGAGGTCTTGCCAAACGCTCTGAATCTGTCTGATTAAGAGGCTGACCTCTTAACTGAATTATTAAGAGGCTTACCAAACAGCACCTAGTTGATAAGTGAAAAACATGTATACGTTAAACTTTAAACAATTAAGTTAATAATTAGATAATCGTAAGTTTTTCTATATGTGTTAAAAAGGGTATTCCCGTCATAAGTGTTTTCCAGGATGACTAAATTTATGTTGGTGATGTACGTGACTTAACGATTGTCGTTGTATATTTCCATGACATCTAATAATGTTTATCTAATAATAATAGATTGAAGTAATAACCCTTTGAAAAAAATTCAAAAGCTCTTGCAACATATGTTTTAAATGAAAGAAAACATTCATTTATTATAGACATGACTTAATTCCTTCAGTTGTCTTATCTAATAAATTTGATATTTGTAAACAGCAATGGATTAATTTTGAAGTTTGAAATGATGGTGGGGTAAGATGATACAAAAAACAAATAATAGGTTTCACTATATTAGTATGGTTTTATGGTTACCAAGTGAACAAAAACACATTTCATCAGTTACTCCTTCCCCCATCAAACATACCACACCAACAAAGTTGCTTTGTTTTTGGATTTAGCCATTGCCTCAATAATGTGTACTTTTTTTAATTTGAATAGTACTTGTCTCATACTCTTAGGTGTTGTTTAATTCGCTAGAATATTTTTGATGGAATTAGAAACTAGGAAGAAATTAGATTCCAATTCTATATTTCGTTTGTTGACATGAATTGAAATTGAAATTCAATTTAATATTCTGATTGGTTGGTAGGAAATGAAATTAAAATTCTATAAAATGATGAGAGGAACCACGGTCTTAGAGTAAAATTCGAACACATGACTATTCATCACCACAAACTTAATTTGTTGTCTTTCACCTAACAAGGCCACCTTTCCTTTTTAAGCTAAGTACCAATTTTTGAGGGGCCAGGGGCCTCGACCTCCTGCCCTAACATAGGTCTGCCAACTATGTTCACTATATGCAAAAACATTATAAATTATCATACGAGGACAACTTTTTACCCAAATGTGATGTTTGATCTTATTTATGTATAAGGATTCGAATAAGAAAATGGTACCGTACCAGATTAAACATGCATGTTTAACCTTATATTGTGTATACATATGTTGGTATATATGTGCACTTGCATATGTACGTATACAAGTACTGAAGTACATGCCTTAAATAAGTTTAAACGGAAGCATTCACGAGGTGGTGTGATAGGCATACGGAATTATACACTAGATTAACCACTAAAAGAATCTTTCTCAAGGGCGTCTGTGGTGGCCGAGTTTATGCTAATGATTTTACGTGACCTGGACCTTACAGTGATCATTTTTAAGCATTCCCCTAACTATCTAATAAATGATTTATCCAAAAAATGATTTAACTTGTGATTTCTATGAGTCATTCGGGAGCCTTTAACACTAGATCACCACCATATGATTTTTCCTGGTACAATTTAATTATTTCTATTACATTTTTTAAAATTGAAATCCTAGATGAACATGGTACTAAATTTAATAACGTTTGTGTTGGAAATATTAAATTGCAAAATTGCAATATTAATTAGTGACTAATCATTTGAAGGTGTCAAAATTATGCTATACTAGCTAGTCTTTTTCTCCAACCAATTGGTCTAGATCAATTGGCCATCAAAGGTAGCCTTGGGTTTTCCTTCAAGAGGTCTTGGACTCTTGGGTTCAAGCCTTGTTGGAGGTAAAACTTGGAGACTAAAAGGTGGTGGGGTTTATTCCTCATATGTGGAGAGTTTGAGGAAAGACATACTGTCACTTGTGAATGTCAGTGTCTAGGATGGAACCACGAACTTACTAACTTGCCGTTCAACAAAAAAAAAAAAACTACTAAACTAAAACACACTTCTAAGTATTTAATTAACCATTATTTTCAATGAATTATTTAATATTTTAAAACTTAAGTTGAACCAGCCGGTTGAAGTGAGAATTAGAAAGATTTCTAGTCAAAAGAAGTCAGACCAATCAGTAGTTATAGCTCGTTCAGGATCGGTCAGTTTTACATAAAAATCCTATTGACTAGGTGACCCGGATTTTCTTTTAAAAAAATTAGATTGAATAAAATAAACTTGGAATTTTTTTCTTAGGTTTTGTAGCTCAAAAATAATAAATTTAGTTGAAATTAGATTTTGAAATTTTCTTAGATTTTTGTACATTCATTTTGAATTTTTCTAGATTTTTATTGGCATTAATACACCAACTACATAATAAAACGAAAGTATATTTTAACTTGTATAAAAGTGAGGTAATGACTTTAGTTACAATTATACTATGTTTGATGCAAATTTTTTTTTTTTTGACATTTATATATCATTTAGATATAATGATAGACTATAATTGCACCATAATATTTTAACCTTGATATTTATATGCTTGTCTGTCTGCCAGCGTTTAGCGAATTCAAAAATTTGAAATTTCAAATTTTGAATCGCAATTTAGAAAACAACATACAATTATAGGGAAAAAACGCATTATAATGCCAGCTGACCAATTTTAATGATGTTGTCATCATAATATCTGAAATATATATAATGCTTGCAATACCTGAAAACGACAAAATTATAATAGGTATTTTCTTTAATACTCTTAACTATAATATTTTTGTTTATAACATAATCTTTTTAGTTGGCCATGTTTTATCGTGATGTACACGATCGAATTATTATTGTGGTTATTTCTGAACATTTTTCTAACAATCTGGTAATGTTTACATGGGGATAAAAATTAAATCCGTGACTGCTAAGAGATTATTTCTAACATATTTATCACTAAATTATTACCATATGATTGTAACATGTAAAATAAAACTTTAAAAATATTTTGGAAAAGTATTAAGCATTTTTAACTTATTAATTAAACAATTTGATTTGATTTGACTTTATTGTATGTATAACATACTCTATTAGCAAATTATTTTATGAAATTATATGTTAGATTAATGCAATTATTTTGGGAGTAAGAAATAATCTTTTCCCCAATCTTCTTATTAAATATTTTTCTTTTTGTAATTTCATTTTCCCTCTATATACACACAAATAGTCATATGTAGTGATGTGTTCGGTCCCGGAACCGGACCGAACCGGACCGAAACCGGTAAACCCGGTAACCAAAAAAAGAAAATTCCAAGGACCGAGAACCGGACGGTTAAACTGGTTCCGGGTCAGTTTGGTCTTCAAGCGGGTTTAGAACCGATAAACCCGGTTTTTAATTTGTGTTTGCCATCCGATTATACATTTTCGGTGGATATTTTCATCTTAAAATATATAACTTAAATATTTTAGCGTATTTTTATTAAAAGTATGATGTTTGCGGAGGTTCACGGGCTGCTTGTAAAATATGTTTCTATTAAAAGTATATATACATATTATTTCGACATATATATGAAAACTCGTAAGTCTATATACCTATTTTAATGCCGGTTCCAAACCCGAAAAAACTGGAACCCAACCGGGACCAGAACCCGATTTGTTAATTTTTATCAGATATAAGATCCGGGAACCGGACCGGTTAAGCCGGTTCCGGTTCGGTCCCCGTTCGGTTCCGATTTTCCGGTTTTTATACACACCCACTCACATGCTATATGCATACACACACATATTTATTTATTTCTCGTAGACTTCCTTCTTAATGGAAAGATTTGAAATTTGTAAGCTGTTACAATTTGTTTGAATTACAATAATCTATCTTTATTCTCTCTCTTTCTTTTTGACATTAAGGAAGAAAAAATGGGGAAAATGATAAGGTGGTTGAAGGGGTTGTTTGGAATTAAAAAAGAAAAAAATCAATCAAATTCCGGTGTCCGGAAACACAAGATTCCGTCATGCAGTGGCCATTCACGTAGAAACTCCACCAATTCTCCGGCGAGCCCTCCCTTAGCAAAACCATCTTACAACAGCAATTCTGATGAGCAAAACCGCCGTGCAATTGCAGTAGCTGCGGCGACCGCCGCCGCCGCTGATGCAGCCGTTGCTGCCGCCCAAGCCGCCGTCGCCTTCGTCAGACTAACCAGCCAGAATCGCGTCTCCGGCGCCGGTGATCGGGAGAATTATGCTGCTATCAAAATTCAAGCTCTGTTTCGTGGGTATTTGGTAATTAACACAATTAAAATTCAATTACTGTTTCATCGATTACGGGTTGATTAAAAATTCGATTTTTAATTAACTGGTTAATTTGAATTTTGTGATTTCAGTGTCGGAAAGCACTGAGGGCGTTGAAATCATTGGTGAAGCTTCAAGCAGTTGTGAGAGGTTATTTAGTGAGGAAAGAAGCAGTTGAGACTCTGCAGGGAATGGAAGCTCTATTTAGAGCACGATCCAGTGTTTATGAACACAGATTTCGCCTTCAACAAGATAAATTTCATTCCAAAAGATCAATGGTAAGCTCCCAATTTTACTCTTTTGTGTGTTTCTGTGTGTCAGATCTGCATGGTTTACCCAAACTTGTTTAAATCGATAAAAACTAAATAATTTGGTATGATTAACGTAATTTTCCGATAAACGGACCGGTCTTTAATCAAGAAGATAAAACTTACAACTTTAGAAGAGAAAAGAAAATATATTTAAAAGAAAATATATCTACTATTCGTGAACCCGAAAAGAAGAGAAAATAATTATACTAAGAAAATAAAGAATATTAACAAATTTACCCGTAATAAGTAAATTATGATATGTCAAGGGGAATTTGGTAAATATTTAAGTAGCATTTTCATCTTCTTTTCTCTTTTAAGAAAAACTTCAAAATTCAAAAATAATTTATCTTCTTTCCAATTTATTCCATTTATATTTGTTTATCTTCTTTCATGCATCTTGATTTTGTAATTTTATGAATTTAATTTGTTAATTCGTAGAGGAGGGGTTACGAGACAAGGAGTAGAAGGATATCATCTTTTCAAATTCCCATTGATGGAAGGCCTAATCTTATTGAGGTGGATCATGAGGAGCCCAAGTCAAGATTAACACGGGCCAACACATGGGCTTGGGCCGTGGAATCGAGGGCCCAAACCCCATCCCCACTCTTTAGCAACCCGCGCCGTCTTTCCATACCCAATTTAACAAATTATCACGAGTTCGAGCCTCACTTCTCAACGACCCACAACACCCCTCGTTTTGCATACTCTTGTGGCCCAAATGGTTATGGATATATCTATGATGAGGTTTCCAAAGACGACTCTTTCACAAGCCACCCGGGTTACATGGCTAACACCGAGTCTTTTAGGGCTAAGGTTAGGTCTCATAGTGCACCAAAGCAAAGGCCCGAATTTGGGGTTGGGCTCAAGAAAAGGGTTGGGCCTAATGAGGTGGAATGTGGGGCCAAAACGGAGAAGTTAAAGTCACCATCACTACTTGAAATCAGTTTCAAGAATTGTGTCATGAGTAAGATTGTAAAATCCTCAAAAGTTTAGTTGGAGTTGGTGAGGGTTTATTTTTTTGTAGTTATGGGAATTAAAAAGGATAGATAGAAGAAATTTGTTCAATTTGAGTTGAAACCAACTTCAAATGTAAGACTTTTAGTCGTTTTTACTTTAAAATATTATATGATTTTAATCTTTTTAATGCTTTTAAATCTATCCTATTTTTGTCTACATCAGAACTTAAACACATGATCTTATATCATGGGCATCAAATTCGACATGGTGTGTGAATTAAAGAAACATAAATTTACAACACAAATATTACTTTAAAAAAAGGAAAATGATAATGACGCTGTCATTAAGAAGAAAAAATAACAAAAGACAACCCCCTGCATTTTAGGAATATTACTTTTTTAATTAATGTACAAACTTTTTATGCATGTTAGTGACAGCGCTAAGGGCTGTCATTAACAAAACCCTTAGAAAAATATAAAAGAAAATAGTTATTGACAAAATATATACGAAGTATAAAAAAAAGATGGTCATAATGAGCTTGTTACAATTTGATCCAAAAAACATATAATTAAAGAAACATAAATTTTTAATGAATTAAAATTGTTTTTGTAATTATATATTAATTTTTAAAACATGTTAATCCGTGAGGCCCATTTATGTATTAAAAAGGTATTTATGGGTTAATTTGTGGAAGCAATAGCTCAGTTTCTCTTTCTCTTCTGGAGCACACGATGATAAAACGTGGTTTCATCAAATTCAAAGGTAATTTTATCTCCAATCCTTCTTTTGTTCGTTCCACAAACAATTTCTTTCAATTCGGTACTCCTCACAACACACTTTTAGCTTCCATTCACTCCAATTCTAGTTCAAATCATCGATCTAAGTTTCAAAATATTACCAATTTGGACGATGCTCTGAATCTGTTCGATATAATGATTCAGATCCGTCCCCTGCCATCTGTTGTTAAGTTCACTCAATTGATGAATGCTGTTACCAAAATGAAACATTTTCTTATATCGCTTGATATTTTCAAGCGAATGTGCGCTGCTGGTGTTTCCGTTAATGAGTACTCTATGAGTATTGCTATCAAATGTTGTTGTCAGTTGCATCATACGAATGAAGGTTTTGCAGTGTTAGGCTATTGTTTTAGGCGAGGAATTATACCAAATATCTTCATATTTACCACACTTTTAGATGGACTTATCTTGGAAGATAGGATTCTCGAGGCAGAGAGGTTGTTCAAAAAGCTCATCAAACAAAAACTCTGTGAACCTAATGTTGTTATGTATAACACAATGATTAAAGGGTTTTGCAAGTGTGGCAATAAGGTTGTTGCTGTTGATTTTCTTAGGCTAATGGATGAACAAGGTTGTAAGCCTGATGTTGTTTCATATAACACCATCATTGACGGCCTTTGCAAGGACAAAATGATAGATGAAGCTTTCAAGCTTTTCAAAGAAATGGTTTATCATAAAAACATTCAGCCAAATGTCATCACATACACCTCTTTAATTTGTGGTTTATGTAACTTAGGTAAATGGGATGAGGTTAGTAAGATGCTAAAACAAATGGATGATAAAAGGATCTCCCTAGACATAGTAACTTACAATTCAATCATAGATGGTTATTGTTTGCAACGTGAAATGGACAAAGCAAAAAAGGTATTTGATTTAATGACATCTAGTGGTCTCATCCCAGATGTCATTACTTTTAACAGCTTATTAAACGGGTATTGCAAGAATCTGAATATAGAAGAGGCCATACATATGTTTGATGAAATGACTAAAAAGGGAATTAAACCCAATATAGTCACTTACAACACCATGATACAAGGATTGTTTCGGGTTGGAAATTGTGAGGATGCATGCAAACTTTTTGATGAGATGAGATATCAAGGCCAAATGGCAGATGAATGCACTTACAGAATAGTTTTAGAGGGCCTTTGCAACAACCATAAAGTAGAAGATGCACTCAATTTGATTAGTGATAGGAAATTGAATTTAGATATTATTGTGTACGATATCCTTATTGATGGTGCAACCAAATGTGGGAGGTTTGATATTGCAAAGGATCTTTTTCATGACCTAATTGTAAAAGGTTTGCAACCAGATGTTAGGGTGTATACTGTGATGATTAATACCTTTTGTGGGGAAGGATTAATGAGGGATGCAAAACAGTTGTTTCTTAAAATGGATGAATACGGGTGCCCGCCAGATAATGTTACTTACAATGTTCTTCTGCGAGGATATCTAAAGAACCGACACTATGATGATGATGATGATGATGATGATGATGTTGAGAAGCTTTTACAAGAAATTAACCAAAAAGGTTACTCACTTGATGTTTTGAATTTATCGTTGTTAAATCAACTTCGGGCCCGTAATTGTGGTTTAGAGCTTCGGGGGCCATATACCAAGGGCTCCCAATTATTTCATTAACCTAAAAAAACGGATATTATTAGAGAAATTTGTAGTGTATATTGTTAATTTTTAATTTGATCATTAGGGTTCATATTTAGATGAACAATAAGGGGTGCTACATACGTGGTTTAGAGAAAATGGAGAACCCAAAAACAATAGCTTTTAGGTAATTATCCTAAAAATCTGCATATGAGATAATGCTACCCTTTTGTGTTATCATCCTCAAACAATCAGGAATCGACATTCGAAAATCCTCTAAAAGGTATGTGTTCCAAAACCCTTTTGTCTGCATTTCTTTATTATTCTGCAACACAATCATATCTGCTTTAGCTTCATTGATCATGTCTGCTTTAGCTTCATTAATCATACCTGCTTTAGAAAATTGATTTTAATGAAGTTTTTCAAACTGCAAATACTACAGTTGCACATTAGTATTCTGGTTTGAATTTTCCAGAATTTACCCGAAAATAATTTAATAAAATTATTGAAACTGGCCAGAGAATTCTGGATTAAAACCTGCAAACAGTATAATTGTGTATAATTCTGGATTAAAACCTGCAAAAAAAAAAAAAAATTAAAATGTCCTGAAGGAATAGGAAAAAAGTAAAAATTGTGCAGAATCTGATTTTTAATTTTTCCTGTTTTTTCAGAATTTAAAATATTTTTTTTGGATTTTTATTGTTGGAAATACTCTAAACCCTAAATCCCCAATACATAAAAACCCTAACCCTAATATGTCCTGCACAACGTGTAGAATCTGATTTTTATATTTTTCCTATGTTAATTAAATAATGTGGATTATCAAAAAATCCGTTTTTACATTCTGGTATCCACTATCCATGCATATAAACATGTGTACAGTTTAAATATCTAATGCTCGGATGAATTTACAGATCAAATATTTATTTATATTCGAAAATGGAATTTACGAAATGATGGTTGTTATTGAATTAAATAATATGGATTTTTAAATTAGATGTTAAACAATTGATGGAGTGTTAATTTATGATTAGTGAATTCAGGTATGTATTAAGATAGTATCTGTAACGTTAGATTTTTAGGGTATGAAGTGAAACCAACAACAGAATTTTGATTAGAGAAATTGACCACATCTTTCAAACATGAATGCTTACACAAACTCACAATTCAAACAAGTAATTACTGTGGATCAGGACTTCTCTGGCTAATGTTGATATCATTTTGCAGAGACTTCCTCCACTTGTATAAAGTAACTATTACATGTTGCACACATAAATTTGACAACTTTTAATGATCATGTTATTATTACCAAGTGAAAACTATTTAATTGGTTTTTCATACTCAACTGATAATCAGTAATATAATATCACTTTTTGCTGGATATTATTCTCCCCGGCCCAGGTATTATTAATTTGTGGAAAAAATTAGTTTGGGCAATTATTAGTCACTGATAGAGGTGGAAAGATAGGTAATTTTTGTGCGGGTTAAAAAAGGTCAGGTTTGGTTGACCCAAAACAACAACACTTTTTGTCTAAATCTTTCAACAAACATTAGTATTTCCATTATGATTACAAAAGCTATTCAATAAAATTATTTACACTTTGTTTGAATTTTGACCCGTTTCACCCCGTTAACTTTGTTCCCATCGTGCTCTTTCTATAATTTCCATTTTTGAACCCTTAGAGATAAAAAAGATAACCCAAATGACCCAAACGAATCAAGATTTCCACCTATGGTATAGTTTGAGTACATCTGATTTGGATTACTGGTTATGATTTGTTTTGGTTACAGGTTGATCCATTCTTGTGTTTGGTTGATGCTGATCGATATTAACAACCCGTTTCGGGCAATTATAGAGGATAACCGGGCTGCCCTAAATCCCTTTATCGGAAATGAAGCTCACTCAAGATTAGTCATTGGTTGCTGCAATTATCAAACATTTGAGGGGTAAATATGTCCATATTTTAATCCATCATCATTTTCAATCTGTTTTATGAAATTTTCAAGTCCTTCCTTCCAGGACATTAATTTCTGCAGTGTCATTTTGGTGAAACTCTTATCGATATGATTACAAATCTCATGTAAAGAACTTAATTTGTAAAATTGATTATAAAATTGATTTTGTACAATTAAAGAACTCATTTTCTCCAAGGGAAGAAAATAAAGAACTCCTAGCAACAAAAGATAACGAACTCTTTTTGTGTTTTACAATTGTGGCCTTGGGACTTAATGTTTGACTTGGACCATCTTCATATAGTGATTTTGTTGACTTTCTTGATCTATGAATCCCTTTCTTGCCAAGATGTTCAAATTTTGTCAAATTTGCTAGTGATCCAAATGACTCTGATTTTCCTTGATAGTAGTTTGATAACCCCCTCCTGCATAAGTTACAAGTAAATTACGCTTTACAAGTTGTACTTTATATGATCATTTTAGGACTTGAGAAATTACACTATATGGACATTAAAAAAAAGAAACATAATTGAAGGATATCTTACTTGATTGGTAATTGTGTCATTAGCTCAGATAAATGATACAATGGACTATCCATTGAAGAAGATGATGACGTGGCATCATCTACCATTTCGGAGGAAGACAATGACTCTAAAGATTCATTTGAGCATTCTCCCACAAACCCAGCCATTGCTTGTTATGATCAAATGTATATTGATCAAGTAGAAAGAAAGAGATGTTTTGAGTAATTTGTTGTGATCTCAAAAAGTGTCGTGGAGATGTATATATTATCATTGGGTGGGGTTGGGTGTGGATAAGGTCCATGTTAGTTTGGATACACCCATATGAGTCACCATAAATTCCATTTTTAGCAAGTGAATGGCGCTTATCTTTGTTCCCAACCAAGGAACACACAAGACAAATCAATATTATTTATTATTTATACTTCTTATAAATTTTGATTTCTCATTTATAGAGGTAAAAAAATTATAATGAAGCTTAAATTAGATTTAATTGGATAGTTAGTGATTAATAGTTCCACATATGATTAAAGTGAGTTTAACCTTTAGAAAGAATGTCTAATATGATTTTTAAAAGATGTTTTGGGTAATATATAAGTGTTATTGTTGATTTTTATGGATTTATATGTAAGTTGATAAAAAAAAGCCTAAGGCCGAGACCAAATACGTTTCTTTTCTCAATGTTTAAAACTGACAAACATTTATTATATTCTTTTTCTAATGAACTAAGAATAAACTGGAACCACAACTTAGTATGTGGATAGTTAAATAACAAAATAAAAATTAGATAATTTATGTGGTCATAGATCCATCCTTGTGGTTGCCTAGTCACCTTTGTTTCATCATGATTAATGTTAATTAAGTAAAGTTATACCTTTTGACTTTGATTTGGTCCATTCATTTTTCAGGAAGTTGAATAAATAATCTAAAAAACTGTCTAAACAGACAAAGAAAAAGTCATACTATTATCAAAGAAATAGCTATCATCCTATTTGGAAAATACAACTTTATCCTTGTTTCTAACTCTATTATAGCAAAGTATTGTAGTTAGATATCTGCAGAAAACAATGAATAACTATAAAGTTTCATTTTAGTATACAAGCATCATGTCACATGTTTCTTTGGATTTATTCCTGGTAAACATATGCCAGATGACAGGAAGATGTTCAGATCAACCACAACCAGTTAGATCGCATATATCACGAGCAAAGGTCAGGAACCCGGAAGCTCGGTTATAACAAGAATGCCCTTAGAAAATATAACACTATAACTTTAAATAAAGTTGCGAAATATTACAAGAGTGTACCTTTATGTATAAAATAAAATAGTACATACCTAGGGATGCATTATACAATAGAATGTCATAAATTTATTTCAAAAAATTAATAGGTGGCTCCAAGCAACTAACCAAAATTGAAAGATCAATATCTTTGTCCTCAAACTTCTTGATGAACGGGTGACTCTACAAATACAAGCAAAAGTAAGTAGTTAAGTTAGGTAACGAAATAAATGTCATTAGCAAAAGTTAGTTGAAATTATGGTACGGACCAAAAGGCCGAGAGCTGAAGATCTGTCTTTGGGATCTTTCTTTATACTGCATATTTAGACATTATCAAAACAAGCTAAACTTGTAATTACCATAATGGACCTTAAAATGTTATAATTGACAGAATGGCCCCTATAGTATATGGTTATATTCATATATTTGAATTTAAACGTACCAGGAAGAGATAAATGAGCAGAACTCTGGAGAAAATTGATCTGATGGAGCAGTTGGTGGTGGTTTTGTAACAATGGCATCTAAAAGTTCATAAAAACTTGGCCAATTTTGCTCATCTTCAGATTGTATGAATGGAAACCGTCCTATACCGCACTCTAGTATCACTACCCCCAAACTCCAGATGTCACTTTTATAATCATAAGTCTTCCCACTAATTCTTTCCGGCTTTATAACAAACCATAATATCATGAACAAGTAATTTAGCCCGAAAGACATAATTTAAAAAGAAATAATTTTTATGAGAAGTAACACTTACAGACATATAATTATATGTTCCAACAAATGTATCCCGTTGACCCATAGAGCTAGCAAGCATTGCACTTACACCAAAATCGGTTATCTTAACTTCACCCTTTTTGTTCACCAGTAAATTAGATGGCTTAATGTCCCTATGAATCACATGTCTATCATTGTGCAAATACACTAGACCCTCCAATACCTGTAATCAACATATTATTAATTCTATGGGTCGGGCCGGGTCGACTAGTTCAGTAATGGGCCAAAGTGGGTTCGGGTCAAAATAAGTGATCTTTGGTTTTCATATTTTTTTAATAAATAATTATCATCTCATGTATAATTGCAAAAGTTATATTATATCAATAATACCAAAAATAAACCACAAATTTTAAAATTAAATGATCTAGAAAGGTTTTATGCATTATAATACACTTCTGGGAACTTTCGACCCTCAGCATGTTTGACCCACTGAAGATAAAACATAACCTGAATTGACCCGTTCATAAGTCAACGGGTTGAAATTATCACCTCTAACTAACCTGTTTGCAAAGAACTGCGAGATATGGTTCAAGAATAGTCTTAAGTTGTCTAATAACATCAGTTAAAGATCCACGATCCATGTACTCAAAAACCAGAGAGATTGCACCATTGTGATAGAAAGAGTGATAACAAACAACAACATGAGGACATTGAGATGCTTGATTGATTTTCAGTTCTTGTACAATCTGTTTCCGTATGTCTTCTTGTATGTTCATCTGGATGACCTGTCACCACCATCGTTTGGATATTGGATTAATACTCATAGCAAGAATAAAAGCAAATAATCTGAATTTATAAGATTAAAATATAACCTTCAAAGCAAACAATGTGCCGATCCATTTATGTCGAACCAATTGAACAACACCTCCACTTCCTTTTCCTATTACTTTGATCGTCTCAAGATCTTCCAATGAAAATTGCAGATCAATTTCCTTGGCATCAGAGGGCTGTAATTTAATATAATATTAATTCATAAATAAGATCTACTTAACTGGTAATTTACAAATGCATTCGAATGAGAAGGATAAAAAATTTACACTATTCTCCTTATCCTCAGATGCAAGTCTTAATCCTTTCATATTTAGAAGTAAATCCCCATCATGAAATGTTCCACTCGCTGTCCTATGAATAAATTGAAACATAAGTTAATATATTAGATCAGAATTCCTACAATTAGGGCTTCAGATGACCTGAACACAAATATGAAATGAATTGACAAAAAAACCAAGCCTTAATTTAAAATTTGTAAGAATATATCACATAAATTACATCAAATTTTCTCCAATTAGGGTTTCACATGATCCAGATAGCAAATTTATGAATTGAATCGACAAGGTAACAGATGCTACAGATGCGTAACAATAACTTCAATTCCTAATGTTGCATACAATATAAAAGCATAGAAAATGTGTCTTGTATCAAAATTGAAAAGGAGATGATATCTAAACTCACAAGAAGCTAGTGATTGGGGCTTCTTGAGCTGGAACAGAGAGCTTGAGCTGCTTCAATGGCTTCATACCCTTCATCGGTGCAACTGGATTAGGGCTTCTCACAGTTGTGTGTGTGAAACGGAAAGAGAATCGAAATGAGCTGATCGACCGACGAGGAAAGTAATAAACAAAGTTCAAAAAGAATTGGCCGCCAAAACTACGGTTGCTATTTACAAATGTAGCCACCTAACTATCATATTTTGACCATTCGAATCCCTAAACTAAGAATTATACTATTAAAGTTCACCTGCATACTAAAGTTTTTTTATATCATTTTGGCCGAAAATAATGAAAGTAAAAAAGACAACTTCTAGGGTTAAAATTATGAAACTAAGTTGACCTGCATACTAAAGTTCACCCACATCGAGAACCAAACACCATTTCATGTGACGTTAATTTCAAATCCCTAAAGATCCTACGAAACAAACATCCCCTAAATTGACTTTTATTGCTATCCGGAAAAGAAAATGTTACTGAGTATTTTTTATATGTTTTAAAATGGTTAGAAACTTAGTGCATAATATGATAAAATTTTGAACACAAATCAATACTACCGAATTACCGATATTTTTGAAATGATTAAAAACTTAGTAAATAATTTATTTTAGTCCAAAACTATTGGTAAAACAATGTAGCATTTAACACGAGACATTGCAATGGAGTGTTGATATGCAACATTATTGGTAAAAAATAACTACAATCATCAGCCGAATAAATGTACAATGTCAAAATCCACCATCACATGCAGAAACCCGCATATGGAAAATTGACATGAATCAGAAATTCAGAACAATATGACAACCGCAACCAAACAAAAATGTTACACAAGCAAAGCCGTATTGATATTAATATGATATAAGAGATACCAAACGATTTCAAATATCCATCAAATACCACTCCACAGAAAACAGAAAATCAAAAAAATCAAAAGAAAAAAAAAATCAAAAGATCAATTCAAGGATTGTTCATATTATCTGCTGCTGCCATCAAGCATCATATTAAACACATGGTTTACAACTCCGGGAGCTTTTTTCACAACTTTAATTAATAATACTGTTGTATGAATTCCCTGCAAATCATTTTAAATTACCAAATTAACCACGTGCAATCATTCAATCAATACGCGTTAGGGTTATTTGGATATTCATTTTATAACCGAGTTGGAAAGAAAAAAAATACTCAAAAACTTAAAGGGTTGAAGACGTACAGATTTAAAAAATTAAAAACCCTGTTCGAGGAGATAGTCACCAAGCCTTTCAACAATCATGTTGCATTGGCCAGGAGTCATGGGTTCATCATACACACCAATGATCAGGGACATACTCGTCTTTTTAATAGTAACACCTCCCGCTCCCTGTACATATAAAACTGGTGAATACCCATAGGACAAGTTTGTATATTATCAAGTATAAAATAATAATTATAATAATAATAATAATAATAATAATAATAATAATAATAATAATAATAATAATAATAATAATAATAAAAGTGATTTTATCACCTTTTTCCCTCGAATTACAGCTCCAGCTTCCCCTTGAATAACCATGTACTTGGTCCCACCAAGGTATAAGCCAGTTGGTGCAAGTGATCCAGGTTCATTAAAGTCATTCATGATACCAGTAATTTCCTCTGGTTTGACCTGCAAAATTAGACAAAAAAAATATATATATGAAAATTAAGTTTTAAAGATAGTTATTAGATGGAAATGTATCTAACTATGCATAAATCTTTATTGAGAGATGATATTTTTTTCCTACTAAAACTTCTGCTAATACTTGATTAATACAAGTGTCCAAATCAAATGATGAGATTAGGAAAGAGAATTAGTGGATTGACAATTATTTTATGGATAGATGAAGTAGGAAAATTTAGTAGGAATCAATACTATTTTTCATTTATATTATATGCAATGGACTATGAAAGTTAACAACTTTCAAAACTTACCTTTTAATGCGATTTGCTTACATCAAACTAGATTTTCAGTCAATTAACCTAAACTCTTTCATATTGGCATATCTCCCAAATTATTCATCTCCTTAACCAATAAGAATTTCTTGAATAATAGTGACAAACTGATTATTATAATTTCTCACACATGTTTCCAATAAATAAAACTTTCAAATCAAGTTTGCCGCCAGTATTTCCACCAAATCGATTATATTTATAAAAAAAGGGTCAAAAGAAGCTTAAAAATAAGATCAGCCTAATTAAAACCCTAACTCCAACAGTTACACTAGCGACCTTAGAGCTAAAAACTACCATTCTTCACATCTACGACTTCAGATCAAGCAAATCAACTACAAACAACATAATTAAATCAACAGTGCGATTCGAGTCGGATCCGATGCTAAATCATAATCAAACAAGCTAAATGAGTGTCAAATAAGCTAAATCGGAGTGAAACAAGGTAAAACGGATTAAATGAAGAAAAAGTAGCTCAGAATTAGAAAAAAATATGGAGAGAGAATTAGACCGCAGGGAAGTTGGCTGATTGGGCCCAGATGCTGCCGTCGTGACCGATGATAGCGGCGGAAGTGAGGTGATTTCCTTCAATCTCGCACATCAAGTGGTCATCGACGTATGCTTGCCACGACATCTTGTTCCGATTACCGGTGGATTTGGTCCGATTTGGGGAGAAAGAAGCGGTTGTAAGTTCGATAATCGCGGTGAGCACGAGCACAAATAAATATAGCGTAGAAACAACGAGAGTATGACGCAATCTTATGAATTATTCCATTGTACATCATAGCGTATGGCAATGGCTACCCACCACACGTATATTGTCACAACTCACAAATGCCCCTCTAAATGCTACTATTTAAAATGACCTTTTTAATATTTTGTGGTGGTATGTTCTAAAATCAGTTTGGTTCAATCATGATTATCATAATCATCTCATCGTTATAATATATGACTTTGTAGTGGTTGCCATCTAGTTATTTAATGGTTAGAATTTTGTGTTTTAATCATAAATCTAAGGGTGTGTTTGGTACAGAGATTTGGAGGCAGAGAAAGAGAAATGAAGGTAAAGTCTCTTGTTTGGTTACATTGAGAAAAGAAGATGAAGAAAAAAATCTTTTCCTTTTCTCTAATTTTAATTCTCTACTAAACAAGGGGAAAATGGGAGAATCATATAATGAGAATTAAAAAAGGATTTTGTCTTGTTAATTCTAGTCATTTTTGTTGTTTAATATAGAAGTAAACTTGCTGAACTGTTACAAAGTTATTGAAAGTAAACATCTGGGTTTTCATAAATTTGAGTTTATCATCTGAGTTCCTATAAGATTTTGATTTTTAGTTGCTTTACTTGAGTATTTTTAGATGTTATCATTGATTTTATTAATGAATTTTTATTATTAATTTATCTATATTTTTGTATGTTTTGTGTTTAAATAATGATTATTGTGGGAAAAAGATATGTGCAGAAGTTGGTAAATGATTCTCTGTTACATTTCTTTACTGAAGTCTTTGTGCTACCAAACAGAAGAGTCAATTCTCATTCTCCAGACGAATTCTCTTTCTCTGCAATTCCATTCTCTGCACTCATTTCTCTGCAAGTTCATTCTCTGTACCAAACGTACCCTAAGTACTATCGTTAGCTATACAAAAATAAAAATAAAATATATACTTTTATGTCTAGGGGTTCACTAGTGAAGGTCGATATTGGTAATCTATGTTTAGGGTTTCATATGTGACTGTAATTAAGTATGAAATAATTTTAATATATAAACACTACAAAAAGTCAAACTTTTAAATTTGAAAGATTGGTAATGTTTTCATTAATTTTATTGAGTTCCAAGGGACAATTATTAGCCCTTGGATTAAGAAAAATTAATGGTAAGATCAAGATTCAAACCACCACCACCACTACAAACACATGTGCTTCTCCGGCGGCGGCGGGCGGCGGCCGGAGGTGGCCGCCGGCGGTGGTGACTGGTGGTGGTGGTCGTGACTGGAAGCACATGTGTTTGAAACACATGTGTTTTTGAAAATAAATGAGTGAAGCACATGTGTTTTTTCTTGTGTAGTGAAGCACATGTGTTTCATAACATCAAGCACATGTGCTTCGTGATTCAAACACAAATTACTTGCTTGTAAGTTACATGTGTTCAGGAACAAAAACACATGTGCTTGGCTCTATGAAGCACATATGCATCATAATGATATGTTCATCACTTGTTTTGATTTTTTTTTTTGTGTAGTGAAGCACATGTGTTTCATAACGTCAAGCACACGTGCTTCGTGATTCAAACACAAATAACTTGCTTGTAAGTTACATGTTTTTAGGAACAAAAACACATGTGTTTGGCTTTATGAAGCACATGTGCTTCATAATGATATGTTCGTCACTTGTTTTGATTTTTTTTTTTGTGTAGTGAAGCACATGTGCTTCGTGATTCAAACACAAATGACGTGCTTGTAAGTTACATCTGTTCAGGAACAAAAACACATGTGCTTGGCTTTATGAAGCACATGTGCTTCATAACGATATGTTCATCACTTGTTTTGATTTTTTCTCTTGTGTAGTGAAGCACATGTGTTTCATAACATCAAGCACATGTGCTTCGTGATTCAAACACAAATGACTTGCTTGTAAGTTACATGTGTTCAGGATCAAAAACACATGTGCTTGGCTTTATGAAGCACATGTGCTTCATAATGATATGTTCGTCACTTGTTTTGATTTTTTTTCTTGTGTAGTGAAGCACATGTGTTTCATAACGTCAAGCATGTAACATCCTAAAACTGGCCTAGTTGTTTTAGGTATATATTGATATTTGAAAATATCTATTTGACCATATGTGGAATAAATTGATTAAGTGTTAAATGAATTGTTTGACTTTTTGTCTTTTTGTGATATTTTAATCAAGGGATTAAAATATCCGTTTTCTGAAATGTTTAAATGAAAATGTGATTTTTATATCTTTAGATTCCTTGTCGGATTTCGTTTCCACAAATGCTTTCGTTTTTAAAATTGGAGTCCGTTTGCTATTTTAAATAAATTAACTACGAAAGGGACTTTTATATTGTATTGTTTAAAATTAAATTGAAAATGAAAAGTTTGAGGGGGGCCCCACCACACCCCTTTTTGGACGGATTGGGATAAGAGGTAGCAGACCTTATCCCTTCCATTTTTACTTTGTCTTCATTCCATCTAATTCAAAGCTCTCCATAAACCCATTTACTTGCTTTTGAAGAATCATGCTTAAACCTTCCATCTTTTAGCTTGGATCTTGTTATAGAGCAAGACTTAAAGTAAGTTCTTGTTCCTTACTATTACTCTTGAATTTCTTGACAATATGATGGACTATGGTTTTTGTATGGTTGTTAAATCTTGCTAAATGTTGCTATAAATAGTATATAATGTGGTTGTATAAGTATTTTAGCTCAAGGTACAAGTATCTAGCAAAATGTTCAAATGTGGTGTGTTGTGTGTGTGTCCGTGGTGTGTTGTGTGTGTGTGTGTGTCCGTGGTGTGTTGTGTGTGTGTGTGAGTGTGTGTTGTGTGTGTGCGCAGGTGTGTGTGTTTGTAAATTGCTTGGTTTTGACTTTGTGTTTGAAGGGTTGGTAGTACAAGTAATTTATACAAAAATGTGATCATTTTCTAATTATATACATAGAAAAAGATAAGTAAATAAAAATGGAGATTTCCTTAGTCATAATGTTTTATGGATTTTATGACTAGTTTGTGTCAAAATGACTTGCTAAATTGTAGGATATGAGTTATAACCAAATAAGGTGTGATTTGATAAAAATGCTAGTTTTTATAGTGTTTGGATAATTTATGTTAGATTATGAACTAGTAAGTGGTATGTAGGTGATCTTGTATAAAAGATAGAATCTGGTCTTGTTGAAATGACTAATTAATCATGAATTGTTAAATGGTGTGATTATAGCTTTAAGGTGGTGTTCGCAAAGTGTTGAAATTAAATAGGTGGTTTTGACCCGTTTGGGTATATAAAGAGAAAGTTGGCTAAAGGTGTATAGTATGGTTTGACTTGATTAGGGATGGCGATAATATGGTAAATTACATACTGTGTCGAATTGTAAGATATTGACATGTTAAAGTTAAATTGGGTTTCGACACGTTTTAGTGTAATGTGATAAATTGGTTAGCTATGGCTTAATGGTATTTAACTTGGATTGTGAAAGTGTAAGTATGTTGTTAGGTTTATGTGATTAGAAATATTATTGGTAACATTTGGTGAATTGTAAGTTGATGATATGATTACAGTTGTAGGATGTATTATTGTTTAATAATCCGGTTTGACCCGTTTGAATGTAAGACTTGCAAATGACTAGTTGACTTGTTATGTAAGTGTAAATGGTCATGACCTGTTCTTATGATGATTTAAGTGTTTGGTTATTTAGTTAGTGCAAGTGTTAGTGTTAAATGTATATTTAACATTGTTTATAATTTGGTGGAATTATATACTAATTCGATATTCCTTTGGTGTACAGGAATCGGGATCGGGACTCAGAAACATTAGAACTCTGGGTTCGGCAAGTGGAAGGTTTTCGGTGAGTGGATTTAACCTCCAACTTGTGTTCGGTTACAATTGGTTCGGTATATGCATACTTGGTAAAATTGTAGGAAATGTGCCAGCTTCGGGAAGTTCGCGACGCGAACTAGAGTTAGCGAAACGTGAACTCGAGACAGGGAATTATGGAGTTGATCGTGAACACTTCGCGACTGAGTTCCCGAACGCGAACACGAGTTAGCGACGCGAACCCGAGTTCGCGATGGGAACTCAGTTGCAATGGTTTTTCGATGTGAATTTTGTATCTAGCTTGCTAGTTTAGTACCTATTTGCTAGTATTGAGACAAATAGGTTATGTGCACATATGTGAAGAGACTTTGCTTGATTTGTGGCAACAACTCGGTAAGTGGGCAACCGAGGTTTGAGAAGTCAGTGCGCTGAGCATCGGGTATCGACTAATAGGGTATCCGACCTTGCCTGTATTTGTTGCATGGTTAAGGGGAGGGAGTTGCCCGGGTGTTGGATACGAAACGCTATCGGTTACCGTGGTTTTGGCCGACCATGGTTTAAGGCTCCGGCAGGACCCCGATCTTCTCGAACAAATAGTGTTATGTGATTACGTGGCTTTTAGATCGTAGAGATGTCTATGCTAGCTTGTTGTGCTTTACAAAATTTGTAGTTTATATTCATTCACTTAGCTTTGTGCTAATCCCTCCCTCGTTGAATCTTTTCAGGTGATCGGTGCTTTGGACAGGATGATTGACCAAGCTCAGTTTGTTATGTTTTGAAAATGAGCCATGCCGTTTATTAACACCGTTAAATATTATTATTATTATTATTATTATTATTATTTGGAGTTTATTTTGGGACATTTGGTTTGTAAACCTAAACCTAAACTATATATTATCTATATGCTTCCGCACACCTTTTTTAAAAAAAAAAACGTTCTCTAAATTTTGCGGTGTTACAAAGCACATGTGCTTCGTGATTCAAACACAAATGACTTGCTTGTAAGTTACATGTGTTCAGGAACAAAAACACATGTGCTTGGCTTTATGAAGCACACGTGCTTCATAATGATATGTGTAACACCGCATTTTTTTTAAATATCCAATTAAGTATTTATCTAAGGTTACAGAAGCATACGGTTAGGTTCCTAGTTATGTTAAGTTTACAAACCATGGTCCCACAAATATTCAAACCAAGAGTTAGTTAAAAAGACGATATTACGAAACACGGCTCAAATACAAAACAACAATTTAAAGCATGGTCAAACTTCCCGTCCAAGCCCGACCCGTTCAAGCCATCCAACCTGAAATGTGTCGATAAGGGAGGGATTAGCACAAAAGCTAAGTGAATGAATTCCTAACACTACCAACTACACTAATCACCTAAACACGGAAGTTATAAAACATCTCCGGTTGGGTAAATACTTAATTGAGAGGATCGGCGGCTTTGCGGGCCTTAAACCATGGTCGGCCAAAACCACGGTAACGGATAGCGCTGTATCCAACACCCCGGGCAACTCCGTCCCCTTAACCATGTAACGCATACAGGTAAGGTCGGATACCCTATTAGTCGATACACTTTGCCCAGCCGTTATCCATCCGACACTGACCTCGTCCCGAATGTGCACCTAGTCATGTATGGTATTCCCTAACACTAGGCATACATAACAAGTAGACTAGCTACGAAAAACACCGCGAAAAACGTCACGACAGGGTTCCCAATCGCGAACTCTAGTTCACGATCGCGAACTAGAGTTCGCGTCGGGAACTCCGATCGTGAACTACATCGCGATAAACAACCAACTTCTCTGGGGCTACTTCCCGATCGTTATGTGGAGTTCGCGACGCGAACTCCCCTTGTCTGGGAAAACCTGCGATTTTTCACTAAAAACCCAATACCAAACCAAATAAACCGAAACCCGAGTTGTAGGTTGAATCCACTCACCTTTCAACTTTCGTTCCTTAACTCAGTGAGCTAATATCACTGAGTATCCATCCCGGTTCCTGTCAACAAGTATACCGAGTTAGTGATCAATCCACCGAAATGTCAAAATTGATAATTTTAACAAACCGCAACCTAAGGCTCATAAAATACATATTCTATGGCAACACCAACTTGCATAACAAATACAATTCACCAATTAGTCATGTATAACCATATAAACCGTTCTATCACTAATTCATCCAAACGGGCCAAAAACCCGAACATGACTAAATTACTTCTAGAATTCCATCAACTAGCACACAACTTCTAGACTAGAAATTCACCATAAACTAGTAATTCTATTGAGTATATAACTATCACAATACAAGTATCATACTTGCACAATCTCTAGTTAACCATTTTGACCCAAACACCAATTAGATCAATTCACACAATCATCTATACTAGGTTTTCACCATCCATAACTTACCAATCATGATTTCACAACCTAATAAACAATTCCCTCCATTCAAACATCAAGAAATCCAAGATTTATCAAAACCCACCTTCAACTTCCACCATTAATGGAGGTTGAAGGTGATTTTCACCAAATCTTGTATTCCTTCAACAATCTACCATACAAATGATGTAAAAGCTTGTATAAACACATAAAACAACATCCATATCAAGATTCCTCCATAAAATACTAACAATCACAAACCCTAGTTTATGCCATAACTCAAGAACAACAAGAACAAGTAGAAGAGAAAGTGTAGCTTACTTCTAGACTTCTTTTACACAAACACTAGTGCAATTTTCGGACCAATGGTGAGGATTTAACCCCAAAAGCTCAAGAACAAGTATATGGGTTTTGAGAGGAAGAAAGCCAATGGAATAGTGGATAGGGTTTTTCAAAAGAGAGAAGTGAAGAGGGAGTTACCCTCCTCTCTCTCTTGGCCGGCCACACAAGGGTGGTGGGACCCCCTTGTTGTCTTTTCTTTTAATTTAACAGTATATGTCTGAAAAATCCCTTTCTTAGCTAATTTATTTAAAATAGCAAATGGACTCAAATTTTAAAGACGAAAGCATTTCTGGAAACGATATTTAACAAAGAGTCCAAAGGTATAAAAATCACGTTTTCATTCCAATTATATCACAAGTCGGGTATTTTAACCCCTTGGTTAAAATATCGCAAAAGACAGCAGGCTAATTAAATTAACTAAGCATTTAATCAGATAATCATTTAATAAGGTACCTTAAGGTCAATAAACTACTAGGCCGGGTTTTGGGATGTTACAACTCTCCCCCACTTAGGACGATTCCGTCCCCGGAATCCCACCACGATCAAATAAGGAGGGATAACGTTCCCGCATATCGGCCTCGGTCTCCCAAGTCATATCCGCACCCAAACTGTGCTTCCACTTTACCAAAACCATAGGAATTTGTTTCTTTCTTAATTTCGTCACCTTTCGGTCTAATAATTCCACCGGTTCCTCGACCAACCTTTTCTTTGTATCAACCCGCAACTCTTGTACCGGGAGAATTTGGCTCGGATCTTCAATGTTACACTTTCTCAAATAACAAATGTTGAAAGTGTTGTGAATTGCCGACAACTCCGGGGGTAACTCGAGTGTTACCGATTGAGAATTCACCACTTTGCTAATTCGAAACGGCCCAATAAACCTCGGGGCCAACTTTCCTCGTTTACCAAAACGGATGACACCCTTCCAAGGGGAAACCTTCAAATAAACCATCTCATTTTCCGAGAATGTAGAGGGTCTACGTCTCGGATCGGCATACATCTTTTGTCGGTCACGGGCGGCTTTCAACTTTTCTCGAGCAATAGCAACTTTATCCGCGGTCATTTGAACAATATCGGGTCCCGCATATTGTTTTTCACCCGCTTCCAACCAACACGTCGGGGTTCGACACCGACGCCCATACAACATCTCCTACGGTGGCATCTTAATACTCGAGTGGTACGTGTTGTTATAAGCAAACTCGATCAACGGTAGGTGGGAATCCCACGACCCACTGTACTCCATACACATGCCCGCAACATATCTTCAAGAGTTTGTACTGTTCTTTCCGATTGCCCATCGGTTTGGGGATGATACGCGGTACTCAAATTCACCCGTGTTCCCAATTCTCGTTGCAAGCTATTCCAAAAATTTGAAGCAAAACGGGGATCTCTATCGGACACGATAGAGATAGGAATACCATGTCGAGATACCACTTCATCAATGTATAATTTCGCCAATCTACTAAGTGAGGCGGTCTCACTAGTAGCCAAGAAATGAGCACTCTTCGTTAACCGATCAACTATAACCCAAATCATATCGTGACCCCTTTGAGTACGCGGCAATTTGGTCACGAAATCAATAGTAATCCGATCCCACTTCCACTCGGGAATCGGTGATTGGGTTAGAGTTCCATAGGGCTTTTGGTGTTCGGCCTTCACTTGAGCACAAATATGAAATTGGCCCACATAACGGGCAATGTCGGTCTTTATCGTCGGCCACCAATAAAGAGCCTTTAAATCATTATACATCTTCGTGCTACCCGGGTGAACCGATAACCGAGAGTTGTGAGCCTCGGCTAAAATCAATTCCCGCAAACCCCCGAGTAACGGTACCCAAACCCGAGATTGATACGTCTTCAAGCCCTGCGAATCTTCTTCCAAAACATCCTTCCTCTTAATCAAAACCTCGGTCTTCAAATTCTCAACTTTCAAGGCCTCCATTTGTGAAAGCTTCAACCGGGATACCAAATCCGACACAATTTCCATCTGCATAAATTGTACCCACCCCGAATCTCCCTTTCTACTTAAGGCATCGGCCACCACATTTGCCTTCCCGGGATGGTATCGAATTTTACAATCGTAATCTTTAATCAACTCTAACCACCTTCGTTGACGCATATTCAACTCCTTTTGCGTGAACACGTATTGCAAACTTTTATGATCCGTACAAATCACACACTTAGTACCGTACAAATAATGTCTCCATAATTTTAGTGCAAAAACCACCGTCGCCAACTCCAAATCGTGAGTCGGATAATTCTTCTCGTGATTCTTCAATTGCCTCGAAGCATAAGCAATAACCCGATCTCGTTGCATCAACACGCAACCCAAACCCGCAAGTGAAGCGTCACAATAAACAATAAAATCCTCCGGGCCTTCGGGTAAGGCAAGAACCGGAGCTTGACATAATAGTTGCTTTAGGGTTTGGAAAGACTTCTCGTGATCATCACCCCAACGGAATGGTACATCCTTACGGGTCAACTTCGTCATCGGACCCGCTATTTTCGAAAAGTCTTTAATAAACTGGCGGTAATAACCCGCCAAACCCAAAAAACTCTTTATCTCGGTTGGGTTCTTTGGAGCAACCCAATTCATAACGGCTTCGATCTTCGCCGGGTCCACCTTGACCCCATTCGAACAAATGACGTGACCCAAAAAGTGAACTTCTCGAAGCCAAAATTCGCACTTCGAGAATTTCGCATACAAATGTTCCCGCTTCAACGTTTCTAACACTTGCCTTAGTGTTTCTCGTGTTCTTCTTCGGTCTTGCAATAAATTAAAATATCATCGATGAACACAATAACGAATTTGTCGAGATAAGGCCGACAAACTCGGTTCATCAAATCCATAAATATCGCGGGAGCGTTCGTCAACCCAAACGGCATAACCAAGAACTCAGAGTGACCGTAACGAGTTCGGAAAGCCGTTTTATGAATATCGTTTTCATGAACCCGAACTTGGTGATAACCCGATCTCAAATCAATCTTTGAGAAATAGGAAGACCCTTGGAGTTGATCAAATAAATCATCAATGCGTGGCAAGGGATACCGATTCTTTACCGTTCTCTTATTCAATTCCCGATAATCGATACACATACGAAGTGCACCATCCTTCTTTTTCACGAATAAAACCGGAGCTCCCCAAGGTGAGGAACTCGACCGAATAAAACCCTTATCCAATAAATCTTGAATTTGTGTCATCATTTCCCGGATTTCGGACGGTGCTAAACGATACGGTGCTCTAGCCACGGGATTGGCACCCGGCACCAATTCAATTTTGAATTCTACCTCCCGAACGGGAGGTAACCCAGGCAAGTCTTCGGGAAACACCTCCGGGTATTCCGAAACCACCCGGAGATTACCAACCACTTTCTTTTCCTTTTTCACATCGATCACATAGGCCAAAAACGATTCGCATCCCTTGGTCAAGGACTTACGGGCTTTCATCATGGATATAAGGGGTATGGTCGGGGTCGCACGGTCTCCCCGGGCCACGACGTGTGACCCGTCGGGTAAAAGAAAAGTAATTAACTTTTGGTGACAATTTATGTTGGCCTTATTAGCACTTAACCAATCCATACCTAAAACCACATCAAAGCCGGATATCGGCATAACAAGTAAAAGAATCGAAAATTTCACGCCATCAATATCTATACTAGCCCCGGACACGGATGTCGTGACCGGAACCATTTCACCATCGGCCACCTCTACCTCTAGAGGTGTCGCGATCAAAGAAGTATGCAATTTCAATTTGTCACAAAAACTCTTTGAAGAAAACGAACAATTTGCACCCGAATCAAATAATACACGAGCGGGTATGGAGTTTATTAGGAACATACCGGTGATGACATCGCCGGTGGTGGTGGCATCCTCCACCGTCATCTTGAATGCCCGACCCGTATGTGGCGGATGACTCTTCCTCTTTTGGCCTCCCGACGAAGCCGCTCCCCCGCCCGAACCCGAACCCTTCTTCGTTGGAAAATGCATGGCCCTATGACCCTCTTTCTGACAAGTCCAACAAATGCTATTTTCAAACTTGCATTCCCAGGACTCATGCCCGTGTTGCCCACATTTAATACACCTTCGAGTTTGTGCCGTACACGGACCGGCATGAGAGGACTTACACGGTAGGCACCACGGGTTCCTTTGGTTGGAACCTTGAAGTATTTGCTTTCGACGGTCATTGTTCGACTTATGGTTCCCTTGGGATTTCTTGTGGTTGCTCGAGTTTGATTGTTCATACTTTCCTTTATGAAACGAGGCCTTCTCCCGACTCGCGGCCTTTTGTGCCAAAATATCACTTTCGGCCGATTTGGCAAGATCATAGGCTTGCAAGAGAGTTCCCGCAAGCCTCGTTACATTCCGGTACTCGGGCAACAACGCCCCAACAAAGTGCTTGATTTGGGTGGACTCATCGGGCACCCATTTAGTTACAAACCGGAGCTTACCATTAAATTGGAGAATAAGCTCATCCACCGTCATCCTATCATTCATCTTCCACATCATAAACTCATTCCGAATTTTATCCAACTCAAACGGGCTACAATACCTAGCCTCCACTTGATCCCTAAATTGTTTCCATGTGATCGCATCCATCATCTCATTACTAAAATTTGCAGTCAACCCATCCCACCAATCCATAGCCGGTCCCCCCAACATCTGGGACGCATACCGGACCTTCAAATGGTCCTCACAACTACAAGCAATAAGTGCTTTTTCGGTGGCCCTAAGCCATGTTAGAGTTTCCGCCGGGTCGGTACTACCACGGTACTCGGTTGGCTTACAATCGAGAAAGTTCTTGTAGGTACACGGTTTCTTCTCTACCGGCAAGGGTTGGTAGAAGAATTGTTGGTGTTGGGCATTAGCAAAGGGTACGGTGTGAGTGGGTAGCGGTTGTGGTATGCTTGCATTTGGGGATGAGGAGTCATTCCGAGGAAAGACGGGAATGTGAGTAGTTTGAGTGAATTGTGGGGGGTGGATTCGCTTGGGTGATAGGGGGTAAAGTAGACCGAGCCTCGGGTCGCGGCTCAGTCGATTGGCTTTGGCGGAGAGCCCTTATGGTATCCTCAAGTTCCATGTTCCGGGTTTCCAATAACACTATATACTCTTCATTCGGTATCTCATCACCCCCTGAGCCCGTTGCTCCATCATTCCCAAGGTTCGTGTTCGGTGGGACATTCTCCAACGTGTTTCCATCCGTAGCCATTCCTGCTACAAAACACAACATCTCACCAAGGCTTAGTTCAATTCGTTAGTACACATCTACTAACTACCAAACCCAATTCACACTTGCTCTAATCCCTCTTGAGCGGAAGGTTTGACCATAACACGAGCCACGATTTGGGAATGGAACACCAACCCCGTGTATCCATCGCCAAACCGAAGCTCTGATACCAAGTTGTAACACCGCATTTTTTTTTTAAAATATCCAATTAAGTATTTATCTAAGGTTACGGAAGCATACGGTTAGGTTCCTAGTTATGTTAAGTTTACTAACCATGGTCCCACAAATATTACAAACCAAGAGTTAGTTTGAAAGACGGTATTACGAAACACGGCTCAAATACAAAACAACAATTTAAAGCATGGTCAAACTTCCCGTCCAAGCCCGACCCGTTCAAGCCATCCAACCTGAAATGTGTCGATAAGGGAGGGATTAGCACAAAAGCTAAGTGAATGAATTCCTAACACTACCAACTACACTAATCACCTAAACACGGAAGTTATAAAACATCTCCGGTTGGGTAAACACTTAATTGAGAGGATCGGCGGCTTTGCGGGCCTTAAACCATGGTCGGCCAAAACCACGGTAACGGATAGCGCTGTATCCAACACCCCGGGCAACTCCCTCCCCTTAACCATGTAACGCATACAGGTAAGGTCGGATACCCTATTAGTCGATACACTTTGCCCAGCCGTTATCCATCCGACACTGACCTCGTCCCGAATGTGCACCTAGTCATGTATGGTATTCCCTAACACTAGGCATACATAACAAGTAGACTAGCTACGAAAAACACCGCGAAAAACGTCACGACAGAGTTCCCAATCGCGAACTCTAGTTCACGATCGCGAACTAGAGTTCGCGTCGGGAACTCCGATGGTGAACTACATCGCGATAAACAACCAACTTCTCTGGGGCTACTTCCCGATCGTTATGTGGTGTTCGCGACGAGAACTCCCCTTGTCTGGGAAAACCTGCGATTTTTCACTAAAAACCCAATACCAAACCAAATAAACGGAAACCCGAGTTGTAGGTTGAATCCACTCACCTTTCAACTTCCGTTCCTTAACTCAGTGAGCTAATATCATTGAGTATCCTTCCCAGTTCCTGTCAACAAGTATACCGAGTTAGTGATCAATCCACCGAAATGTCAAAATTGATAATTTTAACAAACCGCAACCTAAGGCTCATAAAATACATATTCTATGGCAACACCAACTTGCATAACAAATACAATTCACCAATTAGTCATGTATAACCATATAAACCGTTCTATCACTAATTCATCCAAACGGGCCAAAAACCCGAACATGACTAAATTACTTCTACAATTCCATCAACTAGCACACAACTTCTAGACTAGCAATTCACCATAAACTAGTAATTCTATTGAGTATATAACTATCACAATACAAGTATCATACTTGCACAATCTCTAGTTAACCATTTTGACCCAAACACCAATTAGATCAATTCACACAATCATCTATACTAGGTTTTCACCATCCATAACTTACCAATCATGATTTCACAACCTAATAAACAATTCCCTCCATTCAAACATCAAGAAATCCAAGATTTGTCAAAACCCACCTTCAACTTCCACCATTAATGGAGGTTGAAGGTGATCTTCACCAAATCTTGTATTCCTTCAACAATCTACCATACAAATGATGTAAAAGCTTGTATAAACACATAAAACAACATACATATCAGAATTCCTCCATAAAATACTAATAATCACAAACCCTAGTTTATGCCATAACTCAAGAACAACAAGAACAAGTAGAAGAGAAAGTGTAGCTTACTTCTAGACTTCTTTTACACAAACACTAGTACAATTTTCGGACCAATGGTGAGGATTTAACCCCAAAAGCTCAAGAACAAGTATATGGGTTTTGAGAGGAAGAAAGCCAATGGAATAGTGGATAGGGTTTTTCAAAAGAGAGAAGTGAAGAGGGAGTTACCCTCCTCTCTCTCTTGGCCGGCCAAACAAGGGTGGTGGGACCCCCTTGTTGTCTTTTCTTTTAATTTAACAGTATATGTCTGAAAAGTCCCTTTCTTAGCTAATTTATTTAAAATAGCAAATGGACTCAAATTTTAAAGACGAAAGCATTTCTGGAAACGATATTTAACAAAGAATCCAAAGGTATAAAAATCACGTTTTCATTCCAATTATATCACAAGTCGGGTATTTTAACCCCTTGGTTAAAATACCGCAAAAGACAGCAGACTAATTAAATTAACTAAGCATTTAATCAGATAATCATTTAATAAGGTACCTTATGGTCAATAAACTACTAGGCCGGGTTTTGGGGTGTTACAATATGCTCGTCGTGACCTGAAGCACATGTGTTTCGTGACCTGAAGCACATGTGCTTCGAAGTAATATGTTGTGTTTTAGTGAAGCACATGTGCTTCGATACATCAATACCACCACCACCCCCATTACCACCAGCACCTTCACTGTCAGCCACCACCACCGTCGGCCGCCGGCCGCCGCCGGACGGCCGGCGGCCGGAGGTGGCCGGAGGCGGCGGCCGGCGGTGGCTGTAGGTGGGGGGATTTGATCTTGACAATCTTGATCCAATGGCTGGGATTTATCCCTTGGGACTAGACAAATCCTTTGGACTCCTAGAATACAACTCTTTTTGAAACATTATAAGTATCTATTTTACATCTATGTATATTTGAGATATAAAAATGTAAATTTTGTCAACATTTTGTGTATGTGTGATACATTCTTGTTATTTTATGTGTTTTATATGTTAAAACCATTTTGAACTAGAAATAAACATATTCAATATGTGTCAAGCTCATAGTAAAATATATAACTACTTTTCTTTATAAATTTGTAAAGGTGATATATATATATAGAATAAGGATAAAAAAAGAAGCATTCTTATTTGAAGAAGTTGAAGAAGCAATGCATTTTCGTAAAATATACATATATGTATACACATACATACATATATGTATATATACATATATATTCATACCATAGATATACATATGTTCATATTTTGTACCCTATATATGTATATATATACGGTATGCATATGTATTTTCGTAAATGAAAATGCAAGTTCCGATTGAAAATGCAAGTTACGACTGAAAATGCAAGTTACGTAAAATGCATGTGTATATATATGTGTATATACATATATATCGGGCATGAATATGTACATATATATATCTATGGTATGAATATATATATGTATATATACATATATGTATTTATGTATACATATATGTATATTTTACGAAAATGCATTGCTTCTTCAACTTCTTCAAATAAGGACCCTTTTCTATTGATCCATACCCTATATATATATATATATATATATATATATATATATATATATATATAATTGTGTGTTAGTTGTAATTGACAATTTCTTTTACTATAAAATCAAGAATTGGCAATGCCGAAGGAGGGTTATTCCCTTTTTTTCAAAAAATAAACTAATAAATAAAATCAAAAATTGGGATTTGATGTCCCACTTAGTGCTTAGGATAGACTTGAGTAGCATAATCAAAACAGGAAGATATTCCTTGCATACAATCCTTTCTTCTCTCTTTTTTTTAACCTTTTCTTTTCCTTCTTGACACAAATGTTTAAGTTTTTGTTGATTAGTATATATAAGATTTGAGATATTTAAGACCTGTATTTAAGGGCATGATTGGCTAAGTTTTTTAAAAGGGTTTATTGACTTTTTAGCTTTTTGAAAAGTCAAAATCAAGAAGTTTTTACTTCTTGATTTTGACTTTTCAAAAAGCTAAAAAGTCAATAAGCCCTTTTAAAAAGCTTAGCCAAGCATGCCCTAAATTGTGCATATTGTATGAAAGATTCAACAAAGATTATTATACCATGTCTTATAATTATGATAAATAATCCAAATTATTTTGGCTAACTTGTTTTATAACGAATGGACGAATGGCTTATGCCCATGTTTAGGTTTTGCAATCAAGTTGATGAGAAAAGGCCACCACACATAATGAATTGGATGCTGCCTTCTATCCTCATCATTGCTTTGCAAATGCTCACCACTATGTTACATAAGGGGTTTTCTTTATAAGAAAGACACCAAATTAGGTGTACATACGCATAAAGGCTAAAGCAACCACATTAAACAAACATTTTGTAATTTTTTGGTTATGTTTTTTTTAACATGGTTCCAAATTGTTTTTAGAGCCATCTAGTTCTAGAGCGACCACTAGTTTTGAGGGTTAGTCTAGTGTCGTTGCAGATGAACTTGCAAGGCTGCACAAATACGAGTTTTTTTGGTTGCTCATAGGGATTGAATTTAGAACCTCTTGAAAATTTCATTTTTATTGGAGATCAAGCATTACCGCTAGACCACACCCTTTTAGTTATGTTTATTTAGCTTGATTATCTATTCTAGTGTTGAAATCAGTTGTCTTGCATCTTTTTATATAATTTCATAGTATGGTATTGTAGCTAAGATACATAATTGAAACTTTTAGATTAACTTGAAGACTTATGTTGCTTAAAGCTACAAAAGAGATTGAATGGACACATTTGCTTTCCTTTTTAATACCTTTATTTCTCATTAAACTACAAAGAGAATTCCAACTTAATGTTATTGTACCAACTTATTTAGTTACATTCTAAAAGCTTAAGAAACTAAGATAATAAATGACGTCATTTTACTCAATTTATTTTGCACATATTATTTTCTTTTAAGCTGCATTGAAGACATTCTTTTCTTAGAAAAAGATTACACTTTGATTCATCTTCCTTTGGTCTAGAGCGGGCAGATCGGACTAGACCAAACAGAGCTATACTGACCCGGTTCTGGGTTTGAATTTTCATGCAAAACAAGTTTTCGGTCCGGTTTAGTGTGAAAAAATACCAAATCAAACCATATAAACGAAATACAAACATGTATAATTTCAATTTCAAAACAATCCACTGCGGCACAAAGACATTTGATAACGACAATCGGATAAAAAAAATATAAAACACAAAAACCATGAGAATCTCTTATTCATAGAATATGACATCTCGTTCATTATCAAAGTAGCAAGTTATTGAAGTGATTAAAACGATACAAAGAACGTGACATATAACAGTAGATAAAACCGTTTTTGTCCTCATATACAGACACAAAAAACTAGTCATTCCATATTCAAAAAATGTACCCCACGTGATATATATGGGAAGAAGTAGAACAGCACGTGTGAATCACATGCCCTGATCAACCAGATAATCACCCAACCTTTCAACAACCATGTTGCATTGACCAGGAGCCACTGGCTCTTCATAGATGCCGAACACCATTGCTTGACCCGTTTTCTTGATGCAGATCCCTCCAGCTCCCTGTAATTTTCTAGATTAATTATTATCACAACGGATAAAAGAAGCGGTCATGGATCAGCCTGACCCGTTCCCGACCCGCCCGTTTTGCAACCTCTATATTACCTACCTTCTTTCCACGAATGACAGCTCCAGGTTCGCCTTGGATCACCATGTACTTTGCACCAGCAAGGAATAAACCAGTAGGGGCAAGAGTACCAGGTTCATTGAATTCTTTGATGATAGAATTAATCTCTTCAGGTTTAAACTGCACAGAAAACATGAAATAATGTTAACTTCATAACTAACGGCCTAATAAGACTTAATTATAACTGTAAACTGCATTTTACGTATAATTTAGTGAAAAAATAGAACAATCTAACATCAGATTGAAACTATCGCAATGTTCAATGCTTACATGATTTTTGAAATCAGGGACGAAAAAATCTGTAAAAGCATGATGTTGAAAATGTGAAACAGTAATTACATTCCAAACATCTCAAATTTCACAAGCCATAATCTAAAATTCATGCTATCATACCCAGACTAAACATTTTTATGACATAGATACATTTACCACAACATGACAGCAATCTCTATGTAGTGAGGACTCAGAAATTTGATGTGCTTTCAGAGCAAAATTCGCGATTCTATCACCAAAAGAGTACAATCAGATTAAGCATTTGGTCACTACTCACTACACATACAAATATACACGAACTACAATCCAGCTACATATTAGTAGTGACTCAAACAACAAATTTGTGCATACAATAGTATAAACGATTTTATCAGGTGTACATTAAACCATTAATAATGAAATGTTAAAAAATAGATTTACGATTTGGATCGATCAACACCGTAACGATTTCTATGATTGTATCAAAATCAAATACAATAATGATAAACGTAACAGAACGGATCGCAAACGTAGCAATGTATAATACCTAAAACTGACTCGTGCAAGTAAATTTATGGATATAAGTCGTTAAATCTGGATAAGCAAGATTAGAAAAACAGACATACCGCGGGGAAGGCAGAGCTCTTAGCCCAGACGGTACCATCGACGCCGAAGATGGCGGCGGAGCTGAGATGCTGACCGGTACCTTCGATGTCACACATCAAATGGTCATCAACGTAAGTTTGCCACGACATTTTGAAACAGTTTTTGTGTGAAATTAGTGTGATTGATTCGAAATTGCAAGTGAGAATTTCGATGAAATGCGAGATTTAAAGATGGATTTAGGGTTAATTTGAAGAGAAACGATGATCGTGTTGGTGAGAGCAAGCGGTCTTCTCGCCAATGTCCGTTTTTGCCTCCATTCAATTACCTTAATTCCCGCCCGCCATAATTCAAGGACTTTGTTCCGTAATTATTCACACATATTATTTACAAACATAGCTTCTACTACCTCCGTACAAAAATAAGCGATACACTTTCTATTTAGGGCTATTTAGGGGTGGAACAAAATAAGTGATACACTTCCAAAACTTACCTTATTTGGCAAAAAAATGGGACACATTCTCCACTAACTATCTACTTTAATAAAGTGAAATTACTCTTTTACCCTTACTTTTACTTTTAAACATCATTAATTTCACTACATCCAAAAGAAGTGGGACCCATTATCCACTAACTATCCACTTTATACTATTTTAAATCATTTTTCAATCTTTTGCCTTAAAAACCGTGTTTCAAAAGGTGTATCACTTATTTTGATACGGAGGTAGTATTATCAAGTGTCAAACGTAAAATATGTCTATAGAATAAACTCATTAAATTATTGGAAATTTTTTGTAATAATTTAAACTTTTAAGTAGCTTGATTATTAAAATAGTAAGCCACATCACACAATAGCATTAGGGGTTAACATATGTGCGGCTAGTGTTAACTGTTAGGGATATTAACAGAAATAAGGTGTGATGTATGGCCATTTGATTATCCATCTCGCCTACATGATTCTATGTAGGATTAGCACAAAGTAGATTAGTCGCTGGTTAACTATTTCGTCTATCGGTCTAATATAGTACTTTTAACCATTTATAAAAAAAAAAAATAACTAGATGCCACAACCATAACAATAGATACACATGTCACACAAACACATATCTATACAAACAGAGCGCATGAGCTCGTGTTATCATTTCATATCCCTAGATCACATGACATCAAAATTTGGCATGAAATATCCTGCCTGTTACATCAAATAAGCAATTATCATTTTGATCAACACTAGAGAAAATATTTATATGCTTAGAAATACGGTGAGTTTGAAACTACTTTTTCCAAATGTAACAAAATTAACCACCAACTCGGTAAGATCTTCCTCTAAAGACCCCACTTGTGTTGTTTGCAGTCTGAGTTTGCGTCTTTGCTGGAGCTCCAATTCTGTACTTTGCCACAATTTTATGTCTACGCGAATGATGAGTCAAGAAAATTTCAAATGTTGGCTATTTCGACCCATTTACTAATGAATGGGTCGGCCCAGGTTCAGTTTATATCTGTTAAACAAGAAAACTGCAATTAAACTATTGATAAACCCTAATCCACCACAATTGGTAAATTAGTCCAGGGAAATCCCTTCTCTCAAGAGAGAGCCGCTCAAAGCCAAAAGCTAAGATCAAATAACGTAATTTCTAATCTCTCCTAAAACATAACCCTATTCTCTATATATTGATCACTACTAAGTTACACTTTTAACCCCTCTAAAATAAGACTTGTCTATTTCCTATCAATATCTCTGAAAGGTATAATGTAAAACAACTTTTTAGCTAAAATGGAAACGGGTCAAATGGGTCGAAAGTGGCCCGATATATACTTTTTAATACATACAACTATAAAAGTAACCATTTTGGGAAGGGAAAAAAATGGTTTCGGGGTCAACCAATCTGCACTTTGTTTTACCAGTACAGAAAAATTCACAGTTTTGACCCGTTTGCCAAATTTAATCACCTCTAATTTGTTGGTAAGTGGGTCAGAAAAGAGGATGAAGTGTTTTAAAAGGATACAACCACATTGGCGTCTGCAATATATCTTTTCCTCCAGCCAAAGGATGCAAAACCGTTAAGAAATAATATAGATGGCCGGCTAAAATACCACACAAATCGGGCCCAATTGGTGACCCAAAGATGACATCCATAGCAAGCATGGCCCATGGCAAATAGAACGCCTAAATAAACAGTTAAGTCAATCACAGAGGGTAAATCTGTCAAATCGTACAAAAAAGACATACATACCTTAAGTTGCACAAGGCCATAAATATTGATATTAGCGTTTGGAAATTCCCTGCTCCACACGTAGAGGAGCATAAACACTAGTGATACCCCCATGAAAAATGTCTCAAACAAAGGTATGGCTGCTAATACCTAATAATTTTAAGCACGAAATTTTAAACAATATATTAAACTTTTGTCAGAACAATAAGCTTTTAAATTTATTTGAATGATATTGGAGGTTTAATCAATTAAAGTTACACTGCGGGTGACTTTCGATTCATTTGACCTGTTTTTTTAATCCTTTTTAGAGGTTAGAGATGAAAAAATAACCCTAATTTACCAATTCATAAGTAAATAAAAACAAGCAGAAGAATGAATCATCTGACTTACCAAAAGTGTTGATGCTCCAAATATGATCATCCACAGGAAGTCTGCTGTACGCCTATTAAATGGCCCGTTCTCCAATTGAACTCCATATCTTAATCTAAAGAAAATTATAAAGAAAATTAGAGTTTGTTCGATATACAGCATTTAAATGTATAGGATCAGAAGCAATTATATTTACTCACATCATTAATAAGCGGATCCCAAAATTTATAGAAAAAGGGCCGAGAAATATGAAGTTTGTGAGCAGCCTCCATACCTAAAAGATCAAGGTACAACCAAATGAAATGCATGCTACTAACAGGTGCAAGTATTTAAAATTAAAAAAATAATACTACTAATAAACGTACATAAGATGGCTTTAGATTTAATTTAAAATAAGAAAATTTGAAGCCATAAATCGACATTAGTAAGAGTTTTGTCCTACTTTTGACATTTACCTGAAGGCGATAGAATACTTCCTCATAGATTAATGCAATATAATAAACAGGCAATAGCTTCAATGTGGCTAGTGTTGTAGCTGCCAAACACAAGGTACCATATGCCTTGCTTATAGGTGGGAGCGAATTGTAAAATCTGCAATTCAGAGATACAGGAAAACATGTAAAGTATTACTCTCATTCACATAACTCCATTTCTAAACCCTTGTACCAAACGCACCCGAATTATGTAAATTTCGAATTCAGCTAAGATATTTGAAATACATACAAACAATATGACTCTTAAGAGGATACCAGATCATGTTCTAATTGAGCAAATTCTTATATGACTCTTCGATCAACAAACTATCTAATTGGCAATTGAATCTACATATAAACAAACATTGAGACAGAATTGAAATTGTTATTCAACTAAGATTGCAATGATTAACAGTAACAAATAATTAAGTAACATTTTAAAGCATTACACGAATTTTACGACAAACAATTAGGATCAGGCATAGGATTGTAAGAAAGAATTTTAGAAAATTACTCTGCGGGGGATGACATTGAAGAAGGGATGATGCAGCTTCCGGTTATTTCTTGGCGAGGAAGAAAGAAACAGACTCGACGACTCTTGAATGTTGATGCGAGTTATTAAATAACTTCCGATCCGAAGGTAAACAGATTTCGTGTAATACTAGAAGCTTCGCCATAGTAACCGACCCGGTTTTGCTCGGGTGGGTTTATATAATTACAAAGGGAATTAAGTTTCTTATCACAATTTTTAATACCTATACCATATTGTACAAGTTATCCTACAAACTATACAAATGTATAATGCAATTGTTGTAATATATAAGTAAAAAAATGTGTGTAAAAATCACTGCCTAATTACAAATGGCTACTCGATGTTAATTTTCTATAAAAAGGAAAACCTTATGAGTAGGACAAAATTAGAGTAAATTAAACGGATAAGTTTGATCTGAGTTTTGGATTTGGTCCCTAAAATCTAGAAATTACACTGATAGTCATTAAGTATCGAACTCCGTATCGGTTTTGATCCCTAAGCATAATAAGTGTTAAATTTTACCGTTAAAACCTGTTATATGCGATGCACATAAAGATATATTTATCTTTTTACCATCTTCACTCTCACTCTCCTCCCATCATTTCCTACTTCCCCTCTTTCTCTATTCTCTCACATCCGACTTTCTTCCCCTCTTTGTCTCTCTCACATCCCTATTTCTTTCTTTGTCTCTTTCCCATCGCCTCTCTTCCCACTTTATCTCTCCTCTCAAAAACTCCTCAGTCTCTCTTCTCTCACATAGCAATTCATGGACACAGTCAAGAACAGGTCTACAGAAATTCAATTTCAAAATCAGAAATTAGAACAACTAAATTGTTACAAGAAGCATTCGGACTAAATTAAATAAAAAACATAAATCGAATTTCAAAATATTTGTAAAACCCCATCCACACCAACAGTCGTTTCTTCTCCTCCACCCTACCACCACCATTGGCCAATGAAACCCGAATGGATTATGGTTCCCCTAAAACCATCGACCAATAAATCCCATGTTTTTTTTGGGTAAATCGAGAGTTGTATGGAAAATGGATATTGAATTTGGGAATGAAAAAAGCTTCATAGGTGTATAGGGGTTGAAATAACTTCTCTATGTTGGGAGAACTATTATTTGATTTCAATAAATCAAAGTGTTCACTGTAAATGTTTTGTCATGAACTAGTCTAAACAACAACAAAAACACGAGCTTGTTACTAAAATGTATTACTCGAATCATATTCTTTCATTATGATAAACACGCTGTAATTGTGGGTGGCAAATTCCACCGGCGGCTCAGGTAACCGTGGCGTCTGGTGGTGGTGGTTCTATCCATAGGGTTCGTAAAAGGTGAGTTATATGCACAAGGTTGGGTGTAATCCTTCTCACAATTAAGAGAGAGAGAGAGAGAGAGAAACGAAGGAAGAGAGAAGTGTAAGGTTGTGTTTGTTTTTTTGGGCAAAAAAATCTTTTTGGGGTCTTATTTCTGCAGGCGAGAAGACATTTTGGAAAAAGAGGGTTTGTTTTCTGGAAGTCAGAAGATGAAGAAAAGTCTTTTTGGGGTCTGCTGTGAGAAGATTTGGACCATAGTCTTTCAAGTTTGGAAGACATTTTACTTAAACCTAAAAAAAGAGTTTATTCACCACCACCACCACTACCACCCATACCACCACATGCCGTCACCCATCATCACCACCACCACCCACCTCCACCCCCACCTACCGCCACCACCACCTACCGCCACCACTACCTACCGCCACCACCACCCGCCACCACATACCACCACCGCCACCACCGCCACCTAGCGCCACAACATACCACCACCACCTACCTCCACCACCACCGCCATCACCCGCAGCCACCACCCGTCACCACCTACCGCCACCTGTCACCACCTACCGCCACCCGCCACCACCTACCGCCACCCGCCACCACCCGCCGCCACCCCCCATATATAATCACCACCACCCGCCCCACCCACCACTACCAATATCCCACTAAAAAAATATTCAGTCTGCAGATATTGAAAAATAAACACTCTTTTTCTTATAGACTGCAGACATTTAGTCCACATCTTCTCTGCAGATGTGGTCCGCAGACTGCAGACGTTTTTCCTCTTCAAAAACAAATGGCACCTACATGTCCACGAGAGAGAAAGTGGTAAACATGAAAAGACAAAAACGCCCTCACGTGGATGGCATGTGCTTCTGTTTAACGGAGGAAATAAACAGATGTTAGGCTTAAGGACCAAAACCGATAAGAAGTTTGATACTTAGTGACCATCGGTGTAATTTCTAGAACTTTGGGACTAAATCCAAAACTCTAACAAACCACAAGAACCATCCGTGTAATTTACTCAAAAAATTAACATGAATTTTATAAAAAAAATTATTTTTCTGTCAATAGTACAATTAACAGACATATACATGAAAGTATGAAGCTTTGCCATAGTCTCTGACCTGTTTTTGTTTTTTCTGCTTAGGTTGGTTCTTATAACTTTAGGTCATAGTGTAGCCTGTATTGGAAATTTGATCATACATGTTGCAAATTTACAAATTTTATATCTTGTTAGACAAGTTTAGGTATGAATTATTGTAAGTATAAAATCTTGCAAAATATCTTTGATAGCATTAGGATGTCTTTGAGGAGATGCAACAGGTGTAGTCGCACATAACCATATTTTAGACAGAGCCCATTTTTATAGATGTCTTATATATATAATCTTAAAGTTTTAAATCAACTTAATAATTTAATGTAAAAAAAATTAAATTAATTTTTTTTATACATATCTTGTATTTAGGGGTTTATTTTCGTATATTTGCATAGGGCCTACAAAATTTCAATGACGCCCCTGGATAGCACAAGATATGAGCATCTGTAATGTTTAAGGTTTTTTTTCCTTTTAATATTATTTTTATACTTACTTCAAAATTACTCTTTTTAATTTAACATTTTATAACATTCATTTGGGACAAAAAAAAAACGACAAACCAATCATAATTTACAAAGAAAAAAAAAGAAAATCCATTTGGCGAAACGTTGGAGGGTTGACAAGGAGTGATCTAATATGCAAGGGGGTGTAGTATAACGGTGACCAAGGGCGGCCGAGGCTCTTTAAGACCCCTCTCAGCGCTGCGTCACTAGCTCACGTCGGCAACTCCATTTCTCGTCGAAAACGCGTCACCGTTGGCACCATCACTTCTTCCATCTCGCAGGTAGCTTTCTCGTTGTTTTGGGGACGAGTTACACAACTCATCGACAAACATTGTGAGTGGGAGGGGGTTGAAAAGGAGATTTTTTTTATATATTTTTTTTAAAGAAAATGCTAAACATTGCCCTCTAAGCAACATTTAAGAGAATATTTTGGGCTTAAATATTGTAAAATATATAATAAAGACCACCCCACGAATTTTATTAAACTACCCATGTTTATTTAATTGTACATTAACCATATAAACTATCCTTAACCATTACCCTTGGGGTAATGGTTAACAGAACCTTTTTTTATAATTGAGGACGAGTTAGTGATGAGTTGATGTTGGCACGATCTTGTCAGTAACTCGTTAGTAAGAATGAAGGTCATGTGGCACTGCTAGTAAGTTTGAGAACGTGTCATTGTTAGAAGAGGGCTAAGGAGGCTATAACCTCTTCCACACCTAATGCTGGATGGAAATTATATAAAAGGTAACTTTTGGGACTAAAAATGTAAAAATCTTTGTCAATTCTAACCTCTTCCTCTTTTCATTCGCTGCCAGTTCCTTATCGGAAAGACTATTCTGCCTGTCAACGGAAGACCGAGGACCACCAGTCTATTCCAGAATCCTTCGTTATCGTAAAAACAAAGATTCGTGAACGGAAGATGCGATGGTGGTGATGAAGTTATTTGCATGGTTAGTTAGTGGAGGCGGAATGAGTGGTAGAGTGAGTTGGTGATGGCTGAGTGAGCGGAGCCGATGGTCGGTTGATTACAATCCGAGTGAGTTGGTAGAGGTGGTGATTAGCTGCAGAGTATGGTGACAACTGTGAAAGAATTATTAGGGAATCATAGGGTGTGCATATAGTACTATGTGTGTTCAAATAATCAAACCCATATAAATTTATCAAAAAACTACTTCATATACCACATTATACATGTTTTACATCAAACTCTATAATAATACCAAACAATGATTCTGGTGTACGAAACAAAAAATGTGGTGCTATTGAAAATACATTTAAACTATTATATATTTGATTTTCTTTGTAAGCGTACAATCCGTGTTTTTATAATTTATCATATACGGGTAATTTATATCAAATAAAAAAACTTTACAAACACGTAAGTTAGAAATGCAATTTATTTATTTTTAATATTTAAAAATAAAAGATCTTTTTTACATAGAGAAGAAAGACAAACGAGAGCAAAAAATTACTTCATCAATCTTCCTTTTATTTCATGTGGCCTAATGGTACCAAACAATCATATAAGACTATCAAGTATGGGCACTCACTCATGGTGTGGTGAGTGAGGTAGATGTTATGTGGAGATGATGTGGAGGGACATCATAACGTGGTTGGAAAGGGACCCGCCCCTACCCCATGTGGTCATGTAATGTGGTCTGCCTGTATAAGAGGGTGATGTTCAATGTGGTCATATGATGTAGTGAGTTGCCACATGGGCACTATGATATCCCATGCCAATAGTCTAATCGTAAAGCGAAATGGATGTTCCTCATAAATTCATGCCCATTCCCATGCCCTACTTTTATTCTCAAGTACAACATCAAGGAAGAGGAAATGAGACCCAAATTAGCCCTATATGGACCCAAAAAAATATCACTTTTGTTTCTTAAAAAAAAAAGTAGTTGTTAGAAGAAGCAAGTATATTAAGTTGTATATTATTATTTTCAGAAAAATAACATGGCAGTGTAAAAAACTACCACTTTATTGAATTATTATTGTTATGTTTAGAAAAAAAGGGCACTTCATTTTTAATTTATTGAACATATTATAAATATCATCTTGAAAGTTAAATGGTTTTTAAAACTTTTATCTTAGTTTATATTGTTTTAGTCCTGATATTGACCATTTTTGAATGTCATTGTTATTTGAATAATTTGCGAAAAGGAAAAAGAAAGAAGTTATGCCAAGTTTGCCTGTTTGGTGTCAAGTTATATGGGTTCAAACGCAATTTGATGTTACTCATGTCATGGGCTTTTAGTGGATTGGAACTTTTATTACATGGACGGGTAATTGCGACTTTATATATGGCATAATTAACGGCCCAACAACAGGGCTGCAATATTGGGGTTCTTTTAGCTTTTTGATGCATCGCAGTACAATTTGTAACCATTTCATTATTTAATCTATATTTTGGGCTTGCGATACGTTAGTAAAGCAAGATGCTTTTCGGTTTTTCACGATCTTCAATTCAATTTTAAAAATTCAATCCATAACAAGTTTATAGATAAATAGAAATATTCAGTATAATAAAGTAGTATTATCTCTATGCAATAAAATGTGAGGGTTGAAGTTTATTACTTTTAAAAGAAGGGGGGCATAGAATGAAAAAACGGATGGTAGTAGAATCATAAAAGACATAAAATGTAGTCATGCATGTTGTGATATTCCTTAATGCTATTCTCCCTGCAACTTCTTTACGGGACCGAATCTAACCACACACACACACAATCAGTGCGTGTGCTAGCTATACGGAGTAGTACCTTGAGCAATTTTACTTGTATATATAGTTGCCCTCCTCCCACTCCTTTTATAAAGGCATCCAAAATCTTCTATAAAAGTGTCGGGAATTGAATACCAACTTTTTAAGTTAATTAAAAACACTTCCTCACAATTTAACATTTCCTAATTAATTAATCAACATTTCTTGAACACTTTTTATTTGAAAACTAGATCGAGGCTCGTAACAGTACGAAATTGGACTATATTATATCAGTATAAATATTTTTTTCTTAAGTATCATGAAAATACGACATTTGTTTCAAATTATCTGTACAATTTTTCACCCCTTAGCTAGCTATACTAATTAATAATTAATCTAATTTCAAAAACGGACTAATTAAGATCGATTGATCACTTAGAAAACAACCTGCTTTTTATTAATAATTAATGATATTTCTTTTTATCTAATTTAATTATACAAGTCATGTAATTTGAAATTAAAGTGCAAAAGCAAATTAGTATGAAATCAGCTTTATAAATATATGCATGTCACTTGGGAAGTAAAGGCTATATATTACATGCACGTTCATCTATCACTCTCTGTCGCTTTATTCGATATGACAAATTCCAGCTTTTCTATCTGTCCACCGTATCTATCACTGGAACTCAAAGATTTGCAACTACAAATCTAAGAATTTAAGATGATGTTAAGTTATTAATTAGGTGTTTGGGTTCAACTCTTGACCCGCTTTAACTTGCAGGAGAACATATTGTGTACCACAGGGTAATCAGTGTAACTCCTCAAAAATTCAAAAATATCCGAACAATGTTAAAATTATGTTTTAACAAATTAATTTTTTTAATTTAAGTGATACCCTAAGAAGAAAAAAATGTGTAACTAGTGATACTAAATTTTTATCCTGGGTCCGTCATTGCTGTGGGGCTTGCTGAATCCCGAGTCGTAATTGACTTAACTCATATCAGCTCAAATTTTACGTTAACTTGTACGAATAAAAGTTTTTACTCAGTTTATATGTGTGCAAACGTAAAACTTGTATAAAAATGAACCGAGATTCATATATTTGGTGCATTTAAACAATTAAGTTAATTAGTTAGTTAACCACAAAATATAACCCGACTTTGATATTATGCACAAATTCTATTCATATTTTATGTCCTCTATGTAAAAAACAATAGAGAGGCGGGGGGATTTAAATAAACAAATAATTAAACAAATAGAAATAAAATATAAATATGAATAAAAGGTGATAAATAGTAATCATGGTGGTGATGATTTTCATGCAGAAAAGAAGGGTTCTTTTTTTTCTTTTTTCTTTTTTCTTTTTAGGGGTTTGCTTATCTATCTTGTTGTCAGTAGAGATGAACCTTCACTTGAATTCTTTTTTCTTCTTGTTGGATGCTTCTTTTCCTTTACCAACATGGGGTTTTGTTTACAGTTAGTTTCTATTTGAGCCTTGATTTGTATATATATGTATCTAAGGCCTGCAAATGCAAAGAGTTCTAGAGACAGAAATAGAAAAGTAAAAAACAAAAAAAAAAGGTGAGGAATGGGGTCTCTGTGTTGGTGAAAAAGATCCTGTAATTATAGGGTTCAAGTTGGGTGGTCATGGATGATGATGATAGTGATAGTGATGTTGTATTTATTTATTTTTACTTTTTTTTTTTGTTGTTGTTGCTGATTTCAATGATGATCTTGACTGTCAGGATCAGGCCAGAATGTGGAGTACTTCAACCAATCTGCCTCTTGATGGTTTGTGATGGATGACTCCTGAAATTTAATCACAATAAAAACACATAATTGAATTTAATTAATTCCAGGGTAAATGGTTTCAACAAGAAAATAAATTCTAAATCTTATAATTAATTGGTCTTAAAACAATAGAAATTGAATTTGTAAATGTTTATTTTAGGAAAGGAAAAGGTGGAAAAAGAAAATAATAATCGAGTTCTAGGACCCACATTTACGTATTACTATAAGAAAATACCCCATTAATTATCCTAGAACTATAAATTAATTAACCAACATTCAAACATCAATACATGAAATGAAACCAAGAAGGGTTACCTTTGTTATTTTTTATTATTTTTAAAAAGAAAGACAAAAGTTGGTCATAGGAGGTTATACCTAAATTTCATGGTGCTTTTGGGCTTCAATCACATAGGGTCTTGTGTCTCTGTGTGTCCTAGGATGCCATTTATCACAAAAGTTTTTGGGTCATCTTATTTCATTTTATTGCTTTTGCCTTTTAATTCAAATCAGTTAGTTGTAACCGAATTTTGATCTTTACTCTTTAGGTCATTTATAATTGTCATATAAAAAAGATTTTTTTTTCCCTCTTAAAGGTTGGAAGTAAATACATATTTATGCGTGTGATCATTGGGGTGAAACTTGAAATTAATACACAAAACAATCTTATTTTGATGAACTTTTACATTGTAAGGTTTGAAAGTCTAGTATTTTAACGATATGCCCCTCTAAAATTAATATTTTGTGATGAAAAACAAAAACAGTTTTTAAAGGTATATCCTCAAAAAAATGCAAGGTTATGCCAAAGATCGCTATTTAATTGGTTTTTAATGTTCAATTTTGAATATTATAATAAATAGAAGAAAAAAACAGAAAATAGGTCTCACTAGCTACCTAGAGTTCTTACTTTGGGACATGTGGGTATAAGCTTGAGTTTCTTTATACTTTAGTCTTTTTTTCGTGCTCAAAAAGAGGGAAAAGAAGGTTTTAGATGCGAACAACCACGATTTATTGCTCATTTTTAGTCTTATTTTTATCTTTTACTATACGATAAACTGATAAAGCATTAAATAAATTATATTTAATATAAAACTAAAAGTCTAAATTAGATTGATACTATACTTATCATGTGTGTGTGATGATTAAATATATAAGTTTAAATTGATATGCGACAATCCAATATAATAATAACCGGAACTATTTTTGGAACTAAGCGAGTTTCCCAATCCAAAAGTCAAAAAAATTATTTACAATTTGTTATAACATTCTATTAAATTGTTATGAAATGGATAATTTTCTTTTTAATTATTTGTTTATTTATTGAGTAAATGAAATATAGTTTAATCAAAGGTTTTGAATCAGTACAATGGTGACATGCTTTCCCTTGCATAATATTGAAGGCTTTAATTAAGTTGATTAAAAACTTAACTGTTACAAAATGTAAATCGGGCGGTGTACCTGAAAATTAAATATTATAATAATATAAAATATTTAAAATTTCTAAAACGGGGGGTTAAATTAATATAACAATTCACAAGAAATTCCATAATTATATACCACGTGTTTGTTAACCAAAAATGGACCAACTTCAAGGTGATTTTTGGAAAACTTATAAAGGACGTTTTATTTCTTCATTTTGTTGGGTCTACTATCAAAGTAGAAAATTCCCTTAATTTAATTTTGTCGGCTTCATGACCTGTTGCTCTAGTAACGGAAATGCAAAATATAAGTGACAAAACGTGTCCGGACTTATTTTTCTTTGAGTGTAAGTTTACTATAATAAGAAAATATATACTTTAATTAGAAAAGAAAAAAAAACACATTACCTAGAGGGGAAAAAAGCAACGGTTATAAAGGGAAAGGGAATAACAAAACCAATAAGAGCTAGCATACAGTGTTTTTTGAACATATTTTAAATTTTTTTAAGTAGTTTAATAATATTTTAATAAATTTATAAAAAGGAATCGCAAAATTAATAGAAAAAGAATTGGGCAATGGCAATGAGAACCATCAAAAGAGGAAAAGGGAAAAAGAACAAATTAAATGCTTTATCTATCTCCCCTCTCCCTTACTCAATATAATAGTACAAGTTATATTTTTCTATTTATGTTTATATTTTGAATATAATATAAGTTACATGAAATTCAGAGTCAAAAAGGTAGTGAAAAACTAACTTCTTTGACATCTGTCGATGATGATGGAGTGCACCCCATTATCAGTTCCTCCAATCCTGATGTTGATCTCCCTCCCATCTTATGATGATGTTGCTGCTGCTGCTGTTATTAAAAATCATAAAAATTGTTATATTATTGCTTTTATATTATAAAGTATTTCAGAAATTATTATTTTGCATTAAATTATATCATTGTAAAACTAAATAAAAATACTTACAAAACAAAATATCAAAATAACTAGTAATGTTTCATATACTTTTAATGTTTTATGATATTAACATAGAGTTGTGTTCAAGGGTGTCCATCATTTTTACAAAATCTTGAGGAACAAATCTCAACCATGGATCAATAATGGTCAAGATTAATCACATATTTTATACATTAAGGGTATTTTGGTCATTTTGAAATTTTTTTTCTATTTTTTATTTTAGAATTATTAATTTTTTTATAATTTTTATTATTTGTAATTTTTTCCCATAAATAACACATAATGTGATTGTATAATGAATCACATGTGATTATGTGATTGCATACTGAATCACATGTGATTGCGTACTGAATCACATGTGATTGAACTAAAATATCAAATATGATTAAAAATACAATCATATGTGATTTTACACTAAAATCACATATGATTCAAAACTACACGTAATTATCATATAAATATTATTTTTTAACGAAAAAAGTAATAAAAAATAAAATAAATAAAATAATTTTAAAATAAAAAATAAATAAAAATGAAATTTTTTTGAAGTGCCAAATGACTAAAATACTCTTTCATTATAAAATATGTGATTAATCTTAATCATTAGATCCTATTGATCAATGGTTGAGATTTGTTCCTCTGGACTTCCTAAAACTAATGAACCTCCTTGAACGTATACTCTATTAAGATATATACTTAATTGTTATTTTCTAATCCAATCAAGGTTTGTTGAACGTACATTTGAAAAATAAACATTTTAAATGAGTTTTATCATATTTGATTTCAGCATTTTTTATTTCTGTATAGTTTATTGTAAAAGAATATGTATTAGCTTTTGTATTTTTTTAATTGTCTTTTAAATATTTTTCTATAATAACGAAGAAATTATATTTTAACATATGTATGTATCAATGTATGTATGTATGTATGTATGTATGTATGTATGTATGTATGTATGTATGTATGTATGTATGTATGTATGTATGTATGTATGTATGTATGTATGTATGTATGTATGTGTATGCTATATATATAAACAAAACATAATAATCCCTATGAGAATGTATTGTCTTGAGGAGAACAAGGATGATAAAAGTGAAACTAATTTTATAATAACTTGTTCTCAACTTAGCTTACAGAAAAGCAAACTCTACTGATTTCCTGTCCAATTTTCGTCTTCCAGATTTTGGTTGATGGCACATGAAATACCAAGTTGTAGATAGATGCATTTTTATAATATATACAAAACTTTTTTATTACGAAAATAAGCAACATTTTGTCACACTAACTGAACTTGCCTACACATGATATTGTATCTTCACGCTTTGCCATGTACCCATCACGTTTTGCGCTTAAATTGTTTTTTTAATTGTATTATTTATAATAAACAAATAGTATTAAATAGATTTTATTCTGTCAATTTTTGTACCAATTTCGTATAAAGTAAACATAAAAAGTTAAACTTGTAATTTATATAGTATTCAATCATTTATAAGATAACTAATAATTTATTGAAAAGTAAACAAAAAATATATTACAAACACTAAATTTAGTTATTATTTTTGTTAAAGGTAGTTTTAATATGAATGAAAATGAACAAACTGAAAAAAAAATTATTGACTTGTTAAGACCATATTAATTTGAGGCTAGCTATTATTTTAATTATTTAATTTTGTGTAATAAAAAATATTGAAATATACCATGCCTTTTCATGCGTTTATCTTACTTTAATCTACGTCGCCATAAATGACATATCTTGAAAATTTGCGTTTTTCTAAGTTGTTTTGATAAAATTAGAGATGCCATGGAAATTAATTACAGTATAATGGTTTAAAGAGTTAATGAATAATTAACGTAAAAAATAAGTAAATCACCTGAAAATTGTCCATAATTCTTGAGACATGATATGAGTCTTCATCAAGCATAAGGGAAGTATGATGGAGGGGAGGTGGCGAGATGAGCGTTGAAACATGATGAGTTGGCCTGCTGACGTGGAAAGCAGCCGCTGCCATATGTTGCTGACGTGGATTTTGGTGCGTCACGTGATGCTGTTGCTGCCTTTGAAGGTCACGCTCATCGTACGTGATACCTCCTATCCCAATATCCCTTCCGGTTGATGCCTCCCCACCAGCTGTACCCACCTGCGCGCATTAAACAGTTACACATTTGACTGCTGTGTTTGCTTGTACTCTAGGCAATATATATATAAAAAATGTACAACAATCCATGCATAAAGTACCATAGGGGGATGAGGTTACAATTAGAATTCGGGTTTGCAGATAGTACAAGCAAAGTATATAACAAAAGCAACCTTCAAACCATTTTGAGTTCATCACTTAACCTTGCACTCAACTAATTCCGAAAATATTGGCCCTCATTTATGCCATAGAAAATAATATAACTATTATGATTTGAAAATTGCCATTTATCTTTAGTTTTCAAAGTAACGAATTTAATTTTTTTTTAACAGCAAGTAACGAATTTAATTAACATTAACATATAGTTATATATCATGTTATTTTGTTAATATAATGAAGATATATAGATTAATTTTGCCAAAAAGGAGATGATATGAAGTCATATTTATTTTTAAAAACAAATATATTAATAGAAAAACATGAAATACTTAACTTTCACGATTGTACGTTGCAATCAAATTATGAGTGAAAACGCACCTCGTCGAAGCTTTTCCGAAATGGTAGGAAGCTAAAATGATCGACACCTTTTAAATGTTGCATTTGATCCATGGGATTGTAACTTGACATAACCGCATTAACACTAACCACAGATAGCTCATCCATGTTGTTATGAGTAGGAGCGACAGTGGCAGTTATATTAATATCTTTAGATGAAGAACAACTGCCACTTCCGCTCCTGCTCTCTCTTCTGTGCATTTCATTATTCGCCACTTGGATGGGTGTCGCATTTGATAAATTAGCATTGACGTTATTACTAGCCCTCTCCGACCAGTTGCATTGTCGTGGTTGTGTTTGGTAAAATATCTTGGATACGACGAGCTCACCCTCACGCTCCTCCTCGTGTTGTCCAAGGTGGTATTGATGCATTACCCAATTTGTTTTCTCCGGTTTCCGGTTTTTCCCAAAGTTTGTATAGAGTACCAATATTTTCTTGCATCCTTTTTGCTTTCCATTAACCATAACGGGTCGAGTTTTGCCTGTTTTGTGCCAACGAGTCTCACCACCTTGTAGATCACATTCGGTTTGTATCTTTCTTCTTTTTCTTGTCCCCGTGGTGTAAGCTTTCGATGGCCGGTGGAAAAAATGTCTACTTAATCCATCTCTAGTAACTCCTGAAAACATTTATAAAAGGAATTTTAATTAAATTTGAAGAGCTATAATGTTTCCTACTAGAAATATCATATTGTTCACCCATCAGTGTTTCAAAGGATGAGCCAGAACATCAAGTAGAAGAATAAATTGTTATATACATCTTATCAAGTCGAAAATCAAAAGTAGGTTTTCTAGGTGTAACAAAACAAGAAATCCCAAAATTGAAAAAAATCCACAAAGTCTTCATTTCTTTTCTTAAAGACAAGAAAGAGTGTGCACTCATAGTAAAACCTAATTCTTGAATTATGGGAATATTAAACACGTTACGTTTTCTTCTTTTCTTGTCAAGAAAAACAGTACAAAAATCCAATCAATTTTAATTAACGAAAATGACAACACCAACTCTAATTCATGCATACAACCGACACTATATATATCGCCGGATCGATGATGATGTTTTCCGGCTGGTCACCGGAGATCAAGAAAGAGAAATCAAAGATCAATTAAGTACCAGGAAGCTTTTCAGGATGTGTATAACAAATTCCGTCTTCACCTTCAATTGTAGGTATGAATTCATCAATCAACGGATGAGATTTCAAGTTCTTGGCTTCAACTTTGGCTTCAAGATGTTCAATTAATTCTTGGTCTGTCGGATCAAACTTCACTCCTGCTGGTAGACCCACCCAATCCTAATGATCTCAAGAAGTAATTATATTAATTTAAAAATTATTAAAAATATATATATAATCTTCTTAGGTTGAGTTCTTGAAAATGAAAAATCAATATATTAAACCCTTTAAATAATTTGGTGTTAAGTAGATGGAAAATAATGCGACTATTACTCCAATAGAAGGTTCTTGAAAATGGAAAAAAGAAAATGGGAAATTGGTGCTAAATAAAAGGAAGTAAAATGCATTAAGAAACATGAAATTCTTTAAAATATGATCAAGAAAAAACAAGTTGTGAAATTGGTGTCCGTTAAATACAAGGAAAAATCAAGAATTTGCATAAATTTATATTCTTTTGAATTGATTCTTGATTATTTTTGTCAAAACCTTTCAATTAGGAATATTTTTGGAAAGAGTTATTTATATATCCTTACGTACCGGTTTTCCTTCGAGTCGATGACCGCAACCTGGACAGTGTTTGGTTCCACATAATTGATGTTCTTCAAGCTTTGCATCAATGAGATCAGAGCTGCTCATATTCATTTATATATCCGCAATATATTATTCTTCGATTAGCCAAATTCATTAATTATCGGATATCCATGATTTAACCACCTTCCTCATCACATCATATAACACCATCGATCAATATATAATTTAAACTTTTAATGGTTTTTAATTATGATGAACAGGAAAGAAAACTCATGTTGGAGATGGAGTACCTATAAATTGAGATATATTCTTGAAAACTGAAATATCCTTACAACAACAAATATAGTATTTGAAGGGGAGAGAGAGAGAGAGAGAGAGAGAGAGAGAGAGAGAGAGAGAGAGAGAGAGAGAGAGAGAGAGAGAGAGAGATCGAGTATGAAAACCTGTGGCTTTAACCATGAAAAACGAGAATTCCTTCAAACTTTAACTCAAGTCCAGAGAGATAAAGTAAAAGCTGTGTGTGTGTGTGTGTTTATAGTAACACATGTACCACCACCTTTAGCTCTTTCCTAATTTAAGCATAACGTTTTAGCTAGCTAGGCGGTTCCATATGACTCTCACACTCTCTGTGTATACGTACATATACGCATACTGATATACATGTATGTATTTACACACACATATATTCATATATTATAAGGATACTCGTTATTATTACACTTCATATACATTGATAGGCGGTTAAAATTGAATTCGTAAATATGCATTGCTTCGGATTACCGATTTACAGGTTTTGATATTATTGTTATATATATCCAATTCTACACTATTTAAAATGTTGTGTCTAATTATACATATTTAAAATAAATAAAATTATTAATTGTTTAAAAGATTTTATTTATGAAGTATATATGTAATGTGAAATTATATATCAATATAATACAAAAAATACTTTATAAAAGGCTCAATTTCATCTATTTATTTGCTCTTATTAAAATTTAAATTGTTTGGCTAATTTAGTTTTAGAAAAGATGAATAATTTAGTAAAATCAGATTAATTATTAAAAATTAAGAGTGAAAATACTAAATCATATTTATATATATGTATGTATATACGTATAAAGAGAGTGAGAGAGAAGATTTAGAATTTTAGATGTTGATATGAAAAGCTCAAAGCACACAGAAAGAGGTTTGGTTTGAGAGTATTGACCACTAAAGTAAAAGCTATACGGGGGACGGCTATACCAACTATCCGGTTTTATTATTCTTTTATAAGATTTAAACGGATTTATATTCTTTTATTTTAAAACGAAATATTATTATTCTGAGAATAAAGGAACATGTAAGTACTAAATAAACGTTTAAATTTTATTATATTTTCTAGTGTTGTATCTTGGGTACCCATGGTGTCTATAAATATATTAAAATTTTCATATGTAATTTAACCGAAATTGGGAAAGAGAATAAAAAAAGAAGAGGAAGTCACATGCCATTTTAGATGTGGAGTAGTATTGGTGATGATATTTTTGCCATGGAGAACAATCAGAACATGATTGCTTGATTTCCAAGTAAGATCACCGGTAACTTGATGGACCACCACCCTCCTTTTTAATATATATATTTTTTGATGGGTTAATATGACAACATTATTTTACGAGAACCGACAACACCTATTGAATTAAGTGTAATTCATATATTATAAAGTTTATTCTTGTGACAACAGCTATTGAATTATGGTAAATTCATTGCTAACATAAACTTTTACGGGTAACAAAATCGTAACGAAAATGTAACCTTCATGTTATTAGTGTTGGAAAATTTTGGACATATATAATTATATATTTAATTATATATAATTAATGGTTGGTATGTCCAAAATGTAGTTGTGGTGAATGCGATATCGACTCTCAAAGTGGGGTGTACGGAACAAAGAAATCAAACAAATGAACTAGTGGAAACTTGAACCTATCCACACTCGTCTCCCGGGTTTCATGGGGGTTCGGGTTTTGCCACTCGGTTTTTGTCACTTGAGTTAGTGAAAGTATTCAAATAATATTATTGATAATAATATTTATATTTTAATGTTTGTCATTAAAATATATATTTGAATTAGTGGTTTTATTTTCTTTGTATTGAATTGAAATAATGACCATAATGACATTAATGTAGGTCATTATACCCATGACCATTTTCTAGTATAAATAGAGATGGTGTGGTTCATTTGTAAGACACATAAATTCGTATACTTTCCTACTCACTTACAAGCATCACAATTTGCTCTCTCCAATTTTAGTGATCCTTAAACACAAGAACTTTCGATAAGTGTTCTGGCTTGGATTATATTCGGTAGTGTAAAACTACTCGGTTGTTTTACCCTGGGAGATAGACGACGAATCTATTTTAAGGGGATCGTGAATTTCACGAGACTCAACCAAAACTTGTTTCTTCTTTGTTTCTACATATTCTTGTTTCAATCTTGTATTTGTTTTAGTCATTTCTCAGTTGTATTGTATTTCATTTAATGAAAATTGGTATTAGCTCCTACAAACTTAAAATAGATTTTTCCTCTCTTTGCTAATACCGGTTGGAAAATACATGTTTTTTTCGGATTTTGCTCGTTAATAGCATAGATTCGGAAAAAGTGGTGATTGAAACGTTTATATAGAACAAAAGGTTCAATTGAGTTTTTAGAAAATTTCCAATTTTGTTTTGTTTAAATTGTTAAATTAAATTTTTGGATTTAAAGTTTATTATATCAAGTGTTTAAAGTTTGATTTTAAATAACTTGATATATTGTTTAAAACAATTTTGGACTTAAAATTTATATTTGTGGACATTGGTTTGTAAGTGATTTTGATTTCCATTTTCTTCATCTCAAGGTAGCTTTGGCTTCTTGACATATGGTTTCAATTTGTGAGACTATTTGGAAATCAAATATTTTGGATTTATATTTAATAATATTGTCGTTATTATTCAATTATAAAGAATTTGTTTGAGAAAATATTTTATAAACTTTTCGTAATTTTCATTTTATACCTATCAAGATTACTTTGGTATCTTGAATATAGTCTCATTGTGTGAGTTATTTGGAAATTAAAAGTTTTTGGATATAAATGTTTTGATTTAATTTGTTTCAAGTATCAAGATAGCTTGGGTTTTCTTGACTTTAATCTCATATAGTGAGAAAATGTACTTGAATATTTGGTTTTAAAATTTTATAACTTTTAGTTATCAAGATTGCCTTGGCATCTTGAATTTTTGTGAGAGTTTACTTTATGATATTCAAAATTTTGAATTTAAGAAAAGTACATTCGTTCATGTTATTTCCATTTTATGCATGTCAAGGTAGCTTTGCCTTCTTGACATATGGTTTCAATTTGTGAGACCATTTGGAAATTGAATGTTTGGATGGAAGTTTCACATTATTGTTGTTCTCTTAAATTATAGAGATTTTTCTTTGAAAAAATTTAATTTCCATTTTATACATATCAAGATTACTTTGGTTTCTTGAATATAGTCTCATAATGTGAGATATTTGGAAATTATAAGATTTTGGAAATGAAAAAGTTTTGTTGTTTAAGCTTTCAAGTTAACTTTGGTTACTTGAAATTTCTCAAATTTGGTAAAAGTCAAATTCTTCGGATTTTATATCTATGGATTGCTCTGGCATCTAGAATTTTACTTTCAAATTGTGAGACTTGGTAAAATTTTGATTTATAGTAGTTTGTAAGATTCAAGATATATAGCTTTGTATTTCTCGAGTGAACTTTCATTTTGAAAGTATAATTGAAAGAAATCTTACAACTAATTAAAGTGTGTTTCTTTTGTTAAACTTATTGATTGTTGAGGCTTATTGGTCAAATTTGCATTTTTTATTTGGTAAAAATGACAAATATTTTGACAATGCCTAACATGGTAATGCACATGAAGGAAGATGTGCATATTGTGGCCATGAATTTCGATTTGTCGGAATTGAATTTGTGGGAACCAATTGAAGTGGATGGTACGTCGATACGGGTGCTACCTATTGCTGATCCAGATGCTACTCCTGTAGTTATCAGTGGAAAACGCCGTATTCCTCCTGCTGAATATTCAGTTCAACAAGCACGAAGGGCCAAAGCCGATGTACATTTATATTCATTTATGCTTCAAGGCTTACCAAACGACATCTACAACAGTTTAGATAGTCTTGAAACTGGTAAAGAGCTGTGGGATGAGATCAGAAAGTAAATGGAGGGTACAGTGTTAGGCAACAAAGCAAAGATGGTTACTACCCTGAACTCTTATCAATCATTCAAGGCTATAAATGGAGAAGATTTGGAAAGTACATATCATAGATATTGTACATTGATGAATGAACTTCGCAAAAACCATTTGCGTAAAGAAAATTTGGAGCTCAATATCAAATTCATTCATAGTCTGTTACCAGAATGGGAAATACTTGGGAATAGTGCCATGCACCACAAAGATCTCAGTCTCATAGATATTCATGAACTCTATGAATACTTGCACCAAAATGAACCTATGGTTAAGAACATAGTGAAAACTAAACAAGAGACTGATGATACTCTAGCAGTGCTCATAAAACAACATCATCTGTATGCATCAGCAACAAAAATGAAAGAAAGTGTTGAAGTACCAGTGACATCTACAACTGATGATTTGCAAAAAGAACTCGAAGATGTACTTCAAGCTATGTCACTTATTTCAAATTATGAGAAGAAGTATTACAAAAAACCCACAAACAACAACTTAAGATCGTCCTCAAACTTTAAATATGCTCCATCTGCTTCAGCAACAAACAACACAACTGATAAGCAATCTCTTACACCACTGGATCCAACGCAAAAATGTTACAATTGTGGTGTTGCTGGTTGTTAGTCCCTAGACTAAGTGAATAAGATTTGATGATCAATAGCTAAGAAGAATAAATATCAGCTGAAGTATGTATCTCAGCTGAAGCAAGTATATACAATAAACCTTCAGCTGAGTACGTACTTAGCTCTAGGAAATCAAGTCAAATCAGCAGCTATAGAAGAGTGTTCATTCGAAGTCTATGGCCAAAGGACAAAGACAAGAAGAAGGATCATCCAGCTGATTGTGGAATCAGCTGATGATACCTGCTGCAGATAAGACTTAGTGGAAATGTTCTTGACACTTTGAACATTTCCTTTCCCGCTCAAAGAAGAAGAAAACGATGAGGATCTTCTATTTTGGAATAGAAGATATTGTGTCAGTACATCATCGTTTGTCCCTCCAAGCATGTAAACGGAAAGTCAATTGCTTTTGTACTTTCATAGTACACCTTGTTACTGTGCGTCATAAAAGGTAGCAAAATGAGTTAATACAAAGTACACTTGGGACTACAACATATGCAAGAGCATTAAATGTTTCCGTGGACAAGTCTACATCGACGAATGATATGTTTACACGTCGATTATCTTGTGGACAAAGTAACACGGATCTTGGGCTATATATAGAGACGTGAATGCTTGCATTTACATACACCTTTTGAGCATTCATAGCACAAGAACATTCTCTGAGAGTTAGTTGTTGTCTAAGTATTAACTCCTCCATAGTTATTACTAGGACATTAATATCAGCTGTTAGTATCAGCTGATATAACTCTCCTTGCATAGTCTTCTAGTTTTGAGCGATCTAAAATGTCATTTCAAGTATAGAGTTTTAGTTAGTGTGTACTATCTATTTCCGCAAACTTTGTATTGTATTAAGTTGTTTTAATAAACTCTTAATCATTGAAATCTTGTTGTTCATTATCTTATCTTCGTAAATCAGTCTTAACGCAACACGTTAGTGTTGTTGGGATCCAACGCTGGTCATTACTCACGTGATTGCAAGAAACCCAAAGTCCGTGATTCTGATTACTTTAAACGAAAGATGCTCATGGCTAAGCAAATAAAGGTGTTGTTAGCTGAAGACCTTAGTTGGATGGAAGATTCTAAACCTGAAGATGAAGAATATTCAGCCAACTTGTGTTTTAAGGCGAGAGAAAATGTTGAGGTTGCTGATCGTATTAATGAAATCGATGAGGATGGCAAGGTACACACTTCTCTTCTCTCTAATGAAAATACTTCCAATAATTCTGATACTTGTTTTATCCAAACTCAGATGTCTCAAATAGAATTATTAACTCAAAAACTTTTTAAAGAAACAGATTTAAATGATCAACTGAAATATCGTTTAAATATTTTGGAAAAACAAAATAAACAAAATGCTCATCTAGGTGATCAACTTGTTCATCATATTCAACAAACTCAAGCTTTTAAACAAGAGAATCTGGAGTTACAAAGTCAAATATCAGAATTACAGGCTAAGTTTGATCACAATCACAAATTATACACAAAAGCATGGCATGAATATCAATATAATAAAAATGCGTTGGCTCGTTAACAACAAGATTTTGATGATAATGAAAAACACTTTAAATCTTTAAACTCACAAATCAAAGAATTAAATGAAAATATTCATGAACAAAAAATAAATTCATTAAATGAAATGAAAACCAAACAAAATATCATAAACACACTCAAGCATGAAACCAATAAATTGAATTCCCATATCAAACATCTTGAGGAATTAATTGTTAAACGAGGACACACTGATCAAACCATTCATCTTAAAAAGCCCAAAGACTTTAAATATTTTAATTCAAGAGAAGGGCTCGGTGCTGACAATCCTGAATATCTTAAGACTGCATGCTAAATGGTTCGTACATTATATGATTCAAGATATATGCACCATGGGATCTCACAAAGATTTGTTCGTATAACTGACGAGGAAGAAGAAATAGAGACTTTCAACCGAGCTAGAAAGGAGAATATCCAAATTAGTTTTAATTACACTGAATTAAATAAATCATATGAAACTAAAAAGGCTCAATTTGAAAATGATGATTATTTTCCAATTATAACACCTGCAGAATTTGAGATAAAAGGTAATGCTGTACTTCAACAGAAGATAACTCCAATTCTTCAAAACCGACGTCTCAAAATGCTAATTCTTCTTCTCCCAAAACTCCAATTCTTTTAAGACGAGATTCTAATTCCCCTGTTTTTAAATTTTTCAGATCGAAATTTAAAATACAAGCTTAAGAAGCCAGTGCAAAGCGGAGTAAAAGAAGTTGAGCAGTTTAAGAAGTCTAATTCGACTAAGTCTAGTATGCTTAAGTCCAATGAGCTTAAGAAGTCTAGATCTCGTTCGTTTATAGCTTCTTCTTTTTCTAATTCCAATAAATGTAATAACTCAACAAAGTTTATTTCTCCTGCTACACTTTATGGTATTGTGTATGATTCTGCAATTTATCATCCTGTTAATTTCACTGTTAATGGTGTAAATTTGGTTGTTAAAATAGATAAAGATGGAAACAAAGTTTATTATGATAGAAAAACTAATAAACCAATTTCTCAATTTGATGAACGATATTTTGTTAGAAAAGATGCTCCTTGTGGTCGACGACATGATGTTCTTCATAAAAATGGTTCAATCATTCATTCATGTACCATTTGTTATCCAGAACCCTGCAAAACAATGCTCGCTCGATCTCACACATCACCAACTACACGTTCTTCTCATAAATTGACAAAATCAGTTTATCGTGTAGTTTCTGCAAATAAATTTCCTAAATCAGATTATCGAGTAATTCCTACACATAAATCACCTAAATCCGTCTATCGCGTTGTGTCTGCACCTAAATCGCCAAATTCCGGTTCCTCAACTCCGGCTCCTAAGCTAAATCAAAAACCATCCAAGTTTGTTAAATATAAATGGATTAAAAATGAACAATCAAACTGGATTTTAGTTTCTCTTGAGAAATCCCTAAAATGGTCTATAAAATTCACAAACACAGAACTGCCTCCTTGCAGTTCTCCAGTACTCTAAATACTTTCTTACTTAAAATTCTTCATAAGACATCTATTACTAATCGTTCAGGACCCATAACTGATTGGGTACCAAATTTTTAATTGTCTTATGTAGAATATTTGGTATTTATTATTCTGGTTGTTCATGATACATGACCGGAAACAAGAAGTTATTAACAAATTTTAGAGACAAATATTTGGGAACTGTTCAGTTTGGTAATGAGCATTTAGCTGCAATAATGGGTATTGGAGATATAATTCGTCACAATTTAATCATCCAGAATGTGACAAAGAAATGTGTTGTTCGAACATTGGAAGTTAATTTTCGAACAAAGAAATGTGTTGTTCGGACCTATGATGGAGAAGAACTTCTTACCGAGAACTCGTGAGACAAATCTTTTTACAATTAATTTGGACTACGTGACCCCACTTGACGAAGTATGTTTAATGTCAACGACGTCGTCAAATGAATCATGGTTATGGCATCGTCGTCTTTCTCATCTTAATTTCAAACCAATTAACAAATTGGTTAAAGGTGTTCATGTCTCTGGTCTTCCAGATGTTAAATTTGCTAAGGATCATCTCTGTTCGTCTTGCGAAATGGGCAAAATGACGAAGAAATCTCATAAGTCCAAACCAGTTCCAAGTACTTCAAAACCGCTTGAATTACTTCATATGGATTTATGTGGCCCAATGAGCGTTCAAACCATGGCTGGAAAACGATATGTGTTGGTTATTGTTGATGATTATTCACGTTATACATGGGTTTATTTCTTATGCACAAAAGATGAAGCAGCCGAGACTATCATTGCCTTCATCAAGAAAACCCACACAAATTTGGAATTAAAAGTTCATACCATTCGAACTGACAATGGGACTGAATTCAAAAATCAAACTTTAGATCTTTCCTTGAATCAGTTGGTATATCTCATCAAAACGGGGTCGTGGAACGACGAAATCATACTTTAGTTGAAGCTGCTCGTACCATGCTTTCATTTTCAAAACTCTCATTATCTCTTTGGGCTGAAGCCATTCGTACGGCATGTTTCACTCAAAATCGTTCAATCATCAACAAAACCTACAACAAAACTCCATATGAACTCATTAATAACCGAATTCCAAAAGTCAAATTTTTTCATATTTTTGGGAGTCGATGCTTCATCTTAAATGACAAAGACAAATTAAATAAATTTGAAGCTAAAGCTAATGAAGGAGTTTTTTTCGGGTATTCAAGTGAATCTGCATCGTTCAGAGTATATAATCGGTCAAAACGGACGGCTAGAGAAAGTGTCAATGTTAACTTTGATGAAACTTTTCCAATAGATTCATTAACTACAAATGTTGAAATTCCTCCACCTTTGTCGTCGCCTTCCTCATCACAAAATGATTTAGATGTCTTGTTTGAAAAGTTTTATGATGATTATTATAACATTCGACATACTTTACTTGAGGAGGCTGGCGGTCCATTTCCATCTGTAGCCGATGTTCAATCTATTACTGTACCTGAAGTGCAAAATTCAAGTTCAACTGATTCTCCACCTCCTACTTCTGCTGAACCAACTAACAACTTTTCTCTTTCACATTCAGTTTCATCTTTGGAAACTCAATCATCACCGGAAGATTCCCACCTTTGCAAAATCAATCTTCTCCGGATACTTCTTCACCTTTGCAAAATCAATCATCTCTGGACGATTCCCCACCTTCTGGAAATGCTGCAAATACTTTAGATTTCTCTTTAGTTCCAGCACAAACTCCACCTTCTGGTCATGATGCTAATCCTTTAGATTTATCTTTAGTTCCAGCACAACCTCCACCATTGGTGATTAATTTCTCTAAATTCAACGTTAAACGAGTAGATCCTCCACCTTCTACATCAAATGCTGAAACTGCAATAATCCCTCATCCTGTATTCACTGATACCTCAAATATAATTCCAGGTCAACTTCCACTTCCTCATTCTCTTAAATGGACAAGAGAGCATCCTTTGCATCAAATAATCGTTGATCCTGAATCTTCTGTTCAAACCCGTAGAGCCACTGCTGACGAATGTCAATATTCTTCTTTTCTAAGCTCTATTGAACCTAAGAAAGTCAGTGAAGCTCTCTCAGACCCATACTGGATCCTTGCTATGCAAGAAGAAATCAATCAATTTGAACGATTAAAAGTTTGGCGTCTGGTTCCAAAACCACCTGGAAAATCTGTTATTGGTATAAAGTGGATTTTCAAAAACAAAAAGGATGAAAATGGGATAGTAATTCGTAATAAATCACGTCTCATTGCGAAAGGATATGTTCAACAGGAGGGTATTGACTTTGAAGAAATGTTTGCTCCTGTTGCACGAATAGAAGCCATTCGAATATTTTTGGCATATGCAGCACATAAGAATTTTACAATTTATCATATGGATGTCAAAACTGCATTTTTAAATGGCATTCTAAATGAAGAAGTGTTCATTCATCAACCCGAAGGTTTTGTAGATCCAAGTTTTCCTAATCATGTGTATATACTTGACAAAGCTTTGTATGGCTTGAAACAAGCTCCTCGCGCGTGGTATGATGTGCTCTCTAAATTCTTAGTTGATTCTGGTTTTTTTCAAAAGGAAAAATCGATACCACTCTTTTCATCAAACGACAAGGGGAAGATATAGTTCTCATTCAAATTTATGTCGATGATATCATTTTTGGTTCTACAAATCCAAAATACTGCAAAAAGTTCTCTGATCTTATTGTTAAACGATTTGAGATGAGTATGATGCAGGAAATGAATTTCTTTCTTGATCTTCAAGTTCGCCAATTACCTAACGGGATCTTCATCAATCAATCCAAGTATATCATTGATCTCTTGAAGAAATATCTCATGGATGATTGTAAACCAATACCGATGCCGATGTCACCTGGTTCTAAATTGCATGCTGATCCTGATGGCAAACTTGTTGATATTACAAATTATCGGGGGATGATCGGATCTTTATTATATCTCACTTCGAGTCGACCCGACATTGTGTTCTCTACTTGCATATGTGCTTGGTATCAGACTGCTCCTAAAGAATCACATCTTCAAGGAGTCAAACGTATATTTCGTTATCTGAAGGGTACTCGAGATCTTGGTCTTTGGTATCCTAAAGAAACTTCTTTTGACTTGACTGCATTCTCTGATGCTGACCATGCTGGATGTATGCTAGATCGCAAGAGTACATCTGGAAGTGTCCAATTTCTGGGAGATAAATTGGTGAGCTGGTCTTCACGGAAGCAAAATTGTGTATCTCTTTCAGCTGCAGAAGCAAAATATGTTGCTGCTGCAAGCTGCTTATCCCAAGTAATTTGGATGCAATCACAATTAAAAGATTATGGCTATTTATACAGTTGTATTCCTTTATATTGTGATTCACGGAGTGCAATTGCAATTTCATGCAATCCTGTTCAACATTCCAAAACTAAACATATTGATCTTCGATATCATTTTATAAAAGGCCATGTTGAACAAGGTAATGTGGAATTGGACTTCGTTTCCACCGACTATCAATTAGCTGATTTGTTTACCAAGGCTTTAGACGAAAAACGTTTTAACTTTCTTGTGTCTAAACTTGGTATGCTAAATCTCAAGGCTTAAACCGTTTTATTTGTTACATTAACAATGACTTTCAAATACATTAGTTTGAAACCCGCTCTTAACCATTTTTTCACATAACTGTCAAAACTCTTTCCCACCCCTCTAAAACTGTAAAATTTTCACTACCTTTATTTTGTCGAGGGGGAGAAATATTAATTCTAGGGGGAGAATTAGTATTTACAGGGGGAGAAACTTTCTTATATCAAATCTTTGATACCCGATTGATTTTTTTTAATGATAAATTTTTTTTCATAAAAGACAATACCTTCCCATGGTTTGCCAGAACCGGCCTTACCTTCAAAGGGAAATATTTTTTTTGTCGATTGGTAAATGTGAGGGTATAAGTCTAGGGTATAGATTTAGGTGAGTGCAAGGTGATGTGAAAACATGATAATATCAAGAAAACACACCTTTGAGTGCATCCAAACCGTAAATAAACCGGGCAACCTCACTAAAATGTGTTCATTCATGTGTTGAATGTTTCACCAGACTTAACTGGCCCAGTCAAGCATTTGCATTCCACCACCAACCACTCAGATTCCTCTTAATTGGAATTTGTTTAAACTCATCAGGGGAAGAAGCACATAATCTATCGACTGCTCATTCGGGGTATGTTGGTATTGAAATCATTAACCTCCTGCCCCGGGTTACGTCTTTATTGAATTCACAGTGTGTCTAGATCTCACCGCCAAATATTTCCAATTTAGGACACATACACTATTGAAAATGAATCTCCGTGAATTCATCGGAACTATCATAGTGGCATCACAATCTGGTGCTTCACGAGGATTGAGTGGAAATCCTGCTAGAGCTAAAATTGCGCCAACTCTAAACGCAGGTCACACATTTGATTCAACGGTTGTGCAAACGACTACCGATTCATATGGTGTGTTAACGGATACTCTATGTGAGTCCGATTCATATGGTGTGTTAACGGACACTCATAGTGGCATCACAATCTGGTGCTTCACGAGGATTGAGTGGAAATCCTGCTAGAGCTAAAATTGCGCCAACTCTAAACGCATGTCACACATTTGATTCAGCGGTTGTGCAAACGACTACCGATTCATATGGTGTGTTAACGGATACTCTATGTAACACCTCAATTTTTAAAACACTTTTTAAAACATATTTTTAAATAAAAATATTACAAAGTCCAATATCCCAAAATACGGTTTAACAAAAACCTTAAAAGTTTATCAAAGTATTAAAACCGGTGTTACAATATAATATCATAACCATAGGATAAATGGGATCTACCTACGAGCTCCCGAGCTAATCAACACTAGGCCACTTCTACCGCGACCCTCTAATCCATCGATCTCGAACCTGAGTACATAGCCAAAAACAAAGTAGTACGTGAGACAAAATAGTCTCGTGAGATACACGGGTTTTCGACTCATTCTCAAATATAATAAAAGTCATTACTATTCATTTCTTTTCTTTAGTCACTTATTAATTATTATCTTGTGTTCTTACCGCTTATTCGTATTTACTAGTAAGCTAACCGTAAGCTTACCCATCACGTAGTCACATACTTGTAAGCTATTCATAGCTTACTAAATCTTTATCACATACGCTACGGACCTCTTCGTAGCAAACTCCCCCGATGTGGGTTAACTAGGTATGCTCCCCCGTTTCCGGGTTAACTATTTCTCCCCCGATTTCCGGGTTGACTATTTCTCCCCCGATTTCCGGGTTGACTATTTCTCGACAGTCTACTCTTGCGCAGGGTGGTACCTCCCCAAGTAGGTGTCACTAACTCCCCCAACTTGTGTGGGTTAACTATGATCCAGATCCTTTTCTCATCACATATTGAAATCATCAAATACGGGTCTATGTCCAAATAATACATACTCAAACATAAATTAGAATACACATATTCTAATTATCATATTATTCTCATTTCTTATTCAATTTCAATATTGACTTTACCAAGTCCTTTATTAAATAAAACACGTTTATCATTTATAAAAATCATATACTTTAACTTCTCTTTGACTAGAATACAAATCTATTTCTAGTCACTTTATATTTATTTCTCCTAGCAATTCAATCACTACTCTTAATAGTATAATATACTAATCAATACTTGATACTTAAAATCATTGTTATGAGCTTTATTAATACATATTATTAATAAACCAAATATCTTACTTTCTAATTCATACTATAAACCATATATCATATTAATAAAGAAATATTAATCACTTTTTCATTATCATAATCCTTTTCAAAATCGTTAGTCATTAAGACATACTTAGATAGTCTAATATCGGTATTTTCATATCTTTTCAATCGTATCTTTATTAAAACATTTAATTAATAAGGACTCATAAAACATTATAGTTTTTCCAAATCATTTGCTATGTACTCAGTAAAAGTCTCATGTACTCACCTTAGCCAAGCTAACTCCAAATCGTGTCTAACAACACGAATCCTTGCTTTCCAACTTATGAAATGTCACCAAACTTTAGGTCTTCTTGACCTACCATTAATATCATCACAATAACTAGTTATAATCCATAACTAATCACTAATCAATCCATATCTACAACCTTAACCACCAAGTTCATCCAACTTGGTGGAATCTCAAACCCTAGTTCAAGATTTCCATTAATAAACCGAAACCCAACTTGTACACATCGATTACAAGCTTACAATGAGTGTTCTACACCCATGTTTAGTCATCTTCCCCAAAGATGACATGGTTGGTTCCCCAAACCACCATTTTTACCCATACAAAGCTCACAATCAAGGTAGATAAGCAAGACAATCGAGAATACTTACCCTTGATGTTTCAATCCTTCAAGATGGTGAAGATCTGAGCTCTTGAGCTCCAAAAACGACCAAGAACACTCCCAAATCGGCTGCACTATGTGTAGGGTTGAAGGTGAAATGGAACCCTAGCTTACACACAAGTTTATGTATTCCTGACGATCCTCGCGCCCCGCTCGCGTCCACCTCGCGCCGCGAGGTGACGCGGCTTTGCCTGCTGGTTGCCGCTGAAAAACAGATCTCGCGTTTCACTCGCGACTGGCTCGCGTCTGGCTTGCGGCTCTTGTCTCAACTCGAGCCTCAACTCGAGCTTCTCGCGTCTGAGCTCTGAACCCACTGTTCAATCTCGCGTCTGGCTCGCGCCTGCCTCGCGCCGCGAGGGCTGCTTGGGTCAGTTTCTTGCCTTTTAAACTTGTTTCTATCCTAGTCTTGACCCATACTTGGTTACACCAAGTCCCAAACATCCAAACACTCGATAAAACACAACGGAGACTCGATTAAATATTTTACCTCCTTTATTCCTCAATATTTCCATTTAATTCATTAACCGAAAATTCCGGTCGTTACACTAAACGCAGGTCACACATTTGATTCAACGGTTGTGCAAATGACTACCGATTCATATGGTGTGTTAACGGATACTCTATGTGAGTCTGGTGTTACCTTCATTGTTCAAGTTGCTGTGCCTAAATTTGATATCTTAAAGGCAACAACTTATGCTGGAAACACATACATTTTCTGATGAAAAATCCATGTTATTCATAAAACGTATCATCATATATGCTGATTAATTGCACTTGAGCGTTATAGTTCACTCTCAAATAACTCCTATGATCTGCTATAACCGGCATGATCTTACCCAGGAGCCACCTACAATATAGGACATAATGTGAGGGTCCATAGGTCAAGGTGAGCAGAATCAAGTATCACGGGATCTTGATTGGGGTGCGCTGAGATAACATTTGAGAGGAGGAATGTAGAATGGGGTGCAATTCAGCTAAACATGGTAAAATGAAATGAGGGTGTAGTCGAAAATTGAAAAGTAAGCTTGAGTGAGGAGGGTGTGACAGGGTTAAAGAAAACGAAAAACCCTTTCCAAACCGATTAAAAGCCGGGTTGCCACGTCTCTATCAGATTGCATGTGTTGCTCTCTGATATTGAAATAGACATCATGGACCCAGTGATGCAATGCACACCCCCCCCCCCCCAGCTACTCGAGTATTTCTTAAAAAGTACTTGTTTCATTTTCTCGGAGACAAGCTCATATGCTATTGACATCTCACTTGGAGATTGTTGATATTGAACAAGACGACAAGTCTCTCCAGTCCTCGCCTTCGTTTGTCCACTTATTGAGTCTAGAACCGAAATACGCTTTTAGGACACAGGCAAAATACCAAGCTTATCTTTTTGATATAGCCGGAACATTCATAGTGATACCAATATTCTTGGTGTTCCATGATGATTGAATGGAAATCCTACAAGTGCTAACATCTACGCCAACGCTGAATGTAGGTCACACAGTTTGTGTAACTCTTGTGTTAACGGGTAATCTATGTGATCCCGGTATACCCTATTCGATTACATGTACATATCTGATGACTGTACTCCATCGCAATCAACAACAGTCGGGATTTCAGATGATAAACACAAGACTGTTCTTTTATGTCATCTACAACGGTCCTTGAGATTCAACGATAAAATATTTGATCGTATGTCTTCATAATCAATATCGATCTGGTTTATCTGATGAAATGTGTTATATATTGATTCATTCAAAAAATGAATATATCATTATTCAACACATTTTTATCCTCGAGCTTCGAAGATTCTTTATATTTCCAATTCGAAGAACTTCAACTTTTACATGATGATTCCGATAAATCTTGTTCATCATGAGGGGGAGAAAATAATACAGAAGTTCTTATTAGGGGAGAATATATTAGCTCAGTTTACTTCGCATTAAAAGACATATGCACCGGTTAAGGGGGAGTAAACAAGAAACCAAAGATCAGTTTAGAAATAATTGTTTGTTTGAGGGGGAGCGTAAACTTCATCAACATTTTACCCTAACAACAATTATCAATAATCACAAATCGACAAAGCCACAACTTCAACAAAAGACTTCCGCTACAAAACAACTCTATCTATGGGTCTACATTTTCGTCGATTTACATTTGTGAAAAAAAAGAAACCAATACATTCACAGAAATGTCAAACCTCAAATTCACATCCATTTCCATCCGAAATTTAATCGTTTAAATCATTCTTTCCAAAATTCCATAACAACCATATCCATTCAAAATCTTAACTGTTCTAATCTGTTTTTACATACCGAATACAAATTATCCACATTCATCCAAATCTTAAATGTACATATCATTCTTTCCTACATACAAACCATACACATGTCAATTCAAAATTTAACCGATACAAATCATTCTTACCAAAATTTACACACACATCCAAAACTTTAACTGTCAAAACATTCAAAATCATCATTATCTTATCCTCACAAAAAAACCTCTACTACAACATCTCAGTCAAATTCTTATCTAACTGATGTTTTCATTTCTAGAACATTCAAATCTTTAATATATCAGTTTTAGACACTTCTTACACCAACAAACTCAACAATAAAAATTTAGTTCTTTTGAAGGAAGACATGGATGAAGTTCAAAAAGCTCAAAAAGAGGGAGATTGGATAATGATAAAGACATATTAAGTCAAGACTTCATGAAATCTTCTGAGATACTTTATATTGGTTGAAAAGCCAATTAAAAGTATTATTTTTCCACTGATCTTTAAAAGCTGAAGCTGATATTACATCAAAACTACTCAACGGATAATTCAGTTTCAGACTTTGCTAGAGAAGAAGATTTCAAGTTCAGGCTAACCCAAACTATTGATACAAAGGGGGAGATTGTTGGGTCAATTAAGTTGTATTCAATAGTTAGAGGACTAGTTGTGTAATATTGTATAAATGATAATCTAGTCTTTAGCCTTAATCATGATGATTAGTGAGATAGGTATTTAAGGGAATTTATCTTTCACTAATTGTAAGCTTTCACACACTTAATAGAGTTTACATTTTGAAAGCATCTATTCCCTCCATCTTTCTCTCTCAACTCACACACACACCATACACACACTTGATCTTCAATTCTTCCAAAATCACCATGAATTAGTGTGATTTCATCATCATTTGATCTATCAATTTTCAAAGATGTTGAAAATGAACAAAAACATTTTATTGAAAAGTTGACTACCACATATAACAAAGGTGAAGGAAATGTTATCTTAAGGATGAATTCCGGAAATGATGTTACATTAAGCAATGTTTTGTATGTTCCGGAGATTCGTAAGAATCGTGTGTCCGGATGGTTGCTTACTAAGTTTGTTACTCGGGTTGTAATTGAATCCAATGGAATTGTGTTATCAAAATGTGGTATTGTTGTTGGTAAAAATGTTAAAATTCAATGTGACAACTTTTAACCGCGATTTTAATAATTGCTAATAAAGTTCTTCATTTATTTTGAATTGTTAAATTTTTAACATGGTTGATTATGCCATATAAATTTAATTAAATTTGTTTTATATAAATTTAACTGCATACCACCAACATTTCATATTGATTCAACTTACAAGTGTAACAAATGTAACAAATTCATCATTCCATTTGGTTGAAAGAAATAAACAAACTCCTTGATATGATTCATACAAAAGTGTGTGATTTGAAATCAACTTCTAAAGGTGGTCACAAGTAAATCATAATGTATATTGATGATTGTAATACATAGTGATATGTACGAATTAAATTATATTGTTAATTTTACTTAAAGAAAAGTAAAAATGAAGCAATCGATTTACTAAGTTGTACCAATGTGGGGATATGTCGTGTGTCGACTACTTATCGTCTATATAAGATACCTCGTGAAGGTTAGATGAATCATTGTACAAATTTTGGTTTGAAAGAAAACCGTCTTATAAATACGTACGAATGTGGGGGTACCTTGCTAAGGTATTCATTCATCGTCGTAAAAGTTACATCAATTAAAGAAGATATTCTAAATAATTGATGTATATATTGGTATATATTATTGTCTTACATTTACATTACTTAAGTGTACAATGTATAATGGTAAGACATAATATGATATGACAACTACTCTCAAGTGAAGTTATCATGATTGACTATAAAAGTTAAATGATAACATTGCGGATCCGCTTATGAAAAAGCTTAAGTAGAGAGTTAGTTATAAAGGAATATGACTAAAACCCTTGGAATAAAAGTTTATGCGAAGGAAACCTAACCTAGTTGACTGGAGATCCCAAGATTTAGGTTCAATAGGACAACCTAATTGTATAAACGAAGGGATGTCACTGTGGGGGTAACGGAATTCCTCCAAACATTCTTAAAGGGAGTAAATTGTACTACTTCCTAGTTCATTCCTAGTTCAGTGACAATGAGGATAAGCACTACGGCTTTTAATGATTCCTTGTAGAGAATCACCTATGTGAGGGAGAAGTGGGGTCGCTTCGAATGGAATTGTTGGGGTACAATTCTTAGTAGCTCTCGCAGAATCAGGTAGTGTCCATGACCAAGACGGGCACGATAAGAGGATATGAACAAGTTAGGGAGAGTCTTGTGAGAATGTATATTGTCATCTACACAAAAGGCGGATTCAGTTCAAGGACATCGCGTCTACTGACTGCTAGGAGACTAAGTGTGCTTCTCAAGGGAAGGTTCAAAGGCTAACACCTGCCTATCATTTGCAAGACTTAACTGTTGAACATTTATCGAAGTTTTGTTGTGTTTTCGATCGATCTCTATTCATGTGGGGGATTGTTGAAAAATTTTGGACACATATAATTATATATTTAATTATATATAATTAATGGTTGGTATGTCCAAAATGTAGTTGTGGTGAATGCGATATCGACTCTCAAAGTGGGGTGTACGGAACACAGAAATCAAACAAATGAACTAGTGGAAACTTGAACCTATCCACACTCGTCTCCCGGGTTTCATGGGGGTTCGGGTTTTGCCACTCGATTTTTGTCACGTGAGTTAGTGAAAGTATTCAAATAATATTATTGATAATAATATTTATATTTTAATGTTTGTCATTAAAATATATATTTGAATTAGTAGTTTTATTTTCTTTGTATTGAATTGAAATAATGACCATAATGACATTAATGTAGGTCATTATATCCATTACCATTTTCTAGTATAAATAGAGATGATGTGGTTCATTTGTAAGACACATAAATTCGTATACTTTCCTACTCACTTACAAGCATCACAATTTGCTCTCTCCAATTTTAGTGATCCTTAAACACAAGAACTTTCGATAAGTGTTCTGGCTTGGATTATATTCGGTAGTGTAAAACTACTCGGTTGTTTTACCCTGGGAGATAGACGACGAATCTATTTTAAGACCCGTACCAACCGTCCGTCAGTAGCACCCGTCGAGGCCCTTTTTTTGCCGTCGCCCCACGACGCCGTTGGCACGGCCGCGTCGTGGGTGGCGTCGCCGGAGCTACGTCGGGGTGAAGACGGGGCGAGAATGCCGTCGTGGGGAACCGGAAGAGAGAGGGGAAGAGAGAGAGAGAGAGGGGGAGGGGAAGAGGAAGAGGAAGATGGGTAGGGGAAGGGGTTGGGTTGTACATCATGCTTAAAATCTTGTACATTTTTCATTTTTTTAATAAAAATTGCTTCTTTTTCTGTTTTTTTTTCAATTTTAAAATAAATTATATATTTGTTTTAAGAATAAAAAAATAATACTTTTTTTCAGAAAAAAATAAGTTTTTTTTTTAATTTTAATAAATATAATTTTTTTAGTTTAAGATCATTTTGTTATTTAAATAATGTATTTTTAAATTAATATTATTTATTTATTTTATAATTATTTAATTTAATTAAAAATGATGATGTGGAAAGGATGAGTTTAGTGATGGGTTAGTGATGGGTAGGGTTGGCACGACCGTGTCAGTAGCGTGTCAGTAAGGATGTAATGACGTGGCGCTACTAATGAGTTTAGTGATGGGTAAGGGTTGGGAGAGGCCTAAGGGGATCGTGAATTTCACGAGACTCAACCAAAACTTGTTTTGTCTTAGTTTTTACATATTCTTGTTTCAATCTTGTATTTGTTTTAGTCATTTCCTAATTGTATTGTATTTTATTTAATGAAAATTGGTATTAGCTCCTACAATTAGTAGCGAGCTTTAATCAACTTAGCTACTCATAATTATCACTAACTTAAGATCTATAATTTTAATATTTGTACTAATCCTTATATTTATATTTATCTTTATTATATATAATGCATTTGCAATTTAACAAAACTTAATATTCAACAGCCACTTGGCCCGAATTAAGGATAGTATCAAAAATCAACTGCTGGGTTTGAAGATGCGTAAGTCTAATCAAACTTGAAAAGTTGCAAAAAAAATGGGATATCAGATGGAATTATCAAGAAAATTGAGTTGCAGCATGTTTGTATTCAGTGTGTATTCAGTTTATATGTTTAGTTTGTGGCTACTTTGTAGCATAGAATACTGCAATTTGTATGTTGTTTCGAATTTGTACTTTTATTTGATAATGATATAATTCTGGGTGTTCTAGGTGAGGGTGATGACAATGTCGAAGCTCCTTCTTTTCATTTTTTTTAGTAAAAGGTGGGATTTATTCCTCAAGAGAATAAAAAAAAGTGGGATTTATTCCCCAAAAAAGACATGTTTGAGGAATGCGTACGATCTGTTTGAATATCACTGCATATGTCGATCGAACTACTAACTTACTAACTTGTCATTCAAAAAAAATTATTAATTATTAACGTATGCGTTGAGCATGTCAACGGAGAGATGCAAACATTTGGTCTCTTGGTTATGATGATAAAAGACCGCAATCATACGCTAGCTATCCATGTTGCTTAACAACAATCTTTCTTGACAAAACTTTATAATAGAATATGGTTGATTTAATTACTACCGTGTACATAAAAATACAATAGGTAACGATATATTGCTCTAGCAGTAATTCATTTTGATGGAATATTTACAAAATGTCGTCGAATTTCATACAGTGCATTTGTAATTAGTTAGTATTTCAAAAGCCTACAAAATTCAATTGTAATTTGGCTATACTTATAACATATGAATCTATATTGTTTGTTACTAATCTATCATCAATAATTCAATTAAGAATAAAATACAAGTGGCTACGTCTACTTAATTATAAAGCTAAATTAAATCGGTCATATTTAAGGTTTTATTAAAAAACTAAAGACAGCAAAATATGTAGTAATTGTTAGCTAGTAGTGAGATCCGGTGAGAACTCTATTTTTTATGCGGACTGCGAAGACAAATATAGTCTTTTGGATCAAATAATATAAATGGACATTATTTAATGTGAAAAAATTATATAATGTTAGAAGTTCAAGAGGTGATTTTTGTAAGATTTGACAAAATAGTGGGAAGGAAAAGAAGTTTAGGAAGGTTAAAATAGTAATTTGTAAGCACACACTCTCCCTCCTAACGCCACATGTCAAACCCTGATTTGTTGAGTTTTATTTTACCCTCACATATGTTTTTCGGCCATAACGTTTTTTTTATTTGTAAAAAAATAAAACTAAAAATGACAAAGTGTATTAAAATTAAATTTTCTACAAAATGAATATAGTCATGAAAATTTGAAAATATAAAACAAAAAAAATCAGATGAAATTTTGAATCATTTTAAATTTTGGATCATTTTATTAAATTTTGAATCATTTTGTAAATTTTGGATCATTTTTTTTTATCATTGTTAATTATGCTTAAGCATAATTTTGTATAAATAATTATTCAAAAACTTACTATCATACATAATTTTGATAATTTTTCTTTAATTTGGATCATTTTATTTACATCTGCATTATTGTTAATTTTAGATCATTTTTAAATTTTTTATTTTTTAGATAAAAAAAGTTATGGAAAAAATAAAGTGGATGAAAAAACTTACATCCAATCATAGGATAACAAGTGGCACAAAAAGGAAAAAACTCACATGCACTGATTTGTTTCTCGTTATCAGACTTAAAAAAGAAAGTAAAGAAGAATGACTTACGTTGAAAATGAAAAAAATATATAGTATCAAATAAGCAAAATTTGAAGTTTTAAAGTAAATGGAAAACATACAAAATAAACTATAGTTTAACTTTTATGCAATATTTGATTTTTATTATAATTTAAAATTATGCATCTTTAATTATGTAATAAATTGTTAATTTGGTTGATTAATTTGTGCTATTTTAGAAAAAGAAAAAATATTAATAATAAAAAATGGTATATTGGTATTTTAGTGATGGTTAATAATGCTGAGTGAACTTTTAATATGACCCTAATAATATTATAATTAATAGTAGATTTCACCATATTTTAGTTTTGATGCGAGAAACATTGAAGACCATCTTTTTAGAAGTTACAATTTTGAGTTTATTTTGTGGATAGTCAAAGATAAAATGATGAATGGTCCAAAAACTGTTTGGGATGAACAAGTAGTCATCATTGAAAATCGGGTCATGTGCATCATCTTCTTGTCCTATTTTCTTTTAGTAAAACAAATCTACAACATATGAAATAAATCAATGGCCAAAAATCATTCAATAAGAAGTGAACACACCCTTTCGATTGGATTTCCTTTTTTTGTCCAAGCAATGGAGTGAATCAAAATTCTTGATTTCATTAGCTTGAATGTTGACTAAACCAACATGGGCCCCACAATAAGTATGATTTGTGCTTTCCTACTTGCTATCATTTTAGATACCAAATAATAAACTATAGTTACATTTTGTAGACGACGAGAGAGTGACATTTCCTTTTATTATTACGTTTACGCAAATGTTAAAAGAATACTTTAGTGATATAGTTTCGGCAAATCTCGTTCGTTTGACTGTGTAAGAATTTACTATCGGCACAAGAAGTCAAGAACTATATATAGTTCAAGAACTATATGTTCTTGTTAGTTATTTACGAAAAAATTCATATAAAAATGAGATCATATTTATAATATAAAGATTTATTCACACACCACAATTTATGTTTTTAATACTTATACAGTCTACTATAAATTTTGTATAATATATTGTATAAATAAGTTTTTAGGCTGAAATCACTCCATGTAAAAATACCATCTTTTACATAACATTAATTATTCAATAATCAATTTCACTTTTTATGGTACATAATTGAAGTCATTAAATAAAGAGAAATAAACATAGCTTTCTACTTCTTCTATATCATTTTCAATCCTCACTCTCACATGGAGTGCAATTGTAATAGTTCAGATTTTTACATTATTTCATAAAACACAAGTGAAGTTATACATAAAAGTCTAATTGGTAAATATATATAATTCATAAATAAATATATTTCATACATATATATATTCCATACATAAATTGAATCACGATATCTATTTCATAAATAAATATGTTTATTTGGTTTTTAAAAAGAGTTTGAATTTTCCAAAATGTTTCAGATTCAATCAGAGCAACAAAATATATATCCTAGCTACAGAAATTTATTCGCATAACGAGTCATTAATTTCCCTTAAAGTTGAAAAAATGAAAAAAACAACATTAATATAAGTAATTTAATAGATATCCATGCATGGGACTTGTGATTCTTCATTGAAGGATGATTTGCTTATAAAAAACGAGAAGGAGAGGAGGCAGACAGGCATGCATGCTTTGTCTTCATTATTAAGCAACATCTAAAAGTCTCGCCAACAAACAAACAAACATTAAACTATTGTCATACAAATTCCTTGAATATTTATATATTACTTGTGTCTTAATATTATACGAGATGGATTGCTTTCAGTTATATAATATTAACAAAAATATACCCAAGTGGATAATGTTCTTATGAACCATGTCAATCGATAATTTGAAACGGGTTTTGTTAACATGTGCAAGGCATACAATAATATATGTTAAATGTCTGTTTTGTTGCATCATGTCAATTTCCATTCTAGAGAGAGATAGAGAAAGAGATATAGATAGAGGGGAAAGGAAAGAGATATTGTTGACATGAACTTATTATTTTCTTTTTTGTGATTATAGAAGATGATGTAACATTGATGTGGTAAAACTGATGTCGGTGATTTTTTTTCATATGTTAGCTAGGACTTTAAAGGGGTGAGTGAGTTGGGTTTGACTCATAGAAACAAGTAAGAGTGTTAGTTCATCCACCATCGGTCTTCCTCCCCTATTTTCTCTCTTCTACTCTTCTGGTTCACATAAAATCAGTTTGATAATTTACCATTTTAGCCCTTCATATGATAATTGATTAGCAATAATCGTTATATAGTCTGGGATGGACAGCCCATGTTAGTGGCCCACCAAGTGTAAACATTCTCTTTATTAATGTCACCGGTGGCTGTTATATAAATAACGAGCCCAATCACACCTTTTTAATACTTTTTTAATTGAATGGTAATTAATCGTTCTTTTTTAATTCAATTAAGTTTAATTTAATATACTGTATTTATTTTGCCATCGTTTAAACATGTAATACTCAGATCATGCATGAAACGTGTATACAGTAGAATCTCTTTAAATTAATACTCGGTAAATTAATAAACTCTCTAAAATAATAAATTTGGGCCATTGTAAAAGATTTCTCATCGATAAATTAATAACTCTCTAAATTAATAAATTTCTCAAGTCCCGACCTTATTAATTTAAAGAGATTATATTGTAGTATGAATTTAGAGTCGTAACAAAAAGAGTAAACAACGGGCTGATTTAGTTTCTCAATAAATACACATGTTATTTTGATCATAAGGTAGAAAGTCCATTGGCTCAAAACTCCAAATAAAATTACAGGGAATACATATATAGAAAACCTTCAAAAATCATGTGTGCCAAGAGACTGCCTTAAATTATTCTTTTATATAGGTAAAAAGCATTAAAAAAAGGTATTTATTATTTAAAAGAATGTACCCGATTTTGGCACTCTGAAGTGGTGTCATCATCAATGAAATTTGCTGCTAACTGAATCATAAGTGGGTACGTTTACAACTGCCAAAAAAAAGGGTTAATTCAGTAAAAAGACAAGAGTCAAATATTATAAAAATAGGTCAAAATTACCGTCTCCATGAGAAGCCATTGTGAGAGGTGAAGAAAGAAGCTTTTTGGCGATAGATGCGATGTCACTCGCTGATACTTGATCGATTGCTTTAAGGAAATACTCCACAGGTTTCCTAGTAAATATGAACAACTTTATTTTATATAAATTATATTATCATAAAATTTATATTAATTGAAATTAAAACTACCTTTCTCCGTATGTCAATATTTGTCTACCGATATCTTCTGAAGCAACCATCTGCAAGTGTAGATCAACATTAAACATTAGCATATATTTTAATTAATTAGTAAAAAACTACATACTCTTGATTCGAGGTTCATGAGAATGGCAGACTTGGTTGCCTGTTTGGCACGATCCAGTTGCACCTGGTTGACTGAAACTCAAAGATGCATATTATTATTAATAAATTGTTATTTAAATAATAGCACTCATTAGCATAAAACAAATAAAATTTAGAGTGAAAAAAGGTTACCTTCTCCATTAGTGGCAACTGCAGTGAGTTCTTTTGCTGCTATATCAATGGCTTTTGATACAAAATCCGAACTCTGGAACATTAAATTATTAAATTATCATAGAAATAAGATAATAAAAAAGATCAAGATAACAATAATCTTACGGTGGTAGCTTGGATCCCAAATATTGCAGTGTGATTGTAAATGGAGTTGAATGCTGAAAACGATTGAATCTCAGGGTACTCGTTCAAGACTCTAAGATCTGCTCATAATAAAATAGTAATTCAAAGTTAATTAATCAGCATTTATATTTTATGAAAATGTGAACAATTAGTTGCAATTTTATAACTTACAAAGGCGAGAGTACATCCCTTTTCCGGGACCACCAGCTGAAAAAGAGCCACCTCCTCCCATCAGCATCTGGAAGTAAATAATACATTGTCAATTATGTTTTCATCCTCAAACTTTCACTGATTTGATGTTCTAATCCTTCAAACTTTTTCTGGCAATAGTTTTATATTAAACTTTGGTTCACTTACCTTAATGTTTCATTCACCTTTTAGCGGTCATTTAAGTAAATTTTCTAGGGTTAAATATGATATACACCCTAATTTTCACCTATTTGGCAGTTTAACCTTCTCAATCTCCTTCTCCCCTTTCACACCATTTTTTTAATAGTATTTATTCAAGTTTTTCTCTCAATGTTTCACCTATAGTTGAACTTAACAATACTGTAATTATCATTGAAAAAGGTTCAAGGGTTAAAACGCAAAATCAGTGAAATTTTGAGGAGTAATACTGATATGACCCGTTTCGGCCAAGTCTACAGCAGACGCAAAAACAGGGGACCCGAATTGAAGACTTTGAAGATATTTCGGGTCAATTAATCAATAAGTCGTAATTTATGGTTATCTAGCGGGCTGGTCGTAATTTTTATAATTTCGTGTCTTTTTAGGGTTGGGGGCGCCGCATGTGGCCACCCCATTGAGTTTTGTCGTGTGTTTTCTTTTTCTTAGGGAGACTCCCTGCTTCTCTGAGTGCAGGCACTATCTGTTCTTTGTTTTTATCAATTGAATCAAGACCAGCCGATTAGTTACTATCAAATTGGTATCAGAGCAGTAATCCTCCCGACCGTGGTGTGTGAATTGCGATGGCCAGAAAGGTAATCGAAGTTGACGCTGACCTAACGCAGCTCAAGGCGGAAGTAGCAGCGAATCAAAGCGAAAACAGGCAGCAATTCGCTAACCTGCAAGCTTCAATCGATCGCAACAATGAGGCTAGGGAGCGGGATAAGGCTGAAACCGATCAGCAGATAGCGGAAATTCTCAAAATTGTCAAAACCCTGCAACCGCAGGTTATCACCACGTCGAGCGGCAGTCCAGCGCCGACGACCGTTCATCAGGCTGCTCCGCAGGCAGCAGGCAACAGTGGTACCAATCCAATCTTTAGTTCCCCAAACCGTGGGGTTGTTCAACCGACAGTTTCGATCGCAAGTTCCACGATGCCGACATCAGCAGCTTACACCAGTTTTTCCGGGCTGCACTTTGACTCACAGGGTTTTCCGTACCCTACCTGGGAGGTTCCGACTCCGACACGTCCACCCCGAAACCAGGAACGATCATTCCAGAATTACCCAAACATGACGGGCGGGCTGAGCAGCGGCATGTTTATGCGACCGATCGCAGCGCAGAACTCCGGGTCAAGTTACGATCGGGGATGGGGACAGGGTAATGATTTCCGAATGCGGAAATTGAAGATGACCCTGTTCGACGGAGATGATGTCTTTGGATGGGTGTATAAGGTGGAGAGGTATTTTGATGTACAGGGTCTGTGTGCATCAGGGGATAGGCTACGAGCAGCGGTACTGAGTTTAGAGGGATCCGCACTGGCATGGTTCCGATGGACCGATAACCGGTCACCTTTCCGAGGTTGGGAAGAGCTGAAAGAACAATTGTTACAAAGGTTCCAACCGTCACAAGAAGGTAGTCTGTTTGAGCAATTTCTGAATATCAAACAGGACGGGTCCGCCCGAGATTTTATCTCGCTATTCGAAAAATTAGCCGCACAGTTACATGGGTTACAAGAGGAGGTATTATTAGGTACTTTTATCAAAGGGTTGAAAACAAAGTTGTGAAACGCGGTCCGAACCATGCAACCGAAGGGGGTGACCGAAGCCATCCAAGTAGCAGTGGGGGAAAAGCAGTAGCAACAAAACAAGGGGGTAGATCGGTGATGCCACCTAACCGATCCTTTGCAACAACCACAGGTACCGGAGTTACGAAAGGAGGAACCGGTACAGCAGGGTCACAGCCCTTTCGGCGTATGTCCGAAACCGAATTCGCTGACAAAAAGGCAAAAGGGCTATGTTTTAGATGTGACGGCAAGTTTGGGCCGGGTCATAAGTGTCCCGAGAAATCACTACAGGTGATGGTCGTGTACGACGGGGAACCAGACGAAGAAGAGGGCGAGACCGAAGTGGAACCAGAGGAGCCGATCCAGTTGGAAATGGTCGAGGTATCGGCTAACTCGATGTGGGGGTTCACTAACTCACGCTCTATGAAACTTCGGGGTAAGCTGGGTCGACAAGAGGTGATAGTGCTAATTGACAGCGGTGCGACTCACAACTTTATTTCGGTACAGATGGCATCTCATCTCGGGCTACGATTCGATGACACCCGACATGCCAAAATTCGGTTGGGTAACGGGAAATATGACAAAAGCACCGGTTTGTGTCGTTCCGTGGTGTTACGATTACCCACCCTACGAATGGTAGAGGATTTTTACCCCATGGAGCTGGGGAGCACGGATGTCATATTGGGATACAAGTGGTTGGATACTTTAGGAGACACGTATGTGAACTGGAAGACCCAAGTGATGTCGTTTGACGGGCCGATTATAGATGAGCTACCGTGCTGGATAAATTCCCCATACCGATTATAGATGAGCTACTGGATGAATTACACGGCGCAGTCGTTTTTAGCAAGCTTGACCTCAAGTCGGGATATCATCAGATACGCATGCGCACGGAGGACATTCCCAAGACCGCTTTCCGCACCCACGAGGGGCACTACGAGTTCTTAGTCATGCCGTTCGGTTTGACAAATGCACCCTCCACCTTCCAATCCTTGATGAATCGCATCTTCCGGCCCCACTTGCGGAAGTTTGTGCTTGTTTTTTTTGACGATATTCTTGTGTATAGCAGGTCACTCGAAGAGCACGTGCTACATTTGGAGGCAGTTTTCCAGACACTAAAGGCGAAGGGACTATATTGCAATCGGAAGAAGTGTGCTTTCGGACGGTCCCAAGTGGAATACCTCGGCCACATCGTGTCAAGAGAAGGAGTCATGGCCGATCCATCGAAAGTCGAGGCAATGCTGACGTGGCCACAATCGAAGAACATCCGTGGTCTTCGCGGGTTTTTAGGGCTAACTGGTTATTATCGTAAATTTGTGCAGGGTTACAGGAGGATCGCGCGACCGTCAACCAATCTCTTACGGAAAGATGGGTTCAACTGGACCGACGAGGCAACCGCGGCCTTCGAGCAGCTGCAGCAAGCCATGACGAAAGTGCCCGTGCTCGCATTGCCAGATTTCGCTAAGGAATTCACGGTCGAAACTGATGCGTCCGGATACGGGGTAGGGGCGGTACTGATGCAAGACAAACGACCCATAGCCTACTTCAGCCAAGTCCTCGGGGCACGCGCACAGTTAAAATCAGTATATGAACGTGAGTTGATGGCCATTGTAATGGCGATCCAAAAGTGGAGACCGTATTTACTGGGTCGAAAATTCCAGGTGATCACAGACCAAAAGAGCTTAAAATTTCTGCTGGAACAACGAGTTATTGCCGGGGATCACCAGAAATGGATCTCTAAACTATCCGGGTATGATTTTGATATAGTGTACCGACCGGGTAAAGAAAATGGAGCGGCGGATGCCCTGTCACGGCGCGGAGAAAGCATAGCCTTATCACAGTTGACCGCCACGACCACCGAGTTACACTCCGGTTTGGAACGCGATCTAAAGGCCGACGCGCAACTTTCCGCCTTAAGATCGAAAATTGAGGCGAAGGAAGACAGATTGACCGGGTATTCGGTCACCAACGGTATGGTTTTTTACAAAAGTCGGGTAGTCTTGCCTAGGGACTCGCCATGGATAGCGAAACTGTTCCAGGAGTATCACGAAGGGGCGGTGGGAGGCCACGGGGGTACCCAAAAAACGTATCACCGTCTAGCCATGGAATTCTATTGGCCCGGAATGAAGGCGGATATTGCTAAACGGGTGGCCGAGTGTGACGTGTGTCAGCGAAATAAATGCTCGAACCTCGCACCAGCCGGATTATTACAACCCCTCAACTTACCTGAACGAGTTTGGGAAGACATCACCATGGATTTCGTGGAAGGTTTACCCCGATCCGATGGTTTTACGGTCATCTTTGTGGTCGTTGACAGGCTGAGTAAATCAGCCCACTTCATTCCGTTAAAACACCCCTTTACGGCCGCTAGCGTCGCCAGCGCTTTTATTCGAGATGTGGTTCGGTTACACGGTATTCCTCGTTCTATCGTATCAGATCGCGATAAGGTATTTTTGAGTTTGTTTTGGCGGGAAATTTTGAAACAGCAGGGTACGGTGTTGAAGCGAAGCACCGCGTATCACCCCCAGACCGACGGTCAAACTGAGGTGGTGAACCGCAGCTTAGAGGTTTACCTGAGATGTTTCTCCTCTAATAGACCTAAATCGTGGAACAAATGGTTACCGTGGGCAGAATATTGGTATAATACCTCGTATCACTCCGCGCTAAAAACGAATCCCTTTCGGGTACTATACGGCCGAGAACCACCGACGTTGCTCCGATATGACCATGGTTCTGCAGTTACGTTCGAAGTGGACAGCTATTTAGCTGAGCGAGATGAGCTACTGACTGAGTTAAAAGGGTCATTGTTACGGGCCCAACAGATCATGAAAGCACGTGCTGACGGTCATAGGCGGGATATACAATTCGCGGTGGGGGACAAGGTTTATTTAAAGATGCGTCCCTATAGACAGATTACAGTGGCGGGGAAACGGAATGAAAAATTAGCACCCCGGTATTATGGTCCATACTCGGTGGTTGACAAGATTGGGGCCGTAGCGTATAAACTGCAGCTACCGGAGACTTCTCGCATTCATCCTGTGTTCCATGTGTCCCAGCTCAAACAAGCCGTGGGCGCCGATGTTCCGATATCACCATTACCGAATACCTTAGCAGAGCCACGAGGAGATACCGGGTTCAAACCAGTAGCGGTTTTAGGGGTGCGGATCAAGGATGAAAAACGTCAGGTGTTGATCGAATGGCATGGCTTACCAACGGAAGAGGCAACATGGGAGAGTTTTGATACGATACAACAGCAGTTTCCTTCCTTCCACCTTGAGGACAAGGTGGGTGTTTGGGGGGGAGTGATGATATGACCCGTTTCGGCCAAGTCTACAGCAGACGCAAAAACAGGGGACCCGAATTGAAGACTTTGAAGATATTTCGGGTCAATTAATCAATAAGTCGTAATTTATGGTTATCTAGGGGGCTGGTCGTAATTTTTATAATTTCGTGTCTTTTTAGGGTTGGGGGCGCCGCATGTGGCCACCCCATTGAGTTTTGTCGTGTGTTTTCTTTTTCTTAGGGAGACTCCCTGCTTCTCTGAGTGCAGGCACTATCTGTTCTTTGTTTTTATCAATTGAATCAAGACCAGCCGATTAGTTACTATCAAATACATATATAAGCGGATAAAAAATATAAAAACGAACATTAAAAGTTGAGAAGGCTACCTGAAGGACGGTTAAAGTCATGGCTTCCTTCTCCTTAAGCCAGCCACCAGGAAGCTCAAATGCAAGTGCAAAACTAGTTCTCTGGTAACAGGAAAAAAAATTTGGTCAAATAGTCAACGCATGACGATTTTTTTGGAAAATTAAAGAGGCATACCCCTGTATCAGCCATAATACGGTGATCACCACCAACATAAACCGATTTTGGCTGTTCAACCTGAGTGCCACCTGGCATATCAGAGAGAAGAGGCTCTGCATATTTCAACAGTTCCTCGTGTTCAACTCCTGATGCAACAAGTACCATTCGAGGAGCAGTATAATTTGCCTATAATTTTCAAAAAATAATTTTTTTTTCAGGAACATTATATTAGTAATAAAAAAGAGTAATTATTTGAAAAATAAAAAGGATTTAGACTCACAGCTACAAATTCCTCCAAAACAGTACTGTTTATTCTGTTGAGTAAGCCTTCAGATGCAAGAAGAGGGTTTGCAAGTGGGCCAGAATATCCAGCTGAATGAATTGCTTCTAACAACAATGCCTCAGGATTATTAGCATATTCACTAATCTCAGCTTTCACCTTCTGAATCTGCCAAAAAAAAAAAAAAAACAAATCTCAGATTTTCAGTTATGACAAATTTCTATAAAAATGCCAAATAATAACAGAAAAAGGTGAAAAAAAGAGAGCACCTGTTCTTTAACTTCCCAATCTAAGAAAGCTTGATTTCTTGCAGAATCAACAAGTAATTCCACCATTTGAGGAACATAAGTTTTTAGGGCATCATAAGTGTAACCCATTTGTTCTCTAGAAGCAGAAGCTGTCACATTTCCACCAATTGCTTCAACTTCCCGTACAACACGTAAGTGGCTTCGGTTAGTTGTACTTTTAAAAGCCATACGTTCTAGAACATGTGTAGCCCCAAATGTAAGTGGTGTTTCATAGATCGAGCCACTATTAACATAAATTCCAATTGATGCAGCAGGGTTCTATAAAAGAAACAATTACTTATGAATTTAATACAAGAATTAAGAAAAAAATTGCATGAAAAGGTAACTTACAGTTGAAGTTTCTGAGGCAATTTTGATTCCATTAGGAAGAGTTGTTATCTTTGTTTCTCCTTGTTGAACGTGATCAGGTAAACAAGGAGGGATTTCAATACCCTTTAGAGGAAAATCCAAAGGGGTGAAACTCGAACCACTTCCGCCTGTAAACCAACTAAAAAGACCACCTGATGATGATTTGGCTGCAACAGCACTTGAACTTGCAAATCTGGTTAGTGTTTTATTTCCTGCATGACCCTATTGTATATCCCAATGTAATTACACAATTATTAGATATGATCTCAGTTTTATTTAAATATATTATAAAATAGTATAAAAGCAAAATAGGAAGTAGGTCTGTTTGATTATTAACATAATTACATCAAAATGTTTTTTTCCCCTCCATTTTAAAGCTGGATTTATTGTCTATTACATGTGAAGAATTCAAACATTCACACCAAAATGTATATAGAGATTTTGAGATACTCAAAATGTCAAAATCACAGCAAAACACAATTCTCCACTACACATGAATGAAATACAAATAGAGAGCTACGGATTTTATAATATAAACTGAGCTACATACAGATACATCAGCTTCCGTCACAAATCGAACGTTTTATAATTACTAATCCTAGTTCCTACAGTTGTTCCACAACGAATACACACAAATCATCAAACTGCAAGAGTAGAAAATACATCACGATCAGATCTAAGAGCCCTAAGATCAGCTAATCAACAACACAAAACATGACATTCGATTCATGGAATCAATCGGCTATATAATTAATCAAAATAAATAAAAATTATCAATTTAAAAAATGATTAATGAATATCACACACCTTTAGGGTTCTGATTCTCGAAGTTGCAGCACGATACATGACAGCTGATGAGCAATGCGAAATCGAAAAAATTACAAATATTGTCTAATCGATAAGATAGCTGCCGGAGCAAATCTGGAAATGATTGTGCGACGAATATTGGGGTGTTTGAGTGGCGAGAACGAAATGCTGAAGGATGTTACACGTGAGAGAATAGTTCTTCCGGCACGTGTGTGATCTGGGCTTGTCCTTCTTTCTCATCATGGGCTTTTAGTTATATCAAGGGCTCAGTTTTGAATGTTTGCAATATTTTTATTTCAAATAACTAAATGTTTTAAATTATCATCTACTTTGTGCTTAAATTGTATACTACCTTAATATCATAATAATGATACATTATGAGCTTTATGGTTTTTGAGCTAATATATTATAATTAATTATTTTTAAAAGTAAAAGTAAGAATATATAATTATCATTTTATTATATCAAAATATATAGTTAGTGGAGGATGAGTCTAATTTCTTTTATCAAATCTATATTATAATAAAACAAGCTTTATAAGAGACAAGTGGCACTCTTCTAGCTCCCCATTTGACACATGGCAGATTATTAGAGCCCCGTTATATTGCCCAGCTATAATTCTCGATTCTTTTAATAAAATATTGTTTTATTAATTGCTAGAAATTAAAGGAGGAATTATCATAAACCTTAATTATCGGATCTTTCTAACTTCCTCAATTTTGTTACTCCTAAACTCCGACTCTCTCTCCATCTACGAAGTCAAATATATAAGGGCAAAATGCATAGAAGGGTAACCTACTTTTCATCAAAGTTTATTTAAGGGTATGTACTTTTGTTTTGATCACTAAAGGGTAACCTACTTTCCATCAAAGTTTATTTAAGGGTATGTACTTTTGTTTTGATCACTAAAGGGTAACCTACTTTCATAAAAGTATATAAAAAGGTAAAATGTGACTTGTGAAACCGGTTACCGGTAATCCATTCTTCCATTTGTTTCCCACGTGACTATTTAATGCTTATATGATTAGTTTTGTTTCACAGCCTTCAAACTAGGTCAAAATAACGTCGATCAATTCTTCGTTCAAATTCCAAAATTCCATCTTTCGTTGAACTAATGGTTAAGGTATGAAAACAAAACCAATCTAGTGATCCAAGTTAATCAAGTTCAAGACTCATCTCATGAAGAAGCTCAACTTTAAGAACCAACACATGACCCTTTTTTGAATTTATTGTTTGAGTAAAATGATTTAGAAACAAAGAAGCATGTACACTTTGAACTACTTTTTTTTTGTAACCGTTCATTTTGGTTGGAACAAGTAAATTAAAATTGTTGAGTGAGTACGTCATTTTCCCCTTTTTATATACCTTTATTAAAGTAGGTTACCCTTTGATAAGCATTTATGAAAGTAGGTTACCCTTTGATCAACCTTTATGAAAGTATGTTACCCTTTAGTGATCAAAACAAAAGTACATACCCTTAAATGAATTTTGATGGAAAGTAGGTTACCCTTCTATGCATTTTGCCCAATATATAATTAACAATTTCCTCAATGATCAAGAAGATGCAAACATTCAAGCTGTAAATCACACAAACTCCATTTTTTAGTAAGCTTTCTCGATTCCAATTTCAATTTACATCACTTTATTGAGCAAGGGTTTGCAAACTGATTTTTAGGTTGCCTCTGGGGAAGACACCATATAATCTTGGTGCAAAATTATGCTAACAACTAACAGTTTTTTCAGCCGCCCCTAAATGCAAAAAACAGTTGTGCGAGGTTCCCGAAACACCTTTTTATCTTCAACATCCTTACTTCGTTCGCCCAGTTTCGTTCCTCCATTAATTATTATTTTTTATTTTTCCTATTTATTTATTGTTAATAAATCAGAGATTTGAAATTGATTATGTCCGCCTTTCTTAATTTACATTTCATAATTTATTATAGATTTTAATTATCTCTTATTAAAAACATCTTAATTTTCGCAAGGAAAGTTAATGTGAATTCCATTTAAACAGTAAATTTAAAACAGAATTTGTAAACTATTTAATTCCTTTGAAATTATACCTTTTATTTTGAAATCATTGAAATCTTATAATGAATACAAAAATGTAATTTTTGGTTTGAAAACAGCAATGTAATTTTAGTGTAAACCATTTGTAAACCAATTAATAAAATCTACATATGTTGTAAAATTTGCACCGTTTGGCAAAACTTTCTCCATCTCAATCTTTGAGTTATAAACCATGTATTACACTAATCATACACGTGGCAAAATGGCCGGTTCGGACGGGTTTGATAACATGTCCAATTGGTAGTTTGGTAAGGGTCAAAACGTATTGGGTCGGGTTTACTTGTCCTGGAACACTTTCTGTCTATTTCTTTTTACTAATAATTTTGCATTAAAGAAAATCATAAAACTTCAGATAATTAAGTTACTTAATATTAATGCAGTCGACAGATAAAGGACCTTGATACTTCAGGATGTTGTGGCAGGATGTTTTGAATATAATGCTTAAGCATTGGATGCAAAGCAAAAGTCACCAATTGATTAAGAATGTTTCCATATGGGTCAAATTAAGAAAGCTAGCTACAATGGAATTGTCTATTTTTGCTACTACGGTGACAATTACTTAAGAGGTGTTTCTATAAGAAAAAAAAGCTTTGCCATTTCCCGTGTACAAGTAAGGAGCAGGCAAAGTGCTGAAGATGTTAACAGTTTGAGTGATTATAAATGTGTACGAATACTTAATGATTAAGCTAATCACTTCTTCTCATAATGATTTTATTTCAATAATTGTTTCTTTTTTCTTATATATATTTTAACTTTCTTTGACTAGAAACGTGTTTAATCATGCACAAGGAGCAGAAAAACTGTTATGAATTTCTTAAATAGGCAAATTTGTTTTGTTTTGCTTTTTTACTTTAAAAAAAAAATTGAACTGTTTTTTTAATAAACAGTCAAATTGTTACGAATAACAATTTTTTTTATTTATTTTCCAAACTATAATATTCAACCAATTTCACTAGCTCTATGATAGTCAAAGAAAATCATGTTAACACAGCATACCTGTTATGTTCACTATTGTAGTTAACATACAGAATTCAAAGTCGATGTATGATTCAATATTCAACTTATGAGTAATGGTATTTAGTCCTACTCATGGTCCTACTCATTAGATGAACACATGTGTCAAAATCAAGTGAGTAGGAATATAAGTGAGACCAAATGTTAGGACTAAATATCATTTCTCTTCACGTAATTATATGTACTTTTTTTTAATGTATTTTAATTTATTTTTTTACTTTGAATATGATAGTCAACTATTACACTAACATTATCATGTTATTATTAATAATAATTTGTCAGAGTTGAGCTTGGTCAAAGTAATGGATTAATTGTAATATTTGATGTTTAATTGGATTTGGTTAATTTTCTCTTTTAGATGCACCCTCTGTTGGACAAAATTAGTCCAAGAACACGAAAGATTGAATTGTTTGCTAGGATGCGCAACACTCATGCTGGGTAAGTAAGCAAATATATATATATATATAACTAAGCAGAATTATTTTGGTTAATGATATGATTAGGTGGATGTCTCTTGGTAATCAAGTAAGTGGAGCTAGGTTAGTTGATGATGGTTTGAGGACAAGATTAAGGCTGTTTAACCTGAGATTGTGGTGAGTGCCCAATTGGGTAGCATTTGCTATGTAATTATTTCGCTTACAAGGATCATCATCACTTTCAAAATAGATTCTTTTGATTTTTGACTTTGAGTTTGGGTAAGATTAGGATATGTAAACACATGATTTAGATCTTACATACGAATGTTGAGATATTTAAATCATATTTTGCTTATCTAAGTTGTTTATTACATGTGATAGTTTCAGTAAGAGTTAATTACATGGTTCTTTAACTTTATACTAAATTTCACCAATGGTCCTTCAGTTTCAAAAATTACACCGATGGTCTTTATTTTTGAAACTTATTTCACCAATAGTCCTTTAGGCCTAACGGTGTTAAATCTTTTTGTTAAGTCTCCAATGTGAGACGCACATGGGTGTGGGTGTGTGCAAGTGTTGTGGTGCTTTTTGCCTTAAAAGTGTAAATAAGTTTGTTTTTTAAATTTTTTGCAAAAAGTGAAATGGGAAAAGACTACAATGCCCTCATGTGCATCTCACATTGGAGACTTAACAGAAAAACTTAACACCGTTAAGCCTAAAGGACTATTGGTGAAATAAGTTTCAAAAATAAGGGCCATCGGTATAATTTTTTAAACTAAAGGACCATTGGTGAAGTTTGGTTTAAAGTTAAAGGACCATTCGTATAATTAACTCTTTCAGTAAATAAAAGTATATATATTCAAACTATAGAGAAACATTCAAGCAACGATAACATTTTTGTAAGTCCCGAGTAACAAATCTCAACCATTGATCAATAAGATCTAATGGTCAAGATTGATCACATACTTTATACATAAAGGGGTATTTTGGTCATTTGGCACTTAGAAAAAACTTTGATTTTTTTATTTTTTATTATTTTTATTTTTGTTTTTTTAGTTTTTAATTGATGGGTATTTTGGTCATTTTGCAAAATATTTTTTTTAATTATCTTTTTTATTTTAAAATTTTTATTTTTTTTTGAATTTTTTTTATTTTATTATTATTATTTTTTTTTTAAATTATTATTTTTAAAAAAATTATAATTTTTTTATTAATAAACATAATGTGATTGCATAATGATTACATGTGATTGAAATAAATATGATTAAATATACAATCACATGTGATTTTACACTAAAATCACATGTGATTACACTAAAATCACATTGATTACACTAAAATCATATGTGATTAAGTCATAAACGTAAGAGTTAATTACATGGATGATCCTTTAGGTTTATAACAAATTTCAACAATGGTCCTTTAGTTTCAAAAATTACATCGATGGTCCTTATTTTTGAAAGGTTTTTCACCGATGGTCCTTTACCAAAATGTCCGTTTATTTTTCAAGTTAACTAACATCACATGTGATGCACTTGGGGGGTATTTTGGTCAAATTGTCTTTCACCTTCTCATTTAAATTGTCTTTAGGTTTACAGCAAATTTTACCAATGGTCCTTTAGTTTCAAAATTTTACCAGAATACCCCCAAGTGCATCACATGTAATGTTAGTTAACTTGAAAAATAAACGGACATTCTGGCAAAGGACCATCGGTGAAAAAAATTGCAAAAATAAGGACCATCGGTGTAATTTTTGAAACTAAAGGATCATTGGTGAAATATGCTATAAACCTAAAGGACCATCCATGTAATTTACTCTAAACGTAATTATCAAATAAATATTATTTTTTAATGAAAAAAATTAAAAAAATAATAAAAATAATAAACAAAAATGTAAAATAAAAAAGATTGAATTTTTTTATGTGCCAAATGACCAAAATACCCCTTCATAATAAAAAAATAAAAAAATTATAAAATAAAAAATAAAAAATATATTTTTATTTTTTTAAAAATGACCAAAATATCCTTCAATATATAAAATGGGGATAGTGAGTGTGACTGTCATGTACGTAACTTTAGGTGTGAAACTTCCTAAAACTACGTAATTTTGCTTAAAAAACTAAAAACACATATTTTTTATAGATGTCTTCTGATTCTATTTGATGAATTAAGGAAAAAGTAGGACTCGAGATAATCCAATTTGAGCAGGTTCACTAAACTCATTTGGGTCGTGTACCAACTGAGAATGATTATATAGTAGGGATTTATTATAATTAAAATTAAAAAATATTGAATTGGAATTAATATTAAATAATATTGAATTGCAATTGACATTTATTCAAGTAATAACTTTTTTATGATATATTAACTCACCATAGGAGCACACAATGTAATTGAGAATTGGAAAAGGTGTTTAAATAGGAAATTATATTGAATTGCAATTGATATTAACTCAAATAATTGATCTTTTGTGATATATTAACTCACAGTGTGAGTTGGAACAGTGTGAGTTGGAACAAAAACTGTAATCGAGAATTGAACACCGTGTTTAAACTCACGATGGGAAGAACATGGTTTAGATGGCATCTAGGTTATGGTTAGTTTAGATGGGCTTTTAATTATCTTAAGCAAAACTATGTCGTTTTGGTGGTTTCACACTTAAAGTTATATATTCCCTCCGTCCTTAAATAAAGTTCCCATTTCTCTTGGGCACAATATTTAAGGAGAAAGTTAGTGGTGGGGTTGTTGGTATTAAATTTAATTAAAATATAAAGTTGGTTTGGAGAGAGAAAGATAGTAAGTGGATAGTTAGTAGTGGGGTCCATGATAATTATATTATTTTATTAAGTGGACCCCATCAACTTGTGAAATGGGAACTTTATTTAGGGACAAAAATTCAAGGTGAAATAGGAACTTTATTTAGGGACGGAGGGAATACATAACAGTCACACACTCACTTTTCCCATATAAAATATGTGATTAATCTTGACCATTAGATCTTATTGATCAATGGTTGAGATTTGTTCCTCGGGACTACGTAAAAATAATGGACATCCTTGAACGCAACTCTCAAACTATAATATAACTACGTTATACTTTGTGAAAATTCACGGATGGTCAGTAATTTTATCGAATATAAATTTATAAAATACAAATATGAGCCGTTAATTATTACTAACAAAGTAACAAGTTAATTTAAGTATGTATGTTATAGATATATTTTATAATTTCTTATCGCATATATAATATTAAAAAACTTAATGGTTCATATTTGTATTCTATAAATGTTAAATTCAGTAATATTATTGACAGCCCGTGATTTTTCACGGGTCATAACCTAGTAAAGTAGATTTTAGAGTGTATCACTCATTTTAAAACGATCAAAATAAAAAGTTATTCGAAAACTCTTAGCACTATGTCATCATTAGATGGTTGTATTCTTACTATTACGAGACTAACAATTCAAATAGTCCGTAATATTATATCTTTCTTAATAAAAACAATGAACATTGTACAAATTTTTGTCCCATTTTTTCAATCCTTGTGGTTCATTCACTTTTGTTAACATTAAAATTTATGTGCAAAAACTTTGCATGTTGGAAACAAAGCAGATCATAATGTACTGATGATTGAAGATGGTTTGTAGTTTGCTCATGGCTAGGGTTACGTGTCACTCTCATGGCCTTTTCGCAGATACATATATTTGTGTGATTACTGTTTAGTGTCTATAAAACCGCAAAAACCATACAAGGCTTTAAAATCAAACCCACAAGTGATGAATTTAGAAAGAAAAGAAAAAAAAACCATTGATATATCCCAAAAAACTTGCATATATTTGGTGTGAATATGTTAAAAATATTTCCATTGCCGGGAATCGAACCCGGGTCTCCTGGGTGAAAGCCAGATATCCTAACCGCTGGACGACAATGGATTCTTGATTATTATCTTCAGATAGTATAATATATCACTAATTAGAATAGTAAAAACTTTATTTTAATTGAATCCAAAATAAGAATACCCTAAATTGAACATATATTTCCTGATTTACGTGGTAAGACTTTGAAGCAAATAAAAATTGGTTAAATTTGTAAATCGTAAGAGAAACCATTTTATATCATAGAAAACAGTTAAGTCTAAAAATATCATAGCTTGTTAAGCGTTAATATAAAACAAATAAAATATAAAAACCCATTTGTATCTTCATTACAAAATATATTTATGGGTGTTTGTTTTAGTTGATTAAATCAGTTGTTTATCTTTTATACAGCTAAAAGATTTGCTAATTATATTTCTCTTAGAGCAATGATTAAAGATAGTTAGGTTGGTTAATGTATAATTAAGGAAATATAAGTGCTCAAATGTGGTTATTTAAATCCAAGAGGTGATTTTTTTAAAGTTGTTATACAACACTTTTAAACATTAATTTTTGTTCTTAAATAATGTCATAATGACATAAATAAATTAAAACACCATTAGTGAATGTTTGTTTAAATTGGCGTTAGGTTATAAATTTATCCAAACACTGTATCCAAACACCCTTTAATTTAATGACTAGATAATATTTTCATCTTTCCCGCCCAAATCAGCTGGCAAGGGAAAATAGGAGCAATTTGTGCATACAAACTTCAAATCACTCGCTCTCAATAATCGATCAGCATGAATAATTGAAACTTTGAAATTGGCGATGGTATGTTTAATTATTCTGCTGTGATTGTATTCTCGGAAGCACGTCATGGATGTACTGCATAATCAATCCTTTTTGATAGATTTGTGCTAAACGCACACAATAATCAATCACTTTCACCAGAGAAACTTCCAAAATCGCGATGTAATATGTAGTTATTTGTTTTGAGTTTATTCTCCGAAGTATTTCGTGAATGTATTGTTCATTTAATTTTGTTACATTTGTTACAGAAGATGCACATATACACACACAGTAGACAGTAGTAGTAGTAGTAACAAATTGTTTTGATTTTCGATTCATTTGCCGTTGCGGTAGTTTCGTAACCAGAGAATTATAGTTTCTTCTGTTTCTGATATATGCAAATGCGGTATTAAACTATTAATTTAAAATCGAATCAATGGATTTATTGGTTCATGTCATGCCCTAGTTTTGCTTTACTTGTAAACTTGCAGAAATTCATGTAATGCCTTAGTTTCTGATCTATGCAAATTCTGTATCAATTTAACATGGATTAATTGGATTAACTTGTTCATGCCATGCCTTAATGCTGCCTTAATTAATAAGTTGCAAAAATTCACTTGGTTAGTTCGTGGCTGTGACAGTCTATGGTCGTATAAATTTGTTTTTGTTTAATCTCCTTTTGTATACGTGAATATGATGAAAGTATGAACTCGTTGCAGTGGTATGACTTAAGGAGGATTCGCAGGAAAGAGCAAAAGTTCAGTGGGTGATTGTTAGTCGAATAAACATGCTGCGTTTTTGCTAATGTGGCCTACCTTGTTTAGCAGAAACCTATTTTAGTCTTTGTAGCTTATTTGACTGAAAATTATGCTACAGTTAAAATGGTCAACACCAAAGGCACGTTGAACAGAGTAGCAACAGAGTTCCTCTGATTTTTTTAGATGTTTGTGGTTATAAATCATTTGCATATTCTAAAATTATGATGATAATGGGCTCTGCTTGCTAACAGTTAATGCTCTTACTAGTTCAATCATATTTTTTTCATCTGTAAAGTGTTGTTGTCTGTATTTGAGCTGATGTATTGTTCATATACCATTTTCAACATCATTTTATTTTCATGTTGGCATAGTCCAAGAAAAGAGGTTTGTCATTGGAAGAAAAGCGGGAGAAGATGCTTCAAATCTTTTATGACTCTCAAGATTTTTACCTTGTAAGTATAAATACATACAATTTAAATCTAAAATGAATTACTACCATTATTATGTGCTCAATTTGTGTACAAATGTCAGCTCAAGGAACTTTAAAAGTTAGGTCCCAGAAAAGGCGTTATCAGTCAATCTGTTAAAGATGTTGTCCAAATTCTAGTGGATGATGACCTAGTCTTAAAACACAAGATTGGAACCTCAGTAAGAATTTCTCCTGATTCCTGATGAGTTACTAATCAGAAAAAACATTTCTTTGTAAAATAAGTCCAGAATTAAATAATCAAGATACCTCCTTATCTTCAAGTTAATCGTATATTAATCCCAAAAATTTCAGGTGTACTTTTGGAGTCTTCCCAGTTGTGCAGGGAATCAGGTAGAATAATCTTTCTACTTAACGATAAAATTACATACAATCGATTTTATGTTTATACCATAAAATCCTCTTTTTTATAAACATTATTGTTGATAATTACCTTTTTATGCATGCATTTTCTTTTACAGATCAGAATTGTGTCAAAGAAACTTAAAAGCAGCAAGAAGCGGCGTATAGAGCTTGTGAGTCACTAAAGAAAGGCCGAGAGGATTCAGTAAGTCGGTGAATTTTCTTTTCTTTCTTTTTTATTTTAAATGATTTTTTGACCATGTGGAAATAAATTGTTAGGTATTTTCTGTGAGTAGTAATCTCTAACTTTAACAGGATGCAAGAGAAGAGGCTTTGAGTGAGCTTAAATCCATTGAACAAAAGTATAACAATCTGAAAGTATGTTCATTTTTAATTCTTTAGCTTTTAAGTATTAATCAGTAGATAACTTTAAGTATAACGACCGTAATTGATAATCTAATTTTCAGAAAGAATTGGGACAGTATGCAGACAATGATCCAGCTACAATTGAAGCAATGAGTAATAAAATATTGATATTGTTTACTTTTTAATTGATTAAAAACAACATTTTTAGGATTTGACTCCATATTCTGAAGTGGCAAGATGGGTGGGTTGGGTCAAATTGGTGTGGGTCAGGTTTGGCTGACCCGCAAACACTTTTTAAGTATTCTAAAATATTTTTATAAAATTTGTATCCATTAGTTATGATCACAAGAACAATATAATCACGATAATTATTTAAATCTACGATTTAGGAGGATAATATGCATTAAAATAAGACTTTGGGAGACTTTCTACCCATTTGACCCGTTTAACCAAAATTGACCCATTGATAAGTTGCAACCTCTATAATTTAACTAATAAACTTGTGAAAACATGCTAACTATATATTATTGATTTCAGAGGAAGGTTGCCCATGAAGCAGCTAACAGATGGACAGGTTTGACCTTTTACACATAAAGTTACCTGATAATTTCTAACCCCATAAAGTAAATATTTTGCAGACAATATTTTCACATTGCGCCAGTGGTGTTCAAACAATTTTCCTCTGGCCAAAGAACAACTTGAACACTTGTACAATGAGGTATATCCTAATTTTTTTTTAAAACCTTAAGTAAATTTACTAACTCATATAAATATCATTCTTATTTTAACAGACCACCTTATAACTGTAAAATAGCATATAGTTAACTCAGAAATATGAATCCACGATTCTGTTAGGAGTTAGGACCAGGGCCTCACTAGCCTGAGGAACAAATGGGCCAGGATGGTTCGGGTTGAATATGGTGATAAAAGTTTGATTATTTTAATAGTAATCTTATTTTTTGCATGAAATTATTTAACTAATTTATATTAAATCCAATGCTTTTAACTTAATTGGATATTTATGAGGAAAAAGAGTTTTAAAGTTTGTTTGGGTCTGGTGATATTCAGGTAGGGACGATTTTGACTATATTCAGTTAGCAAGAATAACGCCTGTCAAGCAAGACGATGAATAAATACTAAAAAGCCACATGCTAAGTAAGAAACTAACTACTTTAGTTCTCTAATCTCATTTATACAAGTCTTTTTACATATCACAAATTGTCATTATAATAAACATGTGCACATTACCCAAATTAAAATCGAGTTTCTAGAACACCTTTTGCCTACAAAGATCTACCCTAGCTAATTCAATACGTTTTACCCTGTGTTTTTTAGGTCTACGTGTCTTATGCAACTCTTTATCTTCACACAGTACCCAAATTTCATTGCCTGATCACTCAAGGCCCACTTTGTCTCTCTAGTATTTGGTAACCGTGGTGTTACCAAAATAAAAATAAAAATTGGTGTACTAAAAATTAAAAATTGTGGTGTTACCGATTTACCTTTTACTTTTTTTTATCTGAAAGCATGGGCAACACATCTTACATAGTGTGCAACTTGTATGCCCATGAGTCATGGCAACCCCATGTTACCATTGTATATCTCCAAAAGAAGTAACACCCCACATGGAAAATGACTAAAGAACCCCTTGCATGCACATACTCTACCTCCAAATCATCTATTAAAACACCCAATATATATCCTCTACATAATAAACCTTTAGTATATTTTATTTTGCAAGTAGAGAAACAACCTAGAATACAACTTAGGTTTACTGACCGTTATTAGAACATATTGGAGGTTGTAATCCCTTGTTAAGATCAGGGTTAAGCCATTTGTGTTGTCATCCATTGTTGCGAGTTTTGTTATTATATGCTAACCAAAAAACGTATGATTCTAAGGTGTTTGGTTATATATTCAGACGCCATAAATAAATGGTTTGCAAATGGTATTTAGGCCTACCATTTAGATCTACTCATAGGCCTACTCATTAGATGAAGACATATGTTAAAATCAAGGGATAATATTAGGAGAGAGAATTAGTAGAATACACATGTCATCCTATCAAGTGGGTAGGCCTATGAGTAGGTCTAAATAGTAGGACTAAATATCATTTCTCAATCGAATGTCGTAGCTACCAAAAAGTCGAGAATGGAAGTGCGCATACAAAATGATTGAACAATAATTTAACAGCCAATGATATTCTGTGTAATCTATTCTTGTAAAACTTCATTAGAATCACTATAAAGTATCAACAGATTCCCATTCACACAAACAAATGATTAAGTATCAAATGTATGTAAATAAGAATAAAACTAAACAAGGTATATAAAGAAGTATGTTTTTGAAGTACATAGAAAAAGTATCAATGAATAATACAGACCAAAAAACTTAGTTTAGAAAGACCGTGAGTTCAAGTATCATTGAAGATGTGTATGAGGTTTCAGGTTGTAATAGACATGTGAATATTTGTTGTTAAAAAATTATAATTAGGAAAAGTTAAATAAAAATACTAAGGGTGTGTTTAGGAAAACTTATTTTAAAATAGCTTGTGCTCATTAACTTGTAGTTTATGAGCTTATTTAAGTTAATAAGTTTTTGTTAAATAAAATGTTTTGAAGGAATTATATAAGCTTATTATAAAATGACAAAAAAAAAATTAGAAGCTATTAAGCTCAAATATTTGGCTTACTTGAGCTTATATAAAATAAGTGTTTAATAAACTTATATAAAAAAATGAAATGAGAAGATAAGAATGTAAATATCATATATAAACTTATAAATTTTCCAAATTAACTTATTTAAAATTCTTTAAATAAGCTTTCAAGCTCTACTAAACATTTAATAATGTTTATTAAACTTAAATAAGCTTAAAAATTTATAAACTCCCTAAATAAGCCTCTAAAAATCCCTAAACTTGAGCAAGGTTATGAATTAATGACAAAGTATCTATGTCTGTGATCATTATCACTGGTATAGTGGTATATGGTTGATGCATCCATCCTCTTTGCGAGCTTGCACAAAGAATGTTTTCCTTTCGATTACATTGTATCTATGTTTGCTTGATTTGGTTGACCTGTCAACCGAATAGTTGTACTGCAGAGTGTGTGGTTGCACCGTGGCACTCATGCGACAATTGTGACCATAATTACATTTATTAACCATTACTTTTAGTCTGAGATTTTCATGTGAAAAAAAAAGTCTAGGAAAATGTACTAAAAATGGCAAAAACATAATGATTGGGACAACCAAATAATTTGAAATTCAAAAAAAGCAAAGGAAAACAGAAATTTCATAAAGGCCATTCTGGACAACTGCCAACACCCATGTGCAGAAGAACCTTTCCCTGTACCCAGCTAAACCCTACCTGCAGCCCATTGCATCCTTTCATATCCTACCCTACACGTGTCCTTAATTAACGGCTATTATCCATTATGCATTTAATTAATCCCCTTCTAATCATAGTTAACAATTGTAATCCAGATTGGCCGTTTCTTTTCACCCAAAAACACATTTTATTCTTTTCGAAATCCCCAAATCATCGTCATACCCACCATTCTTTGTCTTTCTATATAAACCACTGCATTCGCTCAAAGAAACACACATATACGAAATTTAATTCAAAAACATCGAATTCAAATACACCATTTGTGGTTCTGTTTTGAATTCGATTGCGATGGAAGCTTTGAGAACGAGCTTTTTAATGGCGGTTTTTGCTCTTGTGATGTCGCTAGTTCTTCCATCGATCAATGCTCAAGGTCCTGCTGCTGCTCCTGCACCTTCAAACGATGGTAAATTCTTCCACTTTCTAGATCAGTAATTAACAAATTGATGGAGTAATCGACTCACGTAAATTGAAACTGTGCAATTCAGATGTAGATCTGAAAGACTGAAACTTTTTTAGCTGCTATTGACTTTTGATTTATGCGATCTTATTGAGTAGCTAATGTTTCGGATTGAAATTGTTGATTGATTTTAGCTTCTTTTGTTGATTTATAGGAGCTGCTATTGACCAAGGAGTTGCGTATGTGCTAATGGTGGTTGCTTTGGCTTTGACATATATCATTCACTAGATTTTGATTTCATCTCCAGGATTGATAATTTATCTGGAATTTTTTGTTGTTTGATTATCATTTGTTTAACCATTTTTGGGGTTGTTTTGGCATTTCAATTCAACTCCAATTCTTTGGCAATGTAAAGATTTTTTCTCAAATTATTATTTAATGCATTTGCTACAAATGACGATGTTTCTGATGTGTCCCCCTTTGGGTATATTTTACAGAGGTTGAATATATTCCTCAATTACATTTGACATTTGAGAGTTACTTTCTAGTTATGTAATCGAGCTGATTTGATCCACTGTTAAATTAAGAGTTTGAAACTTGATTCGAGCTTGATCAAACTTTTATTTTGAAGTTTGTGATCGACTAATTACTTGATACTATACTTTCAAGCTCAGCTCGATAAGCCTATCAATAAAAATTATGATTGCAAAACTAGCTACTTGCTACTCGTTCGTTCTATGATTTTTTTATGAGTAACCGGTTACTCGGTGAGTACTTGATTAAGAGTTGTATATATACTTTGTATAAAAATATATGTTATACATATAACTTCTCTTGTTCTTAAAAATAAAAAAACATATTTTAAAACTTACAAGTCACACTAATATAATATAACTATAATAAAAAAAAAGATGCAACTTAAAATGAATTTTCGAGAGTGAGTTATCGAGAAGTAAGCATTTGAGAGGATTTGAACAAATATGACCGACTTTTGACTGTGTTGGGCAAGTTAATGGGCGAGTTGTTACCGATTGGGCGAGTTTTGACCGAGTTACCGTATTAATTTAAATATGTCTACAAACCATTAAAAATGATAAGAATGTTTCCACACTAAATGAAAATACCATACAAAAAAGATAAGAATGTATAATGACACAAACTTAATAAAACTCGTAAACTTTATTAGTCAAGTGAGCTCGACTCAAAACCTGCTCGGTTAGCTAAAGTTCTACTCACTTTAAATCAAGTCGAATTACACCCACAAGCTACATCAATAAATGTTTCCACACTAAATGAAAATACCATGATAGAATCCAAAGTTCCACACCATTAAAATTGATAGAGGCAAATTAATTTGTACAATAATAATGGAGCCTTTAGAACAGGCTCCCAACGGTCTCATCCTCCTCTCGTCGGTAGCATTGAAAATGCATCAAGCTACCGATACCATTGGCACTATCACTTCCTCCATCTCGTCGGTAGACAACTCGTCCGTGTGGCGACGTGTTGGGAGTTCTCATCGTGGGCTGCAAGGGGGAAAAAGGATGTGATGGGTTGCTGTTGGCACGACCTTATCACTAACTCATCAGTAAGGACGGATATGATGTGACAGTACTGATGAGTTTTAAAACGCGACACTATTGGGGGATGCCTTACACCACCCATGCAACTACCATTACTACTACTACTAATACCATCAATGCAAATGTACCACCTCCATCTTCACCGGAGGCTGTTGATTTACTGAGATGTAATAATCAGAAGCGATGGAGTTGTTTCACAAAAAAACTAAAAAGGTGTTTTGGATGTTTAAAGTGTAAAGAATCGAATCATTTGAAGAAGAACGTAAAAATGTGGGACCAAGTATTAGTAGTATGACGCAATCACCAGATTACTATGGCGGTATAAATGATGAAGAACGTGACGAGAAGCTTAAATCCGCCATTGTTTACAGTATAATTTCAACTGATTAAGATCAAATTACTTTTTTTGGTCTCGTAAGGAAAAACAATCTAAGCGGAATCTTCCCATGTTTACTCAGTAAGGGATCAAGACTAGAAGATAACCAATAGAAGCAAAATTAAAACATGTTCTATCATGGATCATAATCGATTTATAGCAATATTAAACTCAACAAAAAACTTGAAATGAATTTCAGGTTAATATCGAATTCGGGAGTCCTTACCAAAACATTGTCTAGAAAACATAATAGAAATGCAAAATAATTCCATTAAACTAAGCTTACATAACTACACAATCCATTAGCAGCTTACTTCTCTGATGAGTTTGGTCCCCTCTTCTTTCCAAAACCAACAACTGCATAAACAATAATTATATCAACTTAAGAGCTTATAACTTCTAATAAGCCAAAAACTCAATATCTGTACACCGAAATAATGATTTGCCATTAACAAATAAATCAAAGTTACGGCATGTTTGGGAAAGCTTTTATAAGGTGCTTATTAGCTTATTAGCTTATGTAAGCTTAATCAAGCTTACAAATGTAAGCTCAATTATGCTTAGATAAGCTAATAAGCACTTTATAAAAGCTTTCCCCATTAATTTGTTTGAGTATTTAAGCGTGATAAGGTTTATGGATGAAAATTTCTGTAATAAGTTTTGACATTTTTAGGTTTTTAATCAATTCTGAACAAACATTCTCAGCTAACGGAACTATTTCAACAATCTATGGTTTAGGAATGCAGGTAAGCTTTGAATTTTACAATAGACTGATCAATTTTGAATTAAAAAATTGTCAACATTAGGTAATTAAGGAATCATGAATTTGCTTGAGAAACTCACCAGCGGTGACAAAACGGCGGTTGTACTGAATCCGCTTGTGAGCACGTCCACGAGGCTGCTTCTTCTTGTCTTGTTTAGCCACCTTAGGGGTTTGACCTCTGACCTTACCGGCACGTGCCAACGATCCGTGAACCTTACCTGTGATCGAATTGAAACAATGATATCGTTAATCGATCGGTTACAGATCGAAATTTTTAGTTACAAAAATCTTAATCGATAGCTAACGATTGAACCTACCCATATTGACTGACTTTGATGTACTTTGCTTGTTACCGCCTTTGAATTCGGTTTGTTGAATCGCAAATCGAGTGGAGACGATCGTACTATAGGGTTAGGGTTTTGGGGGATCTATGATTTTGTACAGAGGGCTTGAACTGTGGGCCGTTTGGGCTAAATATTTCTACAAAATGTTATTGGATCGAAGTATGAAAAGTTTAAACCCGATATTCTGGCCCAAAAGCGTACAGCCCATAGATTATGGTTCCTCTGTCTCTTCTTCGACAATTCGATTGCCTGTTATGTTATCTGTTACAAACCCCTTAAAAGTTTGTTTGAACATTGATAAACCCTAAATTTCCAATTATTTCACCATGAAGGTACTTCAATTAAACACAATTCAACTACCCCGAATATCATGCTCAACACTCACTCAATCTAACAATTTCAACTCATTCCCAAGCGTTTTTACGTCCATAATCAAACTACACTCCACACGCAAACCTTGCAAATACGTGGTTAAAGTTAGTGAAAACCGACCAGCAAAATCAACGGATTTGCTGACACAGATTAAAGAACTTGAAGCAGAAGAAGACGAAGAAGTACACGATGATAATGACTTGGTCGATATCGATTGGGATAAAGTGGAAGATGAATTTTCCCCAAAAGGTCGAGATGAAGAAATGAATTATGATAAAGATCCTGAATTTGCTGAAATTTTGGGAACGTCACTTGAAGATCCAGCTAAAGCGAGGTCTAAGGTAAGCAAAATCATGGCTAGATAATGTTTCAGATTGTCGTATTTGATCAGCAAAGCTTACCTTCTGATTTTAATGACAAAATTAGCACTTTCCTGAACTAATTGTTCCAAAAATCATTTGACACCAAAATTCAATGTGTAGTTGCTGATACGACACATTTTGCTGAAAGTTTTTATGCTTTTGTTCATGGGAAGCTCAAATTCATAAATAATTTGCATGCTAGCTTTGGCAATAAAAAAGTTTGACCACAATAATCAACTCAGGAATACATAAATGTCTCCTATGATGAAGAGGCTTTGTATGAATCTGAATTATAAGTTGTTGTCTGGTCTGAATGATTACTGGAAATAATCATTTTAACCCTCTAAACAATCTTTTGTTATAATTGTAAATAGTTATTACAAAATACGTAGCATACAAAGTCAAAATTAAACATAATATAACAAAATTAAGCCACATCTTACTGATTAATACCCATTTTAGCCACATTTTACCAATTCAGACCCATATTAGCCACATCTTACGGATTCAGGCCCATATTAGTCTTCAAACAAACGATCTGAACCACTTAATGAAATCAGTAAGTGGTGAAACAAACAGCCCCTAAGTGTTTGTTGAAATGCCAGATAGAAGAGAGAATGAAGAAGAAAAGGGACAAAATAATTCAACGGAAAACCGGTTCAGCAACACCCATGCAAGTAACTTTTAACAAGTAAGCAAAACAAAATTTCCGATATTTTATTTAAATAATTAAATGAAGAACACACTAAACTATGCATAGAATGAATGAGTGTAAGTCTATCTTTATTGTAACTTAATAGCTTCAGATAAATAATTTCAGATTTGAATTCAACAACTCATATATTTGGATTGAGTTCTACCATGCTCCATTAGACAAAGACATCAAAATGATATGTGATGTAAGTTACTATTTGTGACTCGTATATATGTATAAGGAAAATCGTATTTGATGTATTCTATTTGCAGACAATTCGTTCTTGGCATATTGTTGGACGTCTTGGTGGATGCAATTCCATGAATATGCAAGTAATTGCTGAAAACTTTACATAATTTCCAATTTGAAAATTTTAATTCTGTATTTAAGCATCGTATATTGAAATGCATAACATTATTGCAGTTATCGCAATCTACTACAGATAAGAGACCTAGTTATGATGAAATTCTAGGAGCAAACATTGAACCGACTACATTTTACAATATTAGTGATCTTGAGATTCAAGACAATGTAGCACGATTATGGTAAATTTATCTACTTGTTCTTGACTTATTGTTTACATCGACACATTATGTGAAAGATGTTGTTTGATGCTACTATTTCAGGGTAGATATTGGTACGAGTGAGCCTTTACTATTGGACATATTAATAAATGCAATGACACAAATAAGTTCAGAGTAAGTTTGACTATTTTCCCTAATGTTAATTATGTTTCCTAAGTGAGTGATTAATGGTGTTTGTTACAGCCATGTTGGAATCAAGCAGATGGTTTTTGGTGGGTCTGAATATGAAAACTGGAGTCCAAATTTGACATCAGAGGATGAAGGTTATAGTGTGCACAAAATCTAGTCTCTCACGAGTATAATGTATAATGTACTTGATGAAATATAGACAGACATTGTGTTAGCATCATAATTTTGAAAAGATAATCTAATATTCTCAAACAACTCTTGACAGATAGCCACTAATTCAATTCAATCCTCTCATAAACCAATTTCTGTAACTGTTCCTCTTGTGTCATCATCTCAATCTCAGCTCTCAATTGTTTAAGTTAACTACCACGTATAAAAAGTGGTACCTTTAAGCTAATGAACCGCTCAAACGGGTAAAGAAAGTAAAAAAGGGAACGCGTCAAAAATCTGAGTGTAGTGTACTGTTTTAATAATAAAAAAAATTAGATTAATATTGAATTAACATAACTTTTGTAACCTCGTGTGAAATCTTTATAGATAAATTCTTCAATCCAACCTAACTTGTACCAAAAAGTTACCCGTTTTGACTTGTTACCCCACTCTAATCACAAATCACCCTACTTGAGTTCATTCTTGAATCAATGTAATTAGCATGAGGAAAAAGAGAGGGAAATGTGACTAAGTTAGAAGCGTGGGAAATGGAAACACAGAGTCTGTTGTGAGTGTGTACCTGCCTTTACATAGGCAGAGAGCACACATATTTATTTAGATAAATAAAGAAACAAGTTATTTCTATGTGGGCGTTTGGTCTAGTGGTATGATTCTCGCTTTGGGTGCGAGAGGTCCCGAGTTCGATTCTCGGAACGCCCCATTTTTTCCACTTTAACCCTTTTTATTTAAACTTCAACCAAATGGTTATTATCTTCTTCTTCCTTCATACTAACTAACAATCTTCATCCGCACATTTTCATCATTTATATTGGCGATAACAATGAATCTTTAAAATTGAATCGATTACATTGTTATCTTTAAAATTGAATCGATTACATATTTTCAGTTCAGTTTATTAAGCTCAAAATCTCACAAGTACTCAAGAACCATGCCAAACCAAAACCGATATACTACTTATTATAAGCTACCACATGTACCACACAACATGCTAGTTGGTTTGACCGACGAACTACGTGGGAAAATGGACCTTCTTTCTTTTCAGAAAGCATTTTTGGAAAGTAACAATTCCATTCAGTTCGGTTTCGGAAAATTCTCTTGATCTTGAAAATACTACTATATTTTTAATTTTGAGTTAAGCAAACGTCAAAAACAATTTATACATACACATACGTCAAAGGTAATTCAAGATTCATCCATAAAAAGCTCTTATTCAACCAAATGTTCACACATAGAACCACAAAAAGGACATGGTAAAGTCTCTCACTTAGAAATTGGATCTTTGATTTCACAATAACCAAATTATTTTCCAAAACCGATCTTGCTTCAACCTGAAAATTATCTGATCAATCAAGTTGCCAAGAAATGTGAAACAAAAGCCGACCTGGTGTCATCATTTTCCCACTCCAATCTATCCCACCATTTTTTGTCACCATAAATTATCGGCATTTTCAAATGACCAGAAACTTTCAGTGGCAAATTTCTCAGTTGCGGACAATCGATTACAGCAATACTTTGTAAGCAAGGAAAATCAATCGGCTTTTGGGAAATACTAGTTAACATTGGGAGATCTCTTATGGATATAGCTCGAAGGCACGGGAAAACATCCCAACATGTTTCTTCATCCCCACTGATAACTTCCTCCATGTTTTTGCAGTAAAAAAGATAGACCATTTCAAGCTTTGGAAGCTGAAATATCCACGAAACGTTCTTCAGTTTATCACAATACCAGATATTAACAGATCGGAGATTTTGCAGGCTTCCTTTTGTTACTGGATTCTTCCACACGGTTGCCAAATTTGGAAGACGATACAAAGCAAGAACTTCCAAGTTAGTTAGCCAGTTTTTCCCGTTTTCAGCTTGAGTTTTGAGGTACATCAAGTCTCTACAATTATAAACACTAAGTCTTCTTAACCGTTTACCATCATCTGGAATAGTTGATAACGGAAGAACAACTAAACCCTCACATTCGGTAATATATAGATACCGTATACATCTTAATAACTTTTCGGATATTGCTAACCTTTTAAGGGTATGTGATTCAGTTACTGTGATCCCTAGTGTGTGAAGATGACTTAAGCACTCCAAATCAACAAATCGTACTTCATTCTCGTAGTCAGAATCTTCAACTTCCCAACTACCATAACTGTAATATAAATTTAAGGTTCTAATTTGAGATAAACTGTTAATTGCTTCACGGGGGATCGTTCTAAGATAAGTACGATGAAGATCCAAGTGTTTGAGTTTTTGCAATTTCCCTAATTGTTTAGGTAATGTGGTTATTTTCGTGCGTGATAAATCGAGATGACGAAGCTCGACTAACTCACAAATACTTTCGGGAATGTCTCGAAGACTCGTATACGATAGATCCAAAACTTGAAGAGATGGCATGGATTGGAAAAACCCGTTTGAGATCCGACTCAAACCACTGTTCCATTGGAGTAACAAAGTTAATAAATGCGGGCAGCCGAGATTCTCGGGCAGTTCGGTTATCGCGTTATCCCATAACGATATTCTGCGGGCCCTTTCCCAGTTTTTGGTACTAGGTACTCTAGTTAGCCCTGCACTCGGTTGCACTAAATACTCCATCTTGTTCTTCCCACATTCAGATGCAATCCATAATGCAAAGCTTCTAACAACATCATGCATCTTTACTTGTGATTCTACTTCGCCGGATTCCAATAAACACGAAACTTTTAGAGATCTGATTATGGCGTGACCCATGTTTCGGGCTTTATCTTCATGGGAATCGTCTAGAAAGCCTTCACCAACCCAATATTCTATAAGTTGTTCTATCTCTATCGAATGGTCTTCCGGGAACAGAGTACAGTATAAAAAACATAACCGTAATGTGTCGGTACCCAAATTTTGGTAACTAAATTTAAGAAGTGTGAAGACATCCTCCATACCTCGAAGCTCTGTGGGCGTTTCATCGAGCACTTGAATTGTGTATTGCCATTCTTCTTCGGTTTCTTTATTGGACATAACACGGCCCATGGTGACTAAAGCAAGAGGAAGACCTCCACATTTTCTTACTATTGTTTCCGCGTAAGATCTTACGGTTTGTGAGCTAATTAAGATGTCGTTTTTACCGACTTTTTGGCAAAAGAGCGACCATGCTTCTTCCTCTTTCAAGAATTCAATCTTGATCTTGTTATCTGCATCCATGTCGCTACACACGTCCAATGAACGTGTAGTGAACACGAGGTTACATTTGTTATCCTTGTCGGGGAGAGGAATCCCGAGTTTTAAGAGATCGATTCTTTCCCATAAATCGTCTAACAAGAGTAAGAATTTCTTCTTCCTCATGACGTTATATATTTTCACGGCTCTATGTTCTTGGAGATCATTTTCATCCCAAGATAAACCCAATCTTGTAGCAACCGATTGTTGGATCTTTTCAGCCACAAAATCTTTGGAAGCCACCACCCAAATCACGACTTCATACTCGAGCTTCCGTGTTAGTTCGTTGTTTATCCTCTTCAACAAAGTGGTCTTTCCAACCCCACCCATACCATACATTCCCAAAGTTGCAACTTCTTGTGTTGTAAGAAGTTGGTGGACTCTTTCCAACATTACATCAAGACCGACAGTGGGCCCGCTGGGTACCGCTTCAACATCGAGCGGGATAATTCCTTTATCAGCTCCGTTTAGATCAAACTTGTTCTTTTCTTTGAGATCATGTATGATCATAAGCTTTTGTCTGACCTTTTTGGTCAATTTATATCTCGTGCTACAATTGCAATTGCTGCAACAACTATTGTGCCACATGGATTGAACGTCTTCTATGATCAAATTCACTTCATCTTCAACACGTATGACACGATCCAACCACCCTTTGACTTGATTCGTAGGGGGATGACCCAACGACTCTGCTTGCTTAACTTGTGTTTCTAAGTCTTCTCTAGCTTCTGTTAGCTCTTTTAGACCCATTCTCATGGAGTCTACACTCTCACCTAAGTGTGAATTGCTTATGCTCTTGAAGATCTTATCTGTTATTCCAACAACTGTGCTTATAATCAGGGGAATGAACTCCATTGCCATTGATCAGATTTTGTTCAAATAATTGAAATAATAATCCTAGTTAGTCTTTTGCTTGTTCTTGTATGATTAGGTAAGTTGACTCAGTTAGTCAATCATGCATCCTATTCTTATTGAGAAATTTCTTATGTGTTTCACTAATAAAAAACCACAACTGTCGCATTCTATGGTCCAAAATCTCAACCACTTCCTTAATGGTCAAACCACTTCCATAATGGTCAAAGTTGTGAGCTCGGTTGGTGGTATTTAGTCTGCCGACCACCTATAAGCGATTAATCTGTCTCGGCATTGATTAATCGGTTTCTAGGCAAGTACCCTAAAAAATAAAGGAATTTATTTTTAAATAAATAAATAAATAAAAATTAGCGACGTTGATTGATTTTCTCGAGTAGAATTCGACCAACTTGACCGATATTCACCAATTTTGACCGATTTTAACCAGGTTCGAGTAATTTCACCAATTATGTAATTTCAAGGCCTACTACCGAGTACCGACTAGGCGGCGGTTAATCAACTGTCAAGACCAATTTTTACAACACTATAATGGTCAAAGAAAGACCAAGGAGTTAATTAATTATTAACTAAGAAAATAGAGAAGCACAAGCCCTCTTAGCTAGGGTTTGAGTTTATTTAAAACTGTACTCAACTATACATGATTGCAATTGTATATACTTTACTATGAAAGTTACCTTTTGATGTAACAAAGTTACATTTTGGTGTAATGAGAATATGATGACAACCAATTCATTTGATGATGTTTACATAATGTAGAATGATCGTCAATTGACAGATAATGTAAACAAAATATTATTTAAAAAAGCGTTTCTAACCTTCAAATTTTGGTAATTCAATGAAGAATGTAGTAATAACATTACACAAGTTCAATGATCGAAATCATGTTAGTCATGAAATAGAAAAGAAAGGCCATACGAGTTTCCAAAACAGGGTTTTCTTTTTTTTTTTTCTTTTTTTTTATGTTTGTTTGTTTTTGCTTTTTCAATTAATGGTGATGGTTGGAAACTTAGACATGGTAACCAGTGAATGTGAAACCCCTTCCAACAATCTCACCAGCACAAAACCATGCAAAACACTCGAGTCCAAACAATGCAGCAATTCCAGCCTGTTCAACGTGCAGATCTTTCTTGTTTTTCCACAAGTTCTTCACGTAATCTAATTCCTTCCAGAATGACTCGTTACGGCTAGGAAGGCTGCACAATATCGCATACAACAATTAGACAAGTGACAGTTCGGTGATTTTTTTTATATATTTTTTGGTGTGTATTAGCACCAAAATTAGCATCAAAGTATAGAGTAAGATAACTGTGGATTAAATATGGCCCAAAAGAGTTAACCTGGCAAGACGAGTGTAGAACAACTGTTTAGACAACTCGTTGCACTTCTCAACAGTTGCGGGCTCCACAACATACTGCTTGTTCTGCTCCATTACCTGCTTATAGTACACACTTCCATGTGCCGACAAAAACTGTGATGCTTGAACTGCCTTGGATTGCAATTGCTTCAGTTTTGATGCCATCCTATCTGCAGTTGACACCAATTATGAATTGAAACAATAAACATATAATTTAATCAACAGCACAAAAGATTCCATCATCAGATACAAAAAAGGCACTATCAATATAATTTCTCAAGTCTACAAAGAGTTCCTTTTCTGCAAATCCTGGGAAACCACAAGGAATTTCTACATTTAGACTAACAACGGAATGGTGCTTGCAAATGATAAATAAAGGTCATGTCTACATTCGTAACTCTCATTCCTTTACATCGAATATACAATTTCTTCCACAATTCAGTCGGCTTCAGAGCCAACTAAAGAAGTTCAAAGCAAAAATCCTTTATGGTAACAATGCTCTCGAGTTGGCCCGCACACTCCTTTCAATTTTGAATTGTAGAAACTAATTTGTTTGTGAATCTGATAAAACTAATCAAGTTTAGCATATTATAGTTATTATACCTAGTAGCAACATGTACATTCAATTGAGCTAATTCCATAATACGGTGTTCAAAATCAATCAAGCATTCAAGCCTCAACCAAAGCTCTAGATTAATCTCACAGAGAAATTTGACTCGAGCTAAAACCCTATAACGCAAAGCCACTGACTATAAATCAGCTCAAGTAAAATAACACAGATTCACAAACGAATTAAGCTCAATCAACAAGCTGTTACAAATACCACATCAAATCTTAGAACGAGCTATAGATCTAAGCAAATCGTATCAAACACACAAACCGGAAAAGGGGAAATCGAAGTGACAAACAATCAGATGATGAAAAGAAGCAGTGTTTACCTCGAATCAGAAAACGGTGAGAGGAAAGCCGATCTGAGGTCTTTGCTTCTTTCGCCGATTAACCGGCAGATGAAGCTTTGGACTTTTTGTTCGAGATGAGAGAGAGAGAGAGGTCGTGAGTGTGATCTCAAAGTGATCTTTTACAGTGACATGGATCAAATCAAAACCAGTAACTCGGTTATAGATGTAATAATTTGCTGTAAAATTATTCTAACTAGATTAAACTATTTTTTTATTTATTAATACAAATATTTTTACATGTAATTTTTTTTATATAATTATAGATTGTCGTTAACAAATCTTAATTTTTTTAGTAAACAGGATAGAAACCTCCAACTAATTTATATAATGGAGAGAAAATGTTTAGTACTTATTCGGTAAGGGTGCTCGGTATGGGTTCTTGGCGTGGGGCGTGGAGATGAGGTGGAGGCTGGCAACGGCGTTGGGGGTTGGAGGAACACCACCCCCCACAACGGCGTGGGGGTTGGCGTGGTAAGAAGGGGCAACGCGCAACGCTTCGGAACGGCGTGGTTTGCTCGGGGGTACGAGGATTTAGCCGTTGAACGGCTATAAACGAGTGCTGCTTCCTCCGTTGACCATGACTGCCGGAAAAATGGGTGCTGCTTCCTCCGATGACCATGACTGCGTCTTTTTTTTTTTGAAGAAGAAGAAGATGCTAATAAATTAGGTTTTTAAGTTAGGCTTTTGGGCTTTTAAGTTTTCTCTTTTTTGGACTTAAAAAAATAGACTTTTTTTGCCATCCTTTATAAAATAAGACATGCATCAATAAAAATAATAAATCTGCTATAAATTTTTTTTAATATGCATTAATAAATTTATTTTTAGGTTATCTTTTATAATATAAATAGAAAAGAAATGATGTGATGGAAAATAAAATGGTGTGGTGTGGTGTGTATTTCCATCAAATGATGTGGTGTGGTGGTGGTGTGGTTGCTGAGGTGGCAGGAAAAATTGGTGTGGGGTGTGGTACCCATACCGAATAGCCTAAGAAATCTCTCATGATATGCATTGATTGTAAAAAAAGCATCGATAAACATATTTAAATCACATTATTTTCGAGCAAAGGAAGCGTACTCAACTCTAGAAATGATATTAAACTTGAATTTCTATGCGTAAGTGTTACCAACTTAGCAACGCAGTCCGTTTATATTGTTTTCGAACAAAAAAAACTAGCAACTATATTTGTTTTCTAAATTTTTAATGTTGTCTTTGATATCCAACGTGATTTCTTGTCGGATTAGTTATAAACGAAACTTGATATGATCTATCTACAAAAGTATATTTCAATATACTGTAGCATAAGTGACATTTTAATTTATACATTATTCCGATTTTAAACTATAATTCAAAAAAGGTATATTTCACACTCATTGTACGCTAAATGTTTCTATCCTTTTTGGAGAAACTGAAATCCATGTGAACATCAAAATTTCATATTAATTTTGGCCAAGTGATGTGTGGCGCACGAACTTTGACTTTGCCTTTTCTTTGTTTTCACTTAAATATAGTGCGTGCATGCTGGCATGCAAAAGCCGGTTTCATTTGTCCGACAAAAGATGTCTAAAAAATCAAATTTAACAATATACCGACATTTAAGTTAATTATATAAAAATAATTTGTTATCTTCAGTTTTGTCAATTAAAACTGCATAAAAATTGTACCGACTAACTTAATTAATTAAAGATATATATACATGTTATAAGGCTCTTCCAAGGAGGATGCACGCTAACTAACACTTGTCTTGTTCGGTTTCTAAGGCCATCTGGTAACGAATATGTTTTACTGGCTGTCTGATAATGTATATACAGAGAGGGATCAAACTATGACATCTACAAAATTACTCAATTATTACGACACCACCAGATAATGCAACAATATTATGCATGCTATACAGTAAAAACGGAATCTACTTTTCATTTGTGAATTTGCGATCCTTAATTGTATAACGTGTATTCTCTTTGATTTGCACAAATCGATAAAAATACCTAATCTTGGTTTTGGGTTTTCACCTAAAAATCTTTCAAAAAGATATAAAAAAAACTACGAACGGAAAATTACATTATTGACAATACTTGTGCATCTTGTCTTCTCCTATTCATAAACTCACGCAATCTTCTAAGTGCAACTTCAAGTGTTTCTTCACTCATATTTGCAAAACAAACCCTAAACCAACCAGGTTCCGAGCACCGGCAAGAACTTCCTGGCGAGATATTGAGCTTAACTTCCTCCATTATCGTCTTCCATATCTCGAGCTCGCTTTCTCGTGTAGCATCCTTCAAGTAAGGACTTAAATTCATCCAACAAAACAATCCGGCATTCCCTTTCAAGCACTCGATCCCCGCCTTTTTCAACCCGTCAACAATCATTTCATATCGTTTCCGCAATCTCTCTCGGTTGATCTTTATGTATTTTTCGGTAAATTCCTTGTTTGATAACATAGATGCCAATAAAAACTGTGTTTGTGATGAAATTAGGGTAAAACTCGACATTCGTCTAGCGGTTGTTACCACTTGGTCGTTGTAAGAATACACCGTGCCTACTCGGAACCCCGGGAGGCCAAGATCTTTTGAAAGACTGTAAACAATGTGACAACGTTCCGAATCATTGTAGTTTCTTGATTCTAGGATCTCAGCGATACTGACGAATTCATCGGATTGGAAAACTGATCCCGAGTAGATTTCGTCAGAGACTAAGTGGATGTTTTTTCTCGTGACGAAATCTAGAAGCTCTTCTAGAACTTTCCGTTGCATTGTTGCACCCAACGGGTTTGAGGGGTTCGTTATCAGAACCCCTCGTACTTTCATGTTCATGGATCGTGCATGATCGTATGCTGATTCTAGAGCTTCAGGAGTGATTTGGAAATTATTCGAGCTTTCACAATGGATTGGAACGATTTCGACGCCCGTTCTCCATCTCAAATCTCGATCGAATCTGAAACATTTAAGAATTCATCATGTTAATACCACATATAATAACTTTAGGGAGTTAATTTCTACACATACAATTGTTGTAGCGAACTGTACAACATATTAGATTAATAGTTGTGGTGTGTAAATTAGTTCTCATAACTTTAGGATGAAGGGGAGTTCCGTACCCTGGATAATAAGGAGTCGGGACTAGCAACGCGTCACCGGGGTCAGCTAAAATGAAGGTTAAAAGCTCGTTAGCAGCGGTTGCACCCGCGGTTAAAACAACTCGTTCGGGGTTAAATTTTGCTTTTCCGCCTCTTATTTGTTCCATAAAACTTGCCATTGCCTATAAAACGTACAAAATGTAAACAAGTTAGATTTATTCATCCTTAATTCATACAAGAATTGAAAAAAACATGCTACATGTGTTTGTACATTATGTTTAAAAGGTTATACCTTTCTAAAAGTTAGAAGACCGTGGTAATCTTGAAACAAAGCATTCTCTCTGAAGCCCGAAACTTTTTTGCCCCAACTTGCTGCTTCTTGATTAGACTCCAAATATTCTTCGAGTAAATCAAAAGAAACCTGGTTTTCAGCTAACCCCATTTGTATAACACCAGACGGGTTATGTTTTTCATGATAAGGGTTTTCATCGTAAGCTTTCCATCCCGCAAAATACGGAGAGTTTTCTCCATGTGTTTCTGAAACTGCAATCTTTGATAACCCAACACTTGGTTGTACAATCTCTATTGCCATGAGTACAACTCTGTGTTGTAATTGGTTATTTTGTGAGTGTGTTTGTGTTTGATGAAACCTTTCTCAATAACTCCTGTATTTATATAAGAAGGTCAATTCTTCTTTTCCAGAGCCCATATTCTTTAATCCAAATTGGTATTGCTTTAGTCACTTGTAAGTTTTGTATGAAAAGTTGCAAAGTCTTGAGCATGCAGGGTTTGTAATTTGTATAGTCAAACATATACAATATTCGGGGTTTATAAGTGTGAATAATATCATTTATTTATTTATTGGCAAAGGGACCAATTATTAAATAACTAATATTATAAGATTTGGATGATCAAAAGTCACCTTTTTAGAGATGTAACATGTATTCTATTCTTGGTGACAACTGTTTGGTTTAGTCATCTTTAAAGTTCTCATCATGATCAACTACTTTTACTTCAAATATTAGTTTGATAGCAAAAGTGATCAAATTCTTGGTCACTAGTATTATATTACTTTCATAATACTTCTTCTTTTTCTTCTAATCAAGTACATGATTAATAAAACTCACAATCAAACATTAATATTATTTTTTATTTATATTATATCCCTAATCATGCATAATGTATAAGTAATAACATGATCATACAACCTTCCGTCGGTCGCCTGATGACCAAACTGAACGAAAAATGGGGCGATGGGTTTGGTCACAACTTATGAGTAATCTAACTTAAATACGCATAATGAATACGTATTTCAAATTTGTTTATAAGGTGGTGTACGTACTTTTATAAATATCAAATCGTACAGTTAGATTCATTTCAATTCATTGATAATGATTTATGTTTTTTTAACTAATTGCTTGTATTATGATCTCATCACCAAACCAATTTGACAGATTATATCCTAAAATCGAGGTTAAAAAAATGCATTGTGTAACATAGCGTCACCATAAACCTTCAAGACTTGAAAACATTTTACAAAGTGTGAGTTAAAGCGCGTCTTATGCCGCCTTATTACGCATAATTATCTTATGACACGCCTAACACACCATCATGACCTATTTCATAACGGCAAAGTCGTGTTTTATATGGTTTTCGTGATGGTAAACATGTAAAATTATATGTTAAAAACATTTTACAAGAATAAAAGGCGACTTTGTGTATATATACATCATGTTTATTAAATGAGTTAACTTCGGGTTGATATTGATTTAAATGGACCGATAACCCGATAAAATATAAAAACATGTTTAAAACTAGAGATATCTATATTTTAGTAGTTTATAGATATATTTGAAAAAGTAATATATTTTAAAAAATAGATATACTTTGGTAGATATGCATACACATACAAAAAATTTACATGTTTGACCCATTCATAACGCTTACACGTTTAACTTGTCTAATTAAACGGGTTATATGAGCCGTGTTCATGTTGAAAGTAAAGATGTTAAAGTTAAGATATCTGATACATTCATATAAACAGACAGGGTGTCTTTGAGGAGGTGCGGCCACACAGGGCTCACGTTTTATAGGGGCGGGGGCCCAAATTTTTATATATAATCTTAAAGTTTTAAACCAACATAATAATTTAATAGAAAAAAATTATAAAGTCCAATTTTTTTATATAAATTTTGTATTTAGGGGCTCATATTCATCTATTCGCACAAGGCTTTCAAAAAATTTAAATACGCCCCTCTAAACAGGTCTGGTTCAAGTTGAATATTTCTGACCCGCCAACTCATAAACCCGAACCTAACCTGGATTGCCAACTCCATATACATGTGTGTATTAGTGTGTGTCTCTATCTTTGAATACTTCTAATTTGGAGTATAACCAGATGTAGGGGTTGGGATTCCTTTGTTGTTTGAGGATCTTTCAACTAATAATATCCAAATAAAAATTATATAGTGAAATTAAAGATGTAGGATTTATGTAATTAAAAATCATATCATCAGATTTACAAATCGCATTGACGTGGGTTTGATACGATAAAGATCCATGTGCATATAAATCCCAACCAGCAACAGATTTGCAATGGTCTTGATTAGATTTTGATGCAGAAAAATAGCCCAACAAAGCTAGCTAAAAAAGTACCAAAAGTTTTATGTATATTTAAATAATTTATATTCTTTTTATATGATTTAATCCATCAATTTGTTAAACTGATTTTTATTTGCTCAAGATAATTTAAAAGTTATGATTGCACATCTATAATATATATTTCATTTTTGTATATACTCTCTGTTTGATTACAATTTATCATTTAAATATTATTGTAATTTACACTCTTATTTAATTTATCATTTTTGTATTGTAAATTTGTACTTTTGCAAAATATTTTGTAACTTGTCAAATTGATAAAAGGAAATAAAGAGCTGTTGTGAATTGTTGACAAATGTATTGTCATTTTATGAACGTTGATATAACAAAATTGACATGAGATAAGAGTTAACTATTGGCAGAGACTTTAGTTTCACTCTAATAACTATTACTTAGGCGTTTCATTCTTATGTAACCAGATTACTAAAAATTAGTTTGATCCAACTTTTATGTAAAATCAGGTATCGGGTCTTTCAGGTCCGGGCAAATCGGATATAGAACAAATCGGGTTTAAGACTCGTAACCAAATATTTACTGGGATTTTGTTTTGTTATAATATTATTTGGCGGTGTTCGGTTCATGCTTATCACACAAATGCGTGTTCAGTTTCAACCGGGTCTATACCAAATTTGCCTGAACCGAATCGGGAACAAAACTGGAACCGTATTCTGTAAAATGGGTCGGTTCTCAGGTCTACTAATGCTCTGAAACTAGGCCTCGAGAGTTTTAAATTTAGGTCCATTCGGGTCGGTTATAGATGCGCTCCCATCTCCTAAATGCATGTATTAAGGAGTGGGTGACCGAAATTAAATCCATCTGTCTATGTTTATCAGTGTTTCTTTTGAGAAGTTGGGCATTTATTTAATTATGTATCTGACCATGGTTTTCTTGTTTCCTTGTTAATCCAATCATTATAATTAAGGTGCCAATGATTGGTTCATGTGCATGTTTGATTAATTAAGATTTTTCTCATGCTTCTTGGAGCTACTAATTAAGCTTAGCTACCCTCCTAATCTAATTAAGTCAACATGTTTTCTTCTATATGTCAAACTTGTGATTTTTTAAAATTATAAAACTAATTACATATTCTAGTAATCATATATACCATTTAGGGGTGTTCGTTTGGATAATTTGGATTTATGCGAACCAAATAGGTGAATCCAAATGGTTTTTGGATTTTAAATGTTCAAAACAAACCAATCCGAACTAATTTAAAACCAAACCCATCCGAACCAAATTACAATTTGGTTAGTTTGGTTTTGTCCGAACCAAACCGTTTTTTTCTTAATATACTTCACAAAACTACAAAAGTATATAACATAACTAATATTAAGTTTAATATGTACAATTTCAAAATGATAAGCTACTATATACAAAAAAACAAGTGTAGTTCATAGCTTGTGACATTTACAAAAATATATGCAAAAGTTTTGACATCAACTTCCTCAAAAACTATAAAAAGGTTGGTCTATTGTCAACTGATACAATATAAATGAACAAGTATTAGCATACACATCAGTTCACTATATATTTAAATATATGTATATTACTATTATGGATTTTTTGGACAATCCGGATTTTACAATGGAAACCAAATCCAATCTGAAAATCAAACTATTAATTTGGTTCAAGTTCAAACCGATCCAAAAAACAATTCAAACTGTTGGGTTATAAGTATTTTATTACTGATGTGCAGATACTACTGATCAAGAGTTATTGCTGCTATGACTACTTAATACTGATACTACAATTACTACTGAAGATACAACTTACTACTGATCTTGGCATATACTACTGATCAACTGAAATACTACTGATGATTCTATTTACAGAGAATATCGAGTCCGAGATCTTAGGAAAGTTAGTTTAGAAGATAATATCAATTGTAATTATATTGTAATCGTTTCCTAGAATAACTAGGTTAAATATTTAGGCTTCAAGGACTATTATATATAGTTCCTTACGAATTGTAAACGTACGTGTGTATTGTTCGAATTATTCAATATACATTGAAGCTTTTTGTGATAACTGTGTTCTTATTATTGTTTCATTCAATTACAGTTTTCGTTTGTTCTTAATCAAATAACAAGAGTGTTAATCCGCTGTAACTTCTCTTGTTAGTAGATCTGTGATTAAATAATCTGTTTGGGTTATTCGATCTTGACAAGTGGTATCAGAGCTTTACGGTTCTAGATCTACGAATTAAGAACAGCAAAAAGTTTCAAACTTTCGAATCCATAATTGTTAATCATGTCTGATAACAATGAAAGCACACAGGCTAACAAAATTCCCATTCTCACTCCCAACAACTTTGGGATGTGGAAAAACAGAATCAGGCAATACATGCTTATTACTGATTATTCCATGTGGGAAGTTGTTGTTGAAGGCAACAAAACCATCCAGACTCAAGTAGCAAGTTCTTCAACTGAAGTCGACAAACTCAAGTGTGAAAAAGAGAAGAAAGACAAAGGAATTGAACTCAAAGCCTTAAGCACTCTTCTGCTTGCTATTCTCAATGATTATCAACATCTCTTTGTTGAATATGATGATGCAAAGAAGCTATGGCAGGCACTGGAGAAGAGGTTTGTTGGCACCAAAAGCACCAAAAGAAACATGAAGTCTGTTCTGAAGCAAGACTTTGAAAACTTCAAAGGCCAGAAGAATGAATCATTATCACAAGTCTTTGATAGGTTCAACAAACTTATTGGTGAACTGAATCAAGTTGGTTATAAACCAGACAATGATGATGTAAATAGAAAGTTTCTTAGATCTCTTGGTGAAGAATGGTCTATGTATACAGTTATATATAGACAAGGAGATGCCTTGGAAGAAAAAGAGTTGGATGAACTATACAATGAACTTAGAGTGTTTGAATCTGAGGTAAGTACAAAAACTCCCAATTTACCTTCAAACAATGTTGCTTTTGTGTCTAGTACAGGAACATGTCAAGAGGCTACAAAGAATGTGGGAATTGAAGATGTAGCAAGAGAATCCTTTTTCACTAGTCATGTGCACACTGCATTGATTAGTGAAGATTTGGAACAACTTAATCCTGATGATCTGGAAGAGATGGACATCAAGTGGCAGATGGCTATGCTGAGTCTAAGAACAAAAAGATTTCTCAAAAGAACTGGCAGACAAAATCTATCTTACAACAAAGGTGATCGTGCTGGATTTGACAAAACTAAAGTCAAATGCTACAACTGCAGTAATCTTGGTCACTTTGCCAGAGAATGTCCTAGCAAAGATCAAAGATCAAATTACAACAAAAACAACACTTCAAATTCAACTGCATTAGTATCTCAAGAAGGACAAGGTTATGACTGGAGCTTTCAAGCAGAGGAACATGCTCAGAACCAAGCGCTCATGGCCTTCACTGAGTCTACTACTAAGGTACATTCTAAATCTTGCACTCCTGAATGCATTAAAGTTTATAAAGAATTAGAAAAACTTAACAAAGAAACACTTGAAGAGATGATTCTAAACAGAAATAGAAGAATTGAATATAATGGTTGTATAGCTGAGCTAGAAAATCAAATCAAATCAAAATTTATAAAATAACTGATCAAAAGATAAAAGATGAACTTCTACAAACAACTTATGATAAAGAATATGCTGAGTTAAAATAAAAAGAAACTTTAATCAAATTAGAAGAATGTCAAATGGAATTAGAACAAAATAAATTAACTATTAAAATTTTTTAAAGAAGTTCTAAAATTATTGATGAATTGACCAGTAATCAAACTACTGAAAAAGTTGTGCATGGAGTGGGATATCATGCAGTTCCACCTCCAACTAATTTTATCCCTCCTCTTAAATCAAGAACAGAAAGAACATTAAATGAATTAAAAACAGAAAATCAAACTGAAACCAATGATGATTCATCTGATGATGATCAAACAACTGATACAAGTTTTCATACCACACAAAGTCAAACTGAATCCTCAAAATATAACTCAGAAAATATACCAAAAATTTTAAGAAGGGGAAATCAAAGAAACTTGAACCAGTTAAAAGAACAAAGAAAGCCTGAAAATGCTAAATCAACAAAATTAACATGCTTAATTTGCAACAAAGTTAACCACATAGCAAAGAATTGTCACTTTAATCCAATTAACTGCAAAGAATTCAAAGAGTTTAAAGTTAACAAAGAAAAAGAGAAAGCATTAAAGTTAAAACAAACTGAAGAAACCAAAGCAAAAGAAGTTAAAAACACACATGTTGAAATTCCCAAATTTGGAAGAACTGCACAAAGATTCGTGTAAAATATCAGGCATAAAAGTCCAAACAGAAGTAATTATTTCAAAAACAATGGAAAACAAAATCCATTTCCACAATATTCAAAGTTTTCTAACATCAGTAGGTACTATTCCATGTTTACTACTGATAAAAACCCTAATTATAATGTTGTATGGTACAATTACAAAAACACTACTGACTATGCAAAAAATTCATATTCCCCAAACCCTACTGGTCCATCAGTAGTAAAATACTCAAAAGACAAACACTACGGGTATAAACCTAGGTCAATAGTAAAACAGAACACCAGTACTAACCAACAACCTAAGACCAAAACTGCATATAAAGCTCATTCATTTAGAAAAACTTACTCTTCAAAGGATGAACCCAAGACAAAACAAGCTTGGGTTCCCAAAATTAACTAATCCATTTACTTTATGTGCAGAGCATTCAGATCCCTGAAGAAGGTAGAACATGGCATATTGATAGTGGATGCTCTAGGCACATGACTGGAAATCTTCAAATTCTTAGAGATTTCAAGTCTTTTGAAGGAGGATATGTTGCTTTTGGTGAAAATCCAAGAGGTGGTAAGATTACAGGTAAAGGTACAGTATCAAATGGTAAGATCACTTTTGATGATGTATTTTATGTTGCTGAGCTTAAATATAATCTGGTTAGTGTCTCACAAGTCTGTGATAAGAAGAAAAAAATTCTTTTTACAGATGTTGAGTGCGTCATTCTTTCTCCTGACTTTATTTTAGATGAAAAATTTGTTGTTTTAAGAACACCAAGGAGAAATAATGTGTATTGCCTGGATATAGGGGGAGAACTCATTTCTTCAAATGAGATCAACTGTTTTATATCTAAGGCAAACACAAATGAATCAGAACTTTGGCATAGAAGGATGTGTCACACAAAGTTTAAAAATATGAACAATTTAGTCAAAAAAATTTGGTAGTTGGATTACCACAAAAAGAATTTATGTGTGATCATCACTGTGTTGCTTGCCTAAAAGGTGTAACATCCCAAAACCCGGCCTAGTAGTTTAGTGACCTTAAGGTATCTCCTTAAATGATTATCTGATTAAATGCTTAGTTAATTTAATTAGCCTGCTGTCCTTTGCGGTATTTTAACCAAGGGTTAAAATACCCGACTTGTGATTTATTTGGAGTGAAAATGTGATTTTGATATATATGGATTCCTTGTTAAATATCGTTTCCAAAAGTGCTTTCGTTTTTAAAATTGGAGTCCGTTTGCTATTTTAAATAAATTAATTTCGAAAGGGACTTTTCAGACATATACTGTTTTTAATGGAAAAAGACCAAGAGGGGTCCCACCCCCTCTTGTTTGGCCGGACACGAGAGAGAGGGAAACCCCCTCTCTTTTCTTTTCCCTTTTCATTTGAACATTATCCTCTTTCTTTACTATTTCATTGCTTGCAAAACCTCCCAACCATTTTCTCTAAAACCTCCATAGTTCTTGAGCTTGTTCTTGGTGGAGTTTAGCATAAACCTTGTCTTTCTTGTCCAAATATCGAGTTGAAGCAAGTGTAGTGGTAAGTTCTTGTTTCCCTTGGTCTTGTCTTGAAGTTCTTAGTAGTAGCTTGAACTAGGGTTTGTGAATCTTGTTGTTTTGTTGGTGAATCTTGTTATGGATGTTGTTTTATGTGTTTGTGTAAGTTTTTACATCATTTGTATGGTTGTTTGTTGAAGGAAGACAAGATTTGGTGAAAATCACCTTCAACCTCCATTAATGGTGGATGTTGAAGGTGGGTTTTGACAAATCTTGGATTTCTTGATGTTTGAATGGATAGAATTGTTTATTAGGTTGAGAAATCATGTTTGGCAAGTTATGGATGGTGAAAACCTAGTATAGATGGTTATGTGAATTAATCTAGTTGGTGTTTGGGTCAAAATGACTAGCTAGTGATTGTGGAAGTGTTAGGAGCATATTCGGGTTTTTGGCCCGTTTGGGTCAACTAGTTGTGAGTACTTGATAAATGGTCCAAATAGTCAATTGTGTAGATAAAGGAATTGTGCTAGTTGTAAATGTCATAAATGTGCATTTTATGAGTCTTGTGTGGTTAGTTGTTGAAATTGTTGATTTTGATAATTCGGTGGATTATCACTAACTCGGTATATTGTTGACAGGAACCGGGAAGGATACTCAGTGATACTAGCTCACTGAGTTAAGGAATCAGAAGTTGAAAGGTGAGTGGATTCGACCTACAACTCGGGTTCCGGTTATTTTCATTTGGTATTGTCTTGTTGGTGAAAATGCAGAAAATTACCAGATGAGGGGAGTTCACGACGCGAACTTAGTTCGCGATCGTGAATTCGGTCCAGAGAATTGGGTTGGTCATCGCGAAGAGTTCACGACCAGAGTTCACGTCGCGAACTCTAGTTCGCGATCGCGAACCAGAGTTCGCGATTGGGAACTCAGTCGTGACGTTTTTTCGCGGTGTTTTTCGTAGTGAGTCTACTTGTTATGTATGCCTAGTGTTAGGGAATACCATACATGACTATGTGCACAATCGGGATGAGGTCAGTGTCGGAAGGAGAACGGCTGGGCATCGGGTATCGACTAATCGGGTATCCGACCTTACCTGTATTTGTTGCATGGTTAAGGGGAGGGAGTTGCCCGGGTGTTGGATACGAAACGCTATCGGTTACCGTGGTTTTGGCCGACCATGGTTTAAGGCCCGCAAAGCCACAGATCCTCTCAATAAGTGATTACCCAACCGGAGATGTTTTATAACTTCCGTGTTTAAGTGTCTAGTGTAGCTAGTAGTGTTAGGAATTCATTCACTTAGCTTTTGTGCTAATCCCTCCCTTATTGACATTTCAGGTTGAATGGCTCTTGGGTCGGCTTGGACGGGAAGTTTGACCATGCTTAATCTTATGTTTTGTAAAAATGAGCCGTGTTTAGTAATACCGTCTTTTAACTAACTTTGGTTGTATTATCATTTTGTGGGACCACGATTTTGTAAACCTAACTAACTAATTGCTTCCATATTTAGACTAATGCTTAATTGGATATCTTAAAAAATAATAATAATAAAAAATGCGGTGTTACAACTTGGTATCAGAGCTTCGGTTTGGCGATGGATACATGGGGTTGGTGTTCCATTCCCAAATCGTGGCTCGTGTTTTGGTCAAACCTTCCGGACAAGGGGGATTAGAGCAAGTGTGAATTGGGTTTAGTAGTTAGTATATGCGTACTAACGAGTTAAACTAAGTCTTGGTGAGATGTTGTGTTTTGTAGCAGGAATGGCTACAGATGGAAACACCTTGGATAATGTCCCACCGAATACGAACCTCGGGAATGATGGAGCAACGGGCTCGGGGGGTGATGAAATACCGAATGAAGAGTATATTGTGTTGTTGGAGACACGGAATATGGAACTTGAGGATACTATAAGGGCTCTTCGCCAAAGTCAATCGACTGAGCCACGACCCGAGGCTCGGTCTACCTTGCCACCCCCAACCCAAGCAAATCCACCCCTACACTTCACTCAAACTACTCAAAATCCCGTCTTTCCCTGAAATGACTCCTCATCTCCCAATGCAAGCATACCGCAACCGCCACCCACCCACACCGTACCAATTGCCAATGCCCAACACCAACATTTCTTCTACCAACCTTTCCCGATCGAGAAGAAACCGTGCACTTATAAGAACTTCCTTGATTGTAAGCCAACCGAGTACCGGGGAAGTACCGACCCGGCAGAAACTCTAACGTGGCTTAGGGCCACCGAAAAGGCCCTTATTGCTTGTAATTGTGAGGACCACTTGAAGGTCCGGTATGCGTCCCGAATGTTGGGGGACCGGCTATGGATTGGTTGGATGGGTTGACCGCAAATTTTAGTAACGAGATGATGGATGCGATCACGTGGAAGCAATTTAGAGACCAAGTGGAGGCTCGATATTGTAGCCCGTTCGAGTTGGATAAGATCCGTAATGAGTTCATGATGTTGAAAATGAATGATAGGATGACGGTGGATGAGCTCATTCTACAATTCAATGGGAAGCTCAGGTTTGTAACAAAATGGGTGCCCGATGAGTCCACCCAAATCAAGCACTTTGTTGGGGCGTTGTTGCCCGAGTACCGAAATGTAACGAGGCTTGCGGGAACTCTCTTGCAAGCCTATGATCTTGCCAAGTCGGTCGAGAGTGATCTTTTGGCTCAAAAAGCCGCGAATCGGGAGAGAGCCCCGTTTCATAGGGGAAAGTATGAGCAAACGAACTCGAGCAACCACAAGAAATCTCAAGGAAGTCACAGGTCAAACAACGACCGTCGAAAACAAATCCTTCAAGGTTTCAACCAAAGGAACCCATGGTGCATATCGTCTAAGTCCTCCCATGCTGGTCCGTGTACGGCCCAAACTCGAAGATGTATTAAATGTGGGCAACACGGGCATGAATCCTCGGAATGCAAGTTAGAGAGGAGTGTTTGTTGGACGTGTCAAAAAGAGGGTCACCGGGCCATGCATTGCCCAATGAAGAATAATTCGGGTTCGGGTTCGGGCGGGGGAGCGGCGTCGTCAGGAAGTCAAAAGAGAAAGAGTCATCCACCACCTATGGGTCGGGCATTCAAAATGACGGTGGAGGATGCCACCACCACCGACGATGTCATCACCGGTATGTTTCTAATAAACTCGATACCCGCTCGTGTATTATTTGATTCGGGTGCAAATAGTTTGTTTTCTTCAAAGAGTTTTTGTGACAAATTGAAATTGCCTTTTTCCTTAATCGCGACACCTCTAGAGGTAGAGGTGGCCGATGGTGAAATGGTTCCGGTCACGACATCCGTGTCCGGGGCTAGTATTGATATTAATGGCGTGAAATTTTCGATTCTTTTATTTGTTATGCCGATATCCGGCTTTGATGTGGTTTTAGGTATGGATTGGTTAAGTGCTAATAGGGCCAACATAAATTGTCACCAAAAGTTAATTACTTTTCTTTTACCCGACGGGTCACACGTCGTGGCCCGGGGAGACCGTGCGACCCCGACCATACCCATAATATCCATGATGAAAGCCCGTAAGTCCTTGACCAAGGGATGTGAATCATTTTTGGCCTACGTTATTGATGTGAAAAAGGAAAAGAAAGTGGTTGGTAATCTCCGGGTGGTTTCGGAATACCCGGAGGTGTTTCCCGAAGACTTGCCTGGGTTACCTCCAGTTCGGGAGGTAGAATTCAAAATTGATTTGGTACCGGGTGCCAATCCCGTGGCTAGAGCACCGTATCGTTTAGCACCGTCCGAGATTCGGGAAATGATGACACAAATCCAAGATTTATTGGATAAGGGTTTTATTCGGGCGAGTTCCTCACCTTGGGGAGCTCCGGTTCTATTCGTGAAAAAAAAGATGGTGCCCTCCGTATGTGTATCGATTATCGGGAATTAAATAAGAGAACGGTAAAGAATCGGTATCCCTTGCCGCGTATCGACGATTTATTTGATCAACTCCAAGGGTCTTCTTATTTCTCAAAGATTGATTTGAGATCGGGTTATCACCAAGTTCGGGTCCATGAAAACGATATTCATAAAACGACGTTCCGAACTCGTTACGGTCACTATGAGTTCTTGGTTATGCCGTTTGGGTTGACGAACGCTCCCGCGATATTTATGGATTTGATGAACCGAGTTTGTCGGCCTTATCTCGACAAATTCGTTATTGTGTTCATCGACGATATTTTAATTTATTCCAAGACCGAAGAAGAACACGAGAAACACTTAAGGCAAGTGTTAGAAACATTGAAGCGGGAACAATTATACGCGAAGTTCTCGAAGTGCGAATTTTGGCTTCGAGAGGTTCACTTTTTGGGTCACGTTATTTGTTCGAATGGGGTCAAAGTGGATCCGGCAAAGATCTAGGCGGTTATGAACTGGGTTGCTCCCAAGAACCCGACCGATATAAAGAGTTTCTTGGGATTGGCGGGTTATTACCGCCGGTTTATTAAAGATTTTTCGAAGATAGCGGGTCCTATGACGAATTTGACCCGTAAAGATGTACCGTTCCGTTGGGGTGATGATCACGAGAAGTCCTTCCAAACCCTAAAGCAATTATTGTGTCAAGCTCCGGTTCTCGCCTTACCCGAAGGCCCGGAGGATTTTATTGTTTATTGTGACGCTTCACTTGCGGGTTTGGGTTGCGTGTTGATGCAACGAGACCGGGTTATTGCTTATGCTTCGAGGCAATTGAAGAATCACGAGAAGAATTACCCGACTCACGATTTAGAGTTGGCGGCGGTGGTTTTTGCACTCAAATTATGGAGACACTATTTGTACGGTACTAAGTGCGTGATTTGTACGGATCACAAAAGTTTGCAATACGTGTTCACGCAAAAGGAGTTGAATATGCGTCAACGAAGATGGTTAGAATTGATCAAGGATTACGATTGTAAAATTCGTTATCATCCCGGAAAGGCAAATGTGGTGGCCGATACCTTAAGTAGAAAGGGAGATCCGGGGCGGGTACAATTTATGCGGATGGAAATTGTGTCGGATTTGGTGTCCCGGTTGAAAATTTCACAAATGGAAGCGTTGAATGTCGAACATTTGAAGACCGAAATCTTATTAAAGAGGAAGGATGATTTAGAAGAAGATTCTCGGGGTTTGAAGACATATCAATCTCGGGTTTGGGTACCGTTACTTGGGGGTTTGCGGGAATTGATTTTAGCCGAGGCTCACAATTCTCGGTTGTCGGTTCACCCGGGTAGCACGAAGATGTATAATGATTTAAAGGCTCTTTATTGGTGGCCGACGATGAAGACCGACATTGCCCGCTTCGTGGGCCAATGTCATACTTGTGCTCAAGTGAAGGCCGAACACCAAAAGCCCTATGGAACTTTAACCCAATCACCGATTCCCGAGTGGAAGTGGGATCGGATCACTATGGATTTTGTGACCAAATTACCGCGTACTCAAAGGGGTCACGATATGATTTGGGTTATAGTCGATCGATTAACGAAGAGTACTCATTTCTTGGCTACTAGTGAGACCGCCTCACTTAGTAAATTGGCGAAATTGTACATTGACGAAGTGGTATCCCGGCATGGTATTCCGATTTCTATCGTGTCCGATAGAGATCCCCGTTTTGCTTCGAACTTTTGGAATAGCTTGCAACGAGAATTGGGGACGCGGGTGAATTTGAGTACCGCATATCATCCCCGAACCGATGGGCAATCGGAGAGAACGATAAAAACACTTGAAGATATGTTGCGGGCTTGTGTGTTAGAGTACGGCGGGTCCTGGGATTCCCACCTACCGTTGATCGAGTTTGCTTATAATAACTCGTATCACTCAAGTATTAAGATGCCACCGTATGAGATGTTGTATGGACGTCGGTGTCGAACCCCGACGTGTTGGTTGGAAGCGGGTGAGAAACAATATGCGGGGCCCGATATTGTACAAATGACCGCGGATAAAGTTGCTATTGCTCGAGAAAAGTTGAAGGCCGCCCGTGACCGACAAAAGATGTATGCCGATCCGAGACGTATACCCGCTACGTTCTCGGAAAATGAGATGGTTTACTTGAAGGTATCACCTTGGAAGGGTGTTATTCGTTTTGGAAAACGAGGAAAGTTGGCCCCGAGGTTTATTGGGCCGTTTCGAATTAGTAAGGTGGTGAATTCGCAATCGGTAACACTCGAGTTACCCCCGGAGTTGGCGGCAATACACAACACTTTCAACATTTGTTACTTGAGAAAGTGTAACATCGAAGATCCGAGCCAAATTCTCCCGGTACAAGAGTTGCGGGTTGATACAAAGAAAAGATTGGTCGAGGAACCGGTGGAGTTATTAGACCGAAAAGTAACGAAATTGAGAAAGAAACAAATTCCTATGGTTCTAGTAAAGTGGAAGCACAGTTTGGGTGCGGATATGACGTGGGAGATCGAGGCCGATATGCGGGAACGTTATCCCTCCTTGTTTGATCGAGATGGGATTCCGGGGACGGAATCTTCCTAAGTGGGGGAGAGTTGTAACATCCCAAAACCCGGCCTAGTAGTTTAGTGACCTTAAGGTATCTCATTAAATGATTATCTGATTAAATGCTTAGTTAATTTAATTACCCTGCTGTCCTTTGCGGTATTTTAACCAAGGGGTTAAAATACCCGACTTGTGATTTATTTGGAGTGAAAATGTGATTTTGATATATATGGATTCCTTGTTAAATATCGTTTCCAAAAGTGCTTTCGTTTTTAAAATTGGAGTCTGTTTGCTATTTTAAATAAATTAATTTCGAAAGGGACTTTTCAGACATATACTGTTTTTAATGGAAAAAGACCAAGAGGGGTCCCACCCCCTCTTGTTTGGCCGGACACGAGAGAGAGGGAAACCCCCTCTCTTTTCTTTTCCCTTTTCATTTGAACATTATCCTCTTTCTTTACTATTTCATTGCTTGCAAAACCTCCCAACCATTTTCTCTAAAACCTCCATAGTTCTTGAGCTTGTTCTTGGTGGAGTTTAGCATAAACCTTGTCTTTCTTGTCCAAATCTCGAGTTGAAGCAAGTGTAGTGGTAAGTTCTTGTTTCCCTTGGTCTTGTCTTGAAGTTCTTAGTAGTAGCTTGAACTAGGGTTTGTGAATCTTGTTGTTTTGTTGGTGAATCTTGTTATGGATGTTGTTTTATGTGTTTGTGTAAGTTTTTACATCATTTGTATGGTTGTTTGTTGAAGGAAGACAAGATTTGGTGAAAATCACCTTCAACCTCCATTAATGGTGGATGTTGAAGGTGGGTTTTGACAAATCTTGGATTTCTTGATGTTTGAATGGATAGAATTGTTTATTAGGTTGAGAAATCATGTTTGGCAAGTTATGGATGGTGAAAACCTAGTATAGATGGTTATGTGAATTAATCTAGTTGGTGTTTGGGTCAAAATGACTAGCTAGTGATTGTGGAAGTGTTAGGAGCATATTCGGGTTTTTGGCCCGTTTGGGTCAACTAGTTGTGAGTACTTGATAAATGGTCCAAATAGTCAATTGTGTAGATAAAGGAATTGTGCTAGTTGTAAATGTCATAAATGTGCATTTTATGAGTCTTGTGTGGTTAGTTGTTGAAATTGTTGATTTTGATAATTCGGTGGATTATCACTAACTCGGTATATTGTTGACAGGAACCGGGAAGGATACTCAGTGATCCTAGCTCACTGAGTTAAGGAATCGGAAGTTGAAAGGTGAGTGGATTCGACCTACAACTCGGGTTCCGGTTATTTTCATTTGGTATTGTCTTGTTGGTGAAAATGCAGAAAATTACCAGATGAGGGGAGTTCACGACGCGAACTTAGTTCGCGATCGTGAAGTCGGTCCAGAGAATTGGGTTGGTAATCGCGAAGAATTCACGACCAGAGTTCACGTCGCGAACTCTAGTTCGCGATCGCGAACCAGAGTTCGCGATTGGGAACTCAGTCGTGACGTTTTTTCGCGGTGTTTTTCGTAGTGAGTCTACTTGTTATGTATGCCTAGTGTTAGGGAATACCATACATGACTATGTGCACAATCGGGATGAGGTCAGTGTCGGAAGGAGAACGGCTGGGCATCGGGTATCGACTAATCGGGTATCCGACCTTACCTGTATTTGTTGCATGGTTAAGGGGAGGGAGTTGCCCGGGTGTTGGATACGAAACGCTATCGGTTACCGTGGTTTTGGCCGACCATGGTTTAAGGCCCGCAAAGCCGCCGATCCTCTCAATAAGTGATTACCCAACCGGAGATGTTTTATAACTTCCGTGTTTAAGTGTCTAGTGTAGTTAGTAGTGTTAGGAATTCATTCACTTAGCTTTTGTGCTAATCCCTCCCTTATTGACATTTCAGGTTGAATGGCTCTTGGGTCGGCTTGGACGGGAAGTTTGACCATGCTTAATCTTATGTTTTGTAAAAATGAGCCGTGTTTAGTAATACCGTCTTTTAACTAACTTTGGTTGTATTATCATTTTGTGGGACCACGATTTTGTAAACCTAACTAACTAATTGCTTCCGTATTTAGACTAATGCTTAATTGGATATCTTAAAAAAAAAATGCGGTGTTACAAAAGGTAAACAACACAAGACTTCTCATAAGACCAAAGCAATCAATTCTATTTCTAATCATTTGCAGCTCTTACATATGGACCTTTTTGGACCTACAAATGTTGTAACACCCTAAAAACAACAAGATTTTTAAAAATTTTGAAAACAAAATTTGAAATCAAAGGTCCCATAAATAAAGCTCAGGTATAAGTATTTAACATTTAAAAATGTATTTATTGCGGGAATAGTTAAAAATAAAATGAAGTGTTTTAAAAATATTAATTGTTGTCCACATCAGTAACGAAACGATACAGCGGTCAACCGTCCACCTTCTCCTTTCCTTTGCTAGTACCTGAAACAATGTGGGGGAAAGTTTGGGTCAGCTGGGAAGCTGAGTGAATAAACTCGAAATGTAAACAATTATAACATACAACAGGCCTGGCACCACCTCAAAATCTACTCGATTAATTACTCAGATTTATTTCTCAGATTTTATTACTCAGATTTTAATTTATATAGCGCGCTAGTGTGACTTGGGCCGAGAGATCAACCTCGACCCGCCTCACACCACCTCAACACCTGTACTCTTCGGTGTTGAGTCAAAAAGGCCTGGCACCAGTACTCTTCGGTGCCAAGTCAAAACGTCTGACACCAGTGCTCTTCAGTGCCAAGTCAGATATATTATGTTTAATGTTTAACTCAAAACTCAGAAACTCAGAACTCAGAACTCAGAAAGTCAGATCACAGAAAGCTCAGATAACAGATAACTCGGATAACAGATCAATCTCAGATAACAAGTCAATCTCAGATAACAAATCAATCTCAGATAACAACTATAGTGCAAGAAATGTAACACGTAAGTCATGCATGTACAACGTTAAAACTGAATACACGGTGAGAATACTCACCTCGAGAAACGTAAGCTCCAAAGGGTTCCCGACATTCAAAGGTACAGCACGTTATCTCCTAGACGGTCCTAAAACCAAAAAGCGAAACCCGGAATTAAAATCCTACACGAGGCTTATTTCAGAAAACTGGCAGCACCCGTCAGTCTCACGGAAACTGCCATAACTACTAAACGACTCATTAGATTTATCCCATATTTTTACCATGAAAAGTAGACAATCAGAACTACAATTTACTGTGAGACGGTCACTGGCCAAAACAGATTCTAAATGTCTCAAAACAGTGTCGCAAGACGGACATATCGCACAGGTCATAATCCTAACAGCAGCATATTAAAACCGTTATAACTTTTAAACCGTAAATCCATTTAACGAGTTCTCGGTCAACTTGGAAAGCTAACTCAGAGGGCTATAAATCTCTGTGAGATGTAACTCCCCGAATTCGGCCTTTAAGACACCTAAAAACAGTCATCAATATAGCAATTCGAATCTGCCAGAAAATATTGCTTTATTAAACTCGTTTTAACAACCCGACTCGTCACCGAAAACCCGAATTATCAACTGCAGCAGCCCTAGCATTCCTATATACGACTGATTTGCACCTTAATTTATGACAAGAATGATAGTAATGAATACGGAGACCAAAGGATTACCGAAGGTTTAAAACTTCCACGAACTAGCTCGCCAATAATCCGATCGATTTCTTCTCGGTTGCTACCTGTCCTCCGGCGTTGATCATAACAATTATGAATCATAAATCTCTGCCTCTAAAGTCCAGAATGTATCAAACTAGGAGAAGTGTCACTTACCGAATGAAGATTTCCCAACTCAACCACACCGGCAAATCCGACGAACAACCACCGAGCCAAAACCCTCGGCTTCCTTCTGCTCGTATCTCCACGGAAATTGTCCTCCACTGGTCTTCCGATTGAGGTTAATTGATCGACGTATATGGGAGGAAAAGAGCGACTGATTCAGCCCCACGAGTTTATGAGGAGTAGATGTCGACATTCTAGGGTGGTAACGGAAATATAAATGACTAGAGGTCCTTGGGCCGTGAGCCTTTTCTTGTTTTAGCCCATTCCGGAAATAAACCAACGAATTGGGCTGGCTTGCCTAAGATGGATCACTAGGCCTTGGGCTCCTTCCTCTCCATTATGGTCGAATAACTAGATAAACATGGCTCGGTTTGTAAGGGGTTCTTGGGCCGAAAGGAAGAGATAGAAAGAATTACTTATTCAAATTAAACGGAGTTGTTTGTGGATACTTAATTATTCGGGTTCGGCCTTGGCCTGCGCCCGACCTCAACTGTCAATGCGACTACATAACGAATACTCGGGAATCTAAACGTTACAATAATAATCGAAGCAGCATCTATCTAATTACGTACACAAACCAGATGTCACGCATTAAATTAATATAAATAGATAATCGAAACGTCGCCTAATATACCACTAAATGACATCAAATAGGTAGTGAAAATGTTTTAGACAATAAAATATAATTAAATTAAATTATAATATTTTGGGGCGTTACAAATGTAATGAGTATTGGAAAGAAACAATACTGCCTTGTTATTACTGATGATTTTTCCAGATATACTTGGGTCTTCTTTCTTAGGACCAAAGATGAAACAAGTGAGATTATAAAGAATCTAATTGTAAAGCTGGAAAATACAAGAGATCTCAAAGTGAAAGCAATTAGATGTGATAATGGAACAGAATTTAAAAATACTAATCTAATTGATTTTTGTGATCTTAAGGGTATTGACAGGCAGTACAGCTCACCAAGAACTCCACAACAAAATGGTGTAGCTGAAAGAAGAAATAGAACCATCATTGAAGCAGCCAGATCTATGCTTGCAGATTCAAAATTACCAATAACTTTTTGGGCTGAAGCTGTTAATACTGCTTGTTATGTTCAGAACAGAGTATTAATAGTTAAACCTCACTTTAAAACACCTTATGAACTTTTCAATAAAAGAAAACCATCAATAAGTTTCCTAAAATTATTTGGTTGTCCTTATACTATTTTAATTACAAGAGAACAAATTGGTAAGTTTGACTGCAAAGCAGATGATTGAATATTTGTAGGATACTCAACTCAAAGCAAATCTTACAGAGTATTCAACAAAAGGCTAAGGATCATGAAGAAAGTGTAAATGTATCCTTTAATGAAAATCTGATGAATGAACAGGGAAATGGTCCAGATTGGTTATTTAACATTGATAATCTAACCAAATCTTTTGATGTTAATTATGAGTATAATACAGGAGATTCAAACAATCAAAGCCAACAAGGAGGATCATCATCAAATGGCACTCAAGACATAATGAAATATATCTTAGTTAATACTGATCCCACAGTTGATACTGAGGACAGTAGTAACTCTGATAACACTAGTATTCTTGACACCAGTAACAACTCCAACTCTGAAGATACTACTAATCCCAGTAGTAACTCTGAACCTCAAAGTGTTGATGATGAACCACACAACAATGATGTCAATAACAACAATGAACCACCTGAGCTTAATGAATAAAATGTCACTACTGACACCAGTAGCAATGAAGAATCTCCACAAAATACAAACAATCAAGAAGAAACATGGACATATGCCCAAATTCCTGAATCCAATGAGTCAAACCTAGATAGTCAAATTCTTGTTGACAAAGTTCCAGGAACCAGAACTGAAAAAAATCATCCTTTGGACTTAGTCCTAAGTGATGTCAATTCAAACATGCAGACAAGAAGCAAATTCAATTCATCATTAAATTCAAATGTTTGTAACATCAGTCTAATATCTAATGAATGTATGTATGAATGTTTTCTGTCACAGGACGAACCTAAGAAGATTCAGCAAGCAATGAAAGACTCAAACTGGATCATAGCAATGCAAGAAGAACTTCTTCAATTCAAATTACAAGTTGTATGGACTCTTGTACCTCTACCAAAAGGAAAAAGAGCCATTGGAACAAGATGGATTTTCAGAAACAAGAAAGATGAAAGAGGTATAGTGATCAAAAACAAAGCAAGACTTGTAGCCCAAGGATACACTCAAGAAGAAGGTATTGACTATGATGAAGTGTATGCACCAGTTGCTAGAATTGAAGCAATAAGAATATTTCTGGCATATGCTTCATACAAGAAAATCAAAGTCTACCAAATGGATGTGAAAAGTGCTTTCCTTTATGGGAAAATTGAAGAAGAAATGTATGTATGTCAACCTCCAGGATTTGAAGATCCAGAACATGATGACTATGTGTACAAGCTAGACAAAGCTCTATATGGCCTTCATCAGGCACCAAGAGCTTGATATGACACACTATCATCATACTTACTGAAGAACAATTTTAAAAGAGGGGCCATTGACAAAACTTTGTTCACAAGAAAGGTCAAAGATGATATACTACTGGTCCAAATTTATGTAGATGACATCATCTTTGGATCAACAAATGATCAACTGTGCAAAGAATTTGAAGAACTGATGCAGATCAAGTTCAAGATGAGCTCAATGGGTCCAATGAACTTCTTCCTTGGACTCCAAATCAATCAAAGATCAGATGGTATTTTGATCAACCAATCAAAATATGTCAGAGACAATTTAGAGAAATTTGCAATGAAAGACTGCAAAAGTGCAAGTACACCAATGGAAACTCACAAACACCTACATCCTGATGTTGAGGGGGAGGATGTAGATGAGCATCTTTACAGATCAATGATAGGTTCTTTAATGTATCTAACTAAATCAAGACCTGACATTATGTATAGTGTTTGTGTATGTGCCAGGTATCAAGCAAGACCTAAGGAACTACACTTGCAAGCTGTCAAAAGAAACTTTAGATACTTGAAGGGAAAACCTTATCTTGGTCTTTGGTATCCTCATGCATCACCATTTGAACTCATAGCCTACACAGATAGTGACTATGTTGGTGAATGTCAAGATAGAAAATCTACTACTGGTGGATGTCAATTCTTTGGATCAAGATTGGTGTCATGGCAATGCAAGAAACAAACCAATGTTTCAACATCAACTGCTGAAGCAGAGTATGTAGCTGCATCTGCTTGTTGTGCTCAAGTTCTATGGATTCAAAATCAACTCCTAGACTTTGGTATCTCTATTCTTAAAACTCCTATTTTCATTGATAATCAAAGTGCTATCAGTATTGTGAATAATCCAGTAAAACATTCAAAAACAAAACACATTGAAATAAGATTTCATTTTATAAGGGATTGTAATGAAAAGAAATTAATCAAAGTAGAGAAAATTCATACTAATAATCAGTTAGCCGATCTTTTTACAAAAGCATTTGATGTAGGAAGATTCAGTTTCCTGGTTAGCAGTACTGGAATGATTTTAATAAATTAATTTCCCAAAAGAAAATCATATGTAAAGTTTTTGTATAATTTTTATAGTTATAATTATGTTTTCCTACTGGTTATCTATTACTACTGATCGTGTGTTATTCTTACAATTTAGTACTGATAGGGTTATTAATAGAATTAGGTTAAGTATAAAAACAACAGTTACTACTGACGTTTCTACTACTGATACTTATCTACTACTGATCGACCGTTATCTGTAAAATACACAATTTACCATACTGCCCCCATGAAAATAGCCGTTGGGTTATTATTCGAAGGGTATTTCGGTCCTTTTGCATGTAAATTCGAAAACTATAAATAGTCGATTGTGATTAGTTTAGCAGAATCTTCTCCTCGATTCGATAAACCCTACGCTAAACCCTAATCTCTGCAAAATCCGATCAAAACCCTGCATCAGTATCAACTAAATTCATTCCACAAATCACTCACTCTTGCAAAAACGATTGACCTCTCTGTGAAATACTCAACTTCAAAGTTCAAAATCATTCAAATGGCAACTCTAAAGTCTCTTGAAGTCAAAACCAATCTCAAATTTTCTGAATTTCATAATATGTGTGCATTCTTGAAGAACTCTCACATCAAGTTTGCACTCACCATCAACCCTAAAGCTTATCAACAACATCTTGTTGATTTCTGGGAAAATGTTGAAAGGGTAGAAGAATCAACTTTATCAAAAATCAAGTCCGTGGTAGATGGAAAGCAAATCATCATTACTGAACAGTCCATCAGACATCATCTTCAACTGAATGATGAATCAGGTTTGTTTTCTTTACCTAAGGAAGATCTTGTTGATATTTTACAAAACATGGGGTATGAAGGAAGACTAGATATAGTTACTTTTCAAAAAGGTCTTCTTTCACCTCAATGGAAATATCTTGTTCATACTATTTAACATTGCATCTCTCCTAAAAAGAGTACTTGGAATGAGTTCAACAAGTCAATAGCTTCTGCAGTTGTTTGTTTGTGCACAGGACAAGTATTCAACTTTTCAAACATGATTTTTGAAGGAATGCTTGGAAATCTATCATCTTCTAAATTTTTAATGTACCCAAGATTCCTAACTCATATTATAAACTGTGAGATTCAAAATCTCTCAACACCTAAAAACAATTTTGTTACACCAGAATTAAATAAAAAGGTGTATTCTAATATGAGAAAACAATTTAAATTTTCTGGGAAGGTTACTCCATTGTTTCAAAATATGATCTATGATCAACCCCCAACGGGAGAAGTTTCAAGTCACCCCATTGAACCCCAACCAACTCCATCACTAAATATAGCCCAAACACAACCCATTCACTCCACTCAAATACCTGAACCAACAGATGTCCTGAATGTGTCCCAGGTACATGAAATTAATCCACAGAGTGCTACTCTTTACTCTGAGGAAGACCAGACCATTTCCAAACAGATTTCTAAAACTTACAAAAGGAAGAAAACTTCATTAAAGGACACCAGGGGACCAATTGAGTCAAACCCCAGACTCCAAGAGTTGTCCTCCAAGGAGGAGAGAGGACATGAGGAAAGGGCTCTCACTACTGATGCCCCAAAGGTGGGTGCACATGCTAGTGAGAACATCAATAGGACCCAGATCTCGGCAACTCTAAGTGATGACTCATCTTTTAAGGCAGCACTAAGAGGACCCCGGTGCCAAGAAACCACAAGGGGGGGCACTACTGCTTCTTCTAGGAAGAAGAGAGTGTCCAAACAACCCATTTTATCACCAAGAAGTGATAAGGGTAGAAAGGAACAAACTGAATTGACGGATAGGATGGAAAACCTTCAAACCAATGTACCAACTGAGCCCAATGATCCACCCAAAGGGGTTGAGGGCAACATTAAACCAACACAATTGACGGATAGGAAGGAAAACCTTAAAACCACTGTACAACATTGTCTGAATTTACTGAATAATCAAGGAAAAACCATGACCTACATGAAGCACTACATCAATACTCTGAACAGAAGACAGAAGAGGTTCGAGTACAAGCTTCAAAGGCAATCAAATTTGATCAGAAAATTACAAAGAAAGATTGCAGATAGTGAGGCTCAACAGGTTGAGATCACTAAGGGGGAGAAAGATCAAATACAAGGGATGATTGATCAATCTATAGCAACAGCAGCCCTCCTAAATCTAAAAGAGGTTCATGGTGAAACAAGTCAGAGTTTTGGTGATGACCTGTACAAAGAAATGAAAAGTATGGATGAGGATGTATTTGTGTCTGCAAATCAATCTCAAACAGCAGAACAAATAAACTCTCCAGTTACTACTGAGGTCATAGAGACTACTGATCCTATGGATACTACTGAAGCAAAGGATCAAGAGGTTGTTACTACTGGTCATATTGAAAAAGAAGAAATACCAGTAGTAAATGCTCCAGAAGAAGATATCATGGATACTACCGATGCCCTAGCAGTAGTAACTACCACAACAACCTCACCAGTAGTAAATGAAGATAAACAATTGGTGGTATTTGAACCAGAGATTACACCAGTAGTAACTACCTTGGTTACTACTGAAGATGAAGATGAAGTAATACCAGAAGTTCTTGAACGTGAACGTGTAGTAATCATAACTAAACCTCCAACTCCAGAACAACCACTTATCATACCTGAAATTGATGCTAATGTAAATTGGTATGAAGTTGATGAATGTGCACTTCCTCCACACCCCAAGATACTACCACAGAATAAGATACATTTATTCTCTCCATCAATTGTATTTACTCCTGTTCTTGATATGAAATACACTCCACCTCTACTTTCAGCATGTGTTGGAAAAGGAAAAGAAAAGTTTGATGATGATTATCCAAACGGAGCTCTAGGTTACCACATGGTAAACAAAATGAACCATGTCAGACCTGCAAAACAAGACAAATGGAAGGTGAACAAGATAAGATATCTAAGAAAAGTTGAAAAGACTCAGGCTCTTGAAGACAAGCGAAAGGCTGAAGAAGAAAGACTGAAAAATCCAACAATTCAAGAAGCTGATGCAAAAATTCAAGAGGTAGAAGGAGTCCTGGTAGATGATCAAAAGGCATAGTTTAATAAACAAAGAAAAATAGAAGAAGAACATCCGAATTGCCTTGAAGATCTAGTAGCAGAATGCAAAAGAGAAAAGGCTGATCTACCAGATGAAATTTTTGAACAAAAGAAGAAAATGATTGATTTCTTCAAATCAAAAGGACATAGTGCTAAGTCCTTTGGCAGAATGAAAATGATAACAATAGTAGACAAATATTGCACTGCCAAAAAGAGAGAACTAGCAGAAATTGAAGTAGAAGAAGAAAAAGAAAAAGTATTAGTTGAAATTGATCCCTCAATCATTCTCTCTAGAACACCAACACCTGGTGAATCTTCAAAGCCTTCTAAAAAGAGGAAAGAAAGTGAATCTGAAACAGAATCAAGGAAGAAAAGAAAACAAGATATACAAGTATTTGATGTTCCTGTTGCTCCTCTTGAAGATAATCCAGTTATCAATTGGAGAGTTGTTGACAATGTCATAGAAGTCATAAGAGAGGGCAAAACAACTCAAAGATTTACTGGTTGGAAACCTATGGTAAGATCTTGTTCAAGAAGTGATATAATCAAAGTGTTGATTATTGGGAAACCAAGAATGGCTAAGAAATCATGGAAAAACTCAGGAGCTGGATACTTGACTAAAATGATTGATGCTGCTTTCTATCCAGACAATTATCCTGAAATATTCACTAACAAAGAAAATGTCTATGCATGGAATGTACTCCCCACAGTAAACATGTATTTCTTTGAAAGAGCCAGTAAAAATTGTGAACTGTACTTATTTGAAAAAGAATATCCACACTCAGAAGAAACAATGTACCAGATATTCACAAACACCTTCATGAAACCTTATGATGCTGTAATGTTTCAAGAAAAATTCAATTACTTTGTAAAAAGAAACAGCAAATATATAATAGCTCAAAGGAAGAAGCAAAATCAGAGAACACTTGAAGGTATACAGAGAAGAGCAAAACTGTTAGAAGAACAAGAGAAGAAGAATGAAGAAGGGAAGAAACTTGGTTAATTAAGAATGAATTAACAAGTTTAGGGGGAGATTGTTGGGTTATAAGTATTTTATTACTGATGTGCAGATACTACTGATCAAGAGTTATTGCTGCTATGACTACTTAATACTGATACTATAATTACTACTGAAGATACAACTTACTACTGATCTTGGCATATACTACTGATCAACTGAAATACTACTGATGATGCTATTTACAGATAATATCGAGTCCGAGATCTTAGGAAAGTTAGTTTAGAAGATAATATCAATTGTAATTATATTGTAATCGTTTCCTAGAATAACTAGGTTAAATATTTAGGCTTCAAGGACTATTATATATAGTTCCTTACGAATTGTAAACGTACGCGTGTATTGTTCGAATTATTCAATATACATTGAAGTTTTTTATGTGTTCTTATTATTGTTTCATTCAATTACAGTTTTCGTTTGTTCTTAATCAAATAACAAGAGTGTTAATCCGCTGTAACTTCTCTTGTTAGTAGATCTGTGATTAAATAATCTGTTTGGGTTATTCGATCTTGACACAAACGATCCAATCCAAATTATCCATTTGGATAATCCGGTTATATCCGAATAGTGAACACCCCTAATACCATTTAAGGTAAAACTATTCTTATTTTTTATAGTAAGAACATATGATGAAAACTGAATTCCGTTACATATAACGAATATAAGGTAAAACTATGTTGTATTTGTTTTTCTTTCTAAACGGCATTTTTAATAAAAGCAACCCAACGAGAAGTTAGGGTTCAAAGTATGTTGTGTTTGGAATAACTTTAAGAATATACATCGCCATCGATTGGATTAAAGTCTCAACCTATAAAAGGAAAATGTCATTTTAAGTGTAAAGCTGAAAAAACTAAAAGTGTCGTCTAACTTAGAACATAACCAATCATTGGACAAAATAATTATAGGTTACGTGACTTGAATCATATACTCTAGTGACGAATTGGGGAGTACGATTTCTAAAAGGCATATGTCTATGTCTATACATATATGTGTATTTGAGTGATCTTATTTTCAACTTAATTAGTTTAAAGTACATTAGACTTCCTATTTGTGATGAAGACGTTAAAGACGATTCTCACATCTTTCTTCGGTGCAAGATGACTAGAGATCTTTGAAGAGTCACCTTCGATTCGTGGAATATTCAAGCTCCGATTCCTAATTCGATCCTAAAAATCCTCACTCTAGCTAGCGCACACTCTTACTTTATGGGGAAGAAACAAGAAATACTTTAAAGTCGTTACCCTCTCCGTATTATTGGCTATGTGGCGTGTCAGAAATGAAAATACATTCCAAACTAAAAATTATAGACAATTTACTTTAGGTGATGATATTAAAATTTTAATTTTATATGAATTTCAAATAGAGGGTAAAATTTTCGCTGTTAATTGCTATAAGCTTAAATGTGTAAAAGGGAGTAAATGAGAAAGGAAATATGAATTGACCAAAGTAGTTTCATGTGCATCATACGTGATGTCATTTAACGTGAAAAATAAACGGATATTTTCGTAAAGGACCGTCGGTAAAAAAACTTTCAGAAAACAAGGATAATAAGTGTAATTTTTTAAAGGGTTTTGCTAATGACAGCCCTTAGGGCTGTCAATAGACATGCATCATAATTTTGTACTTCAACTATTAACTAACTCCTGGATTTTAGGAATTACCACACCCTTTGAATTGATGTACAACTCTTTATGCCTTATTGACAGCCCTAAGGGCTGTCATTAGCAAAACCCTTTTTTAAACTAAATGACAATTGGTGAAATTTGCTATAAACTAAAATACCATCCGTGTAATTTACTCTAATATAAATACAAAATCTTTAGTACTTTATTAAATGACCGGACTTACTAGCTAGCTCCATGGGAAAAGGGAGACACATAATCTGGTGTTTTTTGCTATATAAGAAAGTTACACAGATGTTTTTTAAGCTAATCAAACAATATTAGTGAGACTAAGTTCAAGGTTACAACTAATGCTGTTAAGTAAAAGGACCAAGTTGGGTTCCCTCAATAATGCTTATTATTCTTGTTTGTTTCCTTGTTAGATAGACGTCAAGTGATCCTCCAATTGAAATGGAGTAGGACAAATGTTGTTGTCAATTATCTTGTTTCTCATTAATTATCGTCGATATATTTGTGGTCCACACTTGATCATTTATATAACCAACCAGAAACACTTAGCTTCTAGCTACGTGTCCAACTTTCACTATATATTTTCTATTTGGTAGTAGTAAATTAAAACAACTTACCAAGATAAATTAAAAACATATTATACAAATTATGGTTCTAAAAATATCGGCTTGGCTTCGTCATGGACAACAAGATTTAAGCCTTGACTATACTATCGTATCATAATCCAAAGCTTGAGTGTAAGATTTGACGTATGTTAATTAAGGTCCAACTTACTTACATTTGCATGTCATAAACTGTCTTTTAGCGTATTAAAAGTACGAAGTCATATAAGCCAAATATATATAGTAATTTAGATATTAAAATTGTTAGATATGCCGAAGATGAAGAAAAAGATTGATATAGTGTGTTATAAATTTATAATTATATGTTTTTCTATCTTTGTTTATATAATTGTATATATACAGATTTAATTTATATACAAAATTTTAGCTTTAAATCACATTTTAAGAAATATCATGACCTCCCGGGCTTTCAAAACTGAAGATTTATAACGATGTCACGTCTTACGTTATATAAAACCTAATAATAACATTATACTCCAATCTGAAAAAATATATAAAAAAAAAGTATTTATTAGGTAAAAAGGAATATGTGATGTAAGCAGTAGGGGTAGTATAAGATATACAAGTAATTAAGTTTAGAATAAAATGGTGTTGTAATTGGGGATATAATTGACCTTAAATTAGCCGACATCATCAAAAGTTATCTAAACCTTGCACCCTAATATAATGGCAAAAACGTGTTAGCAAATCTCCATGCAGGCCAAATGGCCCCCACCTTTTTCAAATTTGTTTATTAAATAAAAAAACAAACAAAAAAAAGTATACATGTGTGTATTCAATTAATATATTAAGTTTGTTTGAAATGGTGTTGGAGGTGCTACCGTACAAGACCTACGTTTTAGAAGGAGTCTATTTTTCATATGTGTCATATAATCTTGTAACACCAATTAATAATTTAATAACAAAATTAGAAATGATTTTTTATACATATCTATTACATAGGGGTCATTGAAAGTTCAATATGCCAAAAGAAATCAACCAAATTATCAAGTGATGTTCTAATAGTAAGGAGAGCGAAATATTATTCGAAAGGTCACGGGTTTGATTCATTCTTTGGGTAAAAACAATTACCAAATGTTATATGAAGGTTTGGTAATGGTAACAGGCAAGCTATATATATACATTACATGCAAATGTGGACCACTCGAAGGGACTTGTTATAGACTGAATATCTTTTAAGAACCCGTTAGATACAATTATGCATCTCGTACACCTTGAAAAACGACCTAAAATGACCATGTATGTTAGTATGATATCTGGCCCCAATCATAAAATAAATCACCAAAACATTGTCGGCTTGTGCTAAATGATAACGCTCACGTAAGTTATAAGTATAAGCTTTAATCAAGTGTAAAAAATGCTTAAATTAAAATTAAGAATAAGAAGGGGCAACTTGAGAAATAATAAAAATGGTTGATGTTGGAGACAAGTAGCGACCACGTATCCGGGTGAAGAATCGCCTTTGGAGTTCATATCTTTTGCAGGCTGAAATTATATTATGCGACACCACCCACCCACCTTCGCTTTACAATATCTCTTTAGATCTCATGTGTTGATTACTATAACAACTATTCCATTTTTATTTTTATTTTTTAATTCTTGGATTTTCGAATGTCAGATGAGGGAGGATTTAGGAGTTCAACTAGTACTAAAACAAGGAATATTTCTTAATCACTTCCACTAATCATTTTTTATAACATTAATTAAGAAAATAATAATCTTATTGAATAATATCTTTGTCGAACAACAAATGCTAGTTTTTTTATGTCTTAGTTCTTATTAGTTAATGTTACTATGATGATGTTCGGTGAAATATGCTTAATTAATGGTTACTAGTTAAAAATATAGAATGAAATAAAAAATATTTATAAATCCTTCAAACTTACCAATGAGTCGAGCTTTAAAATAGGATATGTATTGTATCATCGTCGCATTACTTACCATGTGGTTGTTTGATAAGGTCCATTAATGATCAGATTAAAAAGCAGTTTTCTTAATAGGGCAGATTCAAAATGTTTAGTAAGCCCAGTTTCTTAATAGGGCAAATTCAAAGTGTTTAGTAAGCCCTGTAACAAACGTCTAAATAAAAAATTAAACCTATTTTTCCTCTAAATCAAACATATATAAAGGGAAATATTCATATATATGTATTCAGTATTAGTCATCTGTTACCAAATATATATATTTATGTCATATCTCTTGTGCTTGCTTTAGTAGTCTAGTGGCAGTGAGTGCAAACCATACGCCACGGGATACTCGACAACAATGATCTGAAATCAAATTAACAAGGATTTTAGAAGTAAACAAGGGTGTCTCCAAGATTTTAAGTGTCCTGTGTGAAAATACGAAAATGGCCCCCTGAATAGAAGATTTATATAAAAGTTTGGAATTTCTAATTTTTTTTTTCTATTAGATTATTAAGTTAGCTTAAATTTTAATATTATATATACTTCCTGCACCTCCTACACCTCCAGCACCTCCTACACCTCCTCAAAGACACCCCTAGAAGTAAATAATAGTCAACATTAAAGTACTCAACAAATTAAAAAGCATATCTATTAGTGTTGCATACACAATCATCTATTCAACCCCAACATACTCATTCTCCGATATAATGTGGTTGTACTCAAATAATATATACAAGTTGTCACAAAACTTGTGACCCGAAAACTTCCACAAGAGGCTTACACGACATCAAACATTAATTTTATTCTCATTCAAAGCAATATAACATATATAAATAATTAATTGAATTAATACCTAAGTCATTATTAATATTTGTTTATTCCATATGTCTAGATGCAACCATAATCTTTGAAAATATTGTATAGTTTATCTATTTTACAGTAATGATTGATTTTTTATAGTCATAAATTTAACTTGCTAAACTATTATCAAATCGGTAAACCTTTTGGTTTAGTCTGAGTTACGTGTACTTTTGTACTTTAATGAACGCGAATAACATTTATTAACCCATAATCCATTTTCATTTGAAAATAAATCGAATAAATCGAAGTCAATTTAAAACAGGGGTTTCATCTTTGAATAAAAAATGTATGGATTGATGTTGCTCTAGCGAGGATTCGAACTCCAACTTTTAAACATTTTTGCTAATAAGTATCAAACACTTACCACTAGAATATTTGATGTGATTATATTATTTAGAGTTTTAGAATCAAAACAGTCAACAGTTGGCATACGGAGTATGTAATTTAACTATTTAATCTCCAAAAACTAGCTAGTCAATTTCTTTTCCATTTATTTGTTCTGCAACTCCAGCTCCAAGCCAACCATGCAAAACCATGCAAGATGGCATTGGGACTCTCAATTTCAAATATTTAAATCCTTGTAAATGGAGTGGAGTTGCAAACAGATTTTGAATTATAAATCCACTTTAATCATTTAAACACAACTGTCATATTTTTATCTAATACTTACACATCAAAGGTTCATGTCATTAAAAAGAGCATCAGTAGTTTTCTAGACTTTTAAGTAAATAATAACTAACAATAATAATATCCAATCTTACCAAAGTTAAGAAGAAGTTGGGATATAAATAGTTACTTCCTCCGTATCAAAATTCAAAATAAGTGAATCACTTTCCTTTTTAGGGTGTATCAAAATAAGTGAATCACTTTAATAATTTATCTTATTTGGTAAGTTTTTTATATATAAAATTACCCTTTTACCCTTACTTATACATTTTTAAACATCATTAAAGGTGTGTGACTAGGGATGGCAACTCTCATCCGCCCCAATGATCATCCATCCGATCCGCTCCACTTGTGGTGGATATGGATGAAGTTAAATGGGTGAATATCGGATGTGGAGCGGATATGAATGTTTATTGGAGCGGATACGGATAATGATTTTCAATCCATTGATGAATCCATTTAACCCCGAATTAATCTTTTTTATATTACAATTTTACATGATTAATAATATATGTCTACATATTTATTATTCAATCAAATTTATACATAACATTGAATATAACTAAATTTGTAAACATTACAAACCGTACTCTAGGCTTCTATATATATTAAGTTATGTTTTCGTTTGTATCTATTAATAATTGGGTATTAGTTACAAACTATGTTCTATGCCTCGATGCGTCAAATGTAGGTTCGTAATTATGTTTTCGTTTGTATATTCTTTTGAAAGAAACTATATACATATTCAACAAAAATTGCAATTTATCTATGAAATTATCATACTTTCTTTAGAAAACAAATTTTTTTCGATATCCAACGGATGCTCATTTACCCGCTATAATCCGATGGATATGGATATGGATGGATGAAATGATTTTAAATGGATATGGATGTGGAAATGGACGATGTAAATCCAAATGGATATGGATGTGGATATCGCATCACCCGATCCACATCCGCTCCATTGCCATCCCTATGTGTGACCCAATCATTTTTACCATCTTCCTATAAAAGCAATAAAATAGTAAAAAGTGTGGGTTCACATTCATTCTAATTACCCAATTTAATTTCACTAATTTTTTATTACCTTATTTTGCCTCAAAAAACGTAAATTTCAAAGTGATTCTTATTTTGATACGGAGGAAGTATATCTTTACTTCATCTTTACCTAGAAGTAAAGATATTATTGTAAGTTTCTGGGAGTTACATCTTAAAACTAATTGGTTGTAAGAGGAGTAGATCATGACCCTTATAATCACATTATAAGTTCATTATATGTCCAATATGGGACATTACTCAACACGCCCCCTCACGTGTGACGTCATTTTTTTCGCGCCTAACATGTGGATATTTATGTGTTAGTGGAGTCCGTGTGACCTTTAACCAACCTCGGGTGAGCCGTGGCTCTGATTCCATGTAAGTTTGTGAGGTAATACCAGTTGGTTGTAAGAGGAGTAGACCAAGGCCCTTATAAACACATTATATGTTCATTATTTGTCCAATATGAAACATTACTCAACAACTACATCCTAAAAGAGTTCCAACAATTATATTTTTTGTTTCAGTTTTAAAATATTTACTACTTATAATAAATCCAAAATAAATTGTTGAAGTTTATAGAAAGACCTTTTTAAAGCGTTTTATGTTTTTCAAATATTCTTTTAAATTTTTCTGAAACTTTTTCCATAATTATACGGGCCTTATGTTTGTTAGAATTTAGAACTTTGAAGTGCCATGCATTCACGCAAAAAAAGAGTCCAATTGATTTAGGCCCAAAGTGATTAGGCTACAACTTACAAATCCGGTTTCAAATTATCCGAATCCGATTATAACTTCCGGTTTTAATCTGATCCGCATCGGATAAAAACCTCTTCTGTGCACATATACTTTACAATAGATTCGGTATTTGTACTCGCAGAGAGTATCAATGGCGACGATCGTCATGGATTCTTCTTCGTCTTCGTTGTATCCTCCTCCGACGGTGCCGATGAAACTTCATATTGAAAACCGTGAAAAACTGTTGAAACACCTCCGTGAAAACCTAGATTCATCATGTCGTCCTTTACACGGATTTGTACTTCTGCAGGTAAATCAAACTCAGTTGAACTCATTTATATAAAATTCTACATAATTCGATTTTTTTTGTTAGGGCGGCCAGGAGCAAACTCGCTACTGCACTGATCATGAAGATCTGTTTAGGTATTTTCGTCCTTCACATTTGCTCAATTCGTTCGTGCATTTAAATTAGATCGGTAATTACAATATTTCTACTGGAAGGTGGCCCATCATATAAGCAACCTGTTTGCTTTGGTGATAATTACTAATGCGAGTGATTTTGTGAATTATGGAAAAACTTCACCATATTTAGATGTATTTTGAGCTTACTTACTTATTGAGTTGATGCGTAGCATTACCAGATTTGTTTAATCTGTATTGAGAGCTGCGACAAAAGGTAGAAACTACATGTGTGAGATATAAGAGGGATTTGTTCAGAGTTCAAAAGAGTTTTCTTCTCCAAAATCTGTTTTTGAATTTTTTATCTTCTCACAGCTGCTTTCTGACAGTAGTGCTGTTATTTTGCTTTTGTCACCTTCTTATATAGTTTATGCTATGTGTGTGAGTGTGGCGGACATCAATAAACATAAACATGATAATTATCTGCGATTGCTTGTAGTCCTGATATATCATGGATATTGATGTGTTCTATTTGCTTTTATGATGATTTCTTCATCACTGTGTAATGTGTATGATTATTTACTTCACTATAGGCAGGAAAGCTATTTTGCATACTTGTTTGGAGTGCGGGAACCTGGTTTTTATGGAGCTATAGTGAGTCCCTTCTCTTGTCATGTTCAATTTTTATGTTTCATATGTGATTCAATTTTTTGTTATGTTGGTTTAGGATGTAAATACTGGAAAATCAATCCTTTTTGCTCCAAGATTGCCTGCTGAGTATGCCGTTTGGATGGGAGAAATAAAGACATTGTCCCATTTTAAAGTAATTCCACTATCACTACTTACTTCCCTCCAATTACATGTAAATTTTAACATATTGTTTGTTTTAGTTAATCTGTACAATCTTTTATCTTGCAGGAAACTTACATGGTTAGCATGGCGTATTATACTGATGAAATTGCTGATATCCTTAATAACGAATACAAGGGATCTGGAAAACCGTTGTTGTTTCTTCTACATGGATTGAATACTGATAGCAAAAACTTCTCTAAACCTGCTGAATTTGAGGTACCCTCTAATTAAATGAAGATTGTGAGATTCCTTGATACGCCAATATCAAATATTTGTATTTACTGCTCTTAGATGTGGTATAGTATATGGTTGATTTTTTAAGGGGCAGTTTTCCACACAAAAATTCATGGAAAACTTGAAAAACAGAAAACATGTTCAAATTAGATTTTTCCGGGAAAGTTATCATAGAAAAATATACTCCTGTTCTCACTTTTATAAACACATTTCTGAAAACTCAGGTTTATTGTTTTCTAATTTTTTCTTCATAGGAATAAGTCACAGTTTTCTAATTTTAAAACCCATATACGTTGGGCACTAAATACAAATACAAATCACGTTTCTTCTCCTAATTTAGAGTAATCTTATGTAGTCATCAGTTAAATATTTATTATAAGTAAAAATGCCTAATGTATCATTTAAACTTATATTGGATTACGATTAATTAAAACTTTATATACGTAACCAAACTCCAGATATATGTAAGCTATATACATGTATGTAACTAAACTCCAAATATACAACAACATTTATATATTATTGTTATTACGATAGTTGTTATGTTTGTTGTTCAGGGCATTGAGAAATTTGAGACAGATGTTACAACTTTGCACCCTATTCTGACTGAATGTCGAGTTTTGAAGTCAAAACTGGAGCTTGCTGTTATTCAGTATGCCAATGATATAAGCTCTGAAGCTCATGTTGAGGTGGGTAAATTTTCATTATCTGATGGCTAAATTACAACTGGTTAATTACTGAATAATCTTCAGTTTCCTCTTACTTAATTAGTCTCTTGGCAAAAAGTTGGTTATGTATGTCCATGTCATGGTTAATTTTGAGCAGGTAATGAGGAAAACAAAACCAGAAATGAAGGAGTATCAGATGGAAAGCATATTTCTTCATCACACCTACTTCTATGGTAGTTGTAGGCACTGTTCATACACTTGTATCTGTGCAACTGGTGATAACAGGTAATAACATTTTTTTGATGTTTTTTACATTAAAAGTTACCATTCTTGTTGTAAAAAGATTATTACACTTTTTACATGTTCTTGTTACTTTGAATTTTTAAACAAGCTAACTGTTTGATTTTTTATTTGGCAGTTCTGTACTTCATTATGGGCACGCAGCAGCTCCAAATGATAGGGTATGAGAATTACATTTGCTTTAATTTATAGGAGTTAGGGACCAAAATCATTATTTTGAGCAAACCACGGGGACCATGAATGTAATTTACTGTTTATTCTGAATTGGGCAGACATTGCGAGATGGAGATATGGCATTACTGGATATGGGAGCCGAATTCCATTTTTATGGCTCTGACATAACCTGCTCCTTTCCTGTAAGTATATATCTAAACCATAATTTCAGATTTTATTTTTTTTCAATTGATAATACATAATTGATGATTAGAGATATACATTTTGTAACTTAATCATGCGTGCAGGTGAACGGGAAATTTACCAGCAATCAACGTCTTATTTACAATGTAAGCACAAAATTACATGGATTTTTAGTGTGGTATTAAGATATATATATATTTGATTTTGACAGGCTGTCCTTGATGCTCATGATGCAGTTATATCTAGCATGAAACCAGGAGTTAATTGGGTTGATATGCACAAGTAAGATGGCAGGAATATGTTGTTATTATTAGAGCTATTCTATTATTAGTCTAATACTTTTATTGATGTTAGATTGGCAGAAAAAGTTATTCTTGAGGCACTGAAGAAAGGATCTCTCCTTATTGGGTACTCTTTATTGATAATGATATAAATAACTAACTTGTTTCCACCTAACTGACTTATTAATATGTTTTTGGGTATAGCGATGTTGATGAAATGATGGTTGAACGATTGGGTTCTGTTTTCATGCCACATGGGTTGGGACACCTGATGGGACTAGATACCCATGATCCTGGTGGCTATTTAAAGGTCAACCAAAAATTATATGCCTTTTTTTATATAATATTACTTATCAATTATTTATTAATATTACAGGGAGCTGAAAGACCCAAAGAAGCAGGATTAAGGTCCTTACGCACAAGTAGAGATCTCATGGATGGAATGGTTTGTCTTGTCTTGTCTTGTCTTGGAAGCACTTTGTTTGAATATCAATTATATTTACGGAAAATATGAAGTTATTAAATGTAGGTGATCACGGTTGAACCTGGATGCTATTTCATTGATGCATTGCTCATTCCTGCAATGAAATCCCCAAAAACATCAAAATTCTTTAATCACGAACCAATCAACAAATTTAGAGGATTTGGTGGAGTTCGAATCGAGAGTGATCTGGTAAATATCTTATCTTCCAAATAATATTACTTATTTTTCACTTTATAACAGTCCTTTCACTTGTAGCAAACACTATGAGTAACAACTGTTATTAATTAATTAAAAAAGTTGTCCTGAAACATCTTCAAATAAAAAACTAAACTAACCACAATTTTCATGACTTAATACAATTTGGGCAAATTTCTTTTCCTTTTTAGCTATTTGACCCGTTAGATATAAAACATAAATTGAAATTGTCTATCGAACTATTACTGTATTTTGATCTGATATTTAGTAGTATATTATTTTCACACTCTCTCTTTGTGTGACGTGGCAGTACATTAGCTTGGATGGTTGTGTGAACATGACAAAGGTTCCTAGGAAAATCGAGGATGTTGAAGCTGTGATGGGTGGTGCATCATGGCCAATCAACAAATCTTTATACCAAAATGGAGGATCTTAGCTTACTTTTGTTTTCGCCAAATACTTTTACTCTACAAAATGATGTTTGGTTGCAAAGTTTCTTCAAAATGCTGGAAAATATCATATGGGTGGTTATTTAAATTTATGTTAGGATATGGTAATATAGATAGTCGTGGTTAAAATAAAAGTTCATAGTCTATGGGATGGCTTAAAATTCGTGTTTTCCTGTTTTTACCCGATCCTTTAGGATTGCAGTTTCACTTTTTTTTTCTCTTTAAAGCTTCTACATACTCATGACATCACATCACACTTTTTTTTGTTCCATCACATACTATTGCTCAATATATAGGGAATCAGTCTCTATATAAGTATATGATTATCTACATCTCATAGTATTATATATTGCTATTGTTTTCTTGTTCTAATGACCATATTTGGTCCAAAATATAACTTTTTGGTCTAAGATTGCAGTTTAATTTCAGAATTATTGGCACAAAACATAGTTAGTGCCATCCCAATTTAGAACACGTCCTTCCCACCTACATCATAAGTTCATGACGCTTCTTGTTCGAGTATTTTCACAGTGAAATGGAAGAAAAGGGAAGCAAACGTGTTTGGTCGACTCTTACGTGAGTTTGGTCGCAATTTGATCATGAGTTTGATCATAGATAGAATTGATGTGGCGCTGATGTGTCAAGGGGTGACGGCTTATTGTAACTAATCATTTAATTATGATTATTCAAAATAATTTTACATTTTCTATATTTTACTGAAAAGGCAGCTATCAACACAAAATAGAACAGTTTTCAACTCAACATTATCTTAGTTTAATAATTTTGTAACGATATAAAAACCCCTCCCTCGTAAACCCTAAAAAGGAATCGCATTCTTCGCTTTTCTTACTCTAAACCCTACATTCGCTCAAACCTTAACGATGGATGATGCTAAGCCAACGAAGATTAGATTCGAATATGCAGACGACGATGAAACAATTGAAGAAGCAGTCACCGTTAGCTCGAATCTCGATGAAGATTCATCTATGTGTGAGCCTGTAGACGGTGATAAAACCAGCGCAGATTATTACTTCGATTCCTACTCTCACTTCGGTAATTAACCTACAAGTTACTCTGTTTCTCTATATGTTTGTAATTAATTGAACAACTTCTTTTTCAGTTTTGAAATTAGTATAGGATTTAAATATCGATTCGTGAACGTATTGCGTGAGAGGAAATTAAACATTTTAATGAAATTAAATAAGAAAACTAGAGGAAATTTGAACTCTATAGGGATGGCCAATGGCCATGTATTCTAGCTTGCTTTTTTTTTTGTCGACATTGGCTCCAGTGAAAAATTTGTAGCTCAAATGCTTCAGATTTGTTGTTAATGTTTCTATATCTTATTATTGTGTTTTTTTTAACACATTGCTTTCTTTGATTTTGCTGTTGCAGGTATTCATGAAGTAAGTGAATAGCATGCATAATCTTTCCTTTTTATCATTTTGCATCCTGCTTTGCGTTAAAGGAACAATAATCTTCTACCGCATAAATTAGTTACTCAAAAGTGAAGTAAAAAAAGACAAATAAATATAAAATATTTTGATTGATTTGCAGGAAATGCTGAAGGATGTTGTGAGAACTAAGACATACCAAAATGTTATTTATAAGAACACATTTTTGTTCAAGGACAAGATCGTTCTTGATGTTGGTGCTGGCACCGGGATTCTTTCTCTCTTTTGTGCAAAAGCTGGTGCGAAACATGTTTATGCTGTATGTATCTCATTCTTCCTAATAACAAACAAACTAGTATTTATATTGTTATTGAGTTCAAAATATATGTGTGTATTGACATTGTTATTTCTTATATAATCTAAATCACAAAACTTTGTTTTTTTTGCAGGTTGAGTGCTCACAAATGGCTGACATGGCAAAAGAGATTGTTAAAGCAAATGGTTATTCAGATGGTAATGGTTTTTCTAAATTCAGTTTCTCACATCAGTTAATTATGGTGGTATACTAACCTACTTACCCTTTTTCTGCTTACTATTGCAGTTATAACTGTATTGAAAGGAAAGGTTGAAGAACTTGAGCTCCCGGTCCCGCAAGTGGATATTATTATTTCAGAATGGATGGGATATTTCTTGTTATATGAAAACATGTTAAATACAGTTTTGTATGCTCGTGATAAATGGCTCGTAAGTTTCACCTCACTTTTGGCTTTTAAAATTCTGCAAGTTTTTTTTTTTAACAATTTTTTTTCTTTTCTTAACAGGTTAATGGCGGAATTGTGCTACCTGATAATGCTTCTCTGCATCTAACAGCAATTGAGGATGCGGAGTACAAAGAGGACAAGATTGAATGTGAGCTAACGAATTAATTTTCAAATGTTGGTCAACTTTATTTAATTGGAATTAGTGTTTATGAATTTGCAGTTTGGAACAATGTGTATGGTTTTGACATGAGGTGCATCAGGAAGCAATCCATTATGGAACCTCTTGTTGACACGGTTGACCAGAATCAAATCGTCACAAATTGCCAATTACTTAAGGTAGGGTAGGGTAGGGTAGGGTAGGAACATGTTTTATATTTGAACTATTTATTAATTATTAATATTGTTATACTTAGACAATGGACATCTCAAAGATGACATCTGGCGATGCTTCGTTCACAGCACCGTTCAAGCTTGTGGCTGAACGCGATGATTACATTCATGCTCTTGTAGCTTACTTTGATGTTGCGTTTACTGTCTGTCACAAAATGACAGGCTTCTCTACAGGTTGGTTAGTTAGTTATGTTGTCATTTATTTATGGTTGATAAGTGAGTAGAGTTTGATGATGATGTGGCAATGTAGGGCCGAGGTCAAGGAATACACACTGGAAGCAAACAGTGCTATATCTAGAAGAGGTGTTGACTATATGTGAAGGTGAATGTGTAACAGGAAGTATGACTGTTGCACAGAACAAAAAGAATCCACGAGATGTCGATATTACTCTTAACTACTCCTTGACCGGTCAACGTTGTGTTATCTCTAAAACCCAACAATACAAAATGCGCTAGTCGCAGGGCAGTGTAACTTATTATGTACTATTTATTTAAACCAGTTTTATGTATCAAATTTTGTAACATGGATTCATTCTTTCTATTTATCTCATGCCAATTGGCTGTGTTGTGACCATTGTATCTGCCATACAAATTTTTTCTTAACTGAGCACAAAAGAAGTTTAGATCAATGTTTTAAAACCCGGGTTGACCACGCCGGTTGAACCGGTTCAACCGCGACCCGGTGTTAGAGGCGGTTCAACCGTGACCGGGTTTTTGCTTAGAATCGACCCAGTGCGACCCGGCCGGGTATTGTGAAAACCGGCGACCCGGTGGCCCGGGTTGACCCGGTTTTTAATATTTTTATATCAAATGTTCAAACTTTAGTGCGTAAACACACATCTTTTATATGATATTTTATTATATGCTGTTAGTTAACCTGACTTTTATTGTTTTTACTTCAAATATATAATAATATACAAAATTTACTGCATGATATACAAATCTTTTCTATAATATTTTTTTTGTGTTGTTAGTTGACCCGGGTTGACCCATCGGTTGAACCGGTTGACTCGTGACCCGGTCATATTACCAGACCGAGTAATAATCCGGGTTTTAAAACATTGGTTTAGATGATAAAAACAAGCATCGATTAAAAGTCAGCAAATTGCAAAAAATGGTAACTTGCAGCCTAGACTCGATCGGTTTTGCTTATGTGGCTGTACACGTGGGTATCTGGTGGTACTACTTGCTTGAGTAAGATCTTGGCAGAGGAAATTAAGTAATGAACTCAAAGTTAGCTTCCTTTTGTAAAATATACTCTGCGTCATAGTATCCTATAACCTAAAACAACCACCAAATTTTTAAATATCAGACCATAAAAGTAGAGCTTTTTTTAACTCAAAAAAAAAAAAGTTTTACATTCTGAGACGCATTGACCTTCAGAATCTTGCTCAACAGTGGATCAGATTACAAGATAAGATACCAACCAAAGCATCAAATGATGTTCCATTCAAATTTCTATTCTTTATTTGAGGTCTCATGTTCATCCATAATACAACTTAATATTGTGATTCACACAATCGAGACCCAAAAACGTTACGTTTCCAATGGGCCAAATACCTATCTAAAGCATCAAATTATACCAATTCTATTACTAGTTTATACCATTTTATTTAGTCATGTTTTCTAAGGTTGACTTTCATTCCTCCTCGTAATAAGTAAGCAATACCGAAGCCGTATTTGTCCTATAAGCATCATAGCTGGACAACAAAACAAACATACTGAATGATACCAAAATTAAGTAATAGACCTAGATGTTTGCTCATACTTGCATAAAATATCTTCGGTCTAAACCTAATCATTTGCAAAAATATCTTCGTCTAAACCTAGTCAGTAACGCCACTTCACCTTATTCCCTACCGACGAGTTACTGACAAGGTTGTGTCAACAGCAACTCATTACTTAACTCGTCCTAATTAAAAAAAATATTAAAAAATTAAACCCACCCCTCAGATCCGCTACTGACGAGTTGACCCACGAGCTCGAAGGATGAGGAGCGTGCCAACAGTGTCATGCCTACCGACGAGTTTGGGAGCCACGATGAGGGGTGTGGACGAGGACGTTGGCACTGTTCTAATTACATATATAAAAGATGTAATATATGTACACGTATATTCACACACAAACTTATGCATACATGCACAAATCTTATAAATGTCATTAGGTTTGTAATATTTAATTGAACTAACTTTACTTTATCAAGAGTTACAATTGCAACGAAAACTAAATGTGTCATGTAGCCATGTTTAATCTTGACTGCATGAATATTTTATTTCTCTCTCTTAAAATCACAACAACCGATTCAAATAAGCGTATGTTAAACACCCACCAAAATTATTTATTACCAAATGTGTTTTATAATATAATCACTCTATAATATGATTTCAAATCTAATTATATATTTGATTGGTAATCACATGGTCATATTTAATTCAAGAATGTAGTTTTCATGGGATCTTAATTTTCGTACGAATCAAAACAAGTATTTTTAATATTGGTTAAAATAAATCTACGAAAATATTATAAAAGTACAAGTGTTTTAATTAACATGAAGAAAGAAAAAAAGGTTTTATCATGTAAAGTATTGTATCTTTCGGCTTGTATGTCGTTTCCCATCATCCATAAATGCTACAACATTAAATAAAAATATGGTTGCACATCGTAGTTATGTCATGTAACACCTCAATTTTTAATATAAAATATTTGCCCAAAATAAAACATTTTTCATAAATAGAAGAACTATCCCAAAAATATGGATTTACAAAAACCTTTGGTATGAATCAGAGTATAAAGTTTCGGTGTTACAAAATATATCAAAACCAAAGCTAAGCATAAATCCAATCTAAAGTTCTTCTATTCTAGGTCCCGCAACTCTATCCGTGCGAACCTAAGCCTTCGATCCCGAACCTGAGTACATAGCAAAACAAAACAAGGAGTACGTGAGACAAAAACGTCTCGTGAGCTACATGGGTTTAGACCCGATAATAATGATAATAATCGAATGGTATACAGACAAACATGTAAGTAATCATCCATCTATCTAGTCACCCTATCGTGACTCTAATACTTGCTTTCCTAGCAATCATTTCTAGCTATCGGGTTGCCCCCGAACTAACTAGAACCACCTTGACTTATTAACCGAAATCCATCGCCATTAATAAGCCTCAAGATACCGGCAAGAGGGATTCGCCCAATCTACCGATACCTGCCTTACTCGCCGGACTATCTCCAGTTAGCAAGACTACTATCGTGGTGGAGTCGATGGGAATCCACCCAACTGCCCCTCACACCACACCTCATGATCGGGGGTCCCCCGCATCATCACATCATCTCATCATATCATAACTCGATGGTTATGTCAATCTAGCTCTCGGCTATCACGTCTATCATCAAACAAGTTAGTTCAATACAACTATCGGTATAACTAACTACTAACTACTAGTCTACACAAATAAGCAAATAGACCATAACACAAGTAATAAAAGGTATTTCATAGGCTATGTACTCAGTAAATTCCACACGTACTCACCTTAGCAATAAAGATGTTCCAACCGTGTTCTTGTCACCAAAGCTCTTGCTTCACGATTTCACCGACTTTCCAAGATGTCACCGAAAGCCTAATACAATAATCATACAATGTTCAACATCACAATCTACTAATAATGTGTTCATCTACCTCTAGATAACACCCATCAATCCATTTCCCCCAATTATGGTGATTTACCAAACCCTAGGTTTAACCAACCCTTAAGATTCTTACAAATCATAATCATACACTTGTTTCCTTTGTTAATATACCATCTATTAAGTGCATACACCATTTATTTCACCATAAATCACCAACCCGAGAACTAGGGTTTCAAACCCTAGCTTCAAGATCCATAAATCTTGAGCTACAAAGATGAAAGGGTGAAGATATACCTTTAATCTTCCACTAGAAGTGAAATCTACCAAGGATTTGTGAAGAAATCAACCCAAACCAGATGCTATGCTCGAAAATCGCCAAGAGAGTAAACTAGGGTTTTGATATGGCATTAAATGAGCTCAACCCGTCTTTAATGCTGGTCGTCCAGAGTTCACGACGCGAACTGAGTTCGCGTCGCTAACTTTGCATGCTCGGCATACTTAGCGATCGTTATCCAAAACGCGAACTACTTAGCGACCAACTGCCAAACTCCCTGGAGCTAGTTCCCGATCGCGAACCATAGTTCGCGTCGCGAACTCCTAACGGCAGCAGGGCTGCACTTTTCATCAAGTGTCTTGACCCGGTTTCGCCCATAACTTTCTCGTACGGTCTCCAAACGACACGAAACCAATTTCCACGTGTTTTATATGATTTATCCATAATTATCATATTTTTGTACAATTTATTTATTTACAAATTCGGGTCGTTACAACTATCTACCCCTTAAGAAGATTCCGTCCTCGGAATCTCATCATAGTTCACGAAATCCGGGTACCTCTTCCGAATCTCGTCTTTGACTTCCCAAGTCAAATTCGGCCCAAGTGAATGCTTCCACTTGACCAACACCAACTCGATCTCTTTATTCCGAAGTTTCTTCGTTTTCGTTTCTAATATAGCCTCGGGCTCCTCGATTAACCGGTTCGGGCCGTCAACCCGCAACTCTTGCAACGGAATAATATTTTCAACTTCCCCGATAAACTTTTTCAAATAACTTACGTGAAAGGTGTCATGCACACCTTGAAGCTCGGGTGGAAGTTCCAACTTAAAAGCTTGAAGCCCGACCCGTTTCAATATTTTAAACGGTCCAACATACCTTGGACTTAACTTCCCTTTCTTACCAAACCGCATTACACCTTTCCAAGGTGACACTTTCAACATGACCATATCACCGACATCCAAGTCGTATGGCCGTTTCTTCAAACCCGAATAACTTCGTTGTCGATCTTGGGCGACTTTCATGTTGGTTTGAATAATACCAATCTTTTCATTTGTCACTCTCACGATCTCGGGGCCCGTGAGTTTCGTCTCTCCCGGTTCCAACCAACAAGATGGAGTTCTACATTTCCTCCCATACAACGCCTCATAAGGCGGCATCTTAATAGTCGAGTGATAACTATTATTATACGAGAACTCGACTAACGGTAAATGTTCATCCCATTTACCACCGAAATCTAACACACACGATCTCAACATGTCTTCGACCGTTTGAATAGTTCTTTCACTTTGACCGTCGGTTTGCGGGTGATAAGCCGTGCTCAACCGCAACTTTGTACCCAACTCTTCTTGTAATGACCGCCAAAATCTCGAGGTGAACCTCGCGTCTCTATCAGATACAATCGATAACGGAACCCCGTGGAGTCGAACCACCTCATCAACATACAATTTGGCCAATTTCTCGAGTGGCAACGTTTCCCGAATTGCTAAAAATAACGCACTCTTGGTCAACCAGTCAACTATGACCCAAATGGCATCGTGACCTCTAGTCGTCTTCGGTAAACCTACTATGAAGTCCATAGTTATATCTTCCCACTTCCCGGCCGGTACAACCAATGATTGAGCTACCCCATACGGTACTTGATGTTCGGCTTTCACTTGTGCACACGTGGCACACTTAGAGATGTACTTGGCCACCCTCGCCTTCATTCCGGGCCACCAATAAACCCGTTTCATATCTTGGTACGTCTTTGTACTTCCCGGGTGAATCGAATACTTTGACTTGTGCACATCATACAATAACTCTTTTCGGATACCACCGAACTTAGGAACCCAAATACGACCGCCTACGGTCTTCAACCCTTGTGCATTTTCGAGAAAATGTTGGTTCTTGCCTAACCGTTCTTGTCTTAGCTCGCCTTTTCCCATAACCTCTCGTTGGGCATTCTTGATTCTTTCGATGATGCTCGAGACGACTTCTATACGTGTTAAAATTCCTCGGTTCGGGTTCTCATAAACCTTTCGGCTCAAGGCGTCGGCTACTACATTAGCTTTTCCCGCGTGATACACAATCTCACAATCATAATCGGCAATCAACTCGATCCACCTTCTTTGTCGCATATTAAGATCTTTTTGAGTAAACACGTATTGTAAACTTTTATGATCCGTGTACAATGTACACCGAGTACCATACAAATAATGCCTCCACAACTTCAAGGCAAATATAATCGCCGCCAATTCCAAGTCGTGTGTCGTGTACCTTAATTCCGCATTCTTCAATTGTCGCGAGGCATACGCGATCACCTTACCTCTTTGCATCAACACACAACCGAGCCCTTGATTTGAAGCATCACTATAAACCACAAAATCTTCCATACCATCCGGTAACGTAAGAATCGGCGCGTTACACAACTTTTCCTTCAACAAATTAAACGCCTCTTCTTGCTTCTTCTCCCACACAAACTTCTCACTTTTTCTCGTTAACTTCGTGAGTGGAATCGCGATTCTCGAGAAATCTTGTATAAACCTTCGGTAATAACCGGCCAATCCAAGAAAACTTCTAACCTCGGTAGGAGTTCTCGGAGGCTCCCAATTTGACACCGCTTCAATCTTGGACGGATCAACCTTAATACCGTCACATGTCACCACGTGACCTAAGAATTGTACTTCCCGCAACCAAAATTCACACTTCGAGAATTTGGCATACAACTTTTCCCGTTTTAACACATCTAACACAAGTCTCAAATGACCTTCGTGTTCTTCCTCGGTTTTTGAATAAATCAAAATGTCGTCAATAAACACGATCAAAAACTTATCAAGGAACGGTTTACAAACCCGATTCATTAAATCCATAAAAATAGCCGGCGCGTTTGTAAGACCAAACGGCATCACTAGAAATTCATAATGACCATAACGTGTACGAAAAGCCGTCTTCTCGGTGTCGCCTTCTTTTACCCGGACTTGGTGATAACCCGACCTCAAATCAATCTTTGAGAAATAACTAGCACCTTGCAATTGGTCGAATAAGTCGTCAATTCTCGGCAACGGGTAACGGTTCTTAATAGTTACCTTGTTCAACTCTCGGTAGTCGATACACATTCTCATCGAACCGTCTTTCTTTTTAACAAATAACACCGGTGCACCCCACGGTGACGAACTCGGACGAATAAAACCTTTGTCTAACAAATCTTGCAATTGAGTCATCAATTCCCGCATTTCGGTGGGAGCTAAACGATAGGGAGTACGAGCAATCGGCGTCGCTCCCGGAACTAAATCAATTTTAAATTCGACTTGTCTCTCCGGTGGCAACCCGGGCAAGTCATCGGGAAATACCTCGGGGAAATCCCGAATAATTTTAACATTATCCATTGACTTCTTTTCCTTTCGGCCATCTAATACATATGCAATAAACGATGCACAACCTTTCGATATACTTTTCCTCGCCTTAATGGCGGTAATCACATTAGGCATGTGATGTCGTTTCTCCCCATACACATACACTTTTTCGTTCTCGGGTGTCCTAATCGACACAATTTTCTTTCCACACAAAATCTTGGCTTGGTGCATACCCAACCAATCCATACCGATAACTACATCAAACGCCCTAATTCCCATTGGCAATAAATCTACCTTAAACTTTCTACCGTCTATTTCTATTTCACAATTTCTATAAACACATTCAACCATAGACGTTTTCCCGTCGGCTACTTCTATCTCATAAACCTCGTCTAACATTTCGGACGGCACATTCAATTTACAACCGAACTCATGAGACACAAACGAATAATTGGAACCCGAATCAAATAAAATATGAGTTGGCAAGGAGTTAATGAATAAAGTACCTGACACCACATCGTGTGCCTCCTTCGCCTCCTCCCGAGTGAGTTGGAAGGATCGCCCCTTAACCTTCGCCGGCTCCACCTTCTTTTGAGCCGTGGATACCATTGACTCAATCCCCTTCTTCGGGCACACATTGCTATAATGCCCTTTCTCGTGGCATGAATAGCACTCCACATCGGCCGACAACTTGGCCCTACAATCTCGGGCTAGATGCCCCATTTTGCCACAACTATAACACGCTTTCGATTCTCCTCGGCATATGCCGGTATGATTTTTCCCGCATTTCTTGCACGGGCCAACACTTCCTTGTTTAGAGAAGCTCGATGTGAACTTCCCTTTCTTGAACGAACTAGAGCCGCTCTCGGCTTTTCTTTTCTCGTCCACATGGGCCCTCTCGGCAACTCGTGCCTCATTAACCTCTTCCACCCCTCGGGCGGCACTAATGGCCTCATCAAGTGTGGCCGCCCTCTTCACTTCCAATTGGTAGTCCCACGGTAACCCACTAGCATACCGGACCACCCTCAACCTCTCATCCGAGTAGGTTTTAGCAACAAACGGGAGCAATCCCGTGAATTCTCTCGAGTATTCCTCGATCGACATTTCACCCTTCTTGAGGGTCACGAATTTCTCGTGCATCTTCTCCAAATCCCTTTCGGGACAAAATTTCTTTTTCAATCTCGTGGTGAATTCATCCCACGTCATTTTCTCAACTACCTCCCTCTCGAGGGTCTCATACACGATATCCCACCACACCATGGCATCTTCTTTCAAAAGTTGTGACGCATACGTCACCATATCGGCATCCTTGCACTTGCTACTACCGATAACCCTCTCGGTCTCCCGGATCCACCTCATCGTTACTTTCGGGTCCGAACTACCCGTATACACATTTGGCTTACAAGCCATGAAGGATTTAAACGAACAACCTTCTTTCATAACGGGCGTAGCCCTAGCATCACTTTGGCCACCCGTGGAGGACTTTCCCTCCCCGGTGCCACTACCCCCGGTTCTCTCTTCCGATTTAGCTTCGGATTCACGGTCTCCACCCGACCTTTCACGGTCCCCAATAATTCGGTGCACTTCATCGGCCACCGTTCCCTTGATTTGATCAAGGAAAGTTTGGAGATCCGCCATGGTTACCGGAGTTCTATTAGCTCCGACTTCCGATTCACCATCCCGGTGCATCGACGGTTGACTTTCCTGTTCAACCACAACCTCTACATGAGGTATCTCTTCCTCCCGGCCCTCCGGGGCTTTACCACTTCTACGAGTGTTCACCATCACTTTCGATCAAGACTATACGAAAGACATTAAACATTTAGTACCTTGTGTACAACCCATTAGTCTCATAAGACTCAATATCCATAATCATAACAAATTTCATCGGTCCCCTAGGTTCAACCCTAAACTTATCATAAAGTCTCAAGGTCAACCTATGATCTCAAGGAATCTTATATTCCTAATGCTACAGTCTAAGACTAGGATGGTCATCCAACCTAATTCACTTAAACTATAGCTCTGATACCAAGTTGTAACACCTCAATTTTTAATACAAAATATTTGCCCAAAATAAAACATTTTTCATAAATAGAAGAACTATCCCAAAAATATGGATTTACAAAAACCTTTGGTATGAATCAGAGTATAAAGTTTCGGTGTTACAAAATATATCAAAACCAAAGCTAAGCATAAATCCAATCTAAAGTTCTTCTATTCTAGGTCCCGCAACTCTATCCGTGCGAACCTAAGCCTTCGATCCCGAACCTGAGTACATAGCAAAACAAAACAAGGAGTACGTGAGACAAAAACGTCTCGTGAGCTACATGGGTTTAGACCCGATAATAATGATAATAATCGAATGGTATACAGACAAACATGTAAGTAATCATCCATCTATCTAGTCACCCTATCGTGACTCTAATACTTGCTTTCCTAGCAATCATTTCTAGCTATCGGGTTGCCCCCGAACTAACTAGAACCACCTTGACTTATTAACCGAAATCCATCGCCATTAATAAGCCTCAAGATACCGGCAAGAGGGATTCGCCCAATCTACCGATACCTGCCTTACTCGCCGGACTATCTCCAGTTAGCAAGACTACTATCGTGGTGGAGTCGATGGGAATCCACCCAACTGCCCCTCACACCACACCTCATGATCGGGGGTCCCCCGCATCATCACATCATCTCATCATATCATAACTCGATGGTTATGTCAATCTAGCTCTCGGCTATCACGTCTATCATCAAACAAGTTAGTTCAATACAACTATCGGTATAACTAACTACTAACTACTAGTCTACACAAATAAGCAAATAGACCATAACACAAGTAATAAAAGGTATTTCATAGGCTATGTACTCAGTAAATTCCACACGTACTCACCTTAGCAATAAAGATGTTCCAACCGTGTTCTTGTCACCAAAGCTCTTGCTTCACGATTTCACCGACTTTCCAAGATGTCACCGAAAGCCTAATACAATAATCATACAATGTTCAACATCACAATCTACTAATAATGTGTTCATCTACCTCTAGATAACACCCATCAATCCATTTCCCCCAATTATGGTGATTTACCAAACCCTAGGTTTAACCAACCCTTAAGATTCTTACAAATCATAATCATACACTTGTTTCCTTTGTTAATATACCATCTATTAAGTGCATACACCATTTATTTCACCATAAATCACCAACCCGAGAACTAGGGTTTCAAACCCTAGCTTCAAGATCCATAAATCTTGAGATACAAAGATGAAAGGGTGAAGATATACCTTTAATCTTCCACTAGGAGTGAAATCTACCAAGGATTTGTGAAGAAATCAACCCAAACCAGATGCTATGCTCGAAAATCGCCAAGAGAGTAAACTAGGGTTTTGATATGGCATTAAATGAGCTCAACCCGTCTTTAATGCTGGTCGTCCAGAGTTCACGACGCGAATTGAGTTCGCGTCGCTAACTTTGCATGCTCGGCATACTTAGCGATCGTTATCCAAAACGCGAACTACTTAGCGACCAACTGCCAAACTCCCTGGAGCTAGTTCCCGATCGCGAACCATAGTTCGTGTCGCGAACTCCTAACGGCAGCAGGGCTGCACTTTTCATCAAGTGTCTTGACCCGGTTTCGCCCATAACTTTCTCGTACGGTCTCCAAACGACACGAAACCAATTTCCACGTGTTTTATATGATTTATCCATAATTATCATATTTTTATACAATTTATTTATTTACAAATTCGGGTCGTTACATGTCATTATGAAATGAAAATTTTATATATTATTAAGGTAACATGACATGACAATTATATGCATTAAAACTTCAAGATAAAAGATGTTGTAAGTTTTTTTTAAATGTGTTTTATATCTACTATAATTTTGCTTATAATGAGACTTAGATCTATAACTTTAGAGAATGGACAATATCAAGTACTAATATCACTAGGCTATAAGCTTTAGATTAAAAGATATAAGTACCTATCATTTTATCACTTCTCATTTAAAAATATAGATATATAATTTTACATTCCAAACAATAAAATTGTGACACTCTTTATTTGCATTAAATCCTGATTTGAACCTGATTTTGGTACTTTCTTTATTATAGATGCATCAATATCAATGTTTACAAGGTAAATCAACATAATTTATTAAGAATTTCGATTCCATAATCCACTTAGCAATGGAAATATAACTAAAAAAATGCGAGATTTTTGGATTTTAGTTCCGGAAGAAATAACAACCATGGTAAAAGTCAAAATTTGTCCGATTATATTGTATTCGTGTTAAGTAATGCAAGCCTTTTCAATTATAAATAGTCAACACAAAAAGATATAGTTTAAACAACTTATTAACTAAACATCAATTTAAAACAAGCATATAACATTTTCGTTATGTTGATTGTCGACGGAACAAACTTGTTTCTCTATAAAAACCTTTAAAACGTGCAATGTGTCGTTATGTTTTAAAAGTTATTGCTTTTTATTAGAATACCTCTTGTTTATATACGTTTTGTTAATGATAGTCGTTATGACTGTCTTTAATAAATTACTTTGTATTATATATACTATTAATTTGTATTTTTAATTTTTTGACAGCTTTAGGGCTGTCATGAACATTTTCCTATTTATATTGATATGCCAATACGAAATTGACTTTATACAATCGATGTAGACTATTGACCTAAAGCTCGAAAATGGGAGGACCTACATTTGCTCTTCCTCACTATGACTCACTGAAGCACATTTAATAGCGAAATGACCCATAATATGACATTTGATATCTCCTTTATTTATATTAACTTACGTTTATGAACGCTTTGATGCACAACGTATCATCTATTCCACTGCTCATGCTTAAAACTTACGAAACATTGTTGTTACATCTCTCTTGGCGTGTTACGTTACATTTTGTTCATTAAATAACGAATGTAGTTTTGTAAGAAGAAAACATTCCAAACAACTTCTAAACTTTCTTGATGTATATACACAAAATTTAGTCTCAACCCAATTAACCTCTTTCAATAATTGAAAACTTGAAAGCAACATATATAAAATAACAACGATATTTAAACCTATAAAATAGTGATACATAGAAGATAATTACAGAGATTATTTTCAAAAAAGATATTTGATAAAAAATGCGAACGCGAGTATATATAAAAAATAACACCTCCAGCTCGTTTGCCGTATATGGAGCATATGAATATGAATGTAGACCGTAAGCCGTACCAGATTCGTTTGTATTAGTGCAAATGACGTGGACCAATCAGGGAATTCCAAGTGGCATTATGGACGAATAGGAATGCTTGGAATTGCCATGTGTCAAACCCTCTTCAAATTTAGGCCTCATATATAGGGTAGATATATAGGGTAGATAGGTTAAGATAACAATTAGGATACGTGATAAACCTTTGTGATAAAACCTTCATTAGGATAATGATTAAGAAGAATATTTTTTTGTCAAAAAGTGCATTATGTTTTATTTCAAAATAACAAAAAATAAGAAGCATTTAATCAATCATTGAAAAAGTGAAAGAGAGATGATCGTGAAGACGGCGTTTTAAATTGATCGTCAATCTATCGGTAGTCGGTACACATGACATGGTTATATTTGACCAGACTCCAAGTTAACGGCCGTTGTAACGGAGGAATCGCTATCATCTTCCGGGTCCCCATGTGAGCAAGAGAGAACACCGTCGGTGGAGGCTAACTGCAGCTCATGATTTTTCATTTATTTATTTATTATTTCTATTTTTTATAATGTTTATTCTCACAGAGAGAGAGAAACCCCAAATTTATATACAGGAAAATAAGGAAGAATTGCTTCGTATATAAGCCACCAAAGCTTACAGCTTATAAATGATAAGAGAGTGTACAGGAGAGCTTTTAGAGAGAGAAAATAACATCCCTAAACCAAGGGAAAGAGAGAGAGAGAGACGGCCATGGCGGATTCAAGCGATTCCGTCTCTGTTGATATGGAAACCATATATCTTGGTGGAAAGGTTTGTGTTTGTTTGAGTTTTTAATCCAATACATGACTAGTATTGATTGAATGTAAGGTGTTTGTTGAAATGCCCTCAATGAACACGTATATTCAATTAAAATACATTTAGTTTGAAATGCCTGATTTTGAGCTTCACTTTGTATATTGAATGTAAGGTGTTTGATGAAATGCCTAAATGAGTTTAACTATTCTTTCATAATCTTCAAGTTTGTTTATTTGTTTTCCACTTTATATTGCTGTGATTTAGTGGATTTTTTTGATACACTTTGAGGATGGACTTGTGTTCATTTCCCATTTTAGAAACCCCTTTTTCTTAATTTTTAGTTTTTTTTTGTTGACAATACAATTTACTCGCTTTTTAAATGTCAATGAATGACTTATGGATTTGTAGATCTGTTTACTTTTAGTTTTATGGTCAACAATTTGGTAGTTGTTTCATTAAAATCCCTCTCTTTGTTTGTATCTTTATTTTAAACGCTAGGAAATCCACACACACACGCACACAAAACTGAACAATTTTATTCTAATGGTTATTAATTATGTAAGTCTTACCTTAATTAGGGTTATTATTGAATTTACACAGACTAGAAAAAGATAAGCCCGCATTACTTCTTTTTGGAAATTTGTTGTTGAATTACTTTTATATTAACTGACTTGACTTAAGTTTTAATCCAAGATTCGTTTTTTAATGGTAAAAAATTGCCATCTTTAAAAGCATTTGTGTTGCATTGTCGTTTTCTTGAGGTTAAAATTCATTATCTTGGCATAAATATCATTTTATCATATTTCTTGTTAGTTTATCCGTCATTATCAAATGTAAACACCATTGAAATAAAGTCTATAATTATAATAAACTCGCACGACATCTGGAGAGTCCAATGACGATGTGTTCATTCTTTCTTGTTTTTATTTAGTTTGTTGATATTTTATAATATTATTCGGCCGACTCCATGTTCAACATAATGATGATCAGAAATTGGTTGTTCATATTAAACCTAAGTCCCCATCTTCTTTTTGAATAAACATAATCTGTATTTAATAATTTTTAACGATTTTATGCATCTCATGATCTTGATGGTTAAAAAATTGTTTTCAGGAACATAACATTCGAACTGGCCGTGGTTCTGTATCTGTAATCGTGTATGGAGACCAAGAAAAACCACCTTTGATTACATATCCCGATTTAGCTCTAAATCGTAAGCAATAATAAATTCTTGATTTTTTTTTATTGTCTCATTCGGTCTGATATCTGCTATTGTGTGCAGATATGTTATGTTTTCAAGGATTATTCTTTTGTCCCGAAGCAGCTTCGTTACTACTCCATAATTTCTGCATTTATCACATCAGTCCACCTGGGCATGAGGTCAATGAACAGACTACCTGTTAATTACTGAATAATTATAATTAGTTGTAATAAAACTGGCTGTAAAAAAATAATGATTAGATTTGCTTTTATTGCCTCAAGGTGTTAGATTCAAGATAAAATGACATTTTTTCTTAAAAAGAGAGATTTTTTATTCAAGATACGAGATTAAAAGAAGGGTTAATTTAGTAATATTTGTAAAAAAAAATATATATATGAATTATGTTATTAACGTAAGTTTGTCTTGTACAAGAGCCTTTGCAGTTAGGAGCAGCAGCCATCTGTCCCGATGATCCAATTCTATCTGTGGATGATTTATGTGATCAGATTCTTGAGGTCCTCAATTATTTTAAGTAAGTTGTTTAACCACTAATTTTAGTACTGACTCTTTAGAAAGAAAAAAATGTTAATTCAAACTAAAAATGTAAATTTTGGGTTTTTTTTAGGCTTGGTGCAGTGATGTGCATGGGGGCTATGGCGGGTGCCTACATTCTTACACTGTTTGCGGTGAGACTAATTCATTAATTATGAAGGAATATATAATTTTTATTGGCTGTGTTTGACCTATTATGGTATATATTACAGACAAAATATAGAGACAGAGTTACTGGTTTAATACTTGTTTCTCCTCTTTGCAAAGCACCTTCGTGGACTGAATGGTTTTACAATAAGGTTCGTTCTTTTGCATTATTTTTCTAGAGGCTGTAATTTGTCATAGAGGTGGCCATTTTTGCTTGTGAAATGGGGCCCATATCATCTTATCTTAAACGGGTGAAATAAAGAGCTGGTCAAGCGGGCCTAAAATAGCGAAACGGGTTACATTTTCTAGATATTGCTGTCATGTGATTATATATCTTTAATAATATGTAGTTGATGTCGAATTTACTATATTACTACGGTATGTGTGGATTATTGAAAGAATGTCTACTTCAAAGATACTTCAGCAAGGTACATTTCTGACTTGTTGACATAAAATAAAATCTTTTTGGTGTAATTATGTTTAAATTAAATCAGGAAGTTCGTGGTAATCCAGAAGTCCCGGAATCAGATATTGTTCAATCGTGCAGAAAGGTTAGTCTTAAATACCATTTATATCATCTTATCTGCAGTTAGTTTTTTAATATTATGGTTTTGTTTTTTGCAGTTGTTGGATGAAAGACAAAGCATAAACGTATGGCGATATCTTCAAGCAATTGATAGCAGACCCGATATGACAGAAAGATTAAAAAGGCTAAAATGCAGAACACTTATATTTGTTGGCGACAGCTCACCATTTCATTCAGAAGCCCTTCATATGACTGGAAAATTGGACAGGCGATTTAGTGCTTTAGTTGAGGTATGTTGTTATGCTATTCTTTGTCGAAATTAATATGTTGCCTTTTTTAATAATAAAGATTGATATCCCCATTAGAATAGAATAATTAAAGCAGTGGTTGTGGTTGTGATGCAGGTGCAGGTTTGTGGATCGATGGTGACAGAAGAGCAACCGCATGCAATGTTGATACCCATGGAGTATTTTCTAATGGGGTTTGGGCTTTACAGACCCACGGGCAGCCCGAGAAGCCCGTTAAGCCCATCATGCATATCCCCTGACCTATTATCCCCCGAAAGCATGGGCTTGAAGCTAAAGCCAATCAAAACCCGAGCTGCCATTTAGTATTCAACACGGTACATTCAAGGGTAGATATACATACACACATGATATATGTAGTAGATATAGAGGAGAAAATATTCTTTCAAATGGTGGCGGACATATTCATTTCTAGAGTTGGGTTGGTGGTCATAAAACAGAAACATTAGGATGCATTTATTTATTTAATTATTTATGTTGAAAGCTTCAATCGATAATAATACCTTCTCTTTTTGTACTGTCATTGAACTGTCATATATAAAATGACACCAAAAGTGGTTGTATATAATATTCCACTCCTTTAAAATACATGACACAATTCTTATGAAAAGCGGATATTCTTTTCCCTAGCCCATTTTCAAGTGTTGCTCGTTATAGAACTTGAGTTCTTGCAAGCAAATCCGTACAGTCATAAACTGCAACAAAATATTTATCAATCCTAATATCTGAAAGTTATAAAATTACAAATATGCCTTTTCTAACTTTAGAAATTTGAAACAATGTAAATAATAATACTTACATGAAATGTCCACTTATACCTAGTGGTGGCAAAATGCACGGATCTTATACATTTGAGTTAGAACGGGTCATTTTTAAATATGGGTTACATGGGTTCGAATTAAGTCAGAATGGTGTTTTATAATCAAATCTTTAAATGAATTTTTCAAACGTATACTCCTCCACAGGCATATTAATTAATTCAAAGTTTTCATTACAACTTAAATTGCATTTAATGCATCTCTTGAATATGTAAAGTATAAAGTTCATTAATGTGTATAGAGAATTTATTAGGAATATTGATGCATCTAAACAATATCCCCATAAACACATGTTAGAATCATACATAGCACGTATACTATTTTATAATGAGAGAATAAAATAACTCGTGTACGGCATTTAGTGTATTGATACCGAGTAACACGAATATCATGTTTTGGGCTTATTTTATAGCAAGTGCATATGGGTAATACGAATCTCAATGCTCAAGTAAATTGCAATTAGGCCTCCAACGTTGACTAATAAAAAAGATAACAAAATGACCGTTTTAGTCTTAAAGAATATATTTTTATATAATATAAATATAAATAATAAAAAACGTTAGTATAATTGTGAATGTAATATATTTTTATTGACATTCCGTGATTGTTGAAGTATAAGTATAAATAATGGGAAGTGATTTTAAGATCACATAAAATCATAACAACTATAATATAATTTAAATGTTATACCAATAAATAAAGTAATTTACGTGGTTCTAAAATCATTACCTATATATAATAGAGGCCGTATACCCCATCCGTCGTCATTGCTTCCCCCTCTTGAAAACGTCTCGTCTCTTCTTTCTTGATTCCCCATTTCCATTTCCCCCTTGAACAGTATCTATAAATAATTCCAACGAACCTTCCTTTTCTTTCTCTCTCTAGATTCTAGAGAGAGAAAGTCCCTGCGCCATGGGAGACAAATCACAGAATGGTGCTAAAGATGCCGTATTGTACGATAGAGGAGGAGAAGGAGTTGTTGAAGGTATTCCTTTGTTTGCTAAAGAATTGATCGCCGGTGGTGTTGCCGGTGGAGTTGCCAAAACGATTGTTGCTCCTCTCGAACGTGTTAAGATCTTATTTCAGGTATCTATATGTTATTCATTATGCTTATTGATTGCAGATCGTTGCTTGTTATGATGCGTAATTTTGTTTTGTTTCTCGTTTATGATTATTGAATTGTCATGTTTTTAGGTGAAGTTTAATAAATAATGGTTTGGTAGATTTTGATTCTAGTAATTTAGCTTTTCGGAGCTCTGGACTTAGGTTATGAATATGAAATTGCGGATTTTTGGTATTTTAGTGAATTTGATTTCTAATTTTGACAATGTGATGAATATAACCTGAAATTCCCTCCCTTTGCCCAAACAAATTGGACCTATGTCACTATCAATTAGGTTTTTCATCAAATTTTACATCATTTGACATTTTCTTCTACATAGCGTTTTGAGATGGGAAATTGCATTAAATGACAAAGCATCTTTCTCTTCAATTTCAATTTGGCCGGTTAACTTGAAAATCGTTACCAAAAACCAATCATCAATTTTCAAATTTCGGTTGTATAGACCGTACAACTTTTGAAAACCCATTAGAAGAGCCATCCAACTGTAACTCTGATATAGTTTCATATTTTGAATCTATGGAGTTTTGTTTGCAAGAGTTTTATTCCGTATTCATACTTGTGTAAGTAACTGTTATAGTATTACACAGACTAGAAGCGAATTCCACAATATAGGATTATTAGCATCTTTTAGAAGGATTGCAAAGACAGAAGGACTTATCGGGTTTTACAGGTTGGGAACCAAACTCTCCTTTTTATCTCGAATTTTTTAATTTTAATATTCATATGTTTTCACCATCAGAGGAAATGGAGTTAGTGTTGCGAGAATCGTTCCTTATGCAGCATTACATTATATGGCATATGAACAATATAGAAGACATATAAATATGAATTTTCCAGGCATGGGAAACGGGCCAGTTGTTGATTTGTTAGCAGGATCCTTATCTGGAGGAACTGCTGTTATTTTTACATATCCCCTTGATTTAGTTAGAACTAAATTGGCTTACCAGGTATACAATCATCATTCAACAATTTAATCTAAATATGATTCTAATCTGATAGTAATAGTACAGGTTGTAGATACTCCAAAATTAAATATAAAAGGAGCCATGATTAGTGAACAAGCAGCATTTAAAGGACTTAGAGATTGTTTTTCAAAGACTTATAAAGATGCTGGGATGAGAGGTCTTTATCGCGGTGTAGGTATAAAAACAATCTTATTTTTTGAATAAAATGATTTAGGAGTTTATATGAATTAAAAAAACAATGTTATAATAGAAAATAAATCTTAAAATTTTATTTTATTTATATTTTGTGTTGAATAGCTCCTTCACTGTATGGAATATTTCCCTATGCGGGATTAAAGTTTTACTTCTATGAGGAAATGAAAAGTCGTGTTCCTGATGATTACAGAAAGAACATAATGGTCAAACTTGCTTGTGGTTCTGTTGCTGGTTTACTTGGTCAAACTTTCACATATCCTTTGGATGTAGTAAGAAGGCAAATGCAGGTAAACTTTCAACTCAAATGTCCTTCTATATATATACATACATATATGTGTATGCATATCAGTATATATGTATGTATATCCAGGCATTGACGTATGATATGCTAAAGAATCAAGAAACATGTTTTTTGAATAATGATAGGTTCAGCGGTTACGGGCTTGTAACAGCTTACAGTTGAAAGGAACAATGGGAACTCTTGTAATGATTGTTCAAAAAGAAGGATGGAAACATTTATTTTCAGGACTCAGTATTAACTATATGAAGGTGAGATAAGTATTTATTGCCCAATTTAGATGGACGGGTCGGGTAAATGGGTCAAGTTTTTTATTTGACCCGTTTAAGATAAAGCACATCGACCCATATATATAAGTAAACATATATTGGTCGATGAATGGTAAAGAAAATCAAGAATTAATTTTCAGGTTGTACCATCAGTTGCAATTGGATTTACCGTTTATGACGTTATGAAAGCATACTTGAGGGTCCCACCACGAGAAAAAGCCATTGTTGAAGTGGCCACAAATAAAAGAGAAAACCAAACATCAACATTTTCTCATTAATTACTAGTATTCAGGTGCACTAACAATTGTACAATTGATTCTTCTGTAACTGTAACATAGTGGTAGGCTTCATGACAGTGTATAGATACACAAAGTATATCTATCACTCTCCAAAATTTTGGTTGAGATGAACATATTCGGAAGAATAATGCATGGCATATGTTACATGTCGAGAGATACAAACATTGTACATAATAATAATAAGAAGATTTGTAACACTAATTTTATACAAATTTTACCAGTAATCTCCACATGAGCATTTACCATCCTTAAAGTGATGAAATCGCTTGTTATCCCTTACAATAAGCTCCCTCCCGACAATCTTGGACATAATCTTGATAGCATTATGACAATCACCGCATATTCTAAGGTTCTTGATGATCCTTAAAGTGGTTCTTGCAGGAGTACTAATTAAGCCATAAGCAATTGCTAATCGCTCACTATGATACATCAATGCTTGCTCTTTAGCTTCTTGATCAATATCATGAAGCACATAACGGGTATCGGGTACATACCCTTCGTCTCTCATTTGACCGTTTAGTCCTTTTAGTTTCTCATATGCATCTTCTTTGTATGGATCCATGTTTCTGTATTCATTCACCTTGTTCTTCCCTTCAAGCATGTTATTTGAAGATTGTCTATCAAGTAACACCAATGATGGAACAAGAAATGCTTCAATGCGGTCTTCAAGCTCAATATCACCATGGATTCGAGCAAAATTCATTAAAGATTCCCATATTTCAAGTGTAGCTTCAAATGGTAAGTTTTCAATAAACTCCATAGCTTCGTTCAAGTGTCCGCATTTCCCCAAAACATCGATAACCGCTAAATAATGTTCGGTTTCCGGAACTAGATTGTACTCACGTGTCATCGATTTCAAGTGTTGTAAACATTCTTGAACTGCATCAACACTAGCACAAGCTAATAAAATTAATCTGAAAGTTTCTTCATTTGGAGTTAATCCCAGCTCTTTCATTTGATTGTATAAAGATAAACCAGCATTTGCTTCATTGTTATCTACATACCCTTTTATCATTGAGTTCCATAAACTTAAGTTTTTTCCTTCACGCATTCTATCGAACACCCGGCGTGCATCAATCATACTGTTGCATTTTACATACATTTCCACCAGCCTTGAGTTCAAATTCACATCACGATAGCAAGGAGATCGAATAAGAAGCTGCTGAATCTTCTTCCCCATTTCAAGTTCTTCACACGAATTTAAAACAATTTCGAAAACATCGGCTCCTGCAGGTACACCTTGAGACATCAATTCAATGGTTTCTTTAATTAAACCATTTTTGCATAAACCTGTTAAATCAACGTCCGGAGGTGGGGTGGTTGGTTTTTGATTTAAGTTGTAGTTTTTTCGAATAGTGGTTGATGGGGTACGGCGGCGATAGGTGGTGCGTGTGGAAGCGTTATATTGCGATGCAGTGATGATGAAGTTGGCAGTGGGATTTTGAAGCTGAAATTTGAATTGCAGAGAAGAGAGATATGACGCCATTGGTGGACCTCCTACCTCTGCTTAACCGATTGGGAGACTGGAGATGATAATAGGAGGAAGGAAATATCTTTTGCTACGACGCCGTATGGTGTAGAACTTTTATATGCCGAGTATGTTTTGGTTTTGATTGTTTTCTATTCGATGAGTTGATAATAGTCATATGTAACTTATAAAAACCGTTGTTATTAGTAGAGAGTAATAATCTAGTGATGGAGTAAGAATGATAGAAATAATATTCTAAATATTACGAGTTTAATCTCTTTCTAGATAATCAGAAGAGTGTTAGAAAACAATCATGACAACGTACATCACGAGTAAACATGAATCGAGAAGGCCCTTACACCCTTTTAAGAAGTTACAAGTAAGATGTAAGATTTATTGGTTAAATGGCTAATTTAAAACTAAAAGATGTAATACATCTTCAATTCTTTCATCGCCTTATTTTATGAAGATATCAATGTTTTGATTTTGTGAAGACATCAATGTTTTATCTGTTTTTAGCTATGATTTTGTGAAGACGTCAATGTTTTGATTACATGTATGTTAGATATGTTTTGATTACACTATTACAATACCATGAAATAGACGTTCTACAACCATTATTTATAAAAAGCTATAAACTGAACCTAAAATCATATGTATCACGACCATAATTTCGAACAAATCGTTGGTTCAATACACTAAAAACAAACGAGTACAAAAACATAAATGTAAACACCTTAACCCAGTTCATACAAATTAAAAACCAGATGGGGTAAAAAGATTTCCGTGAAAGGTGCTAAATTCTGGATAATATGTGGTAAACGGTTTTCAAACGGAAGATTGATATACAAAATCTCCACTTTCCATGATTATAGGATTTCAATTAATTGTTTCTATAAATATGAAATAATGTGAATAACAGAATTGCCCTTCACATTTAAATAAATGAAAAGTATAAACTAATTTCTGATTGGCTAATAAGGGTTTATGGGTTCTCTATATAACTCACCCCTATATATATATATATATATATATATATACCGAAGAAGACAAAATTATCGTTGCTTAATGGAAGAAAACAAAGGCATCTTATAACCACTTTTAAGGATACGTCATAAACTTATTATCAAAACTGCAATTCATAATAATGAGTTTAAAACAAATACATACCCAAAAGTAGCATAAATGTAGGATTTCATATAGTATAGTCAGACCAATCTGATATGAAGGATGTGTGATCCATAGACATCCCAGGGCATTCTTCAAGTTTTGATGCCTCTTTTCCTTCAACCACCCTCGCCGGATTCCCCACGGCGGTGGCTCGTGGCGGCACATTAATCAAAACCACCGACCCTGCACCAATTTTTGCTCCGGCACCAATCTTGACATTCCCCAATATAGTGGCTCCGGCGCCAATCAGCACCCCATCGCCGATCTTGGGGTGGCGGTCACCGCCAGCTTTGCCGGTGCCGCCTAGTGTCACGTGGTGGAGGATGGAAACATTGTTGCCAATGACGGCGGTTTCACCTACAACTACGCCCGTTGCATGGTCAAAAAGTATTCCTTTTCCAAGTTTAGCGCCCGGATGAATGTCGACAGCAAAGACATCAGAGATTCGGGATTGTAAAGCTAGGGCTAGTGGTTTTCGGGATTGAGTCCATAATTTGTGAGCCACCCGATGAGCCTAGTAAAAGTAACAAACTAACTTGTTAATAACAGGCGGTTAAATTATACGATGATTATCAACAAGACCATCAACATTACTACATTAGAGGTGGCATAAAGGGCTGGTTGAGTAATGGGTAGGGTCGGGTCGGGCTGGACCAAATCACTTTTTGTCTAATGAGAAAGCTTATTTAAGGAGCTTTTTAAGCTTATTAGCTTTAACTAGCAGGGTACCCACGCAATGCGGCGGCGGGTACCCGTAACTATATTTTGAAGTGACGACAGTACCGGTGGTGGTGACAATAGCGATGGTGATGAGTGGTGGTGCGTAGTGATGATAGGTGCTGACATTAGTGATGGTAGGATCAGATCCGAAATTGACCAAAGTAAATATGGGCATTTTAAATAGAGAAATGATGGTTGAGTTCTGGTGACGTTAAAACTTATATATATTAGTATCACTTAGGAGAGGTCTTGTATTCGAATCCTGTAAGCAACACTTTATTTTTTTAGTTAAAGAACTTACTAAAAGTGGAAATCTCCTCCTTAAACTTACTAAAAGAGGTAGGCCTAAATGCATTAATAAGTAGTAAGATAAGATAAACTTATAAAAACCCCTTAAATAAACTTTCCCAAACATGCCCTAAACTGATATTTGATATTGATTCTTGACTGTAAATCAACTGCTACACAAATAAAAGAATATACTTCATACCAATTTGATCTATGTTAACCTAAAGAAACCTTTTTTCTCCCCGATTATCACAAAATTTGGAAAGATGACCAAATTGATTCTAATTTTTTGCAATAAACCCTAAAAACAGTCACTTGCAAAAAGATTTAATCAATAAATTAACAAGCAAAAAACTAACCTGACAAGCAAGGAAGCCTTTGTAATTAAGCAAACAATGAGAGAACGAAACACAAGCAGGATCACGCGACCTGGCGGCGCGTAAGTCCGCAACGGCGGCTAACCGGAGATCAGGGTCGAGGGAGAACGTGTTAAGGAAGAGATCGTAAAGCAGAGTTGAGAGCAAAGTGGAAGAACAAAGCTTATTTCCGAGATGGAAAGAGAGTGAGCGATCCAAAGTGGAGTGAGAGAGTATCGTGGAATATAAGTAGCTGGCTAAGGCCGGCTCCGATTCGGCGTCGCGGCGAGCCTCCGCCTTGATTTCTGCCCATAACCACGACGCTTCTTCGTCTGGGTCCGCGGCACCCGGCGGCGATGGGTATCGAGATTCACCAGCTGGCATTTGTTGAAACGTGTAACATTCTTTTCAGATATATTGGGGATTTTTATTGTTTTTAACGACTGCATTTGAGAGGTAGCTAGAAAATACTATCCGGTTGAGACATGCCACGTTGATGTTGTCGTCAAAGAAAATGGGTCAAAAGTATATTGATTTTTACTCATTAATTACATGTTGTGACTCAGTGACTCGGCTGACCTAGTAACTGTTTGTGACCCGATTATAGCCTATAATCTTATTTGAACTTCAATTTTTTAAGATGGCTCGTCAATAATGAAAACCGAATCAGGCGACTTGGATGAAGATACAACGATTTTGGAAACCAAATAATGAGAAATTAGACGATTTTGAAGGTTATTAGGCGATTTGGAAGGTAATTTCAGTTTGAATACTTGATTAGAAAACCACATGAAACCGATTTGGAAGGTGATTTCAGTTTGAAGCTAATTTAGGGTAATTAGTTGATCCAGGTTGACCCGCCCATTGAAACGTGGTCCAGGCATCGTACCTAGTCGACTAAAACCCAAGTTTTAAAACATTGAGTATTTAAACTTATCCAAATGTACAAAACATATGAAATATTTGTTGGCTAGGTTTGACAATTTAGGCCAAAATAAAACGAAAAGCAAGGGACACTCGTCTTCTTATTATTATTTTTTTCTTAATATGTACGGAATCTAACTGTCATCGAAATCGAATTCAGTCTTCTACTAGTTATCTAGTAAATATTTACCTATGAAGGAATTGACATCGTGACCTCTAGTCGATTGGCTTGGCTATCACCAAAATGTTCACTAGTCTTCCCATTATAGCAATGAGAAAACTGTAAACAATAGCCTCATAGTAAAACATAATTGTACACCAAAATATGATTGAATAAAATTATAAGCTTTAAGAATACAAAGTTTTCAAACAAACACCAAAGCCATATTATTGGAAATGGGAAAAGTATAATTGATACAATATAATTATAAAAAGTATTACTATTAAAAAGTTTACAACAAAGGATTATTACACAACAAATAATAGAAAGTTTAGAAACTACAATTGATACAACAAAGGATTATTACTACTATAAAATAAAATAAAATTGGGTTTAATATCACCTTAATTGAAGATAAGTTAGAATCATAAGTTAATGTTGCTCTGACTATGGTTTATGTTGCCAGCAGAAGTTGCTGTCTTTACCTGGTTTTCTTCTACATAAGGAACCATTTAGCGTAACAGCTGCACAACAGATTTCTAAATCCAAATTACGAGATTTAATTCTCATTCCTTTGTGTTCCTCGCATCGTTTTCTTCCTACAACAGCCACTTTTGTACAAAAAGTAGCATCATCTAGGGTCACTCCACAACTAACATTATTCTTACATGTGTCCTCATCAGCAATAGGTCTTACAATTGCGTTGACTTTCATCCCTTTATGGTCAACACATCTTTTTCTACCCTCAACTGGAGGCCTTATACATATTGACCCGTGACCCAAAGCCACACCACATATGCTCACATCATCATTATTACTCTCTTTTGATACCAATGTGGGCCGTGATCGGGTGAATTTAAAAATTCTAGTGAGGAAATTTGTGCCTTTTTGTTTGGTATAGAAGCTAGATCCGTTTTCCAAAACGGGCGGGTCATAATGTTTGATATCAAGGCCTACTTTTTTTACATGAAGCTTTTTCAATACCAAATGTACCATTTTGGCACGTGAAGTAGTATTGTTGAGTATTTGATGAATGTCATTAGGGCGACGATCTCCGTTCATTCCTCTGTTCCATGCATAATCAAAGGTTTTTAAAAGTTGGGACTCTGTGTTTTCAGCATCCTTCTTACTTTCCATCTGTAAAAATTAAATCACAAATGAGCCACAAACCCTTCCTTGTCTTTTCCCTTCTTGAGTTTTACAATTAATACATGTTTTCAATATGATAACATGTAACTACATTTAAAAGTTAAGAATCAGAAGATGTTCCTTACCGGAGCCCATCTAAACGCAATGGCAAACCCATAAGAGAATATATCAGAGAACAATCCAAGGACTTTTCGGTCATTTTGCTCTACAATTGAGCAACCATTTTCCAGATGATTACCATCTCTACCATACTGTTGAAGTCTGGTCCTAACATTATCAGCTTGTCCAAGATAAACAGGAATTATGTTTTCGGGACTAAATTTGCTACTACTTTTTCCCTCCGTTTTTGGGAGTGAGACAACTATCCCGAGCTCATAAAGCCCTGGGCAAGATGAACAATTTGGAACATTTTGAGTCCTGTATCTTTCTGCACCTTCCTTGTTCAACAAGTAATTCTCCCAATCGCAAGCTCCAATAAGGATCTGGAAATTTACATGCAGATATTAAATCAAAAATCATTCACACTAAAGACAAAAAAATAGCTGCATTATTAGGAGTAAGCTAAAACATATACTAAAATTGAATTAAGGCTTTGCTTGGAAGTTTGAATAATGGGTATCACTGTGTGAAGTTGAAGAACAATCAGTTTAAACTAATTGTAAAGGACTAGATTGAAAAGCAAAACACCAGATTTAACATTCCAGATACAATTAGAGTGAAAATTGGGTGACATAATTGAAACGAATCAGTTCAACGTTTGAGCTACATGCACCTTCAATCCAAACCTGAGAGTTCCTGGATTCCAAATCAAGTCATAATTGATTTCAATCAAGTTCAAGTTACGAGCACGAACTTCGTGTTCTAACTAGCGCCTTTTCCCCCAAATTAAAAGTCAGTGAGTAATAAAATAGATTATTGAAATACTGACTTAATATTATTATAGTTGAATGCAAGAGAACCGAGAACTTGGATCACTGTACCATTGAATTTCATCAAAAAAATCCACATAGAGATACCGATGAAAGCAATTAACTACATCGGAGCTGAGAAAGATAGTATCTGGTGGTAACTCAAAATTGGATTTAAAATCCAAAGTAAAACCGTTGCATAATTGTTGCTTAAAATCTAGATCTACTTCAAAAGCAAATTACAGATATGGAAGTAATTAGAAAGCAAATATTACCTTCCAATTGGAGAAAGCAGAATCATGTTTAGTGTGTTTGCAGCTTTCTCTCTTCAACGGCGATGCGGTGGAGACGGTGGCGTGGTCGGTTCTTCCCATCGCTCTCCGCCAGTCCGATATCGCAATACCCGTTACACGGCGCTAAAACGGTTTCTACACGAGCGGCGCGGTTAATTTTTAGAAAGGAAATACTAGTCCAAAACTATTCTCTAGTTCTCACTTCTTTCCTTTAATTCATAACTTTAACTTTTTTAGTCCCCAATTACAAAACACAAATTAATTCCTATACTATATATTATGTTTTAACTCAATTGATTTTGGCCCGACATGCTTTTCATACTCCAATTTGACCGACCAATTTTAAATCATTAATCAAAATGCAAAAAGTTTCGAGCCTAAAGCACATATTTGCCAACTTTTAGAAAATGGTGTTCAATAATGCAAATTGAGGAAATTTTGTATATCAACTCATTATTTTTTTATGTTTTGTAAGAGCACTCGGTACGGGACTACGGGGTGTTAAACCCCCCATTATGAGCCTATAACGGCGCTAAAGCCATACCGAACCTCTCGCTATTTGTTGCTAAATTGGATTTGTCGTGGCCACGGTGGTCGCCAGAAGGGAGGGGGTTGGGGTGGGGATGGGGGAGGAGGTTCCAACCAATTAAAATACACCAAATAAACTTCTATAATACCACTTTAATTATAATATCAAAGAGTTACTTTTTCTTACTAAAAAGTTACTATAATATAATTATAACTACTCTTCAACACGGACCATACCTCGTGCTCTAATAAGTAAATGGGTCAAATTTCTAATAACCGCGGGACCTTTTTGTTTTAAACAACATATAACGGGGTTAAATATCTCATCGTAAAAGTTGTCCAGTTTAGAGAAATGGCAACTTCACCCCTCAGAGCCCGGCGGCAGCTCGCCGTTGGTCTTCTCCGGACACTTTATCGCCGAAATCTCTCTACTCTCAACTGTAACTCACTCTCTGTATTCTTCTTCTTCTTTTTTCTGCGCGTACACTTGAACCAACTTTTGTAATTTTGTACAGATGCTTCGAATGTATGCAAAGACGAGGATGATGATGGAGCAAACCCTAGCTTCATACATCCTTCATCCGTTGTTCATCCTAATGCGATTATAGGTCAGGTATGTTTAGATTTTAATGGTGTAATGTAATATATCATATATGCTGTGTACTTGCTAATGGAAATTTTTGGGAGCTGTCACCGATTAATTTTATTGATATAGAATTATAAATAACTTGGAGATTAGCAGGTAATAGCAATGTCGTAGTATAATTAGACTCATTAATGATTAAATCAGGCTGCAATTAGTGCTCAGTTATCACAACAACAACAACAAAAACTATTCTGTGACTGATAAAACTGATCAAAGTTAGATGTGATTGAAGCAATTACCGTGACTAAATTTAGCAACATTCTTCAATAATCTTTATAAATTATGTAATGATACAAATGTATTAGCTTGCAGGGTGTTTCAATTGGCCCCTTTTGTAGCGTGGGCTCTTCAGTTGTGTTGGGAAATGATTGCAAACTACATCCTGGGTGTCATGTTTTTGGGAAAACAAAATTGGGAGATAAATGTGTCTTAATGAGGTTAGTTAAATTCATTAATTTACTGTGATTGTTTCTAATTTCTTATTTTATCAAACAGTGGGGCGGTTGTTGGAGATAACATTCCTGGGCAAACGATCATGGGTTGTAATAATGTGATTGGTCATCATGCTGTGGTTGGCATAAAATGCCAAGACATGAAGTATAAGGTAGTTGATTCATATCATATAATATTATTATTAGATAAAGTCTATAGGTGTTATTATTATCAGGCAGGTAACGAATGCTTTCTTGAAGTTGGTGATAACAATGAGATAAGAGAACATGTTTCTATCCACCGATCTTCAAAGCCTTGTGACAAAACAGTATGTGATTATTTTGTGGATAAAGTTATGTTAAGATTGTTGTTGAGTTAAATGATTGTATAATCAGATTATTGGGGATAACAATCTTATCATGGGATCTTGTCATATAGCCCATGATTGCAAAGTGGGCAGCAACAACATATTTGCAAATAGCACTCTTTTGGCAGGCCATGTATTGGTGGAGGTATCATTTTTGTCTGATTATTTATTTTTTGTAAGAAAAAAATAAGTCTGGTTTTACATGTAGGACCATGCACACACAGCTGGAGCGATCGTTGTTCATCAGTTTTGTCATATAGGTTCTTTCTGTTTCATTGGCGGCGGTTCAGTCGTAAGATTCTCCTATTTTTTAATTTAAATGAAAATGATATGGTTGTATTGATTTATATACGTATGTATGTATGTAAGGTTTCACAAGATGTTCCGAAATACACAATGGTGGCTGGAGACAGAGCAGAGCTGCGTGGTTTGAATCTAGAAGGTCTTAGACGAGGTGGTTACTCTCTTACTGAGGTTAGCTAGCTTCTCTCTCATTATTTATGATATCTTTTACTCCCGCCCATTTTCCACCTCTAACTGATTGCGTTAAATTTGTTTTATTATTGAATTTGGTGTATATTTATGTAACTGGAATGATATATAGATGAGGAGCTTGAGAGCAGCTTACAGGAAGATATTCATGCCTACTAGTGCAAACATTGGAGGTATTGAAGACCGTCTTGCTGATGTGGTAATATGATTTGCAATTTTTTTTAAAACTTTTTTCATCAAAATAAAGAATAATAATAATGCAGGAATGCCATGAAGAATTATCACTTGTTCCTGCTGTGATTTCCCTGGTGCAATCCATACGTGAATCTCTTGGAGAAAATCGTCGTGGGATTTGCAAATTCAGATCTTGGAGTTTCTCCTGAGTGTGTATGTATCTCTATCTCTATCTCTGTGGTAAGTTTTCCATGTGTGTGTGTACTTAGGGGGTGTTTGGTTTGAGGGAATGAGTGGGAACCCACCTAAAAGGTTGGGTTTACAAAGTGATTCCTTACTGCAAACCAAACGATTGCATAATTAGTTGGTGTCTTTTCTGTCGGGGTCGGGTTGGGTTGGGTTGGGTTGGGTTGGGTTGACGCCCTTTTACTAAAAATGTTATTTATATTATCAACAACTCCAAGATAATTAGTTAGTTGGTTTCTTTTTTAGCTGCTCTTTTTTTTAACCATTAGAGGTTAAATATAATCTATATTTATCTCAAGTTGGGCTCTTAATGCAGATCATATTACCCGTTCTTGGATTTTGCTTCAAAATTGTTACATTTTGTGGTTGCACCACTTCTTATCAACACCTTTTTAAAGATATTCGTGGACGTGCTTTGCTTTCTTTTGTACCAAATGGTATATATAATTCATTCAGACAACTTGCTAAAATATTTCTATAACTTTCTATTTTTACACGATATCATTAATAATAATTAGTCAAAAGGGCCGTCGTCGGAGAATATCGATTTAACAGACAGTCGTTAGTCAAAAGGACCATCGGTGCAAAACCTTTAAAAAATAAGGTCTACCTAGTGTAGTTTTTTAAACTAAAAGATTATTGGTGAAATTTGGTACATACCTTAAGGACCATTGGTGTAATTTACTCTAATTAGTACTGTCAAATTAATCATCATCTACCATAGTAGAACAATTGGTTAAAGTTTATTGTTAATATTATTAAGGTCACATGTTCAAGCCATGGCGACTACCCATTTTGTCACGAAATAGAAAGCTTGTTGGTTGAAAATTAAGCCCTTATTTGGAAAAGTTCCAAATGCATTACATATAGTAAAGATATAAATTCAGATTTAAATCTCCATTTGAACTTTCTTCAGGACAGTTTTTTGAGTGTCCACAATTACTTATGATTACATTATGAAATGGAAAACTGAAAAGGAGAAACTATATATAGTAGTTTACACGCATAATAAACGTGTTTGTTTTCAAGTCGTTTTTGAGTAATTTTCATACACCGAACGTTAATGAAAAGCATGCATTACCTCATTTTACGCATCTGCACGTTTTTCTGCACTCAGATTATTAGGAAAACTCGTATCATCGTTTGCAAGAATAAAAGTTCACAACAAAGTACATACCTCTTGATGAAAATCTATAATAGTTTATTTGATGTTTAAAAAGAAATACTGGACGATATAAAATAACTAAATCAAATTGTCAAGAAACGGAATTATTAGAAAAGAAAAGAAAAACTTGGAAGATGCTTTAAGTTCCAAAGTTACTGAAAATGAAGGGTTTGGTGTGTATTGGATTTATTGAATAATAAATAAATAAATGATTAACTGTAATAATAAAGAACTAATAATGTACAAGAATAATGCTTGCAAGCTTTCACCAACTACTTACACAAATATGCCAATCAATCATATATAAAACATTAAAACATATTTGTCAAACCGTTTATTTTCTTTAATATATAGATTTGTATGTAAGCAGTAAATGTGATAATATTTATCATAATAAAATATTTGTATATTTATATCTCAAAGCTAATCGTATGTTATGGGTCTAACAACTCACTTGCTCGATCTTCTTCTATTGGCTAAGTTAAAATGATAGAAACAATAAATCTAAAAAAGTGAAAGTGTTACTTATTATTATTATTACTATTACTATCATTATTATTATTACTATTATTTTTTTTTTTTTAAGAGTTTTGATAATGACAGCCCTAAGGGCTGTCAATAGACATGCATCAAAATATTGTACTTCAATGTATAACTAACTCCTGAATTTTAGGAATTACCACTCCCCATGAATTAATGTATAAGTTTTTAATGTTTTATTAACCGCCTTTAGGGCTGTCATTATCAAAACCCTTATTTTAATACAAGTAATTTGAATACGTATCAACAAACAACTCAACAAAGCTACTCATTTGCTAAATTGTCCATCTTGCAACCATTGTGTCGTTGAACCATTGATTGATATTTATGGGGTTGCAAGGTGTCAAAAATAAGGTGTAATATGTTGTCTATTTGCCAATGATGGATAAAAACACAGCTGCAAAACGTGTCCTGCAAGAACTGCTAACCAATCATCCATACATCACAAGTTTGTTTAAGGATTTTTTTTGTTACATGTTGTATGTAGATGTATCAACAACCGGGTGATACCTTAGTGTTCAATCCATCCATCATTTACCAAATAGTTATGGAAAAGTTCGAAAACGGTCACATGAATAGTTGGGCCGCATTCATCACTGAGCAAAACTCGGACACCCTGACGGAGCCCATTATAACGAGAATAACGTTTAAAAGTAAGAGTGTGTAAATGTATGAGTGTATAACTTAAGGTGTCAAATTAAGTAATTATATAGTCGGTGTTTAGCTAGAACGATTAGGTTGATCCGTAAAGGACTATTTTACTGCTATGTGTATAAAAACATCTAGGATGTTTTATGCATTTTACTAGACTCGTATGTTTAATTTACTATGTTTCATTTTTAACTAGGAAAATAATTTTACTTGAATAATGGTAATTATGTTTATCTTTTGTGCATACTTATATGTCTGTTCACCTGATCAACATGTGTCACAATCAAAGAATAATATTAGGAAAAAGATTAATAGATTACATATGTCATTATCAAATTGATAAACACATAAGTAAACAGAAAATGTATCAATATCATTTATCATTCCTCATTTTATTTATATATCCAACATGACTATAAATATGTATAATGACAATAAATGGAATCGTAACAAAAGCAAACATCACAACTGTAAAAAAGTTATTCTTGATGATACTTCATGGTCCTTAACTCCTTATCCATCTTGAATGATCCTTTTTCCTTAAATACTTAATTAATGATACTTAAATGATCCTTATCTAATTAAGCTTAAAATATAGATGTATTTCATTAATTGTTATGTAATTTTAAATCTTAACCATTGACTATGATAATCAATGGTTAAAATTAATCACATATTTTATACATGAAATGGTATTTTGGCGATTAGAAACTCACTTGATTTTTTTATATATTTTTTGTTTTAACTTTTATTTATTTATTAATTTTTATTTATTAGATTTTTATTTTGTATAAAAAAGAAAACATTATGTGATTATCACATGATTGTATACTTGATTAAAAGGAATCTCGTATACAGTCACTTTTAATTATATAATAACAATCACATGTGATTAAATATATAATAATATGTGATTATCATATAATATTATTTTTTAATAACTAATAACAAAATAATAATACAAATAATAAAATAATTTAATAAAAAATTGGATTAAAACTTATGTGGGAATTATAAGATTGATTTTGGTCATTAGTTATTATTGATCAACGGTTGAGATTTGTCTCTTTTAACTACAAGAAAAATTAAGAACTTTCATTAAACAATTATGTATAAATGTAACAAATATATATAAATGTAAGTTTATATAAGCTAATAAGCTTATAAAACACTTAAATAAGCTTTTCAAAACAATCTTCAAGTCAAATTAGCTGTGTGGTTTAGCTAAAGTATTAGTCGACATGCACGCATATATTCGGGATGACAAAGAAAACAGAAGATGCAAGACAGATACAAAACTTGGATCAAATCACTTGTTATGTGAATGAAAGAGCAATATCTTACATCTTATTTTTTTTATAGGCAACTAATATATGTTAACGTCTATTTGTTTTATTTTAAATTTTTCAATGAAGACTAGTTAATATATAGATCTCTAGAATACAGATTAATACTTATTTCTTGACTAATAGAAAATAATACTAGAAAAGTTATTAATCTAAAGAGTTAAGGAAATAAACAATGAAATATTTTAGCGTGAGTTAGATAAAATTAAGTGATTATTCAAAATTTATAAAAACATATCTATTCTAATAGCAAAAAATTATTTAAAAACTTATCTAAATAGTAATAATAAACTTTTGAATAATTTTCATAAGGGATGAGTATTACAAAACTAAAGTCATATTGGTGTGAGCACTGACGAGTAAATTAATTTGAATGGTTAAGTGACCTTAACCAAATAAAAAGTTAAATAGTTTGGTAGCATTAATCTCTAACTACAACATAACATAATTTAAATATGAGTAATAGTAATTAGTTTTACTATTTGGTTTTAATCATAGATTTCACATTAGATGAAGACATATTTTATAATCAGAAGATAATATTAAGAGAAAAAATTAATAATTACACATATCATATTATCAAGGGTTTTTTTTATTATATGCTCCTAGGGCACATGATAAAGTCATTTAATGATGTTAAAGTTTCCAATTAAATTACAAACACAATTAATACATCACAATAAAATAGAAAACTTGGGCATCGTTAATGTTTATCACTTCATTTTTGAAATTATTTAACATTATTTAATGGTTTATCATGTGCCCTAGGGGTAATATGAAGATTATAAAGATGATCAAATGATAAGATCAAATAGTAAAATTAAATATCATCTCTCTTTTAATATGATAATAATATTTATAAATTTCAATCCCTATAAATACAAGTCCAATCTTGTATTTCATTCTTCCCTCCCATCTCTCTGATCTTGATCACACATTTTTTTATACAAAAATGGCGAAGAAATACATAATCTCCGCCTCAGAGGCCGAATCCATGGCCAAATCGAAAGGTCTCACTGTCCCGCAGCTCCTTCCAACCCTCGTTAGATCAGCTCAAGATGTTGCTCGTCCACCGATCTCCAACTTCCACGTCGGCGCCGTCGGTTTATCCTCCGATGGCCGGATCTTCTTCGGCGGCAATATCGAATTCCCAGGTCTACCCCTGCACCATTCCATCCACGCCGAGCAGTTTCTCATCACCAACCTCGCCGCACACGGCGGCGGCCCAAAACTTCTTTACATGGCTGTTTCCGCCGCCCCCTGCGGCCATTGCAGACAGTTTTTCCAAGAGCTGCGGGGAGTCTCCGATACCCAGATCGTAATTACTGATCAACCCCAAGAGAACCCTGATTACAAACCCATTTCATCGATTTTACCAGAGCCATTCGGTCCCTATGATCTATTAGATGAAGAAATGCCTCTAATTCTTGAGAAACACGATAATAAATTGTGCTTTAAAGAGGGGAATTTACCAAATGGGTATGGTGAAGAGAGGTTGAAAAACAAGGCTTTGGAGGCGGCGTTTGGATCACACGCGCCGTACAGTGGGTGCCCGTCTGGGGTGGCCCTGATGGATTGCGAGGGGAATGTGTACAAAGGATCTTATATGGAGTCAGCGGCGTATAACCCCAGTATGATGCCGGTGCAGGCGGCCCTGGTGTCCTACATGGTGGCCGGAGGTGGTGGTTATGAGCGGATTGTGGCGGCGGTGCTGGTGGAGAAAGAGGGGGTGATGGTAAGGCAGGAGGAGACTGCTAGGTTAATGTTGAACCATGTTTCACCAAAATGCGAGCTTAAAGTTGCCCATTGTGTGTAATTTAAGTTATCATATGTTAATTGATGCAATTTACAACTCCGATTCTAAATAAAAGAGATTAACCCATGTGTAATGAAATTTAGACACTAACATTCATGATTACATATGCACTTTGCATTAAATTTAGAATTTCTACATGATACAATTACTGTCTTTTACAATACATTACTAGAGTTATCCAACGAGAATAAAGAATACTCAAAATTTAACCAAGCAAAGAAGTTGTAGTGCCAAACGACACCCCATTTCCTGATGTCAATGCACAAGTCACCCAAAAAGCCATGTTTACAAACATATAAAAAAAAAACATTTTACTAATGATGAATAATTGGGAGAAAGGAGCCCCTAAACATAGACTACTCGAATCCTATGATGATTATATTCCTAAAAGACAATTATACAACACAATGTATATCTTAAAGATTATTTAAGATAAAATAGTTACTAACTATTTGTACAAATCATGTTAGATAAACAATTAGACATACCAAGATCATTGTATATAATAAAGTCCTTTTTTCCACCATACGAGTTTCATTAAATTTATGAATATTTTTGTTTTTATTTGTTGGGCGGAAGAACGGTTCCTTTGTAAATCTTCCATGGCCCGCCATAGAACTTGGGTCTCATAATTGGTACTGCCTCACCAGGATGATCTTCCCAGTATTTTTCCTGTTTGTTGGAAATAAAATACATTACAAGTCAAGGTGTTGTTGACTTTGACCGGAGAAATTAATTAACGAAAAGAAGAAAACCTTGTAAAGTTGCTCAGTGATTGCAGCTCCAATTACGCCAGTGTAGAAGGCACATACATAGATTGTAACAAGCGGAGTAAATGATTTTGGACGTTTAAACGGATCAACCATGGTCCACAGGATTTCTTTTTCCCATTTAGTGTGTAAGTAATCAGCATATTTTCTCCACAAATAGGTTGCCATTTCTTTTTAGTTTACCTGATTCATACCAACCAGATGGTCATTGTTGAATAATAAAAGTCAAATCTAGAGCGTAAACAGCCACACAAAATGAGGCAACTGAGTGACCCAAATGGGACCAGTTACTTGCCACCTCATCACTGATTTATCTGGTCATTAAGTTATCGAATGGAACAAAAAGTCATCACCCGGTTAGACATATATTTGTACGATGACTAAATGTAAAAGCATGTTGTAATCTTATGCTAAAAAATACTATATGTAAATATGCAAGGGCACTTATAAGATACACTTTAGTGCTGAAAGTTTGTGTCTTTAAGTATCATTACTAACAGAATCAACCATTTGGGTGATGATGCTAAGTTTGAAACTTAAAGATTCCCAAAAAGTCTGCGAAAATTCATCAAGGAGATACACAGTTAAACTCTATACATTGATACAAGATTATTAAATAGAAAAGCCAATTAAGCTGGAGCACTTTTCAGATGAATATTTGGCCATTCAGGTCAGTTGAGCATTTCTACAAACAGGTGGTGAGCATAGATACAATTAAGCATAAATAAGATCAGGGACAATGGAAAGTGGAAACAGTAATTTTCAATCAAGAACATCATACAAAATCGATTAATCATCAAAGTCAGGGAACTAAGTGATTTCACCACATGGGTTTCTTCGAAAACCCACCATATACAATACATATTATGCTTTTCACTCAATAATAATTGACGGATTTCAGAAACTATGGGATCTTTTATTATAAATTGAAGTTGAGAAGAAAAGACATACCGCCGGAGAGATTGAAGAAACCGATCGGCTGACTGGAGATCGCTACCGCGCAAATTTTGCTCCGCTCGCAACAAATAACTCTTTTACTTTCTAGTTGCTATTTAAATAAATAAATATTAGAAAACGTTTGAGTACAATTCTTTAAATGATTACACGATATTAAATAATTAAAATTTAAGTCAGATATAATAATTAAACATGACACTTATATATAATGCAATGTATTTTTAATTGTTTTTAACTACTTGAAATTAATACGCCCAAATATATCAGTTATGGCGGAAACTAAAGTGACAATAGAAGAACAAAAGAGCGGGATTAAACCAAATAAAGATGCCTGTCATAACCAAATTACCTCATTCAAATTGTATTGATACAGAAATATATATACCAGAATTACATATATTAAATACTGTCCCCATTAACATAACATAACAAAACATAATTAGTAATGAAAAGGCTATAAACATGATATAAAATGAAGGCTATTTGTTCTTTGTTGTGTCAAGGTTTAAGTCTCCAACACCTTTGTTGGGCCCAATGCTGCAACGATCTGTGTTGTGCGTCTGAATTGCATCCTTTATTTTCTGAAACTGCAAATGTAGCAATGTTAATGGAGTTCCAGTGGTTTGTAGAATAAACTACGTTTACCTATAATTGGTGGATTTCACCAAACGGGTATTAAAGAATTTTTTATCATAAAAGTCAACCACCAAAATGCACAAATAAGTACTGGAACTTTTTGAAATATTTCACTTGAGGTGTTAAACTTTTTTTTTATTCACAATTAATAATACTAGTATTTTTTTTTCTTCATTTCTGACCAAAATGGGGACTTCTTTACCAAAAAGAGGACCTTTATGAAAAAAAGGTAACCGAAAAAAGGTTAAAAAAAACTCATTTTGGTCACAAATATACTTTAATTGTGAAAAAATCAGTACCTCAAACAGTTTTTTTTACATACTTTTTTATGCAGTTTACCCGGAGTAAATGGGTCAAGCATATAAAACCTAGTGAATCTCGATGTCTAATGTATCAAATTTAGCATAATAACTAGTATTTGTAAAATATCAAAAAGGTAAAAGAAAAGTGGTTATGGGTCAAGCCCACCCAACCCATTAGTACATGCACTATTAATAACCCATCCACCAATTAACCAACTGTGTTGTAACTTGTATATGGATACCCAGCCAACACCATCATATATGAATTATAACCCAAATAAAAAGATGATGGTTGGTTACTTTAGCAAGTGAGCAAGAAAAAGATTCGAGTTGTCCATCAGCCCCGCGATAGAAATGGAAAAAAGGAAGGACTTTGACGTTCAAGTTCTTGCACATTGGTTTGTTCTCATCAAAGTTTACTTTCAAGAACATGATTTCAGGGTGTTCTTGTGCCGTTTTGCAAAGCTGAATCAAACAATTAAATCAACAATGACACGAAATCAAGAATTCCCAAAAGCAAAATCAAAAAGTTTACCTTTGGGAATAAAGCACGACACGAAGCACACCATGTTCCATAAAATTCAACAATCACTAATTTATCTCCAGCTTCACCTAAAGCATTCAAAAACTCTTGTGTCGAATGAATGTCCATCATATTTGGCCCTCCGTTTTTCTCCCACCATTTCGGTTGTTCAGTCTCTGTAATTGTTGCTTGTATCTAAAAAACCATATAAATGAATTCACATTCCTCATAACAATTTACATTTCAAAAATAAACTTGAAAAATTTGTTATACCAAAATCAAAAGTAAAAGCAACCAACTTTCTCATCCAAAACATAAATTAAAGGATAACCTCAAACCTAAAACCCCAATTCCCCAGATGAACAACTCATACCTTTGTTCACTAAATACAACATAATTCCTCATTCATTTCATAAAATAATAAAACCCATTTCAAATTTCAGATAGAATTCACAACTAACCCCATCCAAAATCACCCAAATGGAGTTTTGAAATCTCACACAAAACCCTAGAAAAAAGAAACCTCAATTACTGAAACAAAAACGATAATTCTATGAAACTTACCTTGAATTGGAGAGATTCCTTTCTGTGACTTACGGCAAATCGAGAATTGAAGATAAAATCAGAAGATAAACAAGAATCAGCAGCAACCGGTAGTACTCTCTTGCTGCTGTATTTAGACAGTAGTTGATTTTGGTGAAGAGAATTCAATGACGTTGATAGCAAGGACGAATGAAAAGTCGCCATTGAGCACATCCAAACGAATTAGAGACTGAATAATAATAATAGTAATAATAATATATGAGGTTAGAATCGATTACAAGGGTATTGTATAAACGGTATCTATGAAAAGGGGGGGAAATCAAACTCCATGGAAGAGATTTGAGTTTATTGTTTTGGGAAGAGTTCGATGAGGAGTGTGCAGGGATCTTTCATGAACAAGAATGAGAGTATTTGTGTGAACCATAATGTACCAAAACTCTGGAAATTGTTATTAAATTAAAAGAATATATTAAAAATAAGGAAATAACCTCGTTTGAAATTCATTTGCTAACTTTAGATTTTTCTTTTAACATCAAACTCCAAGTAGTTTTGATGAAACACCTATAATCCCCGAGACCAATTATTATCTCTCCATTTTAACATACTATTGAACTTTGAGCAAAATATATAGAGAAATATTCCCTCCGTACCACTTTAATTGTCCACTACAAAAAAACACACAGTTTAAGAAAAGTGCATTAGTTATATAATGTCACCAATCAAATTTTCTTTTTCCCACTTAAATGTTTTTTGATTGGTTGAAATTTAGGAAATGACACTCTTTGTGGGACAAACTAAAATAGTATACTGAATATTTAAAATGGGACGGAGGGAGTAGTATAATATTTTTATTTGAGTAATCATATTTTTTATCTTTACTATATTATAAAGGGTTTATTCTTTCTATAATTAGCAAGACTAAAAATTCAGCCAACACACTTGCTAATTATGGAAATAATTAGCATTTAAAAAATAAAGGCGTCATTAACAGGATTCGAACCTGAGTTGTAAGGGTAATAAACCAAAGCAAAAACCAGCTTGATAGCTGTGCTTTTGACAATTAATTGAACAACTTTCTATATATTTAGTATCAATAATAAAACATACTTCCTCTCCTGAACCACCGCATCATGACCCAATAGATGCGTATCTCTTCCAATCAACCAATACTTCGTTCTTGAGCAATTAAACGATTAGTTATCGGGAACTGGAAAATTACTTTTGAAATTACATAACCCTCACTTTTGCCATTTACACAACCCAAAATAATAAAGCATTTCGTCCATTTCACACTTGATTTCACACAACCAATCTTCTCCCTAAAAAGCAAAGCAGTCGATCTACCTGAGTTCAAACACCCTCCGACCATCCCCCACTGCCGCCCCTACGCCCCCGCCTACGGTTACTGCAGATTGATTCCTCAAGCACCCCGTGACGCTCCTCCGGTAAGTTTTGATGACCAGAGTATGTCTTTTAAACCATTACATATGTGATCTTACTGATAAATATATATGTGTAGGTTCATACGTTCGTGTGTAGCTGTTATCAGAGCACTGTGCAAAACGGCATCATTTGGTTTTGGCCAAATTACCATCCTCAGTTCAAAGATATTCTCATGAAGAAGAAACCTTCGTACACTCCTAAACTTGATGATCATTCTTTTACTTACCAAATGTATAACAGAGAAATACTATACTCGTATGTAATTACAGTGACATTTAATTTTAGTTAAATAACAACTTCTGTTGTTAATAACATGAAAATTTCAGGTATGAAATCCTGATTGAATATCTCATGAACCACAACCCAGATAAGTATATATGAAATCACATTTTTATTATTGTCTTAGTTTTTCTGTTTATTGATTGAGAAAGGGGTAGACATAAATGTAAATAAAACAGACAAATGGTCTCATTACATAACAGCAAAATGGTTCATGGAACTTTGTTCCTCCTTTGTTTATTAAGTATTTGGTAGTATCATATCATGGGTGGAAATCTAGATAACGAAAAGGTATTTATTCAACTTTAGAAGTATACATGGTCTTTATAACTAATTAATTATTTTTTAATTTAACCTAATTCCTACTATTTTTTAGAGGTTAAAAGGAGAAAATTTCTTGAAGATAATCCAGAATCCTTCCAACAATGATTATCCTGTAGTTTTTGATACCTCAGTTATTCCATGGTGGGCATTGTAACGACCCGAATTTTGTAAATAAATAAATTGTACAAAAATATGATAAATAAGGATAAATCGTTTAAAGAACGTAGGAATTGGTTTCGTGTCGTTTGGACACCGTATGAGAAAGTTATGGGCGAAACCGGGTCGAGACAAAGTTAGAAAAGTGCAGCCCTGGCTACATCAGAAGTTCGCGACGCGAACTATTGTTCGCGATCGGGAACTAGCTCCAGGGAGTTTGGCCTTTCATCGCGAAGAAGTTCACGCCTACTTAGCGATCGCGAACTATGAAGAACGCATAGTTAGCGACGCGAACTATTGTTCGCGTCGTGATCTTCTGTCTGGCAGCATTAAAGTCGGGTTGAAGCTCATTTAATGCATTTTAAAACCCTAGTTTTCTTCTCTCGAGCTTATAGGCGATTTTGGGTGTAAACCATCATTTGGAGCTGATTTCTTCATCAAATCTTGTGATTATTCACTCCTAGTTGAAGATTCAAGGTAAATCTTCAATCCTCTTGTGTTATAAGTCTTAGATTTAAGTGTGGAAGCTTGAATCATAAACCCTAGTTATGGATTTGTTCATGAATGGTTAAATGGAAGTAATATGACTTAGATCTATGGTATTTTAACAAGGAAAACGTGGTCATGTTATGGATACACGAAAATGTGGTGATTTATGAACTTAGGGTTTGGTAACTTTGGGGGAAAATGGTGCTAGTGGTTGTCTAGTCATGGATTATATAGTTAGTATTGATGATTGATGCAAACCATTGTATTGGTTTGATAATAGGTGATTGGTTGAAGGATTTGAGGCATTCAAGTCTTGAGAAGTGAGATTGGTGTTCAAGAACACGAAGTTGGTTAAGCTTGGCTAAGGTGAGTACATGTGAACTTTCAAAACTGAGTACATAGTTAGTAAATGATTTATGATTGAATGCTTTTATCGAGTCTTTAAGTAATTTAGTTATTTATGTGATTTATGATGAATTTCTTATATGATGATGAAATGATTAATTGAATGAGAAATGATGGAGCTATAGGCTCGAGATGATAAGAGAAAAGTGATGATGATGATGTTGTTGTCCCTAGGGCCGTAGTAGATTGGAGGCATTCCGGTTATTACGGTACCTTTAGGTTAGTGGTAGATTGGAGGCATTCCGGTTACCCAATACCTAAGAGTCCCGGTAGATTGGAGGCATTCCGGTTACCGTGGATATGATGGTCTTGATAGATTGGAGGCATTCCGATTATCTTGACATTGGCCAAATGATGAAAGTAATGAAGTGACCCAAACGAACCTAGTAATATTATTTTAAGTTTAAATGATATTATTTGACTAGTTGTTTATCGGGTCTAAAACCCATGTATCTCATGAGGCAATTTTGTCTCACGTACTATGTTTGTGTTTTGCTATGTACTCAGGTTCGGGATCGAAGATCTAGGAGGCCCGTTTAGAAGAGACCTTGTTGAGATTAGCTCGGTGTTGATGATTAGAGTCCTTATCCTATGGTTAAGATATAATTTGTAACACCGTTTTTGTAAACTCTGATAATCTCGAACAAGAACCCTTTTCGTTTTTGTAAAACCGGTATTCGATGTTGATACAATATTATGTATTTTTGGATTAAATGATATTTAAATGATGTTTTGAAAATTGAGGTGTTACAGGCATGGATGAAACACTTTCATATTCCTGAAGCCGAACTACTCTACGGTTAGCCCACCATTTCTCTCATTCTTTAATTTTACTTAAAAAACAAAATATATAGAGTAAATGTCGTTAAATCAGCACAATATGTAAGTATTTGTTGTTTATACTACTACTATTATTATTAATATTTTAATTTGTGGTTGACTAAAATTGCATGTCGGATACTAGGATGCTTAGAATATAGTATACTTGTTGCAGATTGATTTAGCACCACCACGACTGGAGATTTCACATGTAAGTATGTGATGTTAATTTGAATTTCAGGTGAAAATAAAAGAAGATTAAGTTGTTAACATTGAGCACGTTCTTCCTCCTGGATGATATTATTGTTGACAACAAAAGTATGTTATATACAGTTTTTTATGTGTGTTTGTTGTGATTTAATGTATTCATGCTTAATATGTGTTAATATCTAGACGAAACATAGTCACCAAGATTGCTTATAGCCTAGTGGTAAGCTTCCTGCCTGGGGTACCTGCCCACCTGGGTTCGAATCTCGACAGAAGCAATTTTAAAATTTTGATTTTAAAGTGGGTTTGGGCATTGCTAAAAATGGAAGGGTTGAAATTCAGACTTCCTCTTTTAGAAATGTTAAACACTCATTTAAAAGTAGTATAGATATGAAAACGTTTCTACGTTTAATGTAGTAAACGGTTTTAGTTATTTCGTTTTTGGAAAATGGTTTGAAAACGTTATTGCCATTTTTAGTCGGTCAATAAAAACATTTAGAAAATATAGAATGAAAGTTAATGTTTTTAGACCTACTAAAAATGAAAAAAAACATATAATTAAGTCTTTACATTGGTATCCGAAATATCCATTGGTTACTATATATTATCTGTAAAAGTTATCAAGGATGGAAAAAACGTAAGCATGAAAAAATGGTATACATAATTAATTCTGTTTACCTGGTTATAGCATTCACTGACCGTTTCTTTATACGTATATATAAAACGTTGCTTTTAAAGGTATGTTTAGTAGGGGTATTAAAATTATATTTAATTTGAAAAGATATAGGTTAATTTTAGACTAATAGCATTCATTCGGCATTTTTATTATTTTGTGTAAATTAGGGAATTTATAAGAGTTTTAGTTTTTTAACTGAAAAATATATAATTCACATTATGTCAAAATAAAAGTTTAGTTAATCTTCATCAATTTGGAGTGCTTTAAATAGCAATTAAAAGCAATAAGTCAATATTGAAAATAATTCAATATCTTTATATGGTAAATCTAATTTGCCAGTATTAAGGACGTTCTTGTTAATTCATATTAATCACTAGACTTTCGTCCAAACAGAGAATTTATTTTGCTTGTGGTCGATGTTGACGAATTATCTCATTTTGGAAGGTGATTTGGTATAGGTTTTACTTTTGGGCGGTGTCCAATGATTATGATACATTAAGAGATAAAATATAAGTAATAGGGTGTGACTAAATGAGATAATTCAAACTTCAAAATATATAATTTGTGTTGTTGCACTAAATTAAATCGTATAACGTGGCTCAATTATTGGGTTTAATGAGTAATTCATATTATTAAGGCAAACCATATTAATAAAAAAAAGCACCATTTGTGTCACAGAAACGCTATGTGTGATACAATTAATTATTGTTGTTCCATCTGTAGGGGTCTGTTTAAACGTTTTGTGTGTAAGTTGAGAGACGCTTATTTCTAGAGAGGGGAGTTCTTAAGCGTCTGAAACTATTACTTGGTTGCGTGTCGGACGCGACATCGGGTTCTTCATCACATGAAACAACGGCATCATCATATTGCACTATCGGATGGATGCGTTGAAGTGCATATGCTTCTGGCATTTCCGGGTTGAACTCGATGTTTGTAACGTCAGTAGAAACAAGATATTTGACTGAAATTTAACCAATTAAAAAAGAGATATCAATATATTTTTAAATAAAAAGTCTGTTAGGTAAGCGGGTATGCCCAATTATGGAAAGTAAAATGAAGCACCATATTGGAATTAAGCTGTTGGTTTTCTAATCAGTTTCACGCGAGTTGCGTACACGGTTATGTTTTCAGAAGCACATATCCCAATCATTGTCGTCGTGGCTGCCGGTATATGATACAAGATGAGCTTGATACGGTTACCCCTGTCGGAAATTACATTTTAAATGGGTTATTTCGTAGGTGTGGTGATCATGTAATCAGGTATAAAGACTTACAGACAGTCATGCAACATCATTGCACACGATATCCGACCGGATGTAAAAAAAAAGCAACCGTTCGACATGTTTCCAGCAACGTCTGTGAAATGTTTATTAATTACGAAAAATAGTAAAATATTATTACTTTAAAGTAAAACATCTAAAAATGTAAGGTAGACGTACCAATCAACATTTGTCGAGTTGTTTGATCATGCAATAGCAATGTCGGAGATCTGACAAACGGGTACTTGGGGAACCAGGCATCTTATCCATTCGTAGTTTCGGCAAGCTCGGTTTTAGTGTTAAATACTATTGCCCATTCATTACGAATAAAGCTATAGTTGTCGAAGCGAGGAAAGGATTCGACATCAGTGTAATCAATTTTGAAATACTTTAAAGTGAAGACACCACTTTCTAGTTTTCGGTTTTGGTATGCAGAAAATAAGTTGGGGGGATAATGGCTGCGAATTTGTGTCTCTGAAAATAAATGATTAGTAGTTAAAACCAAAAACCAAAAGTAGTATCTTAATTAGTAGGAACTTACAAATCTGTCAAGCAGGAACAAATATAGTTTGTTATGTTTGTGGTCAAGCCAAACATATTCAACGCGAACAAATTTGCATTTGTACCACAAATGTGGATTCCAGAGGTCTTCAAAGTTTTCAACAGGTTCGTATCCATCAAAATCCTTTGAAAGAGGAAAAACAAAATTTTAGTTAACACAAAATTTATGATTGTACAGTAAGTAATTGTAAGTCTGAATTTAGTTAAATAAACGAGTTACCTCTAATTCTTGTGTAGGTCGTGGAAGTGGTTGAAGCACTGAAGCACCATATTGGGTGATTAAAGACATTTTTAGGTTATATTCGTTTGTATGCTGCACAACAACTCCATCGTTAGTCGATGGAGTATATATATAGGTTAAAAAAAACGTAGAATTCAATATGTATTTAATATTTAAAAAAACGTAAATCAGAATATTTAGTATCTGCCTATTTAATATTCAATATGTATTTAATATTTAAAAAAACGTACATAAAAAAAACGTAGAATTCAACATGTAAATCAATGTGTGTTTAGTTTGTAAACGGTTTTATAATTTTGGAAGGACAATAAATGCGAAGTTTCTCTTAAGGAAGTTGACTCTTAATTGTTACGTATATTAGCGTAGTTAATTGTATATGAATTAAGTTATCAAAAGGATAACAAAAAACCACATGGCCCAGTGGTTATCACGTTGCTTGTTTTCCATAAGGTATTGGGTTCGAATCTCGGGTAAGGCACTTGATGTTTTGATTTTAAAGTGTTGAAAATTCAGACTTCCTCTTTTAGAAATGTCAAGCATGCTTTTTAAAGTAGTATAGATATAGATTTTCTACAAAATGAGTATAGGCATGAAAATTTGAAAAAAAAAACTCGGATAAAATATTGGATCATTTTGTTAAATTTGGATCATTTTGTTAATTTTGGATCATTGTCATAATTTTGGATCATTTTGTTATTTTTGGATCATTGTTAATCTTGCATAAACTTAATTTTGCATAAATAATTAGTCAAATAATATATCATATATAATTTTGGATCATTTTGTTCATTCATGGTCATTTTGTTTACTTTGTATTATTGTTAAGTTTTGGATCATTTTGTTGTTTATGGATCATTGTTAATTTTGGATCATTTTTTTTTCAAATTTTCATGACTATACTCATTTTGTAGAAAATTTAATTTTAATTTTTTTTGGCATTTTTAGATTTTTTATTTTACAAATAAAAAAAGTTATGGGCGAAAAACAAAGTGCGGGGGAAAAAACTCACTTCTAGTTATAAGAGGACAAGTGCAAAAGGAGGAAAGAGGGGTTTCGTAAATGACATTTATGCCCTTTTTAAGATGAGCGGACAAGAATTATCCTCGCAGTCCTCACCGGAAAAAGGGTACTCACCGGTTTCGGATCCTATATATATATATATATATATATATATATATATATATATATATATATATATATATATATATATATATATATATATATATATATATATAGTGTCCGATACAGCGCAGAACCAATTTTAGCGACAGAACCACAGAACCATCTTAACTTTTGATTTGGACCGTATAAAAGATGATCGATGGTTATTAATAAAGATGGTTGTTAAGGTTTTTTAATTATTATAAATACCCAATATTTTAATATTATTAGGGGTAGATTCGGAATTTTAAGCATGGTGATATTTATTCAAATTTAATTCAATATTCTAATTCCATACATGTGCATATACTTAGGAGATTGTGATACGAACTGCTCCGCATTGACCGCTAATTCCTTTTCAATTATATTGAAATTTGTCAAGAAAATATCCAATATCTTTTAGAATATTTGTTTTTGGGAGGAATAAGAAGCTAAATCACGGCGATTACATCACTGCGCTTGGATTTTTCGAATTAGGGTTTTTTATAATCGACGGACGAAGGAGATAATCTGAAATTGAAGCTTCAACTTGGATGTTCGGTTAGTTTTATGTTTCTATTTGTTACTTTCTCAAACAATTTCGTTAAATTCGTTTCGATTTTATTCCGAAATCCTTAGCGTTGATGATTATTTGGGAAAAAAATTAAGTTATTTTGAGATTTTAAGCTGGTGTACAACAAAAATTGCATAAAATCGATTTTGTGTTCTTTGATTTATTGTACAATTTTATTTCAGTTTGTATTGATTGCAGTATACATGATATGTAATGATGCATGTTGTGTAAATATGATTTTTATAAAAATATGTGGCAATACTATTATACATCAAATGTATATTCATATAATGTTAACAATAGTTCTACTTATCGGGATGTGTATTCTACATTTATTGTGTTATGTTTGCAGGTGTTAGGATAAGCGGTAGGAAGAAGGCGTGATAAGTTAATTACAACGAAAGTCGGACGCCTAAATCGATTGTCGTAGTCATGTTGTAAAACATTCAATGTCAGCATCATCCAATGTATACGTAATGTGATTCATTCAATGTTAGAACAATCTCAAAAACATCAAATGTTTCATAACTTTTCCTTTTTTTTACATGTAAAATAATATGACATCCAATGTCTTACTCATTTGATTCACAATCCATATTTCTACATTCATGTCGTACACAACTACTGTTTAGAATTTTTAACATACACATTTAACGACTATACATTGCATGTTTCGTATAGATCTTTACAATACAGTATCACTAATGTACAAACATAAATTCACAAGTTATACATTCGATGTTAAAACGACATTTCAATTGATTACGTGATAATACAAAAAAAAACCCACTTCCCATATATTTAGGGATCCAGCGCACAAATATATCGTTACCATATATAACTGATTTTTGTTATTTGACTAAATTACCCTTTTCTACTAATAATAATAAATATATAATAATTAATATTTGCTGCAATCTGATTGGTCCTAACATGGTTCTGTAGTTCTGCACCTTTAAACGGTTCTGCGCTGAATCGCACCCTATATATATATATATATATATATATATATATATATATATATATATATATATATATATATATATATATATAGGGGAGGGTTCCATTGAGAATTGATATATTAGGTGAGAATGTGAGAATTAGGCAAAAAGACGCGCGGTGGCATTTTTGTAATTAAGTCCAACTTTTCTATCCCACACGCGGTGGCATTTTTGTAATTAAGTCCAACTTTTCTTTAGTCATCGATGATTAAACTGGTGTAGTGTTTTAATCATCAATTATTAAACTATTGAGATTGTTTTTAATCATCGATGATTAATCTTTACTATATGTTTAATCATCGATGATTAAACTTGAGTTTGGGTTTAATCATCGATGATTGAACTAGTCTGAATTTTTTTATAAAATGCTCTTTACCTACTAATGATTAATCTTTGACATTTTTTTTAATCATCGATGATTAAACAGTTTAATCATCGATGATTAACCTTGTCTCCGTTTTTTAGATTCTTAATTCTCTATAACATGCTGTTTAATCATCAATGATTAATCTTGACTATACGTTTAATCATCGATGATTAAACTTGAGTTTGGGTTTAATCATCGATGATTAAACTGAGTGTAGTGTTTAATCATCGATGATTAAACTTTATCTGTGTAATAATCATAAGATGCTCTTTTAATCATCGATGATTAAACTTGACTATATGTTTAATCATCGATGATTAAACTTGAGTTTGGGTTTAATCATCGATGATTAAACTAACTTGACTATATGTTTAATCATCGATGATTAAACTTGAGTTGGGGTTTAATCATCGATGATTAAACTGAGTGTAGTGTTTAATCATCGATGATTAAACTTTATCTGTGTAATAATCATAAGATGCTCTTTTAATCATCGATGATTAAACTTGATAATGTGTTTAATCATTAACGATTAAACTTGGGGTTGGGTTTAATCATCGATGATTAAAAACAATCTCAAAAGTTTAATAATTGATGATTAAACACTACATCAAGTTTAATCATCGATGATTAAAGAAAGTTGGACTTAATTACAAAAATGCCACCGCGTGTGGGACAGAAAAGTTGGACTTAATTACAAAAATGCCACCGCGCGCGTGAGGAAAGTTGGACTTAATTACAAAAATGTCACCGCGCGCGTGAAGGCTGGAAGGAGATGAGAGGCTGAGATCTATTCTCACATTCTCACCTAATATATTAATTCTCAATGGAACTCACTTCTATATATATATATATATATATATATATATATATATATATATATATATATATATATATATATATATATATATATATATATATATATATATATATATATATATATATATATAGGGGCGAGCTATTTACAGAACCCATTTTTTGCGTAGAACCAAGCAGAACTCATCTATGAATATTAGAATTTAGTAATAAATATGCAAAACACTAACATTTTACCAAAATCAAACATATACTTTAAGAAAAACATCAAAAATACTGAAAAACATATATGTTCAAATAATGCGAAAATAACACTTATGTATATATACATGAAAACATAAATGCACAAAAACATATATGTTTTCGTGCATGAATAACATACATGCATGGGGGTCCTTCGTTAAATCACTTCATGTATCTTCCATGATCATTTCATTTGAAATTCAATGGTTTAGATTGTGTTCTACGGGTTCTGTAGCCTAAAATGGGTTTTGTAACTAGCCCTCCACTATATATATATATATATATATATATATATATATATATATATATATATATATATATAGGGTCCGGATCCGGTGATGACTCTTTTCCTCGCGAGGACTGTGAGGACTCCAAAAAAAACTCTAAAAATGATCCAAAACAAACTTTTTTCAAAAAAAAATCTCTTTTTAAACATTAAAATCGCTATGTATAAGATCAAAAAAAAAAAAAAATTCCAAAAATGATCCAAAAAAAAAATATGGATCATAATAATGATCCACAAAAAAAATCTGGATCATTGTTATGATTCGCTAAAAAAAGTGGATCATAATTTTTTTTTTGAATTTTTTTTTTGTCAAATGTAGTAATAATGATGGTGGGTTATATATATTTTTTACAGAATTTTTTAAAATTTTTATGAGGTGTCCTCGCGAGTCCTCACCGAAAAAAGAGTCCTCACAGGATCCCACTTCTATATATATATATATATATATATATATATATATATATATATATATATATATATATATATATATATATATATATATATATATATATATATAGGGGCGAGCTATTTACAGAACCCATTTTTTGCGTAGAACCAAGCAGAACTCATCTAAGAATATTAGAATTTAGTAAAAAATATGCAAAACAATAACATTTAACCCAAAATCAAACATATACTTTAAGAAAAACATCAAAAATACTGAAAAACATATATGTTCAAATAATGCGAAAATAACACTTATGTATATATACATGAAAACATAAATGCACAAAAACATATATGTTTTCATGCATGAATAACATACATGCATGGGGGTCCTTCGTTAAATCACTTCATGTATCTTCCATGATCATTTCATTTGAAATTCAATGGTTTAGATTGTGTTCTGCGGGTTCTGTAGCCTAAAATGGGTTCTGTAACTAGCCCTCCACTATATATATATATATATATATATATATATATATATATATATATATATATATATATATAGGGTCCGGATCCGGTGATGACTCTTTTCCTCGCGAGGACTGTGAGGACTCCAAAAAAAACTCTAAAAATGATCCAAAACAAACTTTTTTCAAAAAAAATCTCTTTTTAAACATTAAAATCGCTATGTATAAGATCAAAAAAAAAAAAAAAAAAATTCCAAAAATGATCCAAAAAAAAAATATGGATCATAATAATGATCCACAAAAAAAATCTGGATCATTGTTATGATTCGCTAAAAAAAGTGGATCATAATTTTTTTTTTGAATTTTTTTTTTGTCAAATGTAGTAATAATGATGGTGGGTTATATATATTTTTTACAGAATTTTTTAAAATTTTTATGAGGTGTCCTCGCGAGTCCTCACCGAAAAAAGAGTCCTCACAGGATCCCACTTCTATATATATATATATATATATATATATATATATATATATATATATATATATATATATATATATATATATATATATATATATATATATATATAGGGGCGAGCTATTTACAGAACCCATTTTTTGCGTAGAACCAAGCAGAACTCATCTAAGAATATTAGAATTTAGTAAAAAATATGCAAAACAATAACATTTAACCCAAATCAAACATATACTTTAAGAAAAACATCAAAAATACTGAAAAACATATATGTTCAAATAATGCAAAAATAACACTTATGTATCTTCTATGATCATTTCATTTTGAAATTCAATGGTTTAGATTGAGTTCTGCGGGTTCTGTAGCCTAAAATGGGTTCTGTAACTAGCCCTTCACTATATATATATATATATATATATATATATATATATATATATATATATATATATATATATATATATATATATATATATATATATATATATATATATATATATATATATATATATATATATATATATATATATATATATAGGGTCGAGTTATATTGAGAACCCTGATTTCAAAAAGAACTCTGAGAACTCTTATTAACCAATCAGAATTTAGTAAATTGATTTTGATTAATTTAATTCAAATTAATTATTTAGGGGTATTTACGACATTTTACCCTAAAAAAAATATTTCCTTTCTTGAAAAATTCCTAAAAACTAGGAATTATTTTCGAAAATTTATTGTTATGTTGTCATTTTTATCTAGCCGGTTGTGCATATATTTTTTTATATTAGTTTTAAATATAGGTTGTGCATATATGTCGAAGCGGTTGTACATATATGTTATTTTTTTAGCATTTAATGTTATTTTTGGTAATTAATGTACATCAATGTTATAAACTAATTCAGCATAAGTGTTTGAGAGAACATGGATAGAAGTCTATATCAAAATTTTACAAAACTGAATATAATCGTCACAACTGAAAACATACATGCACAAATAACATATATGCATCCAAGCACAAACACTTTTGTTATCCAAATAAAACATCAAAGCATATACAAAACATCTCGTCACTTTAGCCGAAAACACATCTTCAAAGCATCAATAACACCTTCTGCTACTACCACCATCATCTTCACCATATCAAATGCCATAAAAAACATAAACTCAAAACACAGCAACTTCAACGTTTCCATTCCCATAATCCGTCAGTAGGATCCTATTTTAAATGGACATCCAGTGTGAAATTTGAAGAAAGATCAGAATAAAGATTTCAATCTAAAATATATAAATAAACATGGTTCATAAGTGTAAAAAAATATTAAAATAAATAAATAAAATGAGGAAGATAATTAATTGGGGAAAAGATTGACGACCATGTTCTTAAGTTTCTTTTTTGCAGAAGAAATGAAATTAAATTCTTTTTACCGTTTTCTAATTTATTTTTTATGGAAGTATAAAGGAATTAATTGTATGAAAGTTTTTTTAAGTTTTCTCCGTTAGAGTTTAGAATCTTTCTCCTAAAATTGAAGAATTTTATACCTGGATCACCGTCGCCATCTTTGACAGTTCCGCCGCTAGTAACCACCGGAATCGCGATGATTATAGCAAATGCAATACAGTCACCGACTATAACTATCCTACATATCTGCCGCCGCCCAACACTACTCACCGTCCCAAACCTGTGTTGCTTCCGGCGATTTGTGGTTTTCCGGTGATTCTTCAATAACGGCTCCACGTGAGGAAGTCGTACAGTGAAAGAGAAAAATTAATTTGCGAAATGAAATAATATGACGGCTAGGAAGTTTGTGAATTAGGGTTATAGAAAGAGAATGTGGGGAGGCATAAAGTAGGTGGGTTTCTAGTTTCCTACTTTGAAGGAGACGTTTTTTTTGTGAGGCAAAAGACCAATTTGCCCATTTCATTTAAAATTGACCAAAAATATGATTTAGTTTATTTACAAAAATGACATAAGTAATCTTAACCATTAGATTAAAATCTAATGGCCCAAATTGATTAATAAAAAGTTCTCAGAGTTCTTTTTAAAATCAGGGTTCTCAATATAATCCTTCACTATATATATATATATATATATATATATATATATATATATATATATATATATATATATATATATATATATATATATATGTATATATATATAGTGTAGAATTAGAATCAGAACCAATTAAGGCTACAGAACCAGCAGAACTCAATCTAAACCATTGATTTTTGAAATGAAATGATCATGGAAGACACATTAATGTATTTGATGAGGGACCCCCAAATATTAGTTTGCATGGATGTCATTCATGCATGTATACATACATGTATAGATAACACTTATGTATACATACATGAAAACATATACATATATGTATACATGCATGAATGACATCCATGCAAACCAATATTTGGGGGTCCCTCATCAAATACATTAATGTGTCTTCCATGATCATTTCATTTCAAAAATCAATGGTTTAGATTGAGTTCTGCTGGTTCTGTAGCCTTAATTGGTTCTGAAACTAATTCAACCATATATATATATATATATATATATATATATATATATATATATATATAGAGAGAGAGAGAGAGAGAGAGAGAGAGAACCCATATACCCTTATTAGCCAATCAGAAATTAGATAAATATTTTGCATTTATTTAAATGTAAAGGGCAATTCCGGTATTCCATGTATTTCGGATTTTATGGAAACAATTAAATTAATTCCTATAATCATGGAAAGTGGAGATGACATGTATATATCTTCCTTTTGAAAACCGAATTCCTATAATCACGTATCTAAATCACTAACGATTGAATTCACAATTAAGAGCTTTCAAACTTCGGAATTATTTCTGTGCGTGAGAGATTTGCGACTTGGTATTGATTGATGATGCTGGTTGTTCGAGTGGTGTACAATAACTTATCAGGTGATGAAGATTTAAGTGGTAAGAGGTTTTTTCTCTTCTTTTTTCCATGTTTAGACTAACTGTTTCCAATAATTTTTTCTTAATATCAATGAACCAATTCTAAGATATGTCGACATGTTTGTTGAATAGTTTTGTTTTATACATAAATTTAATACCGAACCGGGAGAGATCTCCTTACTGGGAAGAAGAATTCATTAAAACCCTAAGAAAAACAATGGTGAATGATAAGATATCGGTATGAATCAAGATCAATGTATTTGCACCTACATAATCGACATAGAGTTGATTGCTTATCTCAACGAAGATCCTATTAACCAAGCCTTTGAAGTGGCAATGAGGATGATGTTCAAGGTCCTGAATTTGTTTTCTCATTATAAACTAACTATACTTCATATTTCTAAAGAATATAAATTACATAAATGTAAATACGTGATGTGCCATATTTTATTATTTTACAGATGTGTGTACATATATGTATTCACTATGTTGTACATGTATGTGTTCATTATGTTGTAGATGTATGTAGTTATCAATTTCGTACCATATTCTACATGTATGTATTCATCAATTCCGTACCATATTTGTTGGATGCCAACAACACTAACATGTTGTGTTAAGACTGATTTACGAAGATATTATAATGAATAACAAGATTTCAATGATTAAGAGTTTATTAAAACAACTTAATACAGTACAAAGTTTGCGGAAATAGATAGTACATACTAACTAAAACTCTATACTTGAAATGACATTTTAAATTGCTCAAAACTAGAAGACTTAGGCACTGAGAGTTATATCAGCTGATACTAACAGCTGATATCAATGTCCGAGTAATAACTATAGAGGAGTTAATACTTAGACAAATAACTAACTCTCAGAGAATGTTCTTGTGCTATGAATGCTTAAAGGTGTATGTAAATGCAAACATTTACGTCTCTATATATAGCCCAAGATCCATGTTCCTTTGCCCACAAGTTAGACGACGTGTAAACATATTATTCGTCGATGTGGACTTGCCAATGGAACATTAAATGCTCTTGCATAAGTTGTTGTCCCAAGTGTACTTTGTGTCAACTACTTCTGGTACCCTTTCTGACGCACAATGAAAGGTGTACTACATAAGTACAGAAATAGTTGACTTTCCGTTTACATGCTTGGAGGGACAAACGATGATGTTGTACTGACATTATCTTATATTCCAAAATAGAAGATCCTCATCGTTTTCTTCTTCTTTGAGCGAGAAAAGGGAAATGTTCAAAGTGTCAAAAACATTTTCGTTAAGTCTTCATCTGCAGCGGGTACTAACAGCTGATTCCACAATCAGCTGAATGGTCTTATTCTTGTCTTTGTCCTTTGGTCATAGACTTCGAATGAACTCTCGTTAATAGCTGCTGATTTGACTTGATATCCTAAAGCTAAGTACGTACTCAGCTGAAGGTTTATTGTATATACTTGCTTCAGCTAAGATACTTACTTCAGCTGATATTTATTGTTTTTAGCTATTGATCATCAAATCTTATTTATTTAGTTCTGGGGACTAACAATATTGTACATGTATGTACCATATTTCATCATGTACAACATGTATGTATTCATCAATTTCGCAGTCATTAATGAAATATTTAAGCAATCAGAATATAAATTTCATAACATACATGTATGTATTCATCCACATTCAATCAATATAAAACCGTAAATTAAATGTTTTGAATGTAAATTAAATGTTTCATGACATAATTAGGTGTGATCACGAAAATTAAGGACCAACAGTTATTGTGAATACAATTTCCTTTTTTAAATGTTTCTTTTTTAAACAATAAAAACGTAAACTATAATGACAGATTACGAAACTACCCTTTTTATTTAATTAGAAAGTTCTCTATATAACTCACTCCTATATATATATATATATATATATATATATATATATATATATATATAGAAGTGAGTTCCATTGAGAATTAATATATTAGGTGAGAATGTGAGAATAGATCTCAGCCTCTCATCTCCTTCCAGCCCTCACACGTGTGGTGGCATTTTGGTAATTAAGTCCAACTTTCCTCACGCGCGCGGTGACATTTTTGTAATTAAGTCCAACTTTTCTGTCCCACACGCGGTGGCATTTTTGTAATTAAGTCCAACTTTCTTTAATCATCGATGATTAAACTGGGTGTAGTGCTTAATCATCAATTATTAAACTTTTGAGATTGTTTTTAATCATCGATGATTAATCTTGACTATATGTTTAATCATCGATGATTAAAAACAATCTCAATAGTTTAATAATTGATGATTAAAACACTTTGTTTAAATGCAAAAATCTCTGTATTCTCTTTCTTCTTCCCAAAGGTATTCTTAGTTTTCTTCATTGTTTATTTTTGTCATGCTCAAATGTACAAGACGTATCTCACAACACCACCACCACTATATTGCTCGAAATTATTTTCCGATCTCAGCCCATATTGTTTTATCCGTTTCTGGCCGCCGACGCTGTAACACCCAAAAATTTACAAGAATTTAAAAATTTTCGAGTACAAGATTTTAAAATAAAATGTCCCAATGTTTCAAATACTTAAAATTCCAAAATAGTAAGGTTGTTATTTAACAAATCTTTAATGCGGAAATAGTTTAATAGTGTAAAAATATTTATTAAAAATAATAAATGCTGTCCACATCAGCATTGGTGAAATACAGCGGTCAACCGTCCACCTTCTCCTTCCCTTTGCTGGTACCTGAAACAGTGGGGGAAAATATGGGTCAGCTGGGAAGCTGAGTGAATAATCTCAAAATGCAAACAATTAAAACATGCAACACATGAGGGCACATCGGTGTACTCCTAGTCAGAATCTACTCGGTTAATTACTCAGATTTATTTCTCAGATTTTATTACTCAGATTTTAATTTATATAGCGCGCTTGTGTGATTCGGGTCGATCGCCCCTCCTCACACCTCAGATAGGCATAAGGCAAAACTCAGACGGGAGTGATCCCAAAAACTCAGACGGGAGGTGATCCCAAGATAGGCATATAGCCAAAAACTCAGATGTGTGTTATTATGTTTTATTATCTCTGTAACATAATTATCTCAGATGCCCTAGCAAGTAGTAGCACAGAATGACCCTGTGCCGAGCTCGGTTACCCAGGCACAATATCTCAGATCAAAATAAATCAACAGATGCTCAGATACTCAGATAACATATCAACACAGGTAACACATAAGGTTCAACTAATTTAACACATAAGTCATGCATGTATTATGTTAAAACTGAATACACGGTGAGAATACTCACCTCGAATAACCGTAAGCTCCTAAATATCCTCGGTACTGAAGAGCGTCTCTAACCGGTCCTAGAAGGTCCTACAATGTACAAGGAAGCTCGGGTTAGGATTAGGCTCAAAGGTTGTTTCAGCAGAAACCAAACAGCATTCAGCACTTTTGCGGGAACGTCTATAACTCTCAAACCGCTCACTAGATATTATTCAAATTTTTATAGTAGTTAAATGACTCAGAGGACTACAATTTTACAGAAGGCTTCGGAAGCTAGTTCCAACCAGAAAGGGGTCGAAATAGGCTCACAAGACAGAATAGCTGAAACGAAAACTATTCTGCGATAGATTACTAAAACATCGATAACTTTTAAACTGTATATCAGATTTACGAGCCGTTAGCGGCATTGGAAAGAGAACTCAGGAAACTAGTGACCAGCACTGGCCAAAAATCCAAAAACGTATCTTAAGTGTGACAAAAACGGACTCAAACCCAGACTACAGTTTCTGCCCAAAATCCAGCATGGCGTTAAGAACCCGTTTTAATTCCCGACATCAACCGTTTATTCCCGAGATACCCGACTGTCCCGAATTTCATTTTTAACTTCAGATTCACGTTTACAATTAATCTAATCCTTTATTAAAAATTATTTCTCGGTTTAGGAACCCAAGAACCTAAGGGTTCGGCTTCCGGTTCTTCGGTTATAAAACATGTAGATCGTTTAGACAAAAGATGTTAACCCACCCCAAACCGACATCCACCACAATTCAGTAACCAACAGACCGACATCACAACTTCATGAACAATGAAACGATTAGACGACAAAACAAACAAAACAAAACCCGAGAATACGAACAACAACTAGCAAACGCCCAACACCCGATTTAATTAGGACAGTAAGTCCGAGGGCTCGGTCTAAATCATTAGTTCATGCGGCCCTGCACCATATCAGATTAATACAGCCAAAAACAGAAAACAATACCCAACACGAAAGTAGCTAACAGTGAACTCGGGATAGAGAACTACCAAAGCAATGCAACAATTAGAACTCGCACTTGGTCACACCACAACTTCCGAACACAGCTTGGGCTCGATCAATCTGCTCAGTTTCCTCTTCTGTTCAAGAGTTCCAATCATAAACAATTGCAATATAATAGGGTCGGGACAAGGTCCCAGAGAATTAAACGAAAGGAAGGGTGTGCAGGTTATTACCAAATCCAATAACGCACTCGAGAACCGGCTGCCAATTTCAATCCACTACTCGTTTCACCAAAGGAAAACATGATTCCCTATTCTGTTATCCGCACACCTTTACATTAGAAACAGGAGTCTAAACGAGAAAGAACAAGGAAACGGGAAGTGGGTTTTACCGAACAAGGAAAAGCTTGCTGCTTGAAGTCGGTCAATTTCCAATGGTTGCTGGTTTTCTCCCTTTCTCGACGAGCAGAAACAAAAGGCAGCGGCTGGTGCTCTTCACGAATGATGGGGTTAGAGTAGGGTTTAGGGGTGGTTTTTAACTTAAGGATGAAGGAATAACAAGGCCCCACGTCTGACATTTAATTACTTCCACGAGCCCATCATCTAACATTATTTAGTCGGGCTTAAGTTTTTGCAAGTTGACACCGAACATAAAAAAAATAAGGAGGGTTCGGTTTTCTCTGGGCCCCTTTGGCCGAATCTAGGAAGGAATAAATGTAAAAATTCAGCCCTCCCCACATCTCACTCTTAGAAAAAATACATAAAGCTTATTTATCGGTCTCGGTCTTGGCCTACGGCCGACCTCAAGAATTAACAAACGTCCAGGTCAACATTAAATAAATCTCAAAGATTAATTCTCTAGATTGATTATCACAAAATAAATAACCCTCTAGTTATTTAATAAGACGTCACATATTAAATACTCAAATTAAATACACACTAAATCACATATCTCTGATAATTAATTAATACGTAAAAGTTAATCTCGCCACACATTTAATATGAATAATCACCAAACATTACACACAATTATACGCCCAACTCATAGACCTTCACAAATGCAATTTAAAGTAATTTAAATTATTATTTAAATGTTTAAAATTTTAAGGCGTTACAACTCAATTCCACTTAAAATATACTTCGTCCCCGAAGTAATGGCACGGAAGAAGCTCAGGGTAGAAATTTCACGTCTCAATCACAGGCTCGTCAACGACACACATCCGCAGATGGGGAAACGATGAGGTTATGAATAAAAGAAACTCTTCAGGGCGACCTTCACGATTAAAATAACTCCAGTTCTTGCAACTGTTCAACAAATCTTTTGTCTCTAGCGGCGCAAGGCGATAAGGGATCAGAATCAGAACGTTCTCTACGGAACTTGGTTTATATATCGATGAAAAGAAAGTCTATAATAAGCACAAAATAATCATGATACTCTACTGAAGGCGTCTTCTTGCTCTTCTAGTCGGACACAGTCGTTGCACCCAGCTGTTGACGTTGCGTTGAATCTCCGATTCAACTCCACTTTGAGATTTGTTACGGATTTATTTGTGACGACAGATGATCTCGGCGTAGTGCTTGGTCATAATCCATCATCACAGTCACACTCGGCTCTCTCATGGCGATAACAATAAGTATATATGGGATATTTCTTCCCGCACATCTCTATCAATAGATCACTATACATTTTACTAACAGGTAAAATCTCATTATTGACAATTCTCTATCACAATGGCTCAGAAGGGTCCTCTATTCTACAGGTCAATAGTTTGTTTAAGGTATAAAAACAATTTAGTGGTTTACATCGCTATCAACTAACACAAAAACTGGCAAATTATTCACAAGGGATATACATATCACACAGAATTCACATATACTCATGTATATAACTCATTAATATGATCTATAAATATGACCCATGAGTCTAACAAATAGATGAACTCACAACATATCTCAGGAGTTTAACTCAGAAATCTGATCTCAGAAATTTTAACTCAGAAATTTTAACTCAGAAATAAACTCAGAAATTTTAACTCAGAAATAAACCCAGAAATGTAACTCAGAATGTGGTAGTATTTATCAGCCACAACGTTACATACCGCACATAAATCTCATACCTAATCATGAAAAGGCATAATTACCCACATCTGATTTATCTCTCATCTACTCAATTATATATATTAGGTCATCTTCGATTAATAATTAAGATATATGAAACAATAATCAAACAAATTGGTTTAATATTAAATATGTCTCCCTAAATTTCTCATTTTGCATATACTCCATATACGCTCGATTAAAATTTCCATAACTCAGCTTTTACTTATTGTGGTCTATACTAACAACTTACTCCGAACATCGTTTGACGACTTCTCACAAGTCAACCTTTTAACATCTTTTGATTATTTTGCCCACATTTTTACTCGTTAAACTCATATTACCCACTTATTACATATAGAAAAAAAATTAAGTAAATACATACACTTATTTTTAATGATTTCTCATTACTCAATTTACGATTTAATTCCTTTGTTCTCATTTACTCAATACGCAGTTACACTTTATTCTAAATTTTACGGGTTTTTTTTTCTTTCTTCATGGTTCATTAATTTAGTACATTCTCGTCTTTTAGAAATTTCTCCTAAATTCAATATAAATTTATTGAATAGTTGTCCTCATCTCAAATCTAATAATTACTCATAAATAGAGTTTTCTCATAAGAATTTTATAACCCTCAATTTTTATATTTTTTTTTACTATATTATAAATAGAATTTTATAAAAATTCTATTACTCTAAATAAAATATATTATTCACAATTAAATTTTTCTCATAAAACTTTATAATACCTCAAAAACTCATAACACTTTATAATACCTCAAAAATTTGAATAAAACTTCCCGTTAATTTAAAACTTTTCTCTTTTGACTCATTTTATTACTTGTTCATGTAACTCGATTTATAAATTTCTTATAACTCAAAATTACTCCATAATTAATCAAAATAAAATTTTATCATTTAGCTCGTTTTAATAATTCAGTATCAGCTCAAATTAACAATCTCATTTTAACTCACTCCTTCAAAATTTCATTTTCTCATTATAATCACTGAAATACGTATATAATTATAGTACTTACTACTCCTCTTTTGCAAAATTGCACTCAACTCAATTAACTTAATGTATTAATTTCTCCATTAATCTTGATTGATCGATTTGTTATAAACTCTATAATTACCCTTGAAATAATTTTTTTTTTTTTACTTATTCTCAACTACTCAATTTGATAATTACTCTTATAATTTCTCTGATCAATTATATGTATCTAGACTTCACACTTAAAAAAATCCTTACTCAGATAAATCTCTCTGCATAAGCGTCATGATCATAATACTTATTAATAGTACACAATGATAATTATTTCTTGGAAATTTTTCTTTTTACTCCTGCTCAACTCCACTTGGACAAAACTCGTCCTCGAGTTTGGCACTAAAATTCTCTATCATAATAATACAACAACATGCACTCACTCAAGCAAATAATATGCGTAAAATAAAATCACAATAGCAAGCATTGGTCCATCGTTCCCCTCAAAATCTCCCCATAACCAACCAAAAGTCCTGTGCGTACGGTAATAGGGGCCCTCTATTACTTTCGACACCTACTTTTGTTTGGTCACGAGTCAATTCCAAAGTTTACAACTTCCCACATACAAATCCACCGACAAATCACACCCAGGAGAAAGGAAGTTTATTTTCAATATCTGATAAATACAGATATAGATGCACTCAGCTGTGTGTAATCAAAATCTCATAAACATTACTCAGAAAATCATGCGTACATTTAGTCTCGTACGCGATACTCGGATAACTCAGATTCGTAGAGGTATTTCTACTTGGCTACTTTCACAATACAAATCTCATTTTAAACTTTTCATTTGGATATGTCGTTTTCATTCCTCATAAATATGATTTACATCCTCTTCACAATTATATTAAATTATTGTAATTTGTGAGCGTGTCGATTAATACCCTTTCGACCAGAGTTCTCAGTTATTGTGTTTCTCGTTTAACTTGATTCAATTATGGCTCTTTTAACTCGTTTTAAATAAACCATTCTTAAATTCATGACGTTAGCCTCCCCTTAATCCACTTTAATAATTACTTTAAGATGAGCTTCAATAATTTCTGACTAATTTGACTCAACTTGATTGTTTCCCATAAACCACTTTATTAATTACTGTAAAGTTCACTTCAATAAACGTCCTTTTAAAAATAAAATCAATTTTCAAATAAATTCTTGATGTAACTATTTCTCATTCACTTAATTTTAGCGGTCATACGCCAAATTTTATCTATCTCTCATTAATTAAATTCTTTAGTTTGACGTATTCGGGATTTCTTATCTCTTTATATGAGCATTTTCCCTTTTATGTATCTAAAGATTTTATTGCTAATTTTAATTAAGATTTTCCATCAAGTCTCAGTTTTTACATCTCTTTCAATAAAACTCATGATAATAATTTTTCATTATTCTGCTTTAAATAAATACTCTTTCAGATAAACAAAAAGAATTCTGATTGCTTTGACTCAACAAATTCTCGGTTAGTTAGTTTCTCATTTAATTTAATTGGGTTACATCTCTTCAATATTAGGGTTCACTCGTATATATTATGTCATTAAACCATTTTTTTTTCTTCACTCTGACATGAAAATTCACATTTAGTATCGTTTGATTATTTAAACTTGGTTTAATAACTTCTCATTATACATGCTCATTTTCTTGTATTATTAATTCCTCCTTAATATAATAACCTTCTCGTTTCTTATTTACTCAAAGCATGATTCTCATTTAAATAATCTATGGATTTTATATCTTAAATTTATATTCATTTATTACACTTTTGGAAGAAGAAAGAAAAAAAAATTCTCAGAATTAAATCTCTCATTCAACTCTATTAGGTGTTCCTCTAAATTGGAAACTTTTATTATCTTCTCATTAAAATTTATAATTTCACATTTCTCCGGTATATGTTTTTGTATATATATATATAAATATATATAGAACTCTGAGAATTAAAATCAAAATTATGCTCAAATTAAACTCTAAATTATACTCAGAATTATATAGTCTCAAATTAGTATATCTATATACATATATGTTTAGCCATACAATTCACATGTAATTCTCTCCGGAAATAAACCAAAAATTCTAAGAATATGCTACTCGTCTACTCTCAGAATATAGCAAAATATTAAATAAATTATACTCTTAAATATTACCGGCAGTAGGAAGCGAGAGGTCGACGTGACATGCTGTATGTTTCATGTGGGAACTTTTCTCAGAAAAATATTTTACTCTTTTCTCGTTTTAAAACTCGATACTCAAACTTGAGTTTGAATTCGCCCCATGCGAACCCAAATCCCTCAAGTCAGAGCTCTGATACCAACTTGTAACACCCAAAACTTTACAAGAATTTAAAAATTTTCGAGTACAAGATTTTAAAATAAAATGTCCCAATGTTTCAAATACCTAAAATTCCAAAATAGTAAGGTTGTTATTTAACAAATCTTTAATGCGGAAATAGTTTAATAGTGTAAAAATGTTTATTAAAAATAATAAATGCTGTCCACATCAGCATTGGTGAAATACAACGGTCAACCGTCCACCTTCTCCTTTCCTTTGCTGGTACCTGAAACAGTGGGGGAAAATATGGGTCAGCTGGGAAGCTGAGTGAATAATCTCAAAATGCAAACAATTAAAACATGCAACACATGAGGGCACATCGGTGTACTCCTAGTCAGAATCTACACGGTTAATTACTCAGATTTATTTCTCAGATTTTATTACTCAGATTTTAATTTATATAGCGCGCTTGTGTGATTCGGGTCGATCGCCCCTCCTCACACCTCAAATAGGCATAAGCCAAAACTCAGACGGGAGTGATCCCAAAAACACAGACGGGAGGTGATCCCAAGATAGGCATATAGCCAAAAACTCAGATGTGTGTTATTATGTTTTATTATCTCTGTAACATAATTATCTAAGATGCCCTAGCAAGTAGTAGCACAGAATGACCCTGTGCCGAGCTCGGTTACCCAGGCACAATATCTCAGATCAAAATAAATCAACAGATGCTCAGATACTCAGATAACATATCAACACAGGTAACACATAAGGTTCAACTAATTTAACACATAAGTCATGCATGTATTATGTTAAAACTGAATACACGGTGAGAATACTCACCTCGAATAACCGTAAGCTCCTAAATATCCTCGGTACTGAAGAGCGTCTCTAACCGGTCCTAGAAGGTCCTAAAATGTACAAGGAAGCTCGGGTTAGGATTAGGCTCAAAGGTTGTTTCAGCAGAAACCAAACAGCATTCAGCACTTTTGCGGGAATGGCTATAACTCTCAAACCGCTCACTAGATATTATTCAAAGTTTTACAGTAGTTAAATGACTCAGAGGACTACAATTTTACAGAAGGCTTCGGAAGCTAGTTCCAACCAGAAAGGGGTCGAAATAGGCTCACAAGACAGAATAGCTGAAACGAAAACTATTCTGCGATAGATTACTAAAACATCGATAACTTTTAAACTGTATATCAGATTTACGAGCCGTTAGCGGCATTGGAAAGAGAACTCAGGAAACTAGTGACCATCACGGGCCAAAAATCCAAAAACGTATCTTAAGTGTGACAAAAACGGACTCAAACCCAGACTACAGTTTCTGCCCAAAATCCAGCATGACGTTAAGAACCCGTTTTAATTCCCGACATCAACCGTTTATTCCCGAGATACCCGACTGCCCCGAATTTCATTTTTAACTTCAGATTCACGTTTACAATTAATCTAATCCTTTATTAAAAATTATTTCTCGGTTTAGGAACCCAAGAACCTAAGGGTTCGGTTTCCGGTTCTTCGGTTATAAAACATGTAGATCGTTTAGACAAAAGATGTTAACCCACCCCAAACCGACATCCACCACAATTCAGTAACCAACAGACCGACATCACAACTTCATGAACAATGAAACGATTAGACGACAAAACAAACAAAACAAAACCCAAGAATACGAACAACAACTAGCAAACGCCCAACACCCGATTTAATTAGGACAGTAAGTCCGAGGGCTCGGTCTAAATCATTAGTTCATGCAGCCCTGCACCATATCAGATTAATACCGCCAAAAACAGAAAACAATACCCAACACGAAAGTAGCTAACAGTGAACTCGGGATAGAGAACTACCAAAGCAATGCAACAATTAGAACTCGCACTTGGTCACACCACAACTTCCGAACACAGCTTGGGCTCGATCAATCTGCTCAGTTTCCTCTTCTGTTCAACAGTTCCAATCATAAACAATTGCAATATAATAGGGTCGGGACAAGGTCCCAGAGAATTAAACGAAAGGAAGGGTGTGCAGGTTATTACCAAATCCAATAACGCACTCGAGAACCAGCTGCCAATTTCAATCCACTACTCGTTTCACCAAAGGAAAACATGATTGCCTATTCTGTTATCCGCACACCTTTACATTAGAAACAGGAGTCTAAACGAGAAAGAACAAGGAAACGGGAAGTGGGTTTTACCGAACAAGGAAAAGCTTGCTGCTTGAAGTCGGTCAATTTCCAATGGTTGCTGGTTTTCTCCCTTTCTCGACGAGCAGAAACAAAAAGCAGCGGCCGGTGCTCTTCACGAATGATGGGGTTAGAGTAGGGTTTAGGGGTGGTTTTTAACTTAAGGATGAAGGAATAACAAGGCCCCAAGTCTGACATTTAATTACTTCCACGAGGCCATCATCTAACATTATTTAGTCGGGCTTAAGTTTTTGCAAGTTGACACCGAACATAAAAAAAATAAGGAGGGTTCGGTTTTCTCTGGGCCCCTTTGGCCGAATCTAGGAAGGAATAAATGTAAAAAATTCAGCCCTCCCCACATCTCACTCTTAGACAAAATACATAAAGCTTATTTATCGGTCTCGGCCTTGGCCTACGGCCGACCTCAAGAATTAACAAACGTCCAAGTCAACATTAAATAAATCTCAAAGATTAATTCTCTAGATTGATTATCACAAAATAAATAACCCTCTAGTTATTTAATAAGACGTCACATATTAAATACTCAAATTAAATACACACTAAATCACATATCTCTGATAATTAATTAATACGTAAAAGTTAATCTCGCCACACATTTAATATGAATAATCACCAAACATTACACACAATTATACGCCCAACTCATAGACCTTCACAAATGTAATTTAAAGTAATTTAAATTATTATTTAAATGTTTAAAATTTTAAGGCGTTACAGACGCGCCGCCTTAAACCGTTGGAGGGCTGCCGGAATTTGCTTGATTTTTTCAACCACCGGAGGGGCTGCCGAAATTGGTGAAAGGTGGGGACTATATTTCTCTTCATCGATTGTTGTTTTGGTTATTCATATAATGTTTTTGTGATCTTAACCCATACTGTTTTTGTGATTCAATTAATTGTTGCTAGTCATTCATATAATGTTTTTGTGATTTTAACCCATGAGTGTTATTATTGATTTGTTTAATAATGGGGCTTTGAATAGTTGGTGTACATGTTTGATTGTCCAGTGGGAAAGGTTTTGATGTCCCCGTACATTTACATGAATGTTTATTTCAAACCTTAATTGATAAGTTGTAGTTAGTATACATTGATTCAATATTTTAAAATTGATAAGTTGTAGTTAGTATACATTGATTCAATATTTTAAAATTGATAAGTTGCAGCAAGTTTCATCAATTAATAATAACACTAATTCACCGATTCCATACCTAGGAAATTTATATCGGGTCTATAAAATTTATTTGTTTAAACTTTTTTCCTATTTGCAGGTTATTGTGGGTACATCTATGTCTGAAGTAAAGTGATGATACATATATATTATGATACATCTATGTTATATGTTACATATATGTTCTTGGAAAAACAATTTCTATCGTAGGGGCTGATACATCAATGTTCTCTCAAACACCAATGCTCATATGGTCCATTGCAATGATGCACTAGTGGAATCCTCAAACATGTCTTTAAAACACCTATTCAATATTGATGATTATACATATATGTTAGTATTCACATGTAACATTAATGTATATGACAATTGTAGAACAAATTAGAACTGTGTATGTGGTGTGTCTGCCAATATGGATATAAACTGATGAAGACATTACTTTTTGGGAAAATACCAAGATTTGAGTGTTTTACTTATGTACTTATAATCGTTTTAGCATCGTTTAGATTTTTCAAATCTGTACATTAATGTTTTGTTATCAATACATGAATGTTTTGTTAGACTTGTAATTAATTTTAACCGATTTTTGTTATGTACATGAATGTTTTTAATAATTACATGAATGTTTTATTCATGTGCGTTGATATTTTTTATACTCCGTCGAATTCTTCCTATGATTGCAACAAGAAATAGTATGGAATGTTTATGCTATAATGGTGGAGAAAATGATTATGTTAGTTATTTTAGGAAGAGATAAAAACAAATATTTTCATTCACTGATTTATTAACAAAAACGGAAGGGACTAAATAAATTCCAAAAATAAAGATTTAAATGAAAAACCTAAAATACCCCTACTATTTAATAGGAAATATATAAAACTGAAAATAATTATCTAAATTTTGATTGGTCTACAAATGGTTCTGTTGGTTCTTCACATATATTGGTTCTGTCTTTAATGCACCCATATATATATACACACACATATATATATATATACATATATATATATATATATATATATATATATATATATATATATATATATATATATATATATATATATATATATATATATATATATTATTAGGTCTCCTAAGTTGGGTTGATGGCAATGCCGAAGCTCGGATTCTAAGTAATCCTTTTTTTTCAAAAAAAAAAAAAAAAAACTTCATTTATGACACCTCGTATAGAACTTTTTACATCATTCTTAAGTCTTCCTTTTGATTTTTAATCTTATAAAAAATCATGATAGAGTTTATTTTCATTATTTAGAATTAAGTGTTAGTTTATTAGTCAATTATTGAAATGGCTGGCAGGGGTAATTGTAATTAGTTACAAGTTGGAGGACTATTCGGTAAAAAAGAAGAACATATAATGAGACAAATCATTTGCGGTGCAGGACCATACCGGTCCTGCTACTCGCACCAAACGGTGCCAAAAGTGAAAGTCAAATCAGTTTGACTTTTTCAATAATAATATTTATTTTATACAAAATTTGATTTTTTTTAATATCTTTTAATACATAATATATTATAAAAATTCAAATATGTATTTATGTACGGATTGTCTTTATCTAAATTTCGGTATAAATTTTATCATAATAGGAGACAGAAATATAATTGACTAAAAAATATGTTATATATAAAATAATATAAATTAAACGTAAGAGAATCTTTCGTTTTACGTTATTGGATAAAAAGTAATTTTATCGTTTTGATATGCGTACCTGTGATTTGATGTCGCATTGAAATGTGTATCTGGATAACATAATTATAACTCTAAATAAGTTAACTTCTATTTTCATTTCATTTTCATTTCCATTTAGTTCTCATATAAACAAACTGTGACGACCGGAATTTTCGGTTAATGAATTAAATGGAAATATGGAGGAATAAAGGTGGTAAAATACTTAATCGAGTCTCCATTGGGTTCTATCGAGTGTTTGAATGTTTGGGAATTGGGGTAACCAAGTATGGGTCAACACTTGGATGGAAACAAGTTTAAAAGGCAAGAAACTGACCCAGACAGCCCTCGCGGCGCGAGGAAGACGCGAGGTCGAACATAAACGTCAGAGGCGAAACGCGAGAGGCTCGCGCCGAGCTCGAGTTGAGCTCGCGGCGCGAGCCAAGCGCGAGCGGGGCGGGGCGCGAGATCTGCTTTTCAGCGGCAACCAGCAGGCAAAGCCGCGTCACCTCGCGGCGCGAGGTGGTCGCGAGCGGGGCGCGAGGAACGTCTGGAATATATAAACTTGTGTGTAGGCTAGGGTTTCATTTCACCTTCAACCCTACACATAGTTCATAAGAGCTCAGGACGATTTTGGAGCTCAAGAGCTCAGATCTTCACCATCTTGAAGGATTGAAACATCAAGGGTAAGTATTCTTGATTATCTTGCTTATCTACCTTGATTGTGAGCTTTTTATGGGTAAAAATGGTGGCTTGGGGAACCAACTATGTCATCTTTGGGGAAGATGACTAAACATGGGTGTAGAACACTCATTGTAAGCTTGTAATCGATGTGTACAAGTTGGATTTGGGTTTATTGATGGAATTCTTGAACTAGGGTTTGAGATTCCACCAAGTTGGATGAACTTGGTGGTTAGGAATGTTAATATGGATTGAGTAGTGATTAGTTATGAATAATAACTAGTTATAGTGATGATATTGATGGTAGGTCAAGAAGACCTAAAGTTTGGTGACATTTCACAAGTTGGAAAGCAATGATTCGTGTTATTAGACACGATTTGGAGTTAGCTTGGCTAAGGTGAGTACATGAGACTTTTACTGAGTACATAGCAAATGATTTTAAAAACTATGATGTTTCATGAGTCTTTATTAATAAATGTTTTTAATAAAGATATGATTAAAAAGGTAAGAGAATGCAAGTAATAGACTATTTAAGTATGTCTAAATGACTAACGATTTTTAAAAGAGATTATGATAATGAAAAGTAATTAATAATTCTTCATTAATATGATGTTTGACTAAGAGTAATGATTGAGAAAGTATGATATTTGGTTTATTAATAATATGTATTAGTAAAAACTAATAGCAATGAATTTAAGTGCCAAGTATTATTTAGTAAACTAGACTAATAAAGGCAATGATCGAATTGTTAAGAAGATAAATATAAAACGACTCGTATTATATACATGCCCTAGTCAATGTAGAGATAAAGTATTTTGTGATTATAAATAATAATAAGTGAATCTTATTAGTGAATCAAATGATAAAGTCTATGACGATAATGATGAGAAAAGATAAACGAAATATGATTATGTTAAAAGAGATTAATATGATAATTAGAATAGATGTATTCTAATTTGTGCTTGATTATGAATTGGTGGGGCATAGGCTCGTATTTGATGAAATTCATTGTGTGTAACAAAAGTATCCGGATAACGATAACCCATTTATGGAGGAGTGAGATTACTACTTTGGGCGATACCTCCCAACGCAAGGGTAGTATATCTATGTGAACAATAACCCGACAATAGGGGGATTATGATAACCCGATAAAAAGGGGGATTGCGATAACCCGCGAGACGAGGGAGTTGGAGATCTTGGTAAGTTTGGGAGAACCCCAATTATCATGTGATCTTGTGATGATAACCCACATCGGGGGAGTTTGCTTCGGAATGATCCGTGACGTATGTGATAAAAGGAGTAAGCTTATGGATAGCTTACATATATGTGATTATGTGATGGGTAAGCTTACGGTTAGCTTACTAGTAAGTATGTATAAACGATAAGAATATAAGTTGATAATTAATAAGCGAATAAAGGAAAGAAATGAACATTAATGATTTTTATTATTTTTGAGAATGGGTCGAAAACCCATGTATCTCACGAGACTATTTTGTCTCACGTACTACTTTGTTTTGGCTATGTACTTAGGTTCGAGATCGATGGATTAGAATGTCGCGATAGAAGTGGCCTAGTGTTGATTAGCTCGGGAGCTCGTAGGTAGATCCCGTTTTTGTTAAACAGTATTTTGGGATATTGGACTTTGTAATATTTTTATTTAAAAATATGTTTTAAAAGATGTTTTAAAAGATGTTTTAAAAATTGAGGTGTTACACAAACACTGAGATATATTTTCATTTGGTATCAATATGAGTTGGAGTGAATATTGGAGATTGCATGATGATCCAAATTATGAGGTATTGTATTTTTCACTTAGTACTTGTTAATATACGTATTTTGTTTCCGTGTATATATTTATATATGTTTTATTTAGGCAAACAAAAGCACTCAAGACGGGGAAACTAAAAATGAGAATGAAAATAATGACTTCTCCTATAAAACATCGTTATTTGAAACTAACACGGTATATTACTCGGTCCATTAGTATATATTTTCAGTAAGCTAATAATGCAGTAAGCTTACTGGATTCTAACCAAAAAAAAAAAATTGTTTTCAGGTGTTTAATTCTCCTCAAGAATTAATAGAATGGGTACAAAATTTACTTCTTTCTATTGGTTACGTGATTGTCATTGAAAGATCAAATACGTCAACTGTTTTATTTAAATGTGATCGTGGTGGTATAAACAAAAGTAAAAAAACCACCACGAGAAAAAGTACAACAATAAGAATCAATTGCCAATTCCATTTGGAAGGTAAACGTTTGAAGGTGGGTGATTGTTGGGCATTAAGGGTGTTGTGTGATACACATAATCATGACCCGGCATTATTTATGGAAGGTCATGCATTTGTGAGAAGATTTAACGCAAGCGAAAAAGATTTAGTGAAAGATTTGTCATCAAAAAATGTAAAACCACGAGATATTTTATCTATTGTGAAACAACAAAATCCTAATAATGTCTCTCTTAAAAGACATATATAATGCACGTCAAAAGTATCCAAAAATGGAGAGAGCTGGAAAAACGCAAATGCAGTCTGTTCTGTCATTTTTACACAAAGAAGGGTATATCTTTTATTTTCGTGCTAATCCATCAACGAACGAGCTAGAAGAATTATTTTTTGCTCATCCAAGATCACTGGATATATGGCGTGCATATCCACACGTGTTGTTGATGTACTTGAAATTGTTGGTGTAACACCAACTAATATGACATTCTGCGTAGCATTCGTTTATATGCATAAAGAAAAGGAGTCCAACTACACATGGGCATTAGATTGTCTAAAATCAACAATGGACGGATGCATTTATCCACGTGTTATTGTTACGGACAAAGAGTTAGCTCTTATGAATGCATGTGAAAATGCATTTCCAGACGCTAGAAGATTGCTCTGTAGATGGCATATAAATAGAAGTGTTGTGAAGAACTGCAAAAGATTTATGCCAAAATGTTGGCCTACTTTCTATAATGCGTGGAATATATTGATTCGCTCACAAACCGTGGAAGTTTATTTGACCAAATTGGCACAACTTGAAGTTATGTTCTTGGACTATCCAGGTATTATTTAATATATCTAAGTTGGTTATTTATTTTGTTAAAATATAAAATGACGTAAATCATTACAAATGGGGAGCTAAAGCATGTTTATTATATATTTTCAGACGTTATTTCTTATTTACGTAATGTGTGGTTGATATTTGCAAGTGGTAAGATAAGTTATTTGAAAAAGTTAAAGGAGATATTTGCACCATCAACAACTTCAGTTTGTGAGCCGAGTGCTCATAAAACTACTCGAGGGCGTTCCTCCTTTAGAAAACCTCGTGTTGATCCGCCTCCAGAAACTCGAGAATCTCACAGACATAGTTGTTCATCTGCGATGCCAGGTCGAAATTATGCTCATCAAGGTGATTTTCAGTACCAAGAACCAGAAATTCCAGATGAAAACTACCGTGCAAACATAACTTCTGTTTCTTCACATCCATACATTAAGCAAATTCCGAATATGTTTCATCCTTATATCACGCAGATACAAGATGTAGAGGGTGATGGAAATTGTGGATTACGGGCGACAGCAGTCTGTCTCGGTTATCACCAAGATGCATGGGCTCAAGTTCAAAAAGATTTAATGGAAGAGCTATGCATGTACGAAACAGAATATATAAATATATTTGGCGACATTGAATATTCTAATGTGTACAAAAGATTAAACTTCTTTGACACTCATCGATGTGCACCACACGCTCATTGGATGGCTACGCTTAACATTGGATTCTTGGTAGCTTCAAAATATAATGTGGTCTTCCATGTTCTTGACAGTGCTTGTGTGACATACTTGCCATTGCAGTCTACTCCCCCAGCTTCATTGCATGAACATGCGTCATTTGTGATTGCGTTCGTTAATAATAATCATTTCGTCAGGGTAGAATTAAATGGTGAATATCCGGTGCCTACTATTATGCCACGATGGGTTTGTCATAGATATGATTGTGCAGTTGCATGGCCTACTATGTATGTGAAGCGGATTAACAATTACGTTGAAGCCTTCCATTCTAATAATGTGTGATGTTATAATAATTCGAGGTGTATTTATGTGCTTTGAGTAATGTATTAAAGTACTAGTCTTTATATGTAATATTTTTATTAATGTTTAAATATTGTGCCTTTATCAATGTATCATTCTACTATTAACGTAGTTATAAAAATGTTAGTTTTTCGAATATATAGACAAAAGTAGGTTACGAAACCAAAAAATGTCTAATAATAAATACGTCTCAGAATGTGACAAATTTTATGCCAAAATGTAGAGAAAAATAAATGTGGAACAAAAATGTATTCGTATTTTTTTTTAAACATCATAGATTAAAAGTTATTAAAGAAAAACGAATTTGATGCTAAATTAATTAATATTATTAATCTAATGTGTCAAATCATTTGGTGTAAAAATGATTTTTTTTGGTGCGAGAAGAATCACCCGACCATACCAGAGCTCGATTTATAACTTTTTGCATTTTGGGGACAAACATATATTTTTAGCGTCCCATATTTTATAAAATGAAATAATAAAATTTATTAATTAAATCTACTATTTATATATAGTGATATTATCATAAGTCATAACAATTAAGATAATTCAAGAAAATACTAGTTTATGAGATATTTTGCTATGCTCGATTTCTTTGATTTCTATATAAACTAGATTGTATTGTATTCTTTCATCAATTCAGTAAAATAGTTTCTTTTGATTTGATGTTTGTACAATAGTATGGGGTACAACAAATTGATGTGTTTTCACTTCATTTCCTTCTAGTACACTTTAAGTTGTCTACGTGTTTGACAATTACCGTTTGGGAAATTGTAAATATTCTGTTGAAGAATCGTCTTCTCATATTTTATTTGTTTTTTAGACTGCTTGGTATGGGACCTGTAGTCCCATATAAAAAAACGGACGGTATAAATTTAGGAAGACTCACGGGAGGAGAGGCGTGGGGGTGAGGTGGATGGCAACGGCGTGGTGGTGATGTTGAACACCGCCCCCCCAACGGCGTGGGGGGTTGGCGTGGTGGGGAGGGGGCACGGATAACGCCGAGGCACGGGCGTGGAGATGTAGATGATGGCTTCTGATTGGTTGGCATTGGTTTTCTTTATTTTATAATTTAATATTAAATGGAATAAAGTGGTGTGGTGTGATGTGGTGGGTATTTTCTAGAGATGATGTGGTGTGGTGGTGGTACTTATTAAAATGCATATAGCTTAAATTAAAAATAGTTTTGTTTACGACGTTGTCTTTAAGAGATTATTAAATGCGTTGGTACTTATTAAAATGCATATAGCTTATGTTATTTTATAAGCATATTATATTATATTATCGCATTCATATTTTCAATGTATCGCCACATCATCACCATTTTATATGTTACAGGAGATTAGATGCATACAATACTACATATAACAAATATATGAAGTTGCATACATTAAACACTATTGGTTGATATAAAAGTAAAAGATCCAATATTATAACAAAAAGAATTGCATAAACACAAAGATTTCATTGTATACATGGGAGCCAAGACAAGTTCAAAGCACCAATCTTTTCCTACGTTGATCTTCACGTTTCTTCATAAACACTTGATTCTTACTATTTTCCCTCTTGTTGCTTTTTCTGTAACACATCACCATTTACAAATATTCAATTCAACCTTTTAAAAAAAAATTTGGGGGGGTCAACATGAGTTAAGGTCAAAACCAATTGGATTGACCCTTTTTGGTCATTAATATTCATATATAAGTAGTAACATATTCAATATAATTTCAAAAAAAGTATCACTTCAATTGTGATTCAAATTTTAAACACCCATTTCTTTTCATCTGAATTATGGTTGCTAAAAAAGTATAACCCAAATTGACCCGTTTTTGCATAAACAAGTCGCTCTAAACATACCCGGTGGGTTCTCTTTGTCGAAAAAGGAGAACAAGTATTCCAAATCCTACGACAAGTGCAATTTTTATTGCCTGAAGATAAATTCAAGATTTAGGGAGCTAACACAAACCATATCATCTTGTTAATCCTTAAAAAAAATTTATAATTAAAAATGCTAAACCTGTCCAAGCGATCCATTAGAAGCTTCTTCATCTTCACTTTTTGGATTTGAAATACCAACCATTTCTTCACCTTGTTTCATAATTACATCACTTCCGCAGTCCAATTCACCCTAAAATGTACAAACTTTTTCATGTCAAAACATAACCCGTTTACTTAAAAATGGGTCGATTTGGGTAAAACTTAAGAATTTGGCCAAAAATGAAGCGGTCCAAAGTTGCACAAATTACAGTTGAATGCTTGCAAATGACTGATCAGAACCCAGCCCATTACCCAACCCGCCCGTGTTGCCACCTCAGCTAATTAGTAGAGATAAAGTCACATACGATTTCATTTTTAGAAGCAGCAATCTTTTCTTGATGACCTTTTTCTTCAATCTTGCAATCATCTATTGCCCTATCACCATGGGCTGTAACACAAAAATAATGTCTTTTTTCATCAACAAATATCAACGGTCCATAACCATCATGGTGAAAGTGCTCAAGATTGTTTTTTATACCATAATCACTATCTTTTTCGGTATCTGCGGGCATTCTTCCAGAAACCGTAGCATCTTCTTCACGTGATTTTCTTTTCTCCTCCGTGTAAGAATCTTTTGGCAAATTTTCGGTTTCTTTTGGATCGTTATTTTTAGATTTCAAATTCGTTTCACTTGGATCTACAAAATTGTTGTCAAAATCGACTTGTTCTTTTGTTATGATATTTGAAAGGTTTTTTCGCAAATCACCGGTACTAAAAGAATTTCTGAGTCTAGATGATTCTGATTTCTCGTTAACCAAATAATCCTTTGAGGTCCCGAATCTGTATGATTTTGTACCTAGAGGCTTGAGAGGTACATTATCCTGAAATCAGTTCATATCATACAAACTTATCAGGCGGGAATTTACCTAGTATTATATGGAAGTGTTTGTTTGTGCATTTTCAAAGATATTATGACATGATGAATAATAATTCGGAATAAAACAGGCTATAGAAAATAGTGTTTGAATGTGCTTTTGGTACTTGTAATGATTAGATAAACAGGTGTTTGGAGATTAAGGGTTATTTAATGACCAAAAATGACACTTTTTTTTGTAAAATAGCAGATGAATTTAGTAATAAATAAAGCACCAATAATATAATATTCATAGTAGAGTGAGCATGCACACCTGAGAAACACTAGTTTCAAAGACGCTAATCATTTTCTTTATGTTTCGAGGAGTTTTCTCCAATGAGCCCGTTTTATCCAGTTCACTTGTTAACTTTGGGGAAAAAGATTTGATTTTTTCAGCAATAGTTGATCCCACATTACGAGAAGATGAATCTTGCAATCTTTTGGGTTGATGTAACTCAATCTCATTGTTCTTAATTGTATTCACTTCGGTTTCTTGTGATAAAGGAAGCAGCTTGCTCATTTTCTTTACATAACTCGGTACTTTTTCTTCAAGATTCTGCTTATCGGGTATTTCAAGATTCTGGTTTTGGGGCATTTCAAGATTCTTTTTATCAGGTATTTCAAGATTCTGATTATCGGATATTTTAAGATTCTGCTTTTCGGGTAATTCAAGATGCTGCTTTTCGGGTAATTCAAGATTCTGCTTTTTGGGTTCAAGATTCTGCTTAGCGGGCATTTCAAAATTCTGCTTTTCTGGTACTTCAGGATTCTGTTTATCGGGTACCCCAAGATTATGCTTATCGGGTAGTTTAGCTTGTTGTAACAGAATCTCCTTGTTCTCATTTGAATGAACATCAGATTCTTGCAACAAAGGAGAAGATGTGTTCTCTTTGCTTACATCACTCTGGTTTTTCTCTTGAAGCTTCTGCTCATTTAAGTTGTCAACCGAATTACCAGAAGAATTTGGTTCATTCTTCTTTGAAAAGTCTGTTGGTGAAGAAGCCTGATTCTTAGTGTCCTCTACCGTTGTATTTTGCTCAATTCCTTCTGGCATTTGAGCCTCTTCCTTTTTATCTACAGCAATCTTAAACACAAGATAATGGGTCAAATGGGTACTTACTTTAATGTGTCAAAACGGGAAAAAAAATATCCAAAATATTAAAGTTATTTATAAAAAACTAATGTGTTAAATATGATTACAAAAACTATATTGTTACAACAGTAATGTAATATTTTGTAATAAAATGGTTTAGTAGGTCGTATACCTTAAAAAAAATATACTTGAAATGACTTTCAACCTATTTGACCCATTCCTGGTTTTTACAGGTGTTTTTGTTAGTCCGTTTATACTAAAATAAGGGGATGATGGGGCTATGTTTTATGAAGTATTAACAACAAATTTTAATCCTTAACTGTAAATGGTTGCCTCTGAAAAGATTCTTGTTTTATTCCATCACTATTGATATTGCTCTTTTGGAAATCTTGAGCCCGCAAAACATCTAGACAAAACCTTTCAGGAACGTAAGCCCAAATTCATAATATAAGGAATTAGTTTGTGATAAAATGGGTGGATTGACCCGAACACTTATTGTTCCATTTTTTCTTCTAGATAAATAGCATGTCAATACTGTTTCAATAATAATCTCATATTTCGAATAATATAATTTAGGCGGCTTTCGACACTTTCAGCGTCTTCTGACATGTGTCAAACCATTTCATTTTTAAATTACCACGTGCTTAAATGTTTCTTTAGACATTGCAAGATCAAACCTGAGACCTCAAGTGATGATTTGGCATTTCTTAATCTGCTACCAACAATTTCAGCTTCTTTCTTCTTCATTGCAGCTTCTCTCTACACAAAAAAAATAAATAACAATGGAAAATTTCAAATAATGATGGAAATAAAGAAAATACCATCAATCGAATACGGTTTCGCTCTTCATCACTAAGAACAAATTGCAACTTCATATGTATAAGCCCACCACCTTCAATTGGAAATAAATCATCCCATGTACCCTTTTCGATGATTGACATAATTCGAATACCTAAAATTCATTCCAAATGAGACTCAAATTAACCTAATTCTACATAAATTTCTATGATAAAAACCTGAACTTGATACTTGATTCCCCTCTGAATCTTGAATTGTAATCACTAAATTATCTCGTAAATTCGTCAATGGACTGTGCTAAAATCAATATGTTGAATCACATTTCAAAAATAATATATATATTTATGTATAAGAATTAAAAAGTTGAAATTTTTTACAAAGAGAAGGTCCCCTTGTCCCCAGCTTCATGTTCAATTTTCCCCAATGAAACTACATATTAGATAAAAGAAATAAAAATGTAAATAATTAATGAAATTGGCATAAACAAATAGATTAGATACCCTTGACAGAATTTGATGAAGATGGAAGCTCCTTGAAGTCCAAAACTATGAAATAAAAAAAGGGGGAATTACTTGAAGAAAACATAAAATTAATAAATTGGATAGAGGAAGATAACAACCTGAAACTTCAATTGATCCTGGCATTGGAGAGTGAATCAGGGGAATTCGGTTTTTGGGATTTGTTTGTTAAATGCATGAAATGTGACAAAATTTTGGATGGAATAATTGTGTTTGTGATATTGAGTGTGGGGTAGACTGAGCTTCCAACTAACTTTATCCACCACAAATGCTATGAGAAAAAACCCAAATTTGTCTTACTCAAGATAACACGAACCCTAAAAAAATCTATTGGATAAAAAATTGATCTTTGGAGTGTGGGTTTTGGTATCTTTGGAGTGTGGTTGACTTCTGAATTAAAATTATTGCATAAGTGTAGCATGCATACTCATGATCAATAATACAGTTGGACCTTTGGTAGGTAATTGCATTTATTTGTAAGTTGGAGGACTAGAGTAGTGGTAATCATAATCTTAAAGACCAAAGACATGATTAGGGTGTTCACTATTCGGATATAATCGGATTGTTTAATTGGACATTTTGTATCGGACTATTTGGATTGGTTATTTGGTTTTTTGGATTGGTTTAGACTTGAACCAAATTAATAGTTTGGTTTTCGGATTGGATTTGATTTCCGTTGTGAAAACCGGGTTGTCCAAAAAAAACTAATAGTAATATATATACTAACACTTGTTCCAATGTTATATTGTATCAGTTGGCGATGTACCAATCTTTTTGGAGTTTTTGATGAAGTTGATGTAAATTTTTTTGCAGATATTATTTATGAATTAGACTTGTTTTTATGTACAAAGTAGTTTATCATTTTGGAATTGTGCATATCGAACTTAATATTATTTATGTTATATACTTTTGTAGTATTTTGAAAATAGTAAGGAAAAACCAAACGGATAAAACCCAACCAACCAAATTGTATTTGGTTCGGATCATTTTGGTTTTCGAATTAGTTTTGACGGTTCAGTTTGGACTTTTAAAAATCGAACTTTATTTGGTTTCACCTATTTGGTTTGGATAAAACCAAACCGTCCAAACGAACACCCCTAGACATGACCCAATGCATGTCCAAACCTCACATTTCTCCTACAAAAGTACATAACCCAACCCAACCATTACGAGTAGTCATTACTTCTTTTTTGTCCACATAAATGCAATGCAATGCAATGCAATACGTTTTAGGTCATTATAATAAATTCAAGTTGTCAATTTAGATGGGTTGGATACTTCCGGTAACAATAAATACTGATGTTTTAGACAAGATTCTGAAACAATAAATGCAATGCAATGCTATGCTATGCTATGCTGTAGTTCGATCTGCTGTTTAAAAATAAATAAACACTCAATCTAAATAAAAAGTATTGCTCATCATAAGCATAATTTGTTTTAAATTATTGATGTTTTAGACAAGATTCTGAAACTCTTTTATTACGTGTATTTTATCAAATGCGCCCATTGGGCTTACATTGTTCTCCACATACCACAAGTCATGACCTACTTTCCCATTATAGGATTGTATCAATACATTATACAAACCAACTTATGGGCCCATTGCCCCATTCCATTAAACTATCAAAGTTCTCATGTACTTTGCGAATTATTGCAACAGCAATTTATTGGGAGATAAATATAGAGTTAATTATTGTTAATATTATATATATTGTACTCCCTCCGCCCCAAACTTTCCATTTGACTTGGGCACATATTTTTAGGAGATAGTTGATGATGGAGTATTTTGTAATAAGTTTGATTAAAATATAGGATTAATTTAGAGATTGACATAAAGTTAGTGAGAGAAACTTTAAATTAATGATAAAAAATGACATAAAGTTAATGAGATAATATTAATTTATTAAGTGGGTCCCTCCAATTCTCAAATGGGAAGTTTTTTGTGGGACAAAAATTTTGGGTGAAAGGAGAAGTTTTTTTGTGAGACATAAGGAGTATTTATATTGTTTCTTATTTATCTCCTCTAATTATGGAGACTTGGTTGTAATCTTTTCTATATAATCAATACAATTCCCTTAATCACATTAGGGGTTTGACCATATTTGTTCACATGGTATCAGCCTTGTAATTCTCTCTCTCTCGAATTCTGGAAAAACCCTAATAATACTTCCGCCTCTTTTTTCTTGTTGCATCGTAATTTGTTCGGCATCCTATATTCCGATCACCACTTTGCAACCTCTCTTTTTCTTCTCCAATGGCTACTGCCTCTTCATCATCCTCATCCAATTCCGAACCACTCTTTTCCATGAACATTATTCTGCATATGATGACGATCAAATTGACGTCACATAACTATCTTCTGTGGCGAAATCACATTCTACCGATCTTCATGTACCAAAAACTTCTTGGTCATATTAATGGGGATGAAATCGCACCTCCTGCCGAAGTTACTGTTGAAGACAAGTCGGTACCTAATCCCGCCGCTGCTACATGGCTTGAAGTAGACCAGCGTGCTGTGATTTTATTGCAATCATCTCTCACAGAAGAAGCTACAGCAGAGGTATTGGGGCTGTCCACTGCCCGACAAATCTGGACAGCACTCGAGGCAGCTTATAGCAACACCTCGGTTGAATGGGTTCAGTCGTTATGTGATGCATTACGTCAATTAACGAAAGGTAATGCAACCGTTTCTGATTTTTCTCGCAGATTTAAGGCGATTTGTGACCAATTATCGGCCATTGGACATCCGGTTCTCGACATTGATAAGCTTCACTGGTTCTTGTGCGGTTTGGGGCCAACATATGAAACGTTCTCGACGGCAATTCGAGCATCAAAACCCGCTCCACTGTTTCGTGATCTCGTTACACAAGTCGATGAAGGGTTTCACTCGCATCTAGCAAGACTGATCGACCCATAGGACCGACCTCCTAGTATACTTGGTTCGTACCATACTGATCAAGAACATGAACCTGTTCTTGACCGGTTAAAACCAACTAGCTGATTTAATCCCTAAAAGTGGAAGTGGGATTAAACCTAATCTTTAAACCCTAAAGGAGTGGGATGTTGGAAATCTAGATTAGATTAACAAGAAAGAAACCTTGTACGAAGAACTCGAACACACACATAGCTTGTGTGGTTCGTTCGACCATCAACCAAAGAACCCTAGGGTTCTTTGGTCGAATTCGTCCAAGAGGGGAGAAGGGAGAAAGATGTTTCCAAAACATACATTGTTGTTTGCTTAAGATAGATCCACTGATGATGAACAAATCGAGCGATCTTCTAGTTGATCTAAGCAATGAACTTGTTCTTCGATACTTGAAGAACACGAAGAACACGAAGAACGAAGAACACGAAGTGACGGTGTTCTTGGTTCGGCCGAATAGAGGAAAGGATGGGGCTAGGGTTTCGGCTCTAAGGTGTAACCCCATAAGTGATCCCTAAGCCTTCTAATTATAATAGAAGGGCTTTCACTTAGTGTCCTTCTAGTTTAATTAAGATTAATCTCTTAATTAAACTTATCATTTTACACTTTCATCCCTTATAGTTTAACTAGTTTATTATTGTCGCACTTAACTATCAAATGTCTAGTATTAATACACTAATAATTCGGTACTCATATACACGAATTATATACTTGTATCTATACTCTTAATAATTAATTATATAATAACCTTTATATAATTTATACAACAATATTATTCAATTACTATATGATTTAATAGCTTTAAATCATATCATGGATAATCTATAATTAACACATTGTATATTTACTCAACTAGTAAATGTACAAACACTTGTATTAATTAGTTAGTTAAACTAATCTAGTAGTAAGTTAAACTTAACTTAATACTTAACTGATTCATAATGACTATTATGAATCATTCCTCTTCGTAGTATCATTGCTTATCTTGCTCGTATTACATGCACTCACCGGTGTGACCCTTAAGTGTTTCGTAGGCATGGATGTATCATCATAGGTTGACTAACTGTGCACATAAATCCTTCAGACTCCCACTTGTGCGAGTTCGTAACCTTTGTCTTAATGATACGAGCTACAGTGGCCTTCTAGATGGGCATGTAGGTAACCAACCCTATAAAAACAGCTTACGTAACCCAGGTATAGTTTATGAAAAACTCTTTAATAGCGTCTCCTACTAAAGAACACTCTGTCTCTACTTCTTGGGCAAATATGTTAGGCTTATCCCTTGCAGCACGATATTTGTGACAACGAATACGAGCAGGTAGAAATTATCAACTCCTTTATTCGAAATCATTTCATGACTTCTTGATTTAAACTGTTGTGATAAACGACAAAGAACAAATCATGTCGTTTGGGCACGGCCGTGCACTTGTCAGTTTCTCATCATGTCAAAGGACCCATAAATATCTCTCCTAAAAAGCAGGTGCAATTACCATCTTGTTATATTTCGATTCAAAATACAACTTCCTCTGTACCCAGTAAGGCCTCGTATGACAATCATATTTTAAACCAAATACCTCAGGCTTAAGGACAATCCTATTGAACAATACTTTTGAACTTTTCAACCACGAAGTATTGTCACGGTGGTCAATCCAATATTTGTTGAGCCTCCAACAGAATATCACCGATATTTGGTTTACACAAAACTTGTGTAGCTATCTTCGAAGAACTTCGAATCTACCACCAAACATCGCGATGACGTTAACGTCCCATCAAGGTTCCTACCAAGACGAGTAGTCACGGATTTATACCTTTTTGAATAAATAGACTTTTATTCATGGATGTTGTAAAACGTACAAAGTCTGAATAATAATGATACTAACTCATGTATTATTCCTCACCGGACATAGATACTGAATTATTACTGGATCATTACTTATTCCTTTCGTTTGTGTTGATTACTTAATGATTCTTACAACTTTAATTGTAACTTTATCACTAAACCAATCATTTCTATTAAACTAAAGACATAAGACAAGTGTTAGAAAAACACTATTACTTTTGTCTTTGCTAGATATTGTTCATGCAACATTTAGAACATTTTCTAGTCTTGCCTTTTATGCAATTCGGTAAACATAGGAGGATTGGAAAGTTACTCCTTAGTTTCTTGATTTCATAAAATTATCCTTGTAACTAAAGCCTCTTTTAGTTACTTGATTTGTAGATATTCTTTCTAGCTAAAGAAATTTCCTTAAATGATTATGTTATCCACTGAAGTATGAACAACCTATTAGATATGCAATAATTAATCACAAGACTTGTGATCACGCTATTAGGTTTGCAATAGTCTAATTAATGATCATTTATTTCTCTTATTTCTTTGGCTAACGACTTGGTAAAACCTTGTTTTTAATGTCTTACTAACTTGCTAAATTCATTAACATCTTTAATGAATTATGTTAGTCTTAGCTCCCACTCACTTTTATGGCATTTAAGCATCTCTTAAACCACTACTTTGACCTAGTCAATAACTTGTAGTTTAATCTTTTAAGAATTCTATCATTTAAGCATCTCTAAAACCTTGTACTTTGACCTTTGGATTTGCGAATATCCACTATTCCTGTTTAGGGAATCATGACATTTGTTGATTACTATATCTAACAAGTATAAAACACTTGAAACAATACTTTCAATTTTTAAACATATTAGTATTCTTTTAAGAACTTTATTTAACACGAAAATCATTTCTTGGATTTCTCAAATATCCATTATTCCTATAAGGGAATTATGACTTGATTAAATAATGTATTTATTACAAGTATAAAAGACTTGCAATAATACTTTTTAATTCTTAAATACTTTAATATAGTTTGTCCCTTTTTAAGAGTTCATTTAATATCTAAGCCATTTTACTTGGATTTTACGAATATCCAATCATTCCTATTAGGGAATTATGACTTCATCAAATTCTTTATTAGGAGTATAAAAGACTTGTAATAATACTCTTAAAGTCTATCTTGATTATATCCAATATAATCATACTATATTAATACTAATACTTTAAAACCTTCTATCATAAGTAATGATTATTACTTAAGATGTTTTAAATAAGTTCAATAACTTTTGAACCTTATGCTTCCACAAAACTCTTAAATACTTTCATTAGAAAAACTTTCTAATTTACTAGTATCTAAATACCTTGAGCTATCAAGACATTATTCATACAATCAAACAAGTATATAACATGAAATATAAGTAAATCAAAACTTGACTTACAATTTAGTCATAAACCTTGACTAGTGTAGTTATCACACATGCACACAATATAATTCAACCATGATTCGTAATTTATTAAAACCAAAGAAAAACTTGTTTTAACATAAAATAAAATTATCCAAACAATAAAATGAAATTGTTTTACTGAACCCACAAAAGACTGAATTATAAAAAACTTGGTGCTCGTGGGATCATCTCATGCCGGTCATCATCACTTTCCATCTCCTCCTGCAATAAACGATTGCAAAAGTTAGATTACTCATAACGTACTTTACAAGTATCTTAAAGTGATTAAGAAGTGTGGTTGTGTTACCTGAGGAACTTGCGTTTCCTCCACCACCACTTGCACCCTTTGGACAATTCCTTTTCCAATGCCCAGCCTCACCACACTTGAAGCACCGATTATCGGTCCTCGCAGTGTTAGGCTTAACCTTCTTGACCTTTTGTTTGACACTTTTACCATTTGGCACTCCTTGGTTAGGATAGGTTTTACCCTTTCCTTTACCACCATGCCCTTTTCTCTTCTTCCCACCGCCACCGCCATTACCAATCATAAGAACGTCCTTAGATTTGGTCCCCAAACTCAACTCAGCTGTCTTGAGCATGGAATGTAGCTCAGCAATGGATTCCATATTATGCATGTTGTAGTTGACCACAAAAGACTTGTAGTCATCGGAAAACGAGTTAAGTATAGCATCTGTTGTCATTTGAACGGTATGGGGTGACCAATTCTAGCGAGGTGATCCATGTGCCCATTCATTTTCATGACGTGGGCACTCCATAAGTCCCGCTTGTAACTCAGGAGTCATAGTGGCGAGCATCAGACAGCTCACATCGAGTGCATCACTGACATGCTTATCATAAGCTTGCCTCGTTTCCGCTCTAGCATTAATGGCAGGGGCATCTGGTACTGCTCTCTCCAAGACATACCACTTTCTCTCATGCCTGAGCACAATACGAAGATTGCGTTCCCAGTTGAGAAAGTTTGACCCAATCAACTTGTCCTTTTCGAGGATTGAGCGAAGTGAGAGATTGTTGGTACTTGTTGTCGCGATTGTGTTTGTTGCTGCCATCTACAAATCAAACCCAGTTTAATTAGTAATCATCAATAAACATTCTCTATAATATATTATAAACCCATAATTAATATTTTAGGCCTAGGATCCATATATCACATTCTCGCCGCAAGGTTTGGGCACTTCCCGACGAGACATGCTATTCTGGTAGGTAACATCCTAACGGATCATATCAAGACTTGACACGATTCCTAGGGGTCGTAGAATCTTTAGACTTATAATTTATTACAACCTTGCACAATCTAATTGTACATTTCTAAGTTAGTAATAAAGTCTAGTATGTTTATTCTACTCAAGTACTTTTTGGGCCGGGACTCCCGATTATCACCAAAATAGATCAGACCATCTAAGACAGTGCGACGCTCTGCGCCGGGACTCCCGATTATCACAGAACCATACGCACCCTAACACTCGCAATGATTTGAGATCATATCTAAGGTTCTCTATCCTTACAATATGAATATCGTTGAACAAGTGAGGTGTTCCATTAGGTGGATAGTACTTCGATCTAAGATTTTCTTGGTTTTGTTTAAGTCTTAAACTAAACTTAAACCTTTATTCCAATCTTAATCCTTTTTAAAATGTGTGACTTGTGAATTTAAGAATTCTACAAGACACCTTTTTAAAACTTAAGAACTTTTCTCATAAAACATATAGTTTCAAGAATTTGCACGATTTTACATGTATACCTAAAACGAGGTGCACAAAACGTTTTTACTAGGTTTTGTGAAAAACCTTATCTATGATAAGACTTACTTGTTTTATCTTACTTGAAAAAACTTAAAACTTATGTTAAACTTTTAAATTCTTTTATGATTCATGAACTTGAATCATAAATCTAGTTTAACACATCTAGTTTTTCATATGTCTAATAATGAAATTAAACATTTGTTTTGACTTATTAGATTCGATCAAAACTTATGTCTTAACGACACACTTATAAACTTTGTGACTTTCTTGTGTAGCTCCCACTATGTAACACCCTAAAATTTACAAGATTTTTAAAAATTTTGGAAACAAAATTTAAATCAAAAGGTCCCAATAACTCGAATAATTAAATCCCAATAATAGTATTTTCATTTAAAAATATATTTAATGCGGAAATAGTTAAAATTAAGTGTTTTTAAAATATTAAATGCCGTCCACATCGGTAATGAAAGATACAGCGGTCAACCGTCCACCTTCTCCTTTCCTCTGTTGGTACCTGAAACAATGTGGGGGAAATAGGGGTCAGCTGGAGAAGCTGAGTGAATATCTCAAAATGCAAACAATCCTAACATACAACACATGAGGGCACATCGGTGTACTCCTACTCAGATTCTACTCCGTTAATTACTCAGATTTATTTCTCAGATTTTATTACTCAGATTTTAATTTATATAGCGCGCTAGGGTGACTTGGGACGAGAGATCAACCTCGACCCGCCTCACACCACCTCAACACCTGTACTCTTCGGTGTGAGTCAAAAGGCCTGGCACCAGTACTCTTCGGTGCCAAGTCAAAACGTCTGACACCAGTGCTCTTCGGTGTCAAGTCAGATATATTATGTTTAATGTTTAACTCAAATCTCAGAACTCAGAAATGTCAGATATAAACTCAGACGGGAGGTGATCCCAAAAACTCAGATGTGTGCTATTATGTTTTATCATCTCTTTAACATAATTATCTCAGATTGCCCTAGCAAGTAATAGCACAGAATGACTCTGTGCCGAGCTCAGTTACCCAGGCACAATGTCTCAGATCATGAATAAGTAAACAGCTGCTCAGATACTCAGATAGCAGATCAAACTCAGATAACAGATCAAACTCAGATTACAATTAAGGTGCAAGTAATATAACACGTAAGTCATGCATGTATAGCGTTAAAACTGAATACACGGTGAGAATACTCACCTCGAGAAACGTAAGCTCCAAAGGGTTCCCGACAATCAGAAGTACAGCACGTTATCTCCTAGACGGTCCTAAAACATAGAGCGGAACCCCAGATTAAAATCTAACCACTTATCATTATTTTAGAAAAATTGGCAGCACCCGTCGGTCTCACGGGAACTGCCATAACTCTTAAACTATGCATTAGATTTATCCCAAATTTTTACCATGACAAGTAGACAATCAGAACTACAATTTACTGTGAGACGGTCACTGGCCAAAACAGACTCTAAATGTCTCAAAACAGCATTGCAAGACAGACCTGCTGCACAGGTCATCTTCCTAACAGCAGCATACTAAATTGACTATAACTTTTAAACCGTAATTCGGATTGACGAGAGGGTTGCGGCATTGAAAAGCTAACTCAGAAAAATAGGTGACACCACGGGCCAAAAATCCAGAAACGTAATTTAAGTGTGTCGAAAACAGACTCGAACATAATGCACAGATTCTGCCAAAAATCCAGCTTGTTGTTTAAGACCTTTTTATAACCCGACATCATTCCGTTAAATCCCGAGGTACCCAACATCCCCAAAAACTCCTTTTTATCACAATAGTTCATTTTCACAAAAACCCCATTAGTTTATTTGATAAAGTTATTCGTTTTAGGAAACCAAGAACCTAAAGGTTCGGTTTCCGGGTTTTTCGATAAATAAAACGTTTTAATTATAAACAATCTCGTTTTTACCCAAACCACACTCGACACTTACAAAAATATCACATATTAGAACCCCCAACTTCTCTTGACTCAGTTTGACTTGGCAAAAGAGAAGACAATGCTCGGTTTTTGATAAGAATGCTTGACATACGTATTAACATAATCTGTCACATTCATAAAAACGATAATCTGGAAGGAAAACGAGGGAGGAGGAACTACCGAACAACACATCAGGTTTGGTTATTCTTCTCGGTCACGGCTCGAGGAGTCGGGAATTAGTAACTCGAACAAAGGCTTGGCTTGGTTCTCTTTCTCACGAATCTTGCACGGTTGGAGCAATGATTCTGCTCGACAACGGGTTTATCAACACCAACAACAACTCGACAAATCTCACCCGAATCCTACACAAACTCAGGTTACGATACCACAATTCCAGGAACTAGAAAACATAAAGTAAAGGCAAGAATTACCGAAATTAATGTGAGAATCGGCTAGGGGAAAGAGCTTGCTCGAATACGATTCTGCTCAATTGCTTTCCGCATCATCGCTGGTCTGCTTGATCGATCAGAATTCACCAATTCTCCACCTTGGATCGTTTGGCAGGGACGAATGGGAGGTGGAACCAGTGGCTGAACGATGGTAGGAACGGCTAGGGGTTTCGGTCAATCAAAGAAAATAACGCATAAATCATTTAGGCTGCATTCTTCAATCGGCCCACCAATCTCGGGCTTGGGTTTCAATACCCGCCAAATAAACTGAACAATAAGGGCCTTTATCCTTCTTGTGCTGGGCCGAATCCACTAAGGCTAATGGGTTTAAAACAATCTCGGCATCTCCTCCTTGTGCTGGGCCGAGTCTAAAAACGGAAAAGGAGGATAGGGAACATGGGCCCTTGGCCTAATGGCCGGGCCTCGAAACTCAATTAACTCGACGTGTTTGAACAATACAAAGCTCGGGTTTATTATTACACTAACAAAGATAGAGATTGAGGTTCTCGGGAATTAATAAAGTCGTGAAAATAAAACGTCACGAGGTCAAATTAACACTTCATACTAATTAATGCACACGCAATTGCATGAGAATACGTCACATATTTATTTCGCCAACTAATTGATACAATAGGGTTTAATAATGAATACGCGTAATTAAAATTAAATTATAAAATTTGGGGCGTTACAACTCAACTCAACTTGAAATAGACTTCGTCCACGAAGTCATTGCTCAGATGAAACTCAGGGTAGTAATCTCGCGTCTCAACTCATACTCGCCAACGACACACGTCCTCAAATGGGGAAAGAAAACAAAATGATAAGGTTAAGAATGAAAAGGAAATTCATCAGGGTGACCTACGACATGCATACTCAAATGGAAAAGAAGAATAAAAACGATACAGTTATGGATAGAAAGAAGCTCTTCACGGTGAATCTACCTAATAGGAAATGAACTTCAGATCACGCATGTGCTCATACAATTATCCGACTCTAGTGGCGCAAAACGATAAGGCTAAAAGAAATAAGGTCAGGATGCTCACTATGGATCTCATTATGCAAAGAAAATGTTGATAATGAGCATAAAATACACCACGATACTCTACTGAAGGCGTCTTCTTGCTCTCGCATTCGGATACAGTTGTTGCACTCAGCGATTAACGTCGCGTTGAATCACCGATTCAACTCCACTTGGAAATTTACTATTGATTTGATGACGATACCCGATGCTCAGCGTAGTACCAGGTCATCCAACCCATTTGCACAATCACACTCGGATCTCTCATGACGATAACAAGTTTTTATGGAAAATTTTCTTCCCGCACAACTCCATCAAATGACCACTTACACATTTTAGCAACATGTAAAAATTTCATTATCGACAATTTTCCACCAAAATGACTCGGAAGGTCCTCTACTCTATGGGTCAACAGTTTGTTAACAGCATAATAAATAATTTAGCGGTTTACACCATTATCAATTAATATAAAAACCATGCAAATAAATCACAAGGAATATACATATCACACAGAATTCTCATATACTCAGGTATATAACTCCAAAATATGATCTGGAAATATAACTCAGAAATCCCACTCAGAAATAAACTCAAAACATATCTCAGGAGTATAACTCAAAAATGTTTAACTCAGGAGCAAACTTGTAAATCTTAACTCAGAAGCAAACCCAAAACTCCAACTCAGTAACAACTCATAAGATAATAATATTTACAAGTAATAACATTAGGTATAAATCACCTTTTTACTCATTCTTATTACTACTCGCGTTTTCCAATTTACCAGCTTATAATACTTGGAATGATATACTCTCTCTCAACCGTGTTATTGGTTCTCAAAATAACTCTTCTTTAACATTATAATGTTACCTTACTCTATTAGGTTTGCATATTACCGATGTTGATAACCCTTTAAATAGCTCAAATTAACGATCTTGACATTTAATTCCCTTTAATAGGTTCTCATTCTATTACATTTAGTGGTTTTTCAATAATATTTTAATAGATGTTTTCTCATTCATCTAGTTTAACGATCCTTTAATAGACCGTTTCACTGATTTTACACAATTTAAAATGTCTATTAATTATTTTGACCATATCTACTCATTAATTTCATGTTACCCACTAAAAATTCCGATTAAATTTCATACTCTTATTTATAATGATTTCTCGTTACTCAAATTACGACCTTAATTCCTTAGTTCTCATTTGCTCAATTCGCAGTTACACTTTATTCTAAATCTTACGGTTTACTCATGGTTCATCAATTCAGTACATTCTCGTCTTTTCGAAATTTCTCCTACGTTCAATATAAATTTATTGAATAGTTGTTCTCATCTCCAGCTTAATAATTATTCATAAATAGAGTTTTCTCATATAATTTTATAATACCTCAAAACTCATAACACTTTATAATACTTCAAAAATTTGAATAAAACTTCCCGTTAATTTAATACTTTTCGCTTTTGACTAATTTTATTAATTTGCTTATGTAACTCGATTTGTAAATTTTTTTATAACTCAAAATTACTTCCATAATTAATCAAAATAAAATTTTATAATTTAGCTCGTTTTAATAATAACTCATTACCAGCAAATTACCGATCTCATTTTAACTCATTTTCCTCAAAATTTCATTGTAGCAGTTTTCTCATATTCAACTCATTTTAATAAGTTCTCATCACTTTAATTTAATGATTTCTCATCATCACATTTATAACCACCCAAGAATAAGTATACCGTCATATTTTGTATATAATTGTAGTATTACCACTTCCCTTTTTTTCACGATATTCATTCAACCCAATTAACTTGATTTGTTAATTTCTCCAGTAAACCCGATCTATCATTGTATTGTATACTCTATAATTACCCATGGAATAAATTTAATTATTCTTAACTGCTTGGTTTGATAGTTACTCTTATAATTTATTTGATCAATTATATGTATCTAGATTTCGCACTTTAAATTCATGCCAACAAAATCTCTCTGCAAAAGCATCATACTCATAATATTTATAAATAATAATTAATGATAATTATTTCTTGACAATTTTCCTTTTTACCCCTACTCAACTCCACTTGGAGAAAAACTCGTCCTCGAGTTTGGAACTAGTATTGTCTACTAAAATAAACAAGCAAGTATGTAGTCACACAAACAATTAGGATACACATACTAAATTCACAATAACAAGCATTGGTCCATCGTTCCCTTCAAAATTTCTGTAACACCCTAAAATTTACAAGATTTTTAAAATTTTTGAAAACAAAATTATAATCAAAAGGTCCCAATAACTTGAATAATTAAATCCCAATAATAGTATTTTCATTTAAAAATATATTTAATGCGGAAATAGTTAAAATTAAGTGTTTTTAAAATATTAAATGCCGTCCACATCGGTAACGAAAGATACAGCGGTCAACCGTCCACCTTCTCCTTTCCTCTGCTGGTACCTGAAACAATGTGGGGGAAAATAGGGGTCAGCTGGAGAAGCTGAGTGAATATCTCAAAATGTATACAATCATAACATACAACACATGAGGGCACATCGGTGTACTCCTACTCAGATTCTACTCAGTTAATTACTCAGATTATTCCTCAGATTTTATTACTCAGATTATTTCTCGGATTTTATTACTCAGATTTTAATTTATATAGCGCGCTAGGGTGACTTGGGACGAGAGATCAACCTCGACCCGCCTCACACCACCTCAACACCTGTACTCTTCGGTGTGAGTCAAAAGGCCTGGCACCAGTACTCTTCGGTGCCAAGTCAAAACGTCTGACACCAGTGCTCTTCGGTGTCAAGTCAGATATATTATGTTTAATGTTTAACTCAAATCTCAGAAACTCATAACTCAGAAATGTCAGATATAAACTCAGACGGGAGGTGATTCCAAAAACTCAGATGTGTGCTATTATGTTTTATTATCTCTTTAACATAATTATCTCAGATTGCCCTAGCAAGTAATAGCACAGAATGACTCTGTGCCGAGCTCAGTTACCCAGGCACAATGTCTCAGATCATGAATAAGTAAACAGCTGCTCAGATACTCAGATAACAGATCAAATTCAGATAACAGATCAAACTCAGATAACAATTAAAGTGCAAGTAATATAACATGTAAGTCATGCATGTATAACGTTAAAACTGAATACACGGTGAGAATACTCACCTCGAGAAACGTAAGCTCCAAAGGGTTCCCGACAATCAGAAGTACAACCCGTTATCTCCTAGACGGTCCTAAAACCAAACACGAAACCCGGAATTAAAATCCTACTCAAGGGCTTATTTCAGAAAGCTAGCAGCACCCGTCAGTCTCACGGAAAATGCCATAAATCCTAAACGGTTCATTAGATTTTTCCCACCTTTTTACCATGACTAGAAGACAATCAGAACTACAATTTACTGTGAGACGGTCACTGGCCAAAACAGTCCCTAAGTGTCTCAAAATAGTGATGCAAGACAGACGTGTTGCACAGGTCATTGTTCTAACAGCAGTGTACTAAATTGACTATAACTTTTAAACCGTAATTCGGATTGACGAGAGGGTTGCGGCATTGAAAAGCTGACTCAAAAACCAAGGTCCCAACACGGCCCAAAAATCCAGAAACGCATCTTAGTTGTGACAAAAACAGACTCGAACTCGACCCACTGAATCTGCCCAAAAATTCAACATGTAGATTAAAACCCGTTTTAAACCCCGACATCAACCGCTTATTCCCGAGATCCTCAATAGTCACGAGACTCATTTTAAACTTTAGGAATCTGTTTTCAATAAATCTAACCTTTTATGTAAAATTCTATATTGTTCTTGGAAACCGAGAACCTTAAGGTTCGGTTTCCGGGTTTTTGGTTGATTAAAACGTTTAGCCAAACAATACAGTTTTACCCAACCCTTAAACCGACACCCTACGAAATCAGTGACTAGAAATCGAACACCATAAGGAACATCTTAGAACGATACGGTTAGACAAACAATTTGACATTTAATACGACCAAGAAAACGATTTCCCGCCATCACAAATCCGAAAATCTTAGACTAATCACAACAAACTCCCGACTAACTCCTGCCAAAACCGAGCCCCTAAGGAACTCAAACCCAGAAAAACGAAACTAAGCTTGAGCGGAAATCGAAGGACCAAGGAAAATTACCGATTGAGTAAACACTCTTGGATTGGCGGTATGATTTGGTTAGTTCGATCTCACAAGCGTAATCAATCTCCATCTCTTGCGTGATCCCCTTTTTATTTAAACCTTCAGTCTAATATTAGACCATCGATACATGTGAATCAACATTCCAGCTTGCTCGCCACACAGATGGAGGTCGGATGGGGCACTTGCAGCCGAAGTTTTTGAGGAGAAAAGAAATGTCGGCCAATTAGGGGTTTAGGCAATCAACGAGTGTTTTCCTTTTTTTTTTCTTTTTTAGATTCTGGACTTAGGGGATCACGGGCCTTGCTCTCAACCACGCTTTCTATTGGATCGCAGAATTACAAGAAATTAGGATAGGGACCGAAAATATGCTCTGCCCTTAGCCCTTTAAACGTCCTCACTCAACAAACACAACCTACGGGTCTCGGCCTTGGCCTTCGGCCGGCCCGACTTGCTCAGTCTCGGTCTCTTATTCTTTTGATCCGACAAAATAAACTCAACTTATTAAGATACCGATTCAACTTGACATAGACTAAAACAATTAATTTAATTACACAAATAAATAACGTCACACTTAATTATTATAGTTAAAGACGGAATAGATGTAATCGTCTAACTCCCTTATAATTAATTTATTAATTATCAATTTAAAATTAAATATGATAATTCAATTAATATTATTTAATTACTATAAATTTTGGGGCGTTACAACTCAACTCCACTTGAAATAGACTTCGTCCCCGAAGTCATCGCTCGGAAAAAGCTCAGGGTAGTAATCTCGCGTCTCAACTCATACTTGTCAACGACACACGTCCTCAAATGGAGAAAGAAAGACAAAATGATAAGGTCAAGAATGAAAAGAAAATTCATCAGGGTATCCTACGACACGCATACTCAATTGGAAAAGAAGAATAAAAACGATAAAGTTATGAATAGAAAGAAGATCTTCATGGTGAAATTACTTATAGGAAATGAACTCCAGATCACGTAAGTGCTCATACAATTATCTGCCTCTAGAGGCGCAAACGATAAGGCTAAAAGAAATAAGGTCAGGATGCTCACTATAGGTCTCAGTATGCAAAGAAAATGTTGATAATGAGCATAAAATACACTACGATACTCTACTGAAGGCGTCTTCTTGCTCTCGCCTTCGGATATAGTTGTTGCACTCAGCGATTAACGTCGCGTTGAATCACCGATTCAACCCCACTTGGATATTTACTATTGATTTGTTGACGATACCAGATGCTCAGTGTAGTACCAGGTCATCCAAACCATTTGCACAATCACACTCGAATCTCTCATGACGATAACAAGTTTTTATGGAAAAAATTTTTCTTCCCGCATAGCTCTAGCAATTGATCACCATACATTTTAGTTACACGTAAAATCTCATTATTGGCAATTATCCATCACAATGGCTCAGGAAGGTCCTATACTCTATGGGACATAAGTTTGCCTAAGGCATAACAAGCAAAGTAGTGGTTTACACCACTATCAATTAATACAAAAACATGCATACAATTCACGAGGAATATACATATCACACATATTCCCATATACTCAGGTATGTAACTCAGAAATCTGTCTCAGAAATAAACTCAGAAATATAACTCAGGAGCAAACTCAGAAATCTTAATCTCGGAAGTAAACCCCGAAATCTATCTCAGTAACAACTCATAAAGTAATAATATTTACAAGTAATAGCATTAGGTATAAATCACATTTTTACTCATTCTTATTACTACTCGCGTGTTCCAATTTACCAGCTTATAATACTTGGAATGATATATTCTCTGTCAACCGCGTTATTGGTTCTCAAAATAACTCTTCTTTAACATTATATTATTACCTTACTCTATTTGCATATTACTCATTTTGATAACTCTCCAATTAGCTCAAATTAACAATCTTGCAATTTACCACTCTTTAATAGGTTCACATTCTACTACATTTAGTGGTTTCTTAATAATATTTTAATGGATGTTTTCTCATCCATCTAGTTTAACGATCCTTTAGTAGACCGTTTCACTGATTTTACATAATTTAAAATGTCTCTTAATTATTTTGACCATATCTACTCCTTAAATTCATGTTACCCACTAAAAATTAAATTTCATACTCTTATTTTAATGATCTCTCATTACTCAATTTACGAATCAAATCATTAATCTACTACCTCCTCATCTTTCAGAAAATCTTGTTAATTCAATAAAATTTTATTGTTCAATTTACTTATTGTATTCCTCGTTTACTTGATTCCACGATTATTCTTAATTCACTAATTTAATAATAATAAAATATATTATTTGATAATTCTAAATATAATATATTACTCAATTCAATAATTTCGTTTGCTCATTCTCCTTAACTCCATCCATAACTTACTCGCAAATAAATATTCATTAATAAAAATTTTATAATACCAAAAATACTAAATACAATTTCCCGATAGTTTACCACTTTTATCCTTTAACTCATCTTAATAACTTGTTCACTTTACTCGATCAATAAATTTCTTATAAACTCAAAATTACTTAAAAGTCAATCCAAACGAAATTTTTATCATTGAACTCGTTTTATTAATTCATCACTAGCTCAATTAACGACCTCATTTTAACTCGTTATCTCATTATTTATATAATTGTAGTACTTACCATTTCTCTTTTGCACAATTGCATTTACTCCGATAAATCTTGGTTCATTAATTTCTCCATTAATCCCGATTATCAATTATATATACTCGGTACTTACACCATAAAATTAATTCAAATATTCTCAATTTGCTCTATTCGGTGGTTATTCTTATAAATTTTCGAATCAAGTATATGTATATAGATTTCATACTTTTAAAATCCTCATCTAGAAAATCTCCCTGCATAAGCATCATGCTCATAATAATTATAAATACTACATAATGATAATTATTTCTCAGAAATTTCCCTTTTTACCCCTACTCAACTCCACTTGGAGAAAACTCGTCCTCGAGTTTGGCTCTAGAAGTCTCTATCATGATAACACAAACAACATATACTCACTCAAACAATTAATATGTGTAAAAATAAATTCACAATAGCAAGCATTGGTCCATCGTTCACCTCAAAATCTCCTCATAACCAACCAAAAATCCTGTGCGTACGGTAATAGGGGCCCTCTATTACTTTCGACACCTGCCTTTGTTTGGTCACAAGTCGATCCCAAAGTTTACAACTTCCCACATAAAAATTCACCAACAGATTATACTCAGAAGAAAGATTAGTTTATTTTCAATATATGATAAATACAACTATGCACTCAGCTGTGGTTACTCGAAACCTCATAAACATTACTCAGAATTCATGCGTATATTTAGTCTCATACGCGATACTCGGATAACTCAGATTCATAGAAATATTTCCACTTTGTTACTTTCACAATACGAATATCGTTTTATCTTCTACTCTTAGTTATCTCATTTGTCATTTCTCATGAATAACATTTACTCATTCACAAAATTTTATCCGATTTATTGCCGTCTCGAGCGACAATTAATATTTTCTAGTTCAACATTCTCGGTTAATTATTCTAATAAGCTTATATAGCTCGTATTAATATTCTCGTTTAACTCGACTTGATTGCTTCTCATTAACCCACTTCATTAATTCTTATTAAGCTCGCTTCCATAAGTACACTTTTAATATAAATTAAATTTTCTAATAATTTTGATGTAACTATTTCTCATTTATTTAGACATACACCTATATATCGTTTTATTAAAGTTATGCTCAATCCTTTTCCCTTTTAAATTGAATTGATTAATTCTTACAACCCTTATAAGTATTCTCTTTAATACATTCTATAGATTCTTACACAAATTTGGAATTCCATATTAATGTATCTTTTGGTTGCTTAATCTTGATTCAGTATCTTCTCATTATGCATACTCATTTTATTATCTCGTAACACACTTATCAAAATTTGGTTCGATATATTCTCGTTTAGCTAGAATGTAATTATTTCCCATTTTAGTGACTCAATAATCCTTTCTTTTACTCAACTTGGAAAAAACTCATAAAAATATTCTTAATCAATTTGATTTACTAATCTATGATTTACTCGTTTAAATGACCCGGTCTATTAAGTGTTTTCTCCCATATGAAAGATTTTAATATTTTCCCAATACGAAAATTTGATACTCCTCTTTAATATTAATAATTTTCCTTATTTCTCATTTACTCAAGCATGTTTCTCATTACATAGCTTATGGGTTTTATATCATAAATAATATCCCGTTATTACACTTTTGGTTAAAATTTCTCAGAATTTATAAATCTCATCTCAACTCTATTAGGTGTTCCTCTAAATTGGAAACTTTTATTATTTTCTCATTAGTTTTTATAATTTCCCATTTCTCCAGTATATATATATTTTTTTTTCTTTCCATATATGTAAATATATAGAACTCTAAGAATAAAAATCTAAATTATGCTCAAATCATACTCAAAATTATAGAATCTCATAATAGTATATCTATATACATATATGTTTAGCCATACAATCCACAAGTACTCCTCTCAAGAAATAAACCGAAAATTCACCGAATGTGCTACTCGTCTATACTCAGAATATAGCAAAATCTCAATTAAATAATACTCTTAAATATTACCGGCAGTAGGAAGCGAGAGGTCGACGTGACATGCTGTATGTTTGATGTGGAAAATTTTTCTCAGACAAATACTTGACTCTTTTCTCGTTTTAAAAACTTGATACTCAAACTTGAGTTTGAATTCGCCCCTTGCGAACCCAAATCCCTCAAGTCAGAGCTCTGATACCAACTTGTAACACCCTAAAATTTACAAGATTTTTAAAATTTTTGAAAACAAAATTATAATCAAAAGGTCCCAATAACTTGAATAATTAAATCCCAATAATAGTATTTTCATTTAAAAATATATTTAATGCGGAAATAGTTAAAATTAAGTGTTTTTAAAATATTAAATGCCGTCCACATCGGTAACGAAAGATACAGCGGTCAACCGTCCACCTTCTCCTTTCCTCTGCTGGTACCTGAAACAATGTGGGGGAAAATAGGGGTCAGCTGGAGAAGCTGAGTGAATATCTCAAAATGTATACAATCATAACATACAACACATGAGGGCACATCGGTGTACTCCTACTCAGATTCTACTCAGTTAATTACTCAGATTATTCCTCAGATTTTATTACTCAGATTATTTCTCGGATTTTATTACTCAGATTTTAATTTATATAGCGCGCTAGGGTGACTTGGGACGAGAGATCAACCTCGACCCGCCTCACACCACCTCAACACCTGTACTCTTCGGTGTGAGTCAAAAGGCCTGGCACCAGTACTCTTCGGTGCCAAGTCAAAACGTCTGACACCAGTGCTCTTCGGTGTCAAGTCAGATATATTATGTTTAATGTTTAACTCAAATCTCAGAAACTCAGAACTCAGAAATGTCAGATATAAACTCAGACGGGAGGTGATCCCAAAAACTCAGATGTGTGCTATTATGTTTTATTATCTCTTTAACATAATTATCTCAGATTGCCCTAGCAAGTAATAGCACAGAATGACTCTGTGCCGAGCTCAGTTACCCAGGCACAATGTCTCAGATCATGAATAAGTAAACAGCTGCTCAGATACTCAGATAACAGATCAAATTCAGATAACAGATCAAACTCAGATAACAATTAAAGTGCAAGTAATATAACATGTAAGTCATGCATGTATAACGTTAAAACTGAATACACGGTGAGAATACTCACCTCGAGAAACGTAAGCTCCAAAGGGTTCCCGACAATCAGAAGTACAACCCGTTATCTCCTAGACGGTCCTAAAACCAAACACGAAACCCGGAATTAAAATCCTACTCAAGGGCTTATTTCAGAAAGCTAGCAGCACCCGTCAGTCTCACGGAAAATGCCATAAATCCTAAACGGTTCATTAGATTTTTCCCACCTTTTTACCATGACTAGAAGACAATCAGAACTACAATTTACTGTGAGACGGTCACTGGCCAAAACAGTCCCTAAGTGTCTCAAAATAGTGATGCAAGACAGACGTGTTGCACAGGTCATTGTTCTAACAGCAGTGTACTAAATTGACTATAACTTTTAAACCGTAATTCGGATTGACGAGAGGGTTGCGGCATTGAAAAGCTGACTCAAAAACCAAGGTCCCAACACGGCCCAAAAATCCAGAAACGCATCTTAGTTGTGACAAAAACAGACTCGAACTCGACCCACTGAATCTGCCCAAAAATTCAACATGTAGATTAAAACCCGTTTTAAACCCCGACATCAACCGCTTATTCCCGAGATCCTCAATAGTCACGAGACTCATTTTAAACTTTAGGAATCTGTTTTCAATAAATCTAACCTTTTATGTAAAATTCTATATTGTTCTTGGAAACCGAGAACCTTAAGGTTCGGTTTCCGGGTTTTTGGTTGATTAAAACGTTTAGCCAAACAATACAGTTTTACCCAACCCTTAAACCGACACCCTACGAAATCAGTGACTAGAAATCGAACACCATAAGGAACATCTTAGAACAATACGGTTAGACAAACAATTTGACATTTAGTACGACCAAGAAAACGATTTCCCGCCATCACAAATCCGAAAATCTTAGACTAATCACAACAAACTCCCGACTAACTCCTGCCAAAACCGAGCCCCTAAGGAACTCAAACCCAGAAAAACGAAACTAAGCTTGAGCGGAAATCGAAGGACCAAGGAAAATTATCGATTGAGTAAACACTCTTGGATTGGCGGTATGATTTGGTTAGTTCGATCTCACAAGCGTAATCAATCTCCATCTCTTGCGTGATCCCCTTTTTATTTAAACCTTCAGTCTAATATTAGACCATCGATACATGTGAATCAACATTCCAGCTTGCTCGCCACACAGATGGAGGTCGGATGGGGCACTTGCAGCCGAAGTTTTTGAGGAGAAAAGAAATGTCGGCCAATTAGGGGTTTAGGCAATCAACGAGTGTTTTCCTTTTTTTTTTCTTTTTTAGATTCTGGACTTAGGGGATCACGGGCCTTGCTCTCAACCACGCTTTCTATTGGATCGCAGAATTACAAGAAATTAGGATAGGGACCGAAAATATGCTCTGCCCTTAGCCCTTTAAACGTCCTCACTCAACAAACACAACCTACGGGTCTCGGCCTTGGCCTTCGGCCGGCCCGACTTGCTCAGTCTCGGTCTCTTATTCTTTTGATCCGACAAAATAAACTCAACTTATTAAGATACCGATTCAACTTGACATAGACTAAAACAATTAATTTAATTACACAAATAAATAACGTCACACTTAATTATTATAGTTAAAGACGGAATAGATGTAATCGTCTAACTCCCTTATAATTAATTTATTAATTATCAATTTAAAATTAAATATGATAATTCAATTAATATTATTTAATTACTATAAATTTTGGGGCGTTACAATTTCCCCCTAACCAACCAAAAGTTCGGTGTGTACGATAATAGGGGCCCTCTATTACTTTCGACACCTACTTCTGTTTGGTCACGAGTAAATCCCAAAGTTTACAACTTCCCACATATAAACCCACCAACAAATCACACTCAGAAGAAAGGAATTTTATTTTCAATATCTGATAAATACAGATATGCACTCAAAGTGCATACTCAAAATCTCATAACCATTACTCAGAAAATCATGCGTACATTTAGTCTCGTACGCGATACTCAGATTTATAGAAATATTTCCACTTATTTATTTTCACAATACAAATCTCCTTTTAAACTTTTCATTTGGATAATCCATTTATCATTCCTCATAAATATAACTTATATCCTCTTCACAGTTATATTTTATTGTAACTTGTGAGCATGTCGCTTAATATCTTTTTGATCAGAGTTCTCAGTTATTGCGCTCCTCGTTTAATTTGATTCAATTTATCGCTCTTTTAACTTGTTTTTAAATAAATCATCATCAAATTGATGACGTTAGCTTCCTCTTAATCCTCTTATATAATTACTCTTTAAGATGAGCTTCAATAATATCTGATTAATTTGACTCAGCAATTTCTCAATTAATTAGTCTATTAAACCTACATAGTTTATTTTTAAGCTATCAGGATGAACTCATTACTCTGTCACTTAACTTGTCATCCACATTTAGTTTTTTGCACTCAGCAATTTAACCTACTTACTCGAAATGTTTTTCCCATTTTATCTCAATTTAATGATTCTTAAATAAATACTAACCTGTTGACCTTAATATGGAATCTGCTTAACTATTATATCTCGTGATTCGTTGTATTCACGAAAATTTTAATTTCTTATCTAGATAACTCCTCTTTTAACCCTGATCAATAATTCTCTTTTAGATCCTGTTAATAATTCTCGTTCAGCTACATGTAATTATTTCCCATTTTATTGACTTAATAATTCTTTCTTTTACTCAACTTGGAAAATCCTCATAAAAATATTCCTAATCAATTTGATTTACTAATCTCTGATTTACTCGCTTAAATGACTCGGTCTATTAAGTGTTTTCTCCCCATATGAAAGATTTTAATATTTTCCCAATACGAAAATTTAATACTCCCCTTTAATATTACTCTTTTCTCATTTACTCAAAGCATGCTTCTCATTACATAGCTCATGAATTTTATATCATAAATTAATATCCCGTTATTACACTTTTGGTTAATATTTCTCAGAATTTATAAATCTCATCTCAACTCTATTAGGTGTTCCTCTAAATTGGAAGCTTTTATTATTTTCTCATTAGTTTTTATAATTTCACGTTTGTCCAGTATATTTTTTTTTTCATATATATAAATATATAGAACTCTAAGAATTAAAATCTAAATTATGCTCAAATTATACTCAAAATTATAGAATCTCATAATAGTATGTCTATATACATATATGTTTAGCCATACAATCCACAAGTAATTCTCTCAGGAAATAAACCGAAAATTCTCAGAATATGCTACTCGTCTATACTCAGAATATAGCAAAATCTCAATTAAATAATACTCTTAAATATTACCGGCAGTAGGAAGCGAGAGGTCGACGTGACATGCTGTATGTTCGATGTCGAAACTTTTCTCAGAAAAAATATTTGACTCTTTTCTCGTTTGAAAAACTCGATACTCAAACTTGAGTTTGAATTCGCCCCTTGCGAACCCAAATCCCTCAAGTCAGAGCTCTGATACCAACTTGTAACACCCTAAAATTTACAAGATTTTTAAAAATTTTGAAAACAAAATTTAAATCAAAAGGTCCCAATAACTCGAATAATTAAATCCCAATAATAGTATTTTCATTTAAAAATATATTTAATGCGGAAATAGTTAAAATTAAGTGTTTTTAAAATATTAAATGCCGTCCACATCGGTAATGAAAGATACAGCGGTCAACCGTCCACCTTCTCCTTTCCTCTGTTGGTACCTGAAACAATGTGGGGGAAATAGGGGTCAGCTGGAGAAGCTGAGTGAATATCTCAAAATGCAAACAATCCTAACATACAACACATGAGGGCACAGACGGGAGGTGATCCCAAAAACTCAGATGTGTGCTATTATGTTTTATCATCTCTTTAACATAATTATCTCAGATTGCCCTAGCAAGTAATAGCACAGAATGACTCTGTGCCGAGCTCAGTTACCCAGGCACAATGTCTCAGATCATGAATAAGTAAACAGCTGCTCAGATACTCAGATAGCAGATCAAACTCAGATAACAGATCAAACTCAGATTACAATTAAGGTGCAAGTAATATAACACGTAAGTCATGCATGTATAGCATTAAAACTGAATACACGGTGAGAATACTCACCTCGAGAAACGTAAGCTCCAAAGGGTTCCCGACAATCAGAAGTACAGCACGTTATCTCCTAGACGGTCCTAAAACATAGAGCGGAACCCCAGATTAAAATCTAACCACTTATCATTATTTTAGAAAAACTGGCAGCACCCGTCGGTCTCACGGGAACTGCCATAACTCTTAAACTATGCATTAGATTTATCCCAAATTTTTACCATGACAAGTAGACAATCAGAACTACAATTTACTGTGAGACGGTCACTGGCCAAAACAGACTCTAAATGTCTCAAAACAGCATTGCAAGACAGACCTGCTGCACAGGTCATCTTCCTAACAGCAGCATACTAAATTGACTATAACTTTTAAACCGTAATTCGGATTGACGAGAGGGTTGCGGAATTGAAAAGCTAACTCAGAAAACTAGGTGACAGCACGGGCCAAAAATCCAGAAACGTAATTTAAGTGTGTCAAAAACAGACTCGAACATAATGCACAGATTCTGCCAAAAATCCAGCTTGTTGTTTAAAACCTTTTTATAACCCGACATCATTCCGTTAAATCCCGAGGTACCCAACATCCCCAAAAACTCCTTTTTATCACAATAGTTCATTTTCACAAAAACCCCATTAGTTTATTTGATAAAGTTATTCGTTTTAGGAAACCAAGAACCTAAAGGTTCGGTTTCCGGGTTTTTCGATAAATAAAACGTTTTAATTATAAACAATCTCGTTTTTACCCAAACCACACTCGACACTTACAAAAATATCACATATTAGAACCCCCAACTTCTCTTGACTCAGTTTGACTTGGCAAAAGAGAAGACAATGCTCGGTTTTTGATAAGAATGCTTGACATACGTATTAACATAATCTGTCACATTCATAAAAACGATAATCTGGAAGGAAAACGAGGGAGGAGGAACTACCGAACAACACATCAGGTTTGGTTATTCTTCTCGGTCACGGCTCGAGGAGTCGGGAATTAGTAACTCGAACAAAGGCTTGGCTTGGTTCTCTTTCTCACGAATCTTGCACGGTTGGAGCAATGATTCTGCTCGACAACGGGTTTATCAACACCAACAACAACTCGACAAATCTCACCCGAATCCTACACAAACTCAGGTTACGATATCACAATTCCAGGAACTAGAAAACAGAAAGTAAAGGCAAGAATTACCGAAATTAATGTGAGAATCGGCTAGGGGAAAGAGCTTGCTCGAATACGATTCTGCTCAATTGCTTTCCGCATCATCGCTGGTCTGCTTGATCGATCAGAATTCACCAATTCTCCACCTTGGATCGTTTGGCAGGGACGAATGGGAGGTGGAACCAGCGGCTGAACGATGGTAGGAACGGCTAGGGGTTTCGGTCAATCAAAGAAAATAACGCATAAATCATTTAGGCTGCATTCTTCAATCGGCCCACCAATCTCGGGCTTGGGTTTCAATACCCGCCAAATAAACTGAACAATAAGGGCCTTTATCCTTCTTGTGCTGGGCCGAATCCACTAAGGCTAATGGGTTTAAAACAATCTCGGCATCTCCTCCTTGTGCTGGGCCGAGTCTAAAAACGGAAAAGGAGGATAGGGAACATGGGCCCTTGGCCTAATGGCCGGGCCTCGAAACTCAATTAACTCGGCGTGTTTGAACAATACAAAGCTCGGGTTTATTATTACACTAACAAAGATAGAGATTGAGGTTCTCGGGAATTAATAAAGTCGTGAAAATAAAACGTCACGAGGTCAAATTAACACTTCATACTAATTAATGCACACGCAATTGCATGAGAATACGTCACATATTTATTTCGCCAACTAATTGATACAATAGGGTTTAATAATGAATACGCGTAATTAAAATTAAATTATAAAATTTGGGGCGTTACACACTAGCTCCAACAACCATGATGGAACTTAGGCAAACACAATCACCGGTTTATACTTGGTGAAACTAATAGACTTATTATATAAAGACTATATATAATAATTCTTAGTTTGTTTTAAACCTTTCTTACATTTAACTTGAACTAGTTAAATATAGGTTATAAAGTTTTCTTATTATTTATTACTTGATCATTAATCTAGTATATTACATGACTTGTAAAATACTTATATTATACTTGTATAATTATCTAGTTATAATAACTTATAACTTTATACACCTTAATATATAACTTTGTATATTTCTAGTTAATCATATAATTTCAACTTGTACAATTTCTAGTTATAATAAAATCATAACTTTGTACTTTCTAGTTTTAATTATATAATAACTTATACAATAACTAATTATACTATTATCCTTTAAAGATCAAAATAACATTATCTTTTAATTTTTTTATCTTGTATTTAATATATATTTGAAGGGTTTCACTACGCACCATGCGACTGATCGACCCATAGGATCGACCTCCTAGTATACTTGGTTCGAACCATGACTAACCAAGAACATGAACTTGTTCTTGACCGGTTAAAACCAACTAGCTGATTTAACCCCTTAAAGCGGAACTGGGATTAAACCTAATCCTTAAACCCTAAAGGATTGGGATATTGGAAAACTAGATTAGGTTAACAAGAAAGAAACCTTGTACGAAGAACTCGAACACACACACACACATACTTGTGTGTGTTCGTCGACTACTACCAAGAACCCTAGGGTTCTTGGTTCGACTTCGAACAAGAGGAGAAGGAGGAAGAGTGTTCCATTAATCATACCTTAGGTTAATGCTTAAGATAAGTCCACTGATGATGAACACGACGAACGATCCTCTAGATGATCACTTGCAACGATCTTGGATCTTCAAGACTTGAAGAACACGAAGAACGAATGAAGAACACGAAGAACACAAACTTGTGTCTTGGGGTGTTCGGCCGAAAATCGAAGGGGAGGGGGAAGGGATTTTTGTGTGATGTTACAAGGGGTTTTAGGGTTACCCTAAGCCTCTTATTTATATACAAATAAGTTACGCTTAGAACCCTTTCAGTTTAATTAATATTAGAACTTTAATTAAACTTCCTTTTAACACTTCCATCCCTTATAGTTTAACTAGTTTATTATTGTTGCACTTAACTATCAAATGTCTAGTATTAACACACTAATAATTCGGTACCCATATACACGAATTATATACTTGTATTTATACTTTTAATAGTTAATTATATAATGACCTTTATATAATTTACACAATAATATTATCCATTTACTATATGATTTAATAGCATTAAATCATATCATGGATAATCTATAATTAACACATTGTATATTTACTTAACTAGTAAATGTACAACTACTTGTATTAATTAGTTAGTTAAACTAATCTAGTAATAAGTTAAACTTAACTTAATACTTAACTGATTCAAAATGACTATTATGAATCATTTCTCTTCGTAGTATCGTTGCATAACTTGCTCTTATTATATGCACTCACCGGTGTGACCCTTAAGTGTTTCGCAGGCATGGATGTATCATCATAGGTTGACTAACTGTGCACATAAATCCTTCAATGTTCATATATATATATATATATATATATATATATATATATATATATATATATATATATATATATATATATATATATATATATATATATATATATATATATATATATATATATATATATATATATATATTTCATTACTTTATAATAAACTTGTAACATTCTAATAAGAATATTACATCTAATTTATACGTATGTATTTTAACTTAATCTAATCAAAATACGTATAAACTTATAAACTTATTATATCTATTAAAATTTATTTTTCATTGTAAGTATTAAAATTTCGAAAAACATATATATATATAAATAAATACATCTTGTTAATTTTAGAACTTAAAAAATTAACACTTCTTTTAATCTTATTAATTCCCTATTAATAATTACTTACACCCTAATCTTGTTCTTGATCAATCAAAACTAGGGTTTTGACTTTCTTGATCAAAAGACATTATTTTATTAAAATATTAATTTTAATCAATTCTATCTAAACAATAAACTTTGTTTAAATTCTAAGATAGATTATAACCTTAATAAATTTATTTAAACTTTTTAATCTAAACCTTGTAGACAATAAAAAAATTGTCTAAATTTCTAGGTTTAAAGAACTAGTTTTAATAAATCTATTAAAATAATAATTAAACCTATTAAACATAAACTTGTTTAATTAACTAGGTTTTAGATTTATTATTCTAATTAATACTTTTAAACAATTAAAATCAAACTAGTTTAATGTTCTAGGGTTCTTTAGGGTTTCGAAAATCTTAAGCCTAGGATCATTTTCCACCAATTAAACTAGGCTAGTTTAATAAACTTGGTGTCCAAGTAACCTTTAGATTTCGAAAAACCTAAGGGATTAAGAAATAATCCTTTTGATCAATTAAACAAATCTTGTTTAACATACTTGATCCTAGGGTTCTTCCTAGATTTCGAATTCCATGGGAAAAAAGGAAAGAATCCTTTTGATCAATTAAACAAATCTTGTTTAACATACTTGATCACTAAGGTTCTTCCTTAACCACGACATTTCTAGGGTTTTCTAGAAACCTTTTGACCAATTAAACTAAACTAGTTTAATATACTTGATCCTAGGGTTCTTATACTATTTCAAAAATACAAGGATTTTTAGAAACCTCTTGACCAATTAAACTAGACTAGTTTAATATTCTTGGTCCTAGGGTTCTTACCATTTTCAAAAAACTTAAGAAGAAGAAGGAGGAAAAACTGGAACAAAAAAACTTGTAATTAAAGTAAACAAACAACCTTTGTTAATCTAGTTTAGATTTCTAAACCAATGCTCTGATACCACTGAAGGGTTTCACTCGCATCTAGCAAGACTGATCGACCCATAGGACCGACCTCCTAGTATACTTGGTTCGTACCATACTGACCAAGAACATGAACTTGTTCTTGACCGGTTAAAACAAACTAGCTGATTTAATCCCTAAAAGCGAAGTGGGATTAAACCTAATCCTTAAACCCTAAAGGATTGAGATGTTGGAAATCTAGATTAGATTAACAAGAAAGAAACCTTGTACGAAGAACTCGAACACACACATAGCTTGTGTGGTTCGTTCGAGCATCAACCAAAGAACCCTAGTCGAAGCCGTCCAAGAGGGGAGAAGGGAGAAAGATGTTTCCCAAAACGTACCTTGTTGTTTGCTTAAGATAGATCCACTGATTATGAACAAATCGAGCGATCTTCTAGTTGATCTAAGCAATGAACTTGTTCTTCAATACTTGAAGAACACGAAGAACACGAAGAGCGAAGAACACCAAGTGGTGGTGTTCTTGGTTCGGCCGAATAGAGGAAAGGATGGGGCTAGGGTTTCGGCTCTAAGGTGTAACCCCATAAGTGATCCCTAAGCCTTCTATTTATAATAGAATGACTTTCGTTAGGGCTCTTCTAGTTTAATTAAGATTAATCTCTTAATTAAACTTATCCTTTTACACTTCCATCCCTTATAGTTTAACTAGTTTATTATTGTCGCACTTAACTATCAAATGTCTAGTATTAATACACTAATAATTCGGTACTCATATACACGAATTATATACTTGTATTTATACTCTTAATAATTAATTATATAATAACCTTTATATAATTTATACAACAATATTATTCAATTACTATGTTATTTAATAGCTTTAAATCATATCATGGATAATCTATAATTAACACATTGTATATTTACTCAACTAGAACACTTGTATTAATTAGTTAGTTAAACTAATCTAGTAGTAAGTTAAACTTAACTTAATACTTAACTGATTCATAATGACTATTATGAATCATTCCTCTTCGTAGTATCATTGCTTATCTTGCTCGTATTACATGCACTCACCGGTGTGACCCTTAAGTGTTTCGTAGGCATTTATGTATCATCATAGGTTGACTAACTGTGCACATAAATCCTTCAGTCGAGAGTCACGAAATGTTCTTAATCTCGCTTCACGGAAATTCATCCCAAACAGCAGCGTTTCAGGCTCAGTCGCAATCTGTGCAGCCAACGCCCTCACCTGCTCGCTCAAATCAGAATTATCGGGGCCGTGGTTGGGGTCGTGGCCAAAAACGCCGCACTCCACACTGTCAACTTTGTAGAACTAATGGGCATTATGCTTTTTCATGCCCCTCACTTGCTACCTATACAAACCATGCCTCGATTAACAGTGATGATCATCTTGTCAAAGCATTTCATGCTCAATGCCACGTTACAAATAACTCTCCCGATTGGCATGTTGATTCGGGAGCCACGGATCATATGACTTCTTCATGTGATTCTCTTCATCACTCGGTCCCTTATAAAGGTAACTCTCAAGTGGTATTTGGTAATGGTAGTTTATTGCGTATTACTCACAAAGGCTCTTCTAAAATTCATAATAATATATCTTTACGAGACGTTTTGGTTATTCTCAATCTCACAAAGAAATTGTTATCTGTGAGAAAACTAACCACTGATCACCCAATTGATGTTTTGTTTTCCCAACCATTTTTTCATATTCAGGACAGGAAAACCCGAAAAGTTCTAGCTAGTGGTGAATGTGAGAATGGCCTCTACGTGCTTAAAAATGATCATGGGCCTTTATTGCTACCAACACTCCCAAAAAGGAGTCCTATGAGTTATGGCATACCCGTTTGGGTCATGCTTCATTTGATGTTATTTCTTTTTTGGATAAATTAGGAGTTTGTATGTTTCTTCTTTATTACCAAAACCGATTGTTTGCACTCCGTGCCAATTAGCTAAAAGTAAACGTTTACCTTTTACTAATAACTCTTCTCGTGCATTATTTCCACTTGATCTAATTCATTGTGATTTATGGGGTCCATCTCCTATTTGTTCCACGGATGGTTTTCGTTATTACGTTATGTTTATTGATGATCATTCCAGGTTTACGTGGTTCTATCCTCTAAAGACTAAAACCGAATTCTATACGGTTTTACCAAAATTTATTAATCTTGTTCAAACTATGTGCTCACGAAAAATTAAAATTTTCCAAAGTGACGTTGGCTTAGAATTTGTCAATCACATAGTTCGCAAGATATTTGAGGATAATGGAACACTTCATCGCTTCTCATGTCCATACACACCTCAACAAAATGGACGTGTTGAACGCAAACATCGACATATTGTCGAAACGGGGTTGGCGATGCTATCTAATGCAAATGTACCGGCAAATTATTGGGTTGATGCTTTTGCATCGGCTACGTTTATTATTAATCGAGTTCCTACTCAACTTTTACAACAAAAGTCGCCATTTCAAGTTATTATCAACCAACTACCCAATTTTGAAAATTTTCGGGCTTATGGTTGCCAAGTATTTCCCTATCTTCGTGATTACTCGCCACACAAACTTGCACCGAGGAGTATTCCGTGTGTTTTCATTGGTTATAATACGCAACATAAAGGGTATCGTTTTCTTGATCCAACAACATCTCGGGTATTTATTACTAGACACGCTCGGTTCAACGAAGGTATTTTTCCATTTAGTGGCACTTCTACTACTTGCAATATTAAGAATTTGAAACTTATAACCTTTTCTTATGATATACAGAATGCCACCGATAATACCACCCCAATGTGCCCCACTGACTTAACCAATCCGACACCACCAAATCATATACCTTTGAGCCCAAATACCCACTGTTCCTTATGTCCAAATACCCAAAACAACCAAAATTCTTCCCATACCAACCCATTACCTACGACCCAAAATCCAACAACCCAAATATACCACTCGCCCCACCACCTGAACCCATTACCGAAAATCCACCACCAGCCCAATCCTCACCTGTTCCGATGCCATCCCCTCAACCGGACCAACCTCCACAACCGGACCAACCTTCGCATGTAAACGAACCCACTGTTCCTCTACCGCAGCCTACCACTGAATCCTTTCATCATATGCAAACTCGATCTAATTCTGGTATTTCAAAAGCAAAACACATTGCGGATATTGCATCACTTCACACTTATCCCTTACATGTTGCATTATCCGCTATAGTTGAACCTCGTGGCTTTAAAAGTGCTTCAAAAGATTCTAAGTGGATGCAAGCTATGCATGAGGAACTCAATGCCCTTCGTGAAAACAACACTTGGACTTTAGTCCCACAACCACATTCTACAAATGTTGTTGGATCCAAATGGGTATATCGGGTCAAATATAAATCGGATGGTACGGTTGAACAATTTAAAGCCCGTTTGGTTGCTCAAGGATATACCCAAATACCGGGACTTGATTTCTCTCATACATTTAGTCCGGTTGTCAAGGCAACAACAGTCAGTATTGTTCTTTCTTTAGCCGTCTTAAACCAATGGAAATTGCACCAATTGGATGTTAAAAATGCATTTCTAAATGGTAATTTGAATGAAACTGTTTACATGGAGAAACCTCCGGGATTTGCAAATCCTCAATATCCAACTCATGTGTGCGAATTATCCAAAGCCCTTTATGGCTTAAAACAAGCACCGCGGGCTTGGTTTCATCGGTTAAGCTCATTTCTCACATCATACTGGTTTGTTTGTAGTCGAGCCGACACTTCTTTATTTATTTTTTCAGGTGAATCTAGCATCATGTATCTTCTTGTGTATGTTGATGATCTCATTCTTACCGGGAACAACGAATCCGTTATTGCTACTTTTATTTCTCGGTTGAATAGTGAATTTGCAATTAAAGACTTGAGTGATCTCATCTATTTTTTGGGTCTTGAAGTAGTACACACAAATGATGGTCTTTTTATCACCCAATCCAAGTACGCGTCCGATATTCTTAAACGGGCAAATTTATATGATGCACGACCTATGGACACTCCTTTGTTGCCTAATATATCTTTCGTACGAGATGGAGTTTCGTTTAATGATCCTACTTTATATAGGTCGCTAGTCGGGGCACTTCAATACTTGACAATTACGAGACCCGACATCTCTTATGCGGTAAATCAAGTTTCTCAATTTTTACAAACTCCGTCTATTGATCATTTTCAATCGGTTAAACGGATTCTTAGATATGTCAAAGGCACGATTTCCTTCGGTCTTACATTTGGTCGACCGACAACATACAATATTCTTGGCTACTCGGATTCCGATTGGGCTCGTTGTATTGATACGCATCGCTCCACCTATGGTTATTCCATTTACCTAGGTGGAAATATTGTCTCATGGAGTGCAAAGAAACAACCGCCGGTTTCTCGCTCTAGTTGTAAATCGGAGTATCGTGCCATGGCGAATACCGCCGCCGAATTAGTGTGGATTACTCACTTATTACGAGAACTTCGAGCTTTACCACCGGATCGCCCGACTTTGCTTTGTGACAATAAAAGTGCCATTTTTATGACTCAAAATCCGGTGTCTCACAAACGAGCCAAGCATATTGATCTTGATTACCACTTTATTCGTGAACTAGTTAACTCCAATAAACTAGTTACAAAGTTTGTCTCCACCAATCTTCAAGTAGCGGACATCTTCACCAAAAGTCTTCCAAGTGCTCAATTTGAAGTCTTTCGTAAAATGCTACGTCTTGGTCCGCCACCATTTCGATTAAAGGGGGATATTGGGAGATAAATATAGAGTTAATTATTGTTAATATTATATATATTGTATTTATTGTTGGTGATTTGTATCACCAATATTATTTAAGTGTAATGGGATTAACTTGTTGACCAAATGTAATCCTAATAAATATTGAACAAGTAAGGGTGGTGCGGAGTGCACGCTTGTTTAGATTTATTATGATTAAAATACACTGACTTAACGGGGGTTCGGGGGCAGCGCCCCCGATAATGGGGTTTCAAGGGGCAGCGCCCCTGGCGGGGTCCGGGGCAGCGCCCCTGGCGGGGTCCAAGGGGCAGAGCCCCTGGCTGGGGTCGAGCTGGAAAATGCATGAAAAATCCGAATTCGGATTCAAAACCCGGTTTCTGACCCGTCAAATCCAACCCGAATCCAACCCGTATTTGGGCGGTTCTGGGCAGTTTAGAACTGCCATTAAGCAGTTTATGGTGGTTTTCGAGTAGAGAGATTATCATCAATTTCGGTCATTTGTTTTCTGGTACGTTTTCATATAGCAAATCACATATTCTCTGTTCTTGATCACACTGTGATTTCATCCGATTAGAGATTTCGAGAGTACCCTCGAAATACTTTGGTCTGATAGTGAATACAAGACTTCACAGTGATCTAAGCGAAATCGAAATCAGTAAAATCTCTAACATTTATATTGTTTCCTATTTATCTCCTCTAATTATGGAGACTTGGTTGTAATCTTTTCTATATAATCAATACAATTCCCCTAATCACATTAAGGGGTTTGACCATATTTGTTCACACAATTGTATTGTTCAGTCTGGCGTGTTGCTATTCCCAACTCAAACACGACCATTTATTTAAACGGGTGAGACGGGTTGTAAACGAGTTGGACCATTAAACGGGTTATCATCTGATTCTAGTGTTTGCTATAATATTTTATTTGCGATCATTTTCCAGCTTGTATATCTTAAGAAAAAAATGTGTAACCATTGTTGCTCAACTTTTTCCCTGCGTATGTCAATGTGTACATGCATGTATGTATGTTTGTATGTATAACTTATGTGTATCATCATCTAGGCAGGATATAGATTACACAAAAGTTTTGTGACACAAAATATTATACGATTTACATAAATTAATTCAGGATTAGGTTATCCGTTATCTACAAAATGCATTGGATATCATATTCTTAATTGTTGTTGTCATAAATAAACAGGGCTTGGTAAGGCCCACACTTGTAATGGGCCCCAGTGTTCTAAATGGGCCACTTGTGCGGAGGTGTTTGGATAAGGATCGGCTTTAATCACACTTTTATTTTTTTCTTTTTCTTCTTCACCTTTTAATATTTGAATTTAAAAGTTGAGTAATGTATCTTCATAAGATTTGTTCTTATTTATCAAATTCATTAAATATATGTTAAAATTAAAAAAATAATATTATGAGATTAAATTAATAGATTTCACATATCATCTTATTAAATAGATATAAAAATAAATAGGAATAAATTATAGAAATAAATATCGTCTCTCTTAAAAGTTTGATTTCTGCGTTTGGGTATTTGCATTTTTCATTTATTTGGATAAAAAACGTTTATTAGTTGTACCTTTACATACTTTTATTTATGTCAATTTGAAAACTTTTAACTCATTATAATTTAGTCTTTGCTTTTAAAAAAAGAAATATATTCATGTTTATAATGGGAATCCGGATGGCCGAATTTTGCTCGTGATATACATAATCTAACAATTTTATTGCCGTGATAGTTTTTGAACATTCCGCTAATCATCTGATAATGTGTACTTAGAGAAGTCATCAAACCGTGACCTTTAGAAGATTATTCCAGACATTCTTACTACTAGAATATCATCACCAGATACTTACCTCATTATAATTTAGTAATCTGCAATAAATCGTTAGATAACGTATAAGTCACTATCATCTAACTTCAAATTATGATTGATGATAGTTAATTTGGTTGGAGTAAAGATTAAAGTGACATAATAATTGTGATACTTAGAAGAGTATGAAAAATTAGTATGCGGTTAATCGTTTTTCTCTCGTAACATGTTATCTGAAATAATCGTTGTTTTGTCTAATTTACTAAAGCTTCGCTTAATATACAAAAAGAATATTAAGGGCATGTTTGGGAAAGCTTATTTAAGAGGGTTTTTAGGGGGTGTTTGGGAAAACTTATTTAGAAGGGCTTATGACTTATAAGCTTATATAAGCATTATCTTAATAAGGCCTTTAGAAAGGGACTATTAAGGCTTAAATGAGCTAATAAGCCATAAGCTCCTCTAAATAAGTTTCACAAACATCCATTTAGTTTATTAACTTAATAAACTAAAATAAACTTAAAAATTCAAGCTTATCTAACTTTATTAAGCTACTAAGCTAAAAAGGCGGGTAAATAAGTTTTCCTAAACATGCCATAAGATTGTTAGTTTTTATTAGGCACGATAAACAAAACAAGGTGATTAAATGTATTGAAACAGCAAAACATTTAATATTTTAGTAATTTATTAGGCACGAATGCACGATAAACAAAACAAGGTGATTAAAATTTAGATTTAAATGACTAGATTATCCTTTGAAGTTAAAACACGCTCATATTGTTTCAACCCGATAATGATCGACTTATCAAAAATGGGGTTTCTCTTGAAAAAATTATTTAATCCATAAGCAAGCATACGTTTTTGTATCAAGTGAAAAAAAAACATCGCCAACTAATTTGTTGATGTGTCATTTGGTAATTTGGCACATCATAGATTAGTTATCAATTTGATACGTAAGTTTGAAAGGATGACAAGGGTGTTATAGTAATTTACTAATTGGTTAGGATAACTTGGAATTTGATGGAGGTTGAGTGTAGAAGAAAAATATACATATATGTATGTTTGGTATTAATAATCTAATACCTTAATATTATTAGATGTTGCATTTTTTCTACTTATAAATATACTCGATCAATTCAAATATCCAAATCAAAATATGGAATTAGAATTAAGATTTAAAAAATTCACACATCAGTTGTTTTATGGATAAAAAAAATGAATTAGAAATATTTTGCGACAACAATACAACTTTTCAAGTAAAATAAGAATGTAAAAAGAAAATAAAAAAGGTAATAGAAATAAGGAATGTTGGAGGTTGAAGCAAAGCAAATAAGCAACCACTATGTGCGATGTGTGCATCATAGCATGGTTTTGCAACCAAATGGGCCTAGCTACATGACAAAAATATCGCCAACCCAACTAACTTAATGCGTAGGTGTCTTTGGTTAGTTATAGGGTTCAACTAAATGTTAGTTGATATAGTATAGAACTATAGATATGGTATACTCAACAATTATTTGTTTACATTGTTGGCAATTTCACCCATTTTAACATTATATACATTACCATTACAACAATATGTTTTCCACATAATCGTATATGTTATGACTTATCGCCAACAATTTTTTTGTCGTATATGTTATAAAAGGAAATGAGGTTAAAGCAAGAAATGACATAAACCAGATACGTGCTAAAAGGGACCTTTTTTCAAGTAACATTAAGATTCATTATTTTATACAATATGTTACACTAACCGAATTTCGAAAATTACAGAGTTATGGACCCACAAATCGACAATTTATTTATTTAATTTTAAGTAGATGTGAATTCAACACGACATTTTGTACTTAATTAAGGGTCGTACAGATAACTAACTATATAGATTCGGGTTGCTACATCTACGTGTTTTGTTTAAAGTCGATAATGACATGTATCACATGATTGTGAGTATAGAAATACATGTGAAAAATGACATTTTGTGGTTAAAACGAATGATGACATGAGAATTTTATAATTGAAATACGAAAATGGAAGTTAATTTAGTATTAATTTAAATCTAATTTGTTAATAGCGTCACACAATTAGTTGGACCTGCTTCACAGGTGGTTCATAAGTCAAATGGTCGTCCCTCTCATTTTCAGGATAATATTATTAAAAAAAGTTATTGTTTGAAATTTATGGTCTTTTACCAAGAAATGCACCATCTCAATTCAATAATATTATATTTTTTAGGAGAAATAAATTAATGAAAATACTTTTAAAATGGGTAAGCATGCTTAAGCTTCATTTCTTTAACACGACAACGAAAGAAAGGTGCACAAAATTGACTTAGTGTATTTTTAATTGAATGATTTGGTATAAACACGTATGACATTGATTACGATATGTTTTGACTTGTAGTCTTTTAACGTCGTATGATAACAAAGACATTATGTCATTTTTCTAACACAATTTATAAAATCATGACAACAAGACCAAACCAGGTTTTTGGCAATACATTTACATACAATTTATTTATATCATATATACATACAATATATCATTTAGGATTAGATTGAAGATCGAAAACTATATCTCCAAACTCGTTAGGGCTAATATTATATTTATTATACATATGTTGGTCTAACTTCATGGTCATCAATGGAAGATTATATAATATTTATATATTTAAATAATAAAATTAATTTCGTTTTACCAGTCAATAATCTAGTTATACATAATAATAAAAAAAACTCATATATTTATGCATTATTAAATAATATTATAAGAGATTTTGCAAAATGAAAGGAAACTAAGCAATAAAGAAAGTGTTTGGGTACAAGTTGCTAAACTTTGAATGCTTCAAACGAAAAACATTGAAGGCCATGAGATGTGACCACATAAATTTGTTGCAACCGCCAATATTAATGGCAGCCTTCTTTTCTCTATTTTTAGTTATTCATTATTAGTTCTCTAAAACTTGTTTAGTATTCACTAATAACAGGGAATAATATAATCAATTTTACAATGCTTCTAAAAACAATTAACCAAGTAGAACTATGTCGAACTTTACTATATCTTAAATAGCATAATCCGACTAACACAATTCCCTATATGGTGGGATTGTCAATTAGATCTTCTTACTTCAAACCCCACGGCTCGATCAGATGATAGCATTAACCAACCTGACAATATTGACAACCCTATCCATACGCATGAAATATATATAATAATTTTTTTAAGAAAAAATCGTAACTTGGGAAAAGTTATCGTCATGGTCATGTATATTTCAGATAGATATGATAATAACCTAATATCACAAAGACACAAATATATATGTTTGGACAAAGCTAGGACTTGTATGTGTCATTTCTGTTTATACTATATCGAAATTAGTAAATTAGATAGAGTTTCAGACCTAAAGCTAGATTTACATATACATTAATTTAAATTTTGCTTCCTTCTATAAACTCTTTTAGTACCGGAATTAAAAAAAAAAATGCGTTGCATGTCCACTCAATTCAAACTATAAGAAAATGAAAGTGGGGACATATACATGGTGGCTTTCTCATCCAATATTTAAGGATAATGATTGAATCAAAATGGATATAATCCTACGTTGCATGAAAGCAATTTCAAGATCTATCACTTAGGTACTGTTTGTTTTTTTAGCAAAAGATATGCTGTCTATGGATCACATCTGCCAACTGCTGCAGCTTTTGGGTGGTCCAAAGGTCTGCAGTCTGCAGTCTGCAAGAAAGCTGTGGTTTGTTTTTTAACATCTGTAGACTTGCTTAAATATATCAAAATTTAGTATATCCAACGTCTAACAACATTAAAATAATCAAAACAACAATATAGTATGTTGTTTGGAGGAGATGTGTTATTTTAGGTTTGGAAGACCCAAGAAGCTAATGCCCAAGAAGCTAATGCCCAAGAAGCTAATGCCCAAAGCTTCTTGGAGAAGACCTTCTGCAGACATAAAAAGATCTGCGAGCTTCCAAAAAACAAACATCCGCGGGAGGTTTTTTCTGCGCGTGGTCTGCGCCGCGAAGACAAAAGACCCCAGGAAGACCTTTTGTCAAAAAACAAACAACACCTTAGCGTTCCGACCGTCCAATATTTATATTAAAAAAAATTCCTAAAAGCAAAACTTATATATTCGTTATAAATGGACTTTGATCTTGCTAAATGTTAATCTTTTATTGATTAGATTAGATATCTTATTTAACTAAATAATAATAATAATAACTATCATTATATAAAAATATGGGTTGGAAACATATTAGAGCATCTCCAACCATACTATCTATAAAATCTCATCTATCTCTATATCAGGATCGAATAACTCAACAAGTTATTAAATCTCAGATCCACTAACAAAGAGAAGTTACAGCGGATTAACACTCTTGTTATTGATTAAGAACAATGAATAACTGTACATGTATGAACGATAATAAGAAAACAGTTTTCACAAAAAAGCTTTAATGTATATTGATAATGTCGAACAATACACACGTATGTTTACAATTCATAAGGAACTATATATAATAGTCCTTGAAGCCTAAAACTTTACTCTAGTTATTCTAGGACTAGATTACAATCGAATTACAAAAAGATAAACATTCTAAACTAACTATGCTTGAATCTCGGACACGATCAGCACCATATGTAGCCATCAGTAGTATTTGCTGTCGTCAGTAGTAAATCTATCATCAGTAGTATCTTTGTAATTCTGCCCCATCAATACTAACTCTTGCATCAGCATCAAGTCTTCGTCAATACCAACTGCAGCATCAGTAATAGATAGTGTATATCCCAACAATCTCCCCCTAAACTTGTTAATTCACTTTGAATCAATCAAGTTTCTTTTTCTTCTCTTCTTTCTCTTTTCTCTTCATTTCTTCTAAGAGTTTTGCTCTTCGTTCATCACCTTCCTTTATCTGCTTATTTCTCAACTTCCTCTGTTCAATAATATATCTTTTATTCTTTTGAACAAAGTAGTTGTACTTTTCAGAAAACATCACAACATCATGAGGTCTGATAAAGGAACAACAGGTGACTTGAAACATAGTTTCTTCAGAGTGATTGTACTCCTTTTCAATCAGAAACAGTTCACATCTTTTGCTTGCTCTTTCAAAGAAATACATATTAATAGATGTGAGAACATTCCAAGCATAAACAGATTCTGTACTTGCAAATCTCTCAGGATAATTCTCTGGATAGAATGCAGCATCTATCATCTCAGTTAAATATCCAGCTCCTGAGCTCTTCCAAAACTTGCTAGCCATTCTTGGTTTTCCAATGTTCAATACTTTGATTACATCACTTCTGGATAATGACATAATCATAGGCTTCCAAGCACTGAATCTCTGTGTTGATTTATCTTCCCTTATTATTTCAATTACATTATTAATGACTCTCCAATTAATAATTGGATTATTCTGTTGAAGAGCTTGAGGGTCATCCAGAATTGGGAGGTTTAATTTCTTTTTCTTTCTAGCAGATTCTTCACTTTCAATTAATTTTCTTTTCTTTGCAGTCAAAGTTGAAGATTCACCAGTCATTCGTCTTCTTGTAATCACTTCTTTAGGATCAATTTCTATCAATTCTGTGAGTTTGACTTCTTTGACCTCTGCAGTGCAGTATTTATCAACAATGTTTAACATCTTCATTCTTCCAAATGATTTTGCACTGTGGCCCTTTGACTTCAAGTAATCTACCATTTTGGTTTTTTTAGTTCAAGGATTTGTTCTGGTAGTTCAGCCTTTTCTCTTTTGCACCATATCTTCAAGACAGTTTAGATGTTCTTCTTCTATTTGCTTTTGTTTGTCTAACTCTGCTTGTTGATCTTCTATCAGGAATTCTTCAATTTCTTGAATAGCTTGATTCTTAATTCTTTCTTGTTCAACCTTTTTCTTGTTTTCAAGCTCTTGAGTTTTAACACATTTCCTGTGGTACCTCATTCTTTTCACCTTCCATCTATCTTGCGTTAAAGGTCTAACCAAATTTATTTTGTTTACCATGTAATGACCTAAAGCTCTGTGTGGGTAGTCATCATCAAACTTTGCTTTACCTTTACCAACACACTTTGAAGGTGGGATATACTTCATGTCAACTATTGGAGCAAATCTGATTGTGGGAGAAAATGTATCTGCTAAGTGCTCAGGAAGTATCTTTGGATGTGGAGGAAGTTCACATTCATCCACTTCATCCTAGTTAACATCATCATCAATATCTGGAATTATTAGGGGTTGTAGTTCTGGTGTTTCTTCATTTATTGGAATGACTACAGCTGGCTCAATAAGTTCTGGCATTTCATCTTCAGATTCAGTAGTAACCAAGGTAGTTACTACTGGTGATATAGATCACCAGTTGTAGATTTGAGGAGTTTACTACTGATGTTTCTTCTTGCATATTTACTAATGGTAGTTCATCAGTAGTGACTGGAGATGGTATTTGTTCTTCAGTTCGGACATTTACTACTGATGTTGCTTCTTGTACATTTTCTTCCATAAGATCAGTAGTATTCATTTCTTCTGTTTGTTCCACCATCTCAGTAGTATTTATGGGATCAGTAGCACCCATAGCATCAGTAGTATGAGAAAATGTTTGTTCTGCTGCTGCTGGAGATTGAGGTGCAGACACAAACACATCCTCATCCATGCTTTTAACTCCTCTATCCAGGTCTTCATCAATAAACTGACCTGTTTCACCATGAACTTCTTTTAAATTTAAGAGGGAGGTTGCTGCTTCTGTAATTGAAGTATCAATCATTTCTTGTATTTGAGTCTTCTCCCCCCTTAGTGATCTCAACTCGTTGAGCATCACTATTAGCAATCTTTCTTTTTAATTTGCTGATAATGTTTGATTGCCTTTGAAGCCTAACATCGAACCTCTTCTGGCTCTTGTTCATAACATTGAATGTACAATGGGTGTTTTAGATACTCTCTTCTTCCTAGAAAAAGCATCACTATTAGTGCTTCACGTAGCTCATGGTTCTCCCTTGATTGTTTATAAGATTCAGACAGTGTTGTACAATGGTTTCAATGTTTTCCTTCATATCCGTCAATTGGGTTGGTTGCATGTTGCCCTCACTCCATCTAGGTAGATCATCGGGCTTGTTTGGTACATTGGCTTTAAGGTTTTCCATCCTATCCATCAATTCAGGAATTTTCATTCTACCCTCATCACTGCTTGGTGATTCATTGGGTGTTTTAGATACTCTCTTCTTCCTAGAAAAAGCAGTAGTATCTCCCCTTATGGTTTCTTGGCACTGGGGTCCTTTAAGTGCTGCCTCAAAGGATGAGTCATCACTTAAAGTTGCCGAGGTCTGGGTCCTAATGATGTTCCTACTGTCATGTGCACCAACCTTTGGTGCATCAGTAGTAGGAGCCCTTTCCTCATGCCCTCTCTCCTCCTTAGAGGCCAACTCTTTGAGTCCGGGGGTCCCCTGGTGTCCTTTTTGGAAGTTCTCTTCCTTTTATATGCTATAGAAATTTGTTTGGCTTTAGGTTAGTCTACCTCAGAGTGAAGAGTAGCACTCTGAGGTTCTATAGCATGTACCTGGGACACATTCAGGACATTTTGTTATGTGGTTGATTGAGTGGACTTGTTGGATTCTGTTTGGGCTGATTAGTGGGGTGATGGAGTGGGTTGGGGTTCAATGGGATGACTTGAACCTTCTCCAGTAAGGGGTTGATCATAGATCATATTTGCAAATAATGGTGTTACTTTTCCAAAGAATTTGAACTTTTTGTTCATGTCTGAATAAACTTTCTTATTTAATTCTGGAATTGGAAAAATATTTTTGGTTTTTACAATGTTTGGTAATTCACAGTCAAAATGTGTGCAAGAAATCTTGGATACATTAAAAATTTAGAAGCGGTTAAGTTTCCAAGCATTCCTTCAAGAATCATGTTTGAAAAATTGAATACTTGATCCATGCACAAACATACAACAACATATGCTATTGATCTGTTGAACTCATTCCAAGTACTCTTCTTTAGTGACATACAATGTTGAATTGTATGTACCAAGTATTTCCATTGGGGAGAAAGAAGACCTTTTTGAAACGTTTGAATATCTGTTCTTCCTTCATACCCCATTTTAACAATGTTTTCAATTAATTCAGATTTAGAGAGAAGAGATATACCTGACTTATCATTGAGTTGTAGATGTTGTTTAATTGATTGTTCTGAGATTGTGATAGACTGGCCATCTTTGTCTGATTTTATTTTGGTGACATTCTCTTCTTCTACTCTTTCTGCCTTTTCCCAAAATTGAACAAGATGTTGTTCACAGAGTTTTGGGTGTACCATAAGAGCAAATCTTATTGGTGAGTTCTTCAAGAACATCACAATGGTTCTGAATGATCTTGTTCCATCTGGATTTCTCAGAAAAGCAAGCATGTTATGGAACTCAGAATATTGAAGATCTGTTTGAACAGCAACTAGATTCTTCATTTCCATTGTTACTTTGAGATTTTGAGTTCTTGATTTTTGAGAGTTTGATATGAACAGTTTTGTGAATTAATTGATTTGTTACTGGTTCAAGGTTTTGATCACAATTGCAAAGTTTAGGGTTTATCGTAGGGTTTAGCAGATCGAGGTTTGGATAATGCTTAATTAATCGAATTCAGCTATTTATATTTTTCGAATTGACCTGCAAAACGACCGATATACCCTTCGAATCATAACCCGACGGCTATTTTCATGGGGGTTAGTATGGTAAAACTGTGTATTTCACATATAACGGTCGATCAGTAGTAAATTGAGCATCAGTAGTAAAACGTCAGTAGTAACTGTTGTTTTACACTTAACCTAATTCTCAATTAACCCCTATCAGTAGCATCTTGTGAATACAGACCACAATCAGTAGTGATAAATAATCAGTAGTAAAACAAAGAATTTTAAATAGAGATAATATACAAAGACTTTACATATGATCTTAATTATGATATTAATTTATTAAAATCATTCCAATACTGCTAACCAAAAAGCTGAACCTTCCTACGTCAAATGCTTTTGTAAAAAGATCTGCTACTTGATTATCAGTATGAATTTTCTCCACTTTAATTAATTTCTTTTCATTGCAATCACTTATAAAATGAAATCTTATTTCAATATGCTTAGTTTTTGAGTGTTTTACTGGATTATTCACAATACTAATTGCACTTTGATTATCAATATAATTAGGAGTTTTAAGAATAGATATACCAAAGTCTAAGAGTTAAGCACAACAAGCAGATGCAACTACATACTCTGCTCCAGCAGTTGATGTTGAAACATTAGTTTGTTTCTTGCATTGCCATGACACCAGTCTGGATCCAAAGAATTGACATCCACCAGTAGTAGACTTTCTATCTTGACATTCACCACAATAGTCACTATCTGTGTAGGCTACGAGTTCAAATGGTGAGTCATGTGGATACCAAAGACCAAGTGATGGTTTTCCCTTCAAGTATCTGAAAATTCTTTTGACTGCTTGCAAGTGAAGTTCCTTTGGTTTTGCTTGATACCTGGCACAAACACAAACACTATACATAATATCAGGTCTTGATGCAGTTAAGTACATTAAGGATCCTATCATTGATCTGTACAGGTGTTCATCTACATCCTCCCCCTCAACATCAGGATGCAGGTGTTTATGGGTTTCCATAGGAGTACTTGCACTTTTACAGTCTTTCATTGCAAACTTCTCCAAGATGTCTTTGACATATTTCGATTGATTAATTAAAATTCCTTCTGACTTTTGATTGATTTGGAGTCCAAGGAAGAAGTTCATTGGACCCATGGAGCTCATCTTGAATTTGATCTGCATTAGTTCTTCAAACTCTTTGCACAGTTGGTCTTTTGTTGATCCAAAGATGATATCATCCACATAGATTTGGACTAGTAGTATATCATCTTTGAGTTTTCTTATGAACATAGTGTTGTCAATTGCACCTCTTTTGAAATTGTTCTTCAATAAGTATGATGATAATGTATCATACCAAGCTCTTGGTGCCTGATGAAGGTCATATAGAGCTTTGTCTAATTTGTACACATAATTATCATGTTCAGGATCTTCAGATCCTGGAGGTTGACACACATAGACTTCTTCTTCAATTTTCCCATAAAGGAAGGCACTCTTTACATCCATTTGATAGACTTTGAATTTCTTAAATGAAGCATATGCCAGAAAGATCCTTATTGCTTCAATTCTTGCAACATGTGCATATACTTCATCATAGTCTATTCCTTCTTCTTGAGTGTATCCTTGGGCTACAAGTCTTGCTTTGTTTTTTTATCACTATGCCTCTTTCATCCTTTTTGTTTCTAAAGATCCATCTTGTTCCAGTGGCTTTTTTCCCTTTTGGTAGAGGTACAAGTGTCCAAACAGCTTGTAATTTGAATTGAAGAAGTTCTTCTTGCATTGCCTCAATCCAGTTTGAATCCTTCATATCTTGTTGAATCTTTTCAGGTTCCTCCTGAGATAGAAAACATGCAAACATACATTCATTAGAAATTAGACTTATATTGTAAATATTAGAGATTAAACTTGAATTAAATTTGCTTTTTGTCTGTATATTTGAATTAACATCACTTAGAACTAGGTCTAAGGGATGATTCTTTTGAGCTCTTGAGTTGGAAACTTTGTCAACAACTATTTGACTATCTAGGTTTGATTCATTGGATTCAGGGACTTGTGCATATGTCCAGGTTTCCTCTTGATTTTCTTCATCAATACTGTTATCAGTAGTAATATGATTTTCATTCAATTCATGTGGTTCATTGTTATTACTAACATCAGTATTATTTGGTTCACCGTCATCATTTTGATTCTCTGAGTGAGTACTTGTGTCAGTAGTATTTTGTGAGTTCGAGTTATTACTGGTATCAAGATTGCTAGGGTTATCAGAGTTACTACTGCCCTCCTCAATATTAACTGTGGGATCAGTATTAACAAGGATATACTTCATTGTATCTTAACTACCATTGAATGATGATGATCCTCCTTGTGGAGTTTGATTGTTGGTTCCACCTACATTAAAATCATAACCGAAATCAAGAGATTTGGTTAGAGAATCAATATTAAATAACCAATCTGGACCATTTCCCTGTTCATTCATTAAGTTCTCATTAAAGGATACATTTACACTTTCTTCAATGATCCTTAACCTTTTGTTGAATACTCTGTATGATTTGCTTTGAGTTGAGTATCCTACAAAGATTCCATCATCTGATTTGCTGGCAAACTTACCAATTTGTTCTCTTGTAATTAAAATTGTACAAGGACAACTAAATGATTTTAAGAAACTTATTGAAGGTTTTCTTTTATTAAAAAGTTCATATGGTGTTTTAATGTGTGGTTTAACTATTAATACTTTGTTTTGCACATAACATGCAGTATTAACAGCTTCAGCCGAAAATGTTATTGGTAATTTTGAATCTGCAAGCATGGATCTTGCTGCTTCAATGATTGTTCTGTTTCTTCTTTCAGCTACACCATTTTGTTGTGGAGTTCTAGGTGAGCTGTACTGCCTGTCAATACCTTTAAGATCACAAAAAGAGATTAGATTAGTATTTTTAAATTATGTGCCATTATCACATCTAATTGCTTTCACTTTGAGATCTCTTGTGTTTTCCAGTTTGATTATCAGATTCTTTATTATTTCACTTGTTTCATCTTTGGTCCTGAGAAAGAAAACCCAAGTATACCTGGAAAAATCATCAGTAATAACAAGACAGTATTGTTTCTTTCCAATACTCATTACATTTGTAGGACCAAATATGTCCATATGTAAGAGCTGCAAAGGATTTGAAATAGAATTAATTGCTTTGGACTTATGAGAAGTCTTGTGTTTTTTACCTTTCAGGCATGCAACACAATGATGATCACACATGAATTCTTTTTGAGGTAAACCAACTAACAGATTCTTTTTGACTAAATTATTCATATTTTTAAAATTTATGTGACACATCCTTCTATGCCAGAGTTCTGATTCACTTGTGTTTGCCTTAGATATAAAACAGTTGATCTCATTTGAAGAAATGATTTCTCCCCTATATCCAGGCAATACACATTGTTTCTCCTTGGTGTTCTTAAAACCACAAATTTTTCATCTATAACAAAATCAGGAGAAAGAATGATGCACTCTATATCTGTAAAAAGAATTTTGTTCTTTTTATCACATACTTGTGAGACACTAACCAGATTATATTTAAGCTCAACAACATAAAACACATCATCAAATGTAATCTTACCATTTGATACTGTACATTTACCTGTAATCCTACCACCTCTTGGATTTTCACCAAAAGCAACATATCCACCTTCAAAGGACTTGAAATCTCTAAGAATTTGAAGATTTCCAGTCATGTGTCTAGAGCATCCACTATCAATATGCCATGTTCTTCCTTCTTCAGGGATCTGGATACTCTGCACACAAAGAAATAGATTAGTTCATTTTGGGAACCCAAGCTTGCTTTGTCTTGGGTTCATCCTTTGAAGAGTAAAGCTTTCCAAACGTTTGAACTTTTGATGCAGGTTTGGTTTTCAATTTTTGATTTTTACTGCCTTTGGGTGTTACTACTGATTTAGGTTTATACCCATGATTTTTGGCTTTTGAATAGTTTACTATTGACTGACCAGTAGTTAGCGGGTAATAGGAATTTTTTAGTATAATCAGTAGTATTATAGTAATTATCAGTAGTAAATCTTTGATAGTTCCTACTGATGTTTGAAACAGTTGAATATTTTGAAAATTGATTTTGTTTTCGAATATTTTCAAAATAGTGACTTCTTTTTGGGCTTCCATGCCTGATATTTTGAACAAATCTTTGTGCAGTTCTTCCAAATTTGGGGACATCAACATGTGGAAATTTATCAGATTATTTTGAGTTTGTTTCTTTTAATTTAAGATCTTTTAATTTTTCTTTATTTTCTTTAAATTCCTTAAATTCTTTGCAATTTATTGGATTGAAGTGACAATCCTTTGCTAAATGGTTAACTTTGTTGCAAATTAAGCAGGTTAATTTTGTTGTTTTAGCACTTTTAGGCTTTCTTTGTTCTTTTAACTGATTCAAGTTTCTTTGATTTCCCCTTCTTAATATTGTGGGTATATGCTCAGAATTATATTTGGGGGATTCTTGACTTTGTGTGGTATGAAAGCTTGTATCAGTTGATTTAATTGTGTTTTCATCATCAGATGAATTATTGCTTGTTTCAGTTTGACTTTCCAATTTTAATTCATCTAATATTCTTTCAGAACTAGATTGTAGTGGTGGAATAAAATTTGATGGTGGAGGGACTGCATGATATTCGACTCCATGAACAACTTTTTCAGTAGTTTGATTGCTAGTTAGTTCATCAATTATCTTAGAACTTCTTACAAATTTCTTAATTGTAAGCTTATTCTGTTCTAGTTCTAATTGACATTCTTCTAACTTAATTAAAGCTTCTTTTAATTTTAATTCAACATGCTCTTTATCATAAGTTGCTTGTAAAAGTTCTTCTTTGCAGTTTTGATCAGTTATTTTATAGATTTTTATTTGATTATCAAGATCAGCAATGCAACCATTAAATTATATTCTTCTGTTTCTATTTAGAATCATCTCATCAGGAGTTTCTTTGTTAAGTTTTTCTAGTTCTTTGTATGCTTTAATGCATTCAGGAGTGCAAGATTTGGAATGTACCTCAGTATTAGGATTAGTGAAGGCCATGAGAGCTTGATTTCGAGCATGTTCTTCTGCTTGAAAGCTCCAGTCATAACCTTGTCCCTCTTGAGATACAAGAGCAGTTGAGTTTGATGTACTGTTTTTGTTGTAATTTGATCTTTGATCTTTGCTAGGGCATTCTCTAGCAAAGTGACCAAAATTACTGCAGTTGTAGCATTTGACTTTGGTTTTGTCAAATCCAGCACGTTCTCCTTTGTTGAAGTTCAGATTTTGTCTACCAGTTCTTTGAAGGAATCTTTTGGTTTTCAAGCTTAGCATTGCCATCTGCCACTTTAGATCCATCTCTTCCAGATCATCAGGATTTATTTGTTCCAGATCTTCACTAATTAGTGCAGTGTGCACATGACTAGTAAAGAAGGATTCTCTTGCTAAGTCTTCAGTTTCTTTATGTATCCTAGTTGTAGCATCATGTCCTGCACCTGTACTAGACACAAAAGCAACATTGTTTGAAGGTAAACTAGGAGTTTTCTGACTTACCTCATATTCAAACACTCGTAGTTCATTGTAGAGTTCATCCAGCTCCTTTTCTTCTAATGCATCTCTATATATAACAGTATACATAGACCACTCTTCTCCAAGAGATCTGAGAAACTTCATGTTGACATCATCATTATCTGGTTTCACTCCAACTTGATTGAGATCACCAATAAGTTTGTTGAATCGATCAAAAACTTGTGACAAAGATTCATTCTTTTGTCTCTTGAAGTTTTCAAATTCTTGCTTCAAAACAGACTTCATGTTTCTTTTTGTACTTTTGGTACCAACAAACCTTTTCTCCAGTGCTTACCACAGCTTCTTAGCATCATCATATTCAACAAAAAGATGTTGATAGTCATTGGGAATTGCAAGTAACAGAGTGCTTAATGCCTTCAGTTCAATGCCTCTGTCCTTCTTTTCCTTATCACACTTGAGTTTGTGTGACTTAGTTGACAAGCTAGTGATTGTAGTTTGAATGGTTTTGTTTCCTTCTAGTACAACTTCCCACATGGAATAACCAATAATAAGCATGTACTGCTTAATTCTGTTTTTCCACATCCCAAAGTTGTTGGGAGTGAGGATTGGGATCTTGTTTGCCTGTGTGCTTTCATTGTTATCAGACATGATTAACAATTTTTGTTTCGAAAGTATGAAACTTTTCTGGGGTTCTTAATTCGTAGATCTAGAACCTTAATTCTCTGATACCACTTTTCAGGATCGAATAACTCAACAAGTTATTAAATCTCAGATCTACTAACAAAGAGAAGTTACATCGGATTAACACTCTTGTTATTGATTAAGAACAATGAATAACTGTAAATGTATGAACGATAATAAGAAAACAGTTTTCACAAAAAAGCTTCAATGTATATTGATAATGTCGAACAATACACACGTATGTTTACAATTCATAAGGAACTATATATAATAGTCCTTGAAGCCTAAAACTTTACCCTAGTTATTCTAGGACTAGATTACAATCGAATTACAAAAAGATAAACATTCTAAACTAACCATGCTCGAATCTCGGACACGATCAGCACCATATATAGCCATCAGTAGTATTTGTTGTCGTCAGTAGTAAATCTATCATCAGTAGTATCTTTGTAATTCTGCCCCATCAGTACTAACTCTTGCATCAACATCAAGTCTTCGTCAGTACCAACTGCAGCATCAGTAATAGATAGTTTATATCCCAACACTCTATAAATTGTCGAACCATTCCCTCTAAACAACATCCCAACTTTAACCATATACTCTATTATTCTCTCCGTAACTTTTGAAAACCTAATGGGATCCACATTCCAATAACAATTATACTCACATTGCAAAGTGGGGTTTTATCGATAGAGTTAACACCCTCTCACTTCAAATATAAAGTTATTTTTTATAAACTTTATATTTGAAGTTAGTGATAGATGAGTTTGAGAAGAATTAACTTCAAATTTAGAAATTTAGTGTGTGATATAGTATGATTAGAGATGCTCTTAGTTTCTTTATCTTGAAGACATAATAATACGAATATACTATAGACAGATATGAGAACGTGCATTTTAGAATCTTTAAATTTATATTAATAAATTAGTGTCATATACTACAATCCAAGTAAATACGATGATTTTTTGTAAACAATTTTGGAAATAAAGGAGATTTTTCGATCATGCTTTTATCTATCATAAAGAAAATTTAAGTTGTATGGTGACTTAGAGCGTGGGAAAGTACGATTCTGGAATTACTTTTGGCTTTAAAGCTATTAATTACTTTATATTTCAACATTGAGACTTGTACGTTTTGATTTAACTATAAACGAATTCACTATTCTGGATAAAGCAGAATAAATATCTTTATATTTTTGGATAAATAAAACATTTTTTTATGAGAAGTTTGAAAATAAAGCTAGAAATTTATTGGAGTATACCAAATTCTTATGTTGGTTATGGTGGAGCCAATACTACAAACTTAAACCAAAAGAGAACAGATGGGACCCACTTGAATCTTTAAAAGGAGTTGCTCAACTTCTTGAATTCTACACACTTGCAACATAACTTTCTACCCCCCACCCCCCTCTCTAGAAAATATACAAAACCCAACTATATTTCAGCATCAAAAACATCAAAAACATATAAACAAGTTTCTTTCTCTGAAAGCTTTAATTTTTTTAAAGAAGGAAACAAAGAGAGGGAAAGTGTGCACAAGTTAAAGTGGTTTTCAAGAATGTGGAGAATGCAAAGATTCAATATAATACTGTTACTAATTACATTTTCTTGTATTTTTTCCACCATTTTAGCAACTGTATCTTATGATGATAAAGCAATTATCATCAATGGCAGAAGAAGAATACTCATGTCTGGTTCAATTCATTACCCAAGAAGCACCCCTGAGGTATTTCACTCTTTCCATTTCCCACTTTGTAATTAAAAATTATGTCTTTTCCCCCATTTGGGTGTTCTTGTTCTTGATTCTTCAATGCTCCATCTAAAACTTTATAGTTTTTCTGGGTTTTGTTCACTGTGTGTAAAGATTATGTCTTTTTTCATGTGGCTTTCTCTGTTTTGCATTATTTGGCTGATTCTTGGTGTTTGCGTGTGAAAAGTTTGAATTTTTCATATGGGGTTTTCTTGTTTTCCATTTTTTCGGTGATTTTGGTGTTTAGATCTTCAATACCCCCAACAAGTTGTTAAATTTTATGTTTTTTCATGTGGGTTTCTCTTATTTTGAAATGTTCGGATGTTTGTTCCTGATTTTTCGGTAATTTCCAGAATTTTCTGAAATTTGCTCCCTCTTTGTGCAGATGTGGCCTGACCTTATAAAAAAGGCCAAAGATGGAGGCTTAGATGTCATACAAACTTATGTATTTTGGAATGGACATGAACCATCTCCTGGAAAGGTATAAAATTAATTGAAAAGACGATATAAAAATACTTATGATATAAATATAGGAGCTTTAATAATTCAATTTTGATGAATTCTCAAATTTCCAGTACAATTTCGAGGGGAGATATGATTTGGTCAAGTTCATAAAACTGATACAAGAAGCAGGCCTTTATGTTAATCTACGTATCGGCCCATATGTTTGTGCAGAATGGAATTTCGGGTAAATACCAAATCTTTTCATGTTTAGATCACAATATGCACTTTTATAGTAGCGGGTTTCCGCATATTTATCATTAATTAAATGGGAAAGAGACAAATAATACGAACCCGTGGCGCGTATAAACGTTGACTAAAAATGAAAAAAAATAAAATGTGATTATATCATTTAGAGATGCATATAAACAATAAACTAACCATGCTCTGTTTTGGACTCAGTGGATTCCCTGTTTGGCTTAAATATGTACCTGGAATGTCTTTCAGAACAGACAATGGACCATTCAAGGTTAGCAATTTGAAATTATTTTTAAAGTTGATATAAATATTTTGTTTAATTCTTTTGACTATTTTTGTATCATGTATAAAGATTGCAATGCAAAGATTTACAGAGAAAATAGTCAACATGATGAAGTCAGAGGAATTATTTGAACCTCAAGGAGGTCCAATTATCATGTCTCAGGTTTTGACTTTATTTGAGTAATTTCTACTTACTTGGAATCTAACTGAATCTATGTTTTCAGATAGAAAACGAGTACGGGCCCATTGAATGGGAAACGGGTGCCCCGGGTAAAGCTTACTCTAAATGGGCCGCCCAAATGGCAGACGGGTTAAAAACGGGTGTCCCATGGATTATGTGCAAACAAGAACATGCCCCTGATCCAATGGTATAAGTATAACCAAACAACTTATTTTGCATACGGTACAACCCATGAAGTCCTATCTCTCTCTAACATGTTAATTACATGACAGATTGACACATGTAATGGTTTCTACTGTGAGAATTTCATTCCTAACAAGCCATACAAACCTAAAATGTTTACAGAACTTTGGACTGGCTGGTAAGTCATGTATATTGTATCATCAAAAATATTTAAATAATATGAAATTGGTTTGCCTTTTTAGGTTCACTGAATTTGGTGGCCCGATTCCTACCAGACCCGTTGAAGATATAGCATATGCAGTTGCAAGATTTATACAGAATAATGGTTCTTTTGTTAATTATTATATGGTAGGTCATTATATAAACCAGGGTTAGTGGAAAAGGGGGGAGAATTCTGGTGCTGACATGTGTCTTGATGCACCAACTTTTGTTTTTCAGACCGAAGCTGCATCAGCTAGTACCAGAATTCTCCCTACACTTTTTACCTTGAGAACTTTTTTTTATTAAATATATACACTTTTGATTGATTAATTAAATTTATAAAAATGGTTGGTTTAGTACCATGGAGGAACAAATTTTGGTCGAACAGCAGGTGGTCTTTTCATCACGACAAGTTATGATTATGATGCTCCTATTGATGAATATGGTATGCGATGAATTTTGTATTATTGATGTGTGAGCTGGTGATGGTGATTAATTTAATGGTTTCAGGGTTATTAAATGAACCGAAATGGGGGCATTTAAGGGATTTGCATACAGCCATAAAGCTAGTTGAGCCAGCTTTAGTTTCGGCTTATCCAACTGTTACTTATCCTGGAAAGAATCAAGAGGTTAGTATAATGGGTCAAAATGGTTGAATTTTACAAACATAAAATAGACAGTATATAAGGTTTTTGGATGACTTTTGACAAGCTATACATGGGTTGAAATTTACCGTATGCTTATCCAACAACAGATACATGTATTTCAACCGAAATCAGGGGGCTGTGCTGCATTTTTATCAAACTTTGACCCCCAATTTTCAGCAAAAATGACATTTGGCAATTCGCAATATGACCTCCCTCCTTGGTCAATTAGCATTCTCCATGACTGCAAAGATGAAGTTTTCAACACCGCAAAAGTAAGAAAATACTATTTTTTTACCCTCTTCTATGTATCCCACTGTGGTTAATTGTTTCTAAAAGAAAATAATAATAATAATAATAATAATAATAATAATAATAATAATAATAATAATAATAATAATAATAATAATAATAATAATAATTGGGCTGACTGCAGGTCAAAGGTCCAACAACAATAAAAAAGATGACAACGGTTGGGAATTTTAAATGGCAATCGTATAATGAAGAAGCCCCGTCTTCTGATGGCGGTGATGCACTTTCAATGGCCGGATTGTACGAGCAGTTAAATGTTACTAGAGATGAATCTGATTACTTGTGGTACCTTGCAGAGTAAGGAACCATTAATTAATTAATTAATTAATCTGATTAGATGAATGGAGTATTAGGGTGTTTTTGTGTTTGTATTTTCAGTGTGAATATATCACCCAATGAAGAATTTTTGAAGAACGGGCAGTTGCCTGTGCTCACGGTTATGTCAGCAGGGCATGCTTTGCATGTCTTCATCAACAATCAACTGGCAGGTAAATACATACAAATAATATGGGTAGGTTGTGTAATGGGTCAAAACGGGCTGGATCAGGTTAAGTTGAACCGCACATACTTTTTTGTATGATTTTACAAATAGCTAAATGTGTTGAATTTTTAATTACCAAACCTATATTATCACATAATATTCCAAATATTTGAGTAAAACAATTTAGGACGTCGTATGCATTAGCATTAGACTTGGGACGACCTTCAACCCGTTCCCATTTTAGCTATTTTTTATTTGACTCGTTTGGGATAAATCACAACCAATTGATAAGTAAACGGGTGGAGACTGCATATGCTTGACTTGTTTTATTATATATAGGAACGGTTTGGGGATCACTGAAAAATCCAAAGTTAACCTTCACTCAAAATGTAAAACTCAGAGCGGGTGTTAACAAGATCTCTTTGCTAAGTGTTTCTGTGGGCCTAGCGGTTAGTTCTTACACCCAGTATTCCATTTTCAAGTTTTTTTTTTTAATGTATAAAAAGCATTTTACCAAAACATAATTATTATTTAATCATCTTCAGAATGTTGGCACACACTTTGAGACGTACAATGTTGGGATTCTAGGACCGATCACATTGAAAGGTCTAAACGAGGGTACAAGGGACTTAACGAACCAACAGTGGTCTTATAAGGTTAGCTTATACTTGGATATAATGTGTGTTGTGTGATGAGGTGGCAGTCTGTTTAATAAATTGAAAAATATGTTTGTTGATTGTAGGTTGGTTTAAAAGGTGAAAGTTTGAGTCTCCATACACTTGATGGGAGTTCTTCCGTTGAATGGCTACAAGGATCATTAGTGGCTCAAAAGCAACCTCTTACTTGGTACAAGGTAATTAATCATGTTGTTAAATATGTATGTGTTTTTGCGGGTCATTAACCCAGCCTGTTTGTAGGCTACTTTCAATGCTCCCGGGGGAAACGAGCCACTGGCTTTGGATATGAATGGAATGGGAAAAGGTCAAATATGGTTAAATGGAGAGGGGCTCGGGAGACATTGGCCCGCAAACAAAGCCCGTGGTAATTGTAATAAATGCACTTACACCGGGATTTATAATGAGAATAAATGCAACCAATATTGTGGAGATCCATCTCAAAGATGGTGAGAAATTACATTTTTACCATTAATTAATAATATATCACTAAAAATGTTTTGCACATAATAAAGATGTTTTATAATTGTTTCAGGTATCATGTTCCACGATCGTGGTTAAGACCAACGGGTAACTTTTTGGTTATATTTGAAGAATGGGGAGGCAACCCAGATTGGATTACTTTGGTTAAAAGAACAACTTAAGCCGATGATTATGTTTTGGTGGATTTCATAGGTTTAGTAAATACACGTAAAGAATATATTAAAAAGATAACGATATTGGTTATTATGGTAGTGGAAATGTAAATTGGCATAGTAGCCCGAATCAAATGCTGTATTGTAACAAGTTTATTTTGTATATCATAATCCAATTAAGAACATCAAATTGTTCTTTATATCGATTGTTTCAACCCAAAATCGAATACTTTGACTTTGACCTGAATATTATGATCCGTCTTGCCATTAGGTTTAGGTTTGGACCGGTTTGAAATACCTTATTCAGATCTCGTTTAAACTGTGCGGTTTAATCAAGTTTTGAAAACATTGACTAGAAGTCTAGAACCCATCCATTATTTTAAATTATAAAACTAATTTTTCAATTTCACTCTTCAACAGCAATGTGGCATAGCATAATTGTATTTGTAACGTTGGCTAGGAAAAATTATCTACTGCCAAAAAACTACACAAACAAGTACTACTTTGGATCTTCAATACCCTTTTCATCTCCATTGTTGTCCATTGTTGTTGTATATCCAAATTTGTACAAAATTCTTACCTTCAAACCCCCAATTTCAAAACCCTAACTAAAACCCTAGCCCCTACAGTGGCGCGTGACCAACACTACTCTCACCGCGCCTGCGCAACATCATCACCTAGAAACTTTGCCAGCATCTCATCGTCACAGTAACCACTAGACTCAGCATTGACCAAACAATTCCCTTCCTCCTCTCTCTCTATCCACTCACGCGTCTCCTCAGCACCACCATACCACGCGCCACCATCGCCTACCACAAAACCACAACCAGCGCTTATCCCCGCCATATACGATGTTTCTGAATCGGAAAACGACGATCCACACAGCTCTTCGTTACAGTTAATCGTAATGTACGACGCCGCCGTCTGAAAAATCACCGGCTGCCAGCAAGGATCTTCGATGATCTTCACCTTCATCGGAAACGTTTTCTCAGCTGAAGATTCGAGAAACTTGGATAACTCAATCGCGCCATCTTCATCGTCGGTTTCCATCGAGAACAGCCGCGTCAACATGCTCTCTACCTCCTCGTTAACATTCTCCGCCGGAAGCTGACCGTAGCCGCCCGCTCGCGTCGATCGTTCTCCGTTATTATCCTTCATTTCTTCTCCGGTAAGTTTCTTCTGAACAGTCATGTCGACTACTATGCTACACTCTCACATTGCATATATATATATATATATATAAGGAGATATATAGATACGTATAGAGACAGAGAGAACGCGTGTACGACTACTGTACTGCTATGGATTATGAAGGGGAAGGAGACAGATAATGACAAAACTGGAAGAAAACGAAAAGTAAGGAGGTGACAGGGTGGCAGCAGAAGTACGACACGTGGAATACAATGGAGGGTGGATCATATGGCGTAGAGTGTGTGGTTACACATCATACAGAAATATCACCATAAATTATTCCAGAAAAAATACATTATCTTACTACTTACTAATGCATTTAGGCCTACCTTTTTTAGTAAGTTTAAGGAGCTCCTTAATTTTGAGTTTAAGGAGATTTCCACTTTTAGTAAGTTCTTTAACTAAAAAATAAAGCGTGGCTTACAAGATTCGAACACAAGACCTCTCTTAAGTAGTCACTATGTGTTAACCAATTGCTATAACTTACACTTTATTTCAATCCACCAACACTAAATGCAATAGCATGTAATTCCGAGCATTTGACCATAACACCTTATATTTTCGGAAGTCAATTAATGTACCTTTTCGGTTTCGGTTTGTATTTCGGGAAAACAAAATATAATAGGCTGTAATTCCAAGTATTTGACCCGCCCTTATATTTACGGAAGTTAATTAATTGAGCTTTTCGGTTTTGGTTTGTTTTTCCAGAAATTAATTAATTGACCTTTCTTACCATCTTTTATTTCCGTTTTGATTTTTATTTCCGAAAACTATCTTATCATCTTTTATTAATCCGTTTTGACCTTTCTTACCATCTTTTATTTATGAGCTACGTTTTTATTTTCGATCACAACCTACACATAAACACAACCTACACATAAACACGATGCTACAAATCAGGCGACGTTTTACCCATGACATATGCTCCGCTTAAATTGTTGCTTACAGGATTCGAACACAAGACCTTTTTCTAAGTACAGAATGTGTGTTAACCGATTGATCTAAATGACACTTTGTCTTAGAACAAATAAACAACCAACCTTAAATAGAAAACATATTGTATCGAACTTTCCATGATCAAGGTATTTGTTTGTGTGCTAACATATTTTTTATATATAATCCTTAAGTTTTTTGAACTTGAATGCATTATTATGTTCAAGATGATAATGATTACTAATTGCAATTTTTAAAGACGGAAAAAATCATTCATTTGCGCAATTATTACCATGTAAACGAACAACACTTGCTCGCATTGCGCGGGTACCCTGCTAGTTTGGTTTAATATAGTTATATATACAGTATTAATTAGCATTTAAGGTCTTTGACTGAAAATAATTCTTCTCCGATTCAAAATATTTTTTTTATTATTAATGTAATATTTTTAATTATATTATTTTTTTTAGCCTGTGTGATCTGGAGAGTGAAAACTGACGTGACGCTAATGTAACATTGCTTCCGTCTCTGTTATCCCCAAAACAACTGGAGGGCAGGTAGTTAGTATAAACTTATTTTCATTTATTTTTTAATTTCTGACTACATGAGTATATTGGTTTTCTTGCTCTTTTTGGATAATCTTTTTTATTTCACCTTTTTTTCCAGGTATATTATAATTATCACCCGTTTTCTGCTCTTTGCAAAACTCTACAACTATCTTATCTTCGTTGGAATGTTGTTTCCAGTGTGCACTTGTTTATACAACCATGTATGGGGAAAGAAGAATACATGTGTCCACTTTATCCTTACCGTGCACAACAATCCTCTTAGGCTACTCGATATGGGCCTAAAATCAAAGGGCGTGGTGGTGAGGTGGCAGAAGGAACGGCGTGGAGGGGGGCTACTGTATTTAATTAATTTTACACTTATCCGTGTTAACTCATTTTTTAATTCTTTTTTTTTATTAAGTTGTGCTATTGAAGGATGGTTCTGCATTCTAATAAATGATTTTTTCTTGATGTTTTTAATAAAAGAAAAGTGGCTATATAAAAGTTTTTAATAACTGAAACATAATATAAATTGTTATTTTTATGAGTTAATTAGATAAAAGTTATACTAGTATACATACTAAGGAAGAAACGTAAAAGTAAATAGTTGTACTAGAAAGAAAATAACCACTTAAAAGGCCCAATCTCTTGAATGTTGCTGCTGTGTGTATTTACAAGTATACCAAGGAAATAAATTCCCCATACAATGCAACACTTTGTCTGTACATTTCATGCAGCAATTTTCTGAAGCCCATTTCATTCCGTTGACTTGAGGGTCAAAATAAAAGAAAAAGGAGCCCAAAAAACTCAACGTGACCGTGACAATAACCTCAAAAAGTCTCCATAATCACTCATACTACCACTTGAAAACCGCTTCATCCTTTCCCAAATCTGCATGCGTCTTCTGGGCCTCAACGGGCCTGAACTCGAGGTCAACCTATACGAATCTGCAAGACCCGAGAACCCACTCTCCACGTCTAGTGGAGACTCATAGCTCGGGTAAGGGGACCGGGCCAGGCCAGCCCGCGGGTCAAAATCCAAGGATGTAAGATCCTCTTGGCTGCAAGTCCTGGAGCCCAAATCCTGTGTTTCTTCACACTCGTTGCAGACCAACTTCAATGCTTGAACCACCTCACCCATGAACGGGCGGTGTGACACCTCGGGCTGCACGCACATGGAAGCTATTGCAGCCACCTTGGCTATACTATCAAACGGGACTTCAGGGGAGAGTGACGGGTCAATAAGCAAGTTCAGACCTTCGGGTGTCGGGAGGAGTGGGCGGGCCCATGCTACTAGGTTTTCTTGGCCCGACGGCATTGACATGTCAACGGGTTTTCGGCCCGTTAGGAGCTCCAGGAGCACCACTCCATAGCTGTAAACATCGCTTTTCACAAGAAGATGGCCCGTCATTGCATACTCTGGAGCCACGTATCTAGTTTTACATGACAAAATAAATAAATAAACAAATAGTGAAACCATAAATAAATGATTGTAAAATAAAGAGAATGTACCCGAAGGTGCCCATGACACGTGTAGAAATGTGTTGGTTTTCTTCATCTAAAGCAGATCGGGCCAACCCGAAATCAGAAACTTTAGGAGTAAAGTCATGTTCCAACAAAATGTTGCTAGACTTGAAGTCTCTGTGTATGACTCTTGGGCTTGAATCTTCATGCAAGTAAGCTAGCCCACGGGCCGCACCCAAAGCTATCTTCAAACGGGCCCCCCAATCCAGTGGTGCGGTTTCTTTATCGATCCCTGACACATTTATCAATAAACAAATCGTAATTGAATAAATTCATTATAATAATAATAATAATAATAATAATAATAATAATAATAATAATACCGTGTAGATGAGATTCGACACTTCCATTTGGAATAAGCTCATAAACCAAACACCGAGTTCTTTCTTCTGTACAAATACCGAGCAGCCGGACCAAATTCCTATGATGTAACCGACTGAGCATTTCAACTTCTGCCAGGAATTCGCGACCGCCTTGCTGGTCGTCGCGTTTAAGCACTTTAACTGCCACTTTTGTATCGTCTTCTAGAACACCGCTATAAACACGCCCAAATCCACCTTCACCAAGAACGCCCAATTCGTTGAAATTGTCGGTTGCTTTTTCCATATCATTTAAAGAAAATGTTTTTGCAGAACCCTTGTAATGTATGCTGGATCGGAATGATAGTGAAGCTGAACTTCCTTCACCAACCCCTGCAAAATATACTTTTTTCCATCAACAACCTTTCATTTTGACTTTTATTTTCAAACAGCTCAAAATTTCGGATCACATTATCTATAATACATTTACCATGGTATGTAGAATTACTTTTTTGCCTTTCTTCCTTCCCTTAACCCCTGATATTATAATCATACGTAAGCTGTTTTGTTTTTTTCTTAATTCAGTTTTCCTTTTACTCCATAGCTTATAATAGATGTTATTCAAATATTGACATGTTTTTAGGAAATTTCGTAAAAGCCCCCCTACTTTTTAGATTTTTTTTTTCTATTTATAAGTTTAGATGTTCTATAAGTAATAAAAAAACTTACCACAAATTATTACGTATAACATTAAGTTTATTTAATAGTATAAATAATAAAATATTATATATACATATTTTTTAATCTGACATGTCTTTTTTTATTTATTTATTACAATTTGATAACTTGCGTTTCGACTCACTTTACAAACCGCCTAATCTCTAGGCGACCATTAACTTTGTGTGTAGTCTGGAGTCGACGTGTATGAACCTCAGAGGGCTCTTTCTCATATGAAATAGCTTGGAATCTATGCTGTGTTTATTTAGTATAAAATAAAATTATATTCTATTTTCTTAATTTGAAGTAATCTTTTGGGTGTTGTATTAATAACACTAATTAATCTTTTGTGTATCATATGAAAATACCATCGCGCGGGAAAAAATCTACTAGTTTAACATATTAACTATTATTTAATTCCTTCAAAAATGGACAAATAAGTGTTTCTGGGTTAACCCAAACAGATGGGATTACCTGATGATTTTGTGAGAGAAGCTAAAGTAGCTGGTTGAGTAGTGGGTCCGGACCGGCGTTTAACCAGCAGAGCCCAAACCGCAACACAAACTAGAACCACGGCTACAACCGCGGTTAAAGATATTATGGAAATGAGACCGCCATTTAACTTGGTGTTACGCCTTTGTTTGGTCACATCAACCCCAAGTGGCTTTATATCTCTTCCATGACCACCGTACGGTTGACCATTGTTAGAAGATGCCATAGGTGGTGATGGAGGAAGACCTAATAACACAATTTTATAAGTCAAACATGGCCCAAAAATCTACTTTAATGAATAGAATAGGTACCTCACCTGGATATTTGACGAACAAAACTTGATAATCGCCAAAAAGAGATGACTTAATAGGCACTTGTTTCAACCATAACTTTTGAGCAGTTAAATAGGCAGTATAATTATCAAACTTTTCACCAAGGGGTACGAAATCAATGAGAACAAGGGTTGTTTCTGGATCTTGATCATCTTCATTTGCTCCCATAATTCTAACTTGACTTGATCTCATGAAGAGGCCGGAAGCCATTTCAAAAGCTAATTCAGTTACTAAAGGGAAAAAGGTGTACAATGCAATACCAAGTTTCAGCTCAACTTGCATTGGGAGCACACACTTGCATGGTGTACCGGGAGGTGTATTGGTTAATGGCTCCATGCATGTTATTGACGAACAATCTACAAATATAATTTTTTTTATGAATTATACATATTTGAAAATTACCCTATAATTAGAAAGAAAGATATAGATAGATACCTTCATTGGGAGGTGGAGGTGGTAATGCTTGAAGTGGTTTTGGAATCGATGGTGAAGAACGAGAGGGAGAAACTTTAGGCGACATAACCGGCACTAATTGCAAATATAAACATCACAAATAGGTCAGCTTTAATTTTTACAATAATTTATTTTAGAAGAAAAAAAAAAACATTTACTGGTAGTTTTTGGAGGAACTGGAGGCTTTGCAGGTGGAGAGATTGAAGGTGAAACTGTTAAACCTGCAAACCAGTCAATATGCGTAAGTATATGTATATGTTACAAAAACCACTATACTTCAACTTAAGCCACCTTGATTTGGCGGTGGAGAAGCGGGAGGTTCTGATGGCGGTGAAGGGTGGTTGTGACTCTTTGGACCTGGTGGTGGAGGAGGATACACTGGCGGTGGATGAAAGTTTGTAGGTGGAGGAGGAGCATTTTGCACAATTGGAGCTACATAATAAATTCTAAATTATTACCGTATTTATAACTTTTGAAAATATAAAAAGGCAGTTTAAACTTAAAAGAAACCTTTTCTTGGAGGTGGAGTTGGAGCAATATTGTTGGTTGTTCGTTTTGGAGGTGATATGGGAGGTTCTGCCAAATTAAAAATTCATCCAATTATAATTAACTTCTGCCCGTTTCATCATTTAATATTTAAATTTATCTCAATAATTAACTTAGACAAATTTTTTTTAACTATAAATAAATCTGACCTGGTAAGCTTTGAGGAGGCATGGATGAGTTATTTGTTGGTGGAGGCAATGCAACGGGCACTGCATCAGTAAATTAAAAGAATGAATTTGATATGAAAAACATTTTGGAGAGATTTAATTAGTCAACCTGGTAATTGAGGGTGAGGTTGTGGTGCGTTTATTTCGGATGGTTGTGGAGATGCAACCGGCCCTGTCATGCCATTTTTTTGAAAAAAAATATAAATAATAACATCATTTTGAAATTGCCAGCTGTAAAAATGAATAATAAACAATTGTTCACCTGGCGGAGGAATGGTCAATGTAGGCGGACTTGGAGGTGATTCTCTGGTTGGAGGTGATGCCACAGGGACTGATTAAGAAAATACATTATTATTCTTAAACACACTTCCAAACACCCCTTTATTAATTAAAAAAAAAAAAAAAGATTTTTTAACCTACCTGGTGGAGGTATGCTCAATGTAGGTGGACTTGGAGGTGAATTTGTTGGTAATGTGCTCGGAGCCGATGTCACAGGGGCTAATTACCATAATTATAAATAGATTATAACATAATTTTGAAATGAATTACAAGTGTGGGTCGGATATTTTTTAGTGGTTGGGTTGACCTGCAACCACTTTTTTGCAAATTCTCTTAACTACTGAAAATAAATAATGCTTTGTTTATGAGTACAAATAATAATAGGCAGTTGTATGCATTATTGGGCAACTTTCTGATCCATTCGTAGCTTAACTTTTCTATTTGAAAACCCAAATCGACCCGTTTGTGGGTTGAAAACGAATAATAAACAATAAATAGATCACCTGGCGGAGGCATGGTCAGTGTAGGTGGACTTGGAGGTGATTCTCTGGTTGGAGGTGATGCCACAGGGACTGATTAAGAAAATACATTATTATTATTATTATTATTATTATTATTATTATTATTATTATTATTATTATTATTATTATTATTATTATTACTTTAAAACAAACACCCCTTTATTTAATTTAAAAAAGAAAAACACAAGATTTTTTTAACCTACCTGGTGGAGGTACTGTCGATGTAGGCGGACTTGGAGGTGAATTTGTTGGTAATGTGATCGGAGCTGATGCCACAGGGGCTAATTACCATAATTATAAATAAATTAAATTCATAATAATAAAATAATCTTTGATTTATTTGTATCCAAAATAAATGCATAATTTAACACTCTTAGTTAAATAATGGAGCAACGAGTACCTGGCAAGTTAGAAGGAGGTGGTGAAGTTGGTGGTAATACAGCAGGAACTGTGTAAATAAATAAAAGAATCTTAAAACGTTTATGTTCTTTTGTAAATCTTTAAAAAGAAAAACAACATTTCATTACGTGGTAAGTTTACAGGTGGCAATGCCTTGGGTAATTCGGTTGGTGGTGATGCAACAGGCTCTGCACATTATAAAATTTTATTTTGATATATACTTTTTTATTGGACAATAAAAAGATGAATATTATCTACCGGGCAAAATGAGTGGTGGTGGTGCTTGGGGCATAGGTGATGGTGGTGGTGATTCAGGCATCACGTGAGGCATAGATGGTGGTGGTGCCGCTTGTGCCACCGGTGGTGGACTTTGAATCACTTCTTTTGGTGGCGGCGTTATTTGTACTGCATTCAATAAACCAGAGTTAACCTATGTTAGAAAATATTGTTTTTTTTTTGTATTAAAGATTATAATCATTTGGTAATTTACCAGAGATTGTTGGCGGGAAGACAGGAGAATTGATGGTGGGTCCCATTTCTGGTTGGGGAATTGGCGGCACCGATATGGGGATGGGTGGCTGGGTGACTGGTGGTGATCCTTCTGGAATTGACATAACTGGTGCTACAATTTTCAAAAAACATTAAATTTTGATATGAATTCTTTAAATTTCTAATTAAAATGTCAACGATATACCCTTACAAATTCCATAGCATTGTGTAATTAAAAAAATGAAAATTGATAAAGGGAGAAAATTTATAGATTTGTTATAACCAGGGCCAGGCTCATAGAAATATTGAATATGAAGATATTATATTTGACCTTAAAAAGTCAAAGTATATACCTGCTGCTTCTGGCGGTGATTCATTTATAGGAGTGTCTGGAGACAATGAAGGTTCCAGATGTTTATTTCCTTGGGGTCCTGGTGCAGGCTCAAATTTTGTAGAAGCTGGGATAAAATCAATAAACTTAAGTTGCACATATGATTAAATGTGTCAAATCAAAAAAAACTTAAAAGCATGACATTTTGCTTAGGTACTACTGTAATATGTAATCATTCTAGAATATAATTCAAGAATATAATTCAAGAATGATGAAAAATTGATCCAATTACAGTAACAGTCTATTTGCCACAATTAGTAGTCACAAAACAAAAACACCACCTTACCACATCAAGATCTATCAGTAATGTAGCACAAATACAACCACAATAATCAAGAATCAAGAAAAGAAAAACAGAGTAACAGACCCACATAGCAATTTGGGAAATTTCCAAATGGGTATCCAAGAAAATAGCTAGATTTACAAATTAACCTAAAAAAAATCTAAAATTTTGAAAAGGGTAAGAAGGGAATTTTACCTGAAGATCCTTGAAGAACCACAGAACTAACAATGGCGTAAACTTGCAACACCAAAAAAATATACTTCACCATCAGATTCATCCCATGAAGAAGAAGAAACAATAATTCCCAAAACTCCAAACTCAAATGGACCCAAAGAGAATCAAACCAAAACAATAAAAACAATATAACTCATTTTTTTAATTATAATAAATACACTGAACATGTAAAAACTTGAAGCAACAATAAAAGAAGAGAGAGAAAATGGTTTAGAATTAGATCAAAGGAGACCCACAAACAGTGAGCAACAAGCAATGAAGAGAAAGAAAGCCAGTTCCTCCAAACACCCTAAAAAGGTTTTCAATTTTATAAATCTCATTATTATCAGAGCATAATAAAATGCTCTGTAATTTGCAGAGATGATTCTTTAAGATTAACATCATCATGTTACTCTTAAAGTTACAGTTACAAACACCTGTTCTCTTTTGTTTCCAAGAATAAGTTAATAAAAAAACGAAGTGTATAATATTATTCCATTAAAAAAGAACATATTCTTGAAAATTACCAATCTTTATACTAACCCAAGATAAAAAGAATAAGAAAAACAACACTCTGGGTTATTCAAGATTGATTCTTTATTGTATTAACTATTAACTTTTACAAAATTTAACAATTTTCAAGAATCAATAAAGTGTGTACCAGACACAGATTATAAAAATGAGGGTTTGGTGGGAAGGAATGGATGTCTACAGGTGGAATTTTCTTGAATTCTGAAATACAAAAAAGCCCTAAATATTTGTGATAAAAGAATTAAGACTAAACAATGAAAAGATTAAAAAGGTTACTTTGACTAGTTTAATTCCTGGTTTTCAGTTTATGATGTTGGGTATACAAGAAAAGAGGTGGCATGTGTCAATTTGCATTTGACAACTCACCTTCTTTTTGAGTGAATATCAATCCATATCATGATAAGGATTTTGAGTGTTAATATTTAACCAAACGATAGATAATTTAGTGGTGAGACTATTTGAAATGTTCTCATCAAAGTTGTACAGTTATATAATTATCATTTGTCAGGTAAATATTTATCAGGTGATTAAGACAAGTTAGAAAAATAGTTACGACAATAATTAGATCTTATATACCACGAGAAATTCTCACGCTAGCTAAACTCGTTCCCTCTAAGAAAAAAAATTGGTATTAATTTTAACTTGGTTTTTTTGTTAACTCATTTTTATGTTAAGGCGGTGATAAAGTCAACAATTTGTTAAAATAATATGGAGGTAATAGTTGATCAAAACATGATATTTGGTATGTACGTTGGAGTAGAGACTCAATTCAACCTTTTTCAAGTTGAATTACATCGAGTGGGTTTTTTAAAGTGTGTAGTAGGTTCGATTTGAGGTTTTTTTTTTGTTCACATGTAAATAATATAAATCATAATTCTATTATTCTACATGTTAATTAAAATGTACAAATGTATAATTATTTATTTACATGTGAATATATTTATTGTAACTAATTTTAAATTCAAAGTGTACAAGTGGACAATTCACAAAAAAGTAATAACTAAAAACTGTAGTGAAGTTTAATAATTAAAAAGCAAATTATGAAAGCGAATTTCACAATCCTATATATCGTGCACCCTAAAGAAAGGAAAAATACTTGAAGACAACAAAATTTATCATTTTGGTATTTGTGTTAACAGACAACTATGTTTTTATACTAAAATTTTATGTAACTCTTGCTAGCTCCCTCTTAGTTTTATTTTTTATATATTTCTCTTTAGGTACTTTGATTGGGATGATGACTTTGCAGACGTTCCCGATTATTTTTCTCAGTTATCATTCAAAGAAAGAAAAACTAAAAACTAGCTATTATATGCTATATTTTTTTTTGTAATTAAAGTATAAATAAAACAAATAATCTAGATGTGTATTACTCGTATTTGGGCAAATCATAACCATGTCAATGTTGTCGACATTCACGTGTCAATATTAGATTCCCTTTTTGTGAGGCAGTCGTAGCATGTGATATTTTGGGTGGACACCCAATATTTGGTGGGTTCATTTTGTCACCCTCAACTTGCAATTCAATAATTTTCCAAAAGGTATATTTGTTTGCATAATTAAGTTTTTTTCTAAATAATCTTATTTACATAGATATAATAATCATATTATATATGATGGATCAAATCCGTTATTATGCCCTTAAGATTAGGGGGACATCACGAGGAGATTATCATTAGTCATTACATAGCACATCCACGAGAGGTAAAATTTTGATTATAGCCACTATTACACAACACCTACCACGACCACCATACACCACCACTATCGGCACCATCACCACCGTCACCCACCGCCCATGGCTACAGTTAATGTTACAAAAAACGTGTAACCAAATAATATTTACTTGTTGCAAAATATGGTTACATTGCATTACGTGAGTACCTTTTATAAAGTATGAAGGACTCATGTGCAATTTCAACTAAAGTTTATACAATGCAATTTTATATAAACATTTTGAGGTTTAAACTAAAATTTGTTGATATAAGAGCGCACGGTATAGTGGCGAGCCCCCTACCTCGTTGGACGCCACATAGGTCTCGCCACCACACCGGCCTCCACGCCAAACCCCCTATCTCGCCATCCGTCAGACGCAACCCACGAGCCAATCACAGCTCGCCACGTGTACTAGCCGTTGTAACGGCTGAAAATTCGAAAAGATTAATTTTTTTTTTTATTTTTTTTGATAAACCTTTAACCCTTATAAATACCACACCATTTTATACAACTTTTCACACAACTTCTCTCAACATTTCTCATACTAAACCTTTTCTTTCAACATTTTATCAACACATCCCTTCTTCCAAAATGCGTCGAAATTTGATGGACCTCGAAAGTTATTCGTCTGATATCGACGATGAGACATATATTTTTTTTCTTACTCAAGCGCATCAGTTCATGCAACAACAACAAGCTCAAACATCACGTTCCCGAGTGCCAATCTTTCGAGATCGTGCAGTTTCCGAGCAACGTTTATTGGATGATTACTTTGGTGAAAATTCTAAGTACCCTGAGTCGGTTTTTCGACGTCGATTTTGTATGAGCAGGAAACTATTTTTAGAAATAGTTGAAGGTATTTCTAACTATACTGCTGAACCTCTTTCTGAGCATTTTGAATTTTTTAAAGTACGACCTGATTGTACAGGTCTAATGAGTTTTAGTGTTATTATGAAATGCACGTCCGCACATTCGCAAATTGGCTTATGGCATAACACCTGATTCGTTTGACGAATATTTACAAATTGGTGAGCATTGTGCACGTGATTGTCTAAATCATTTTACCAAGTGTATTATAGATTTGTATACCGGTGAGTATTTAAGGAAACCCGATATCCATGACGTTCAAAACTTATATACAAAACACGAGACGCTCATGGGTTTCCTTGAATGCTTGGTAGTATTGATTGTATGCATTGGGAGTGGACCAACTGTCCAAAAGCATGACACGACCAATATGGCAGAAGTGATAAAAAATACTCAACTATGATACTTGAAGTTGTGGCGTCGCAAGATTGTGGATTTGACACGCATTTTTTGGGGTTGCGGGTGCCAATAATGACCTCACTGTGTTAAATAATTCACCCTTGTTTGATAACCTTCTTAACGATATTGCTCATGTAGTCCCTTTTGTTGTAAATGGAGTGACTTATCAGAACGGGTATTACCTAGCTGGTGATATTTACTCGCAATGGGCAAGCTTTGTCAAATCATTTACAGTTGCACGAGAAGAAAAACGTGCTTACTTCAAGCGACGCCAAGAAGTTGCAAGAAAAGACATAGAACGTGCATTTGGTGTCTTACAGGGGCGTTGGGGGATTATTCGCCAACCGGCTTGTTTGTGGAGTGTCAACAAGCAACGTAGAACCATGTATACATGCATCATATTTGCATAACATGATTGTAAAAGATCAAAACTTTTGCCATTAGCGATATGAACGACTTGTATGTTAGTCCACAACATAATATACAACGTATTTGGATCGAGACGTGTGAAGTGCAACAGGTGAGGTCTAGAGAATTACGTGATAAACGTACACACTAGTCACTCCAACGAAATATTATGGAACATATTTGGCAACGCTACCAAGAAAATCGTATGTAATTTCCGGTATTTTTTTAAAAAAAAAATCAGTAAATTTTTTTAATTTTTTCGGTTTTTTTTATTTTATTTTTCGGTATTTGTAATGTTTTTATTTGTAGCTTGTAATTTTAATTTGAATGAAATATTAAGTTGTTTTAGAGAAAAGAAAAAGAAAAATGAAAGGGGTGGTCCCAAATGTAAAATAATGATGTGACGCAGAGATGGCGCATAAGTGACCATTTCACCAATGCTCTAATGAGAAAAATTGAGTTGCGCTTGATAGCCCAGCCCAGCCCAGCCCATGCTTTTCTTTCTTTATAATACAAGCTGTTGGGCTTGATTAATATATCATTTCAGGCCCAGTTAGGACTTAGGAGTCATGTCATCATTAATCATTTCAAAGAGTAATTTTATGTCAGGTGTTTGCTTTGCTGTTCATGTTTTCATTCTAGCGTTGATTCCACTATATCACAAAAACCTTTATTAGCTTAAAATCGCATATACATATAATTTAACAATTGATTTGATCTGATGGCGGAAAAACCCCAACCGCTTCAGGTGTTATACTGTGGTGTTTGCGGTTTACCCGCTGAGTATTGTGAATTCGGACCCGATTTTGAAAAATGCAAACCCTGGTTGATCCACAATGCACCCGGAATTTACCCTGATCTTCAAGGTATTCTTCCACTATTTTGATTTAATTTCGAACCACTAGCTTTTTTGTTAATTATGGTTTAAAATTCTGGGAGGTGATTTAGATGTAAATGGCAAGGACGTAGATAGAGTTTCTAATCAACTTCAATCGTCTTCGATTGCTGATGGCACTTCGGCTTCTGGTATTATTAATTTTGCTTGCGTTTTGAATTTTTAGTTTAAATGATTTGATGGTTCTACTGATTATGTTACATATTGTAACTGCATTTGTAAAATACTTCATCATATTTCTAATGTGTATAAAATTTAGCTTTTATTGAGCTCGAGCATAAAAATGAGCTGAGCTGACCTCAAGCTTACAAGAGCTCAACCCAGATAAATTTAAGAGTGTGTCAATTTTGTATTCTTAAATCAAAAAAATGATGAGAATTCATGATTATATTCAATTTTGTAAAACTTGCTACTCGTGTAATTGGTTACTCGGGTGAGTACTCGGATTGTGATTTTTAGTGATATATATTTATATATAATTTCCGTAGTTCTTAAAAGTAGAACATATTTTAAAAGAATGTATGTAACACACTAATATTGTATATAAATAATAAGAGTAAATAACTTAAAATGTATCTTGGAGAGTGGGGTGGTGGAAAAGTAAGCATTTTGGATAAATGGACCGAGTTTATGTTCAACCGATTTGGGCCAACTCGACTTGGCAGTCCACCGAGTACTCGGCCAAGTAGACTGAGTTTTACAACATTGATTATATATTAAACAAATAATTGTTATTTATAATCCTTAGGTGCAGGCTCTTCAGCACCAAAACATGAACCAGTGAAGAGACTTCCAGGGGGCAAGATTAAAAAGAAGGTTTTAATTCTACAACTTATTTATATAAAATTTTCTATACTTATGCTCCATTATTCATGCTATCATTCACTACAAAAGCGAATAAAGACTTGCTTGCGCATCTATTTTGTTATGGTCGCTCATAGAATGAATGTATTCTATTATCATAAGTATTTCTTAAGAACTATGAAGCCTAAGTATATATTTACGATTATAGTCCTTTTAACGAGACTAAAAATGTTAATTTTGGACGATGAAATTGTTTCGTAGGAAAAGCAAGAAGTTATAATTGAGAAGGTAACTCGCAACAAGCGAAAGTCTATTACCACCTTAAAAGGCCTTGACCTTTTTGGTAAGCATTATTCCATGTCATTTTTTTATATATAGAATTATTAATGTAATAAAGGTGGCAATGTGTACCCTTTTACTTATGAATGAGTCAATTTAGGATAAACAAATGTAGCTAAAGGGGAATGGGTCAAGTGGAATTATTATTGTACCTTCTGGAACTGCACCAATACTTGACCCGTTTCAATCCTAATTGTCCTACCCACCATTATTTCATATCCTTTTAAAAAAAATTATTTCAACACAATCTCATAATGCATTTTAGGTGTTAAACTTAGCGATGCTTCAAAGAAGCTGGGAAAGAAATTTGCAACGGGAGCTTCTGTTGTTAAGGTACAATTTCACACTTTATAAAGCCTTAGATATTATAATCAAAATTTCTTTCATAAATAGGGGCCCACCGAGAAAGATCAAATTGATGTACAGGGAGACATAGCATACGACATTGTGGAGTTTATCACACATACATGGCCCGATGTAACAAACCTACTTTTTTTTTTTTTTTTTTTCATTTGAGATTGTAAATCAATATTTGTAATATTGCAGGTTCCTGAAACGGCAATTTTCTTTATTGAAGATGGGAAAAAGGTCCCTGCAGTCTGAAATTTAACTGTATTTATGATAAAATAGCTACCGATTGCTTTTGAGAAGTGAACTCATCAGCAGTTATACTTTGTGTTAAAGGTACAAACATTTTGCATTTGACTTTATTTTGATACAAACAACACAACATGCTTCTTTAAAGGATTATGAAAGCCAAAACAGTTGAAACTAACTCATCTCGGAGTCCGCTGTAACCATGGTTAGCCCCTTGAATGATTCTTAACTCATGGTTGGGTATCATCTTAGCAAAATCCAAAGCATCTTTGACTGGAATGACATCATCTTCTGACCCATGAACAGTCAAAACTCTGCAACTTTTGTCAATTTTAAGGCAGGCTTCATGCATGTTAATGCTCATCCATTCCATTAGACTTTCTTCCGTCACGCGATACAGAAAATTTCCTAAATAAACACGAGTTGAAATTATATGTATTGCATCACATGATTGTAAGAATGGCTAACCTGTTTTGGATTTGATGTCGATAAACCCGTCATTTTTTGCTCTTTGTAAATAGTTTTTCCCCAATCGATCCTCGAGGCCGCTATCCATATTATAACGACCAGATACGTTCACAACTCTCGGGATATTGTCATGTAAAGATGCGTATAAGACCACCACGGTCCCGCCTGCAAAAGGATTTGCCTTTGACCTCAGAAAGTCAAATCATGTTGATTAAATTTGATGGCATATACCTTTACTATGTCCAAGAATTGCACTCGTAACGCGGTTTGCTGCAGTGAAATGTTGGATTACTGCATGCAAATCATCGATTTCCTTACGATAATTACCGAATTGGAATGTGCCTTCACTTTCCCTGTAATACACCAATTTCTTACTAGGGACTCTTTTTTAATACTTATGAGCTTGAATATAAGTGGGTAGTGTTTGAGCTAAAAACGTCAAAGTGTATGGTTGACTTACCCATTTCCAGAAAAATCAAAGCGGAAGGCACTAATCCCTTGTTTTTCCAATGCAAAAGCAAAGCCAACCATCATACTATAATCCTAGGAACAAAAAAAAAAAAAATCATATTTTTGAAAAAAAAAAAAAATAGAAGATAAAAAGTGAATGAGAAGAAAATGATGTACCTTGGAGTCTCGGAAACCATGGCACAAGATTACAATCTGGTTTGACCCGGTTTCATGCAACAAACCCACAAGTTTCTCACCGCTGTTGTTTTGTATAATTATTTTCTTCTGAGTGACTAAAATAATAAAGACCAAAAGTCAAAAGAATCGTTTTGATGTCAAAGGGCGTAGCCTTAATTAAGCTCTAAACAAGCACTAAGTTTGTTTCAATTATTTTTTGCAATTAAAGTCAAATTGGATGAATCATGGATTCAGAAATTGACCTGGGTTTTGATCGGCGGCCATCTTCAGCTTAAATCGTCCTCTTAGAGGAAAAGAGATAGCGGAGAATTTGATAAGCAATAATAATATGAATTTGATAAAAGCCATGTTTTTGTTTTTGGTTTTGGTTGTAAATCGATATCGTCCACGTGGGTGTATAATTGGAAGAGGGACCAACCCAAATGCAATTTCCATTCCCCATCAACAATGCTAGGGGTGAATATAAAAATCAAAAAACCGAACCAAAACCGAAAAATACGAAAAAATCAAACCCAAAAAACAGAAAAACCCAAAAAAACCGAACCGAAACAACAAATCATTTGAAAAAACTGATATCAGCGGGTTTGATTTTTGGAAAACCCGAATGTTTAGGGAGGTTTTCGGGGGCGTATGAAAAACCCGCCCCGCCCTGCCATTATATATATTTCAAGTTTTACAAAAATATTTTTATATTTTTAAAAAATTGGATACTTAATTATTTTTTAAATAAAGTATGTGGCCCTGAATAGTTTACAACTACAAGACTTGGTTGAGAATTAGAGAATCTAGAGTTTGGTAAACATTTTACTATTTTATTTCACTTAACCATGTCTACGAAATCTAATACAAGTATGTCAAGTTATATTTACTATTTATTGTATTTTTCGTATAGATTTGTTTGCAAAAGGAAGCAACCATGCAATTAAAACTCTATGTTGAAGACCTCGAAAAGCTCCCGAAACCGAACCGAAAAAACCGAAACTTAACAGGGTGTAATTCTTAAAACCCGAACTTTTGGGGCGGGATTTGATTTTAGTTAAAAGCCGCCCCAAATCGTCTCATGCTCACCCCAAAACAATGCTATCCAAATCCAAATCCAAATCCAAGCCCTTGTCTTACATGTTTCCTGACCTCTTTTCTACATTTAACCCTCAAAATCACTTTCATCATACATTAGACAAAATGACTTTAAGAACCGTCTCTTCTCGTACCATAGAGAGATTTATATTCCAAATGTTTAATACAAAAACAAGAAATGAATCAAGCATCCGTATTCCATAAGACATACCATTTAGGCATAAATTTCAATTCATCTCGATGCTCAGAAGCACCTTGGATGATGCGGTTGGGTATCATCTTTGCAAAACTTAAAATAAACAAGATACTAATACAAGAAAACCCTAAAAATTTACAAAGGTGTTTTCTTCAATTGATTACAGTACAAGAACAAAACAAAACTAGAATCCAGAACACTAAGCTAAGCCCGCCGTTTGCTCAACCGCCACGAATTAGGTTCATTATAGCGATCGTAAAGCGGCTCAATCCGTTCTTGTCGTTTACGTTTAGACATTTTTGTGGGATCAGAAACCTTAAAGAATCTTGGTGCCAATTCAACTAGCCATTTAGGATCAACAACACAAGCTTCACGCATGTATTCTTTTGTTGTCATTACAAGCTCGTGGTAGATAACCCAATCGGGTTGTCTTTGAAACAGGGCACTACTTGGGTGTATGTAAACGGGCTGGTTCTCCACTATAGTACGGTACCCTTCTTGCGGGTCTTTTCGGGCTGCATGGAAGAAAAAGCCAGCTGTGATTGCTTTTCGGATCTTGGTGAAGTTTTTGCCAGCACTCACCACATCCAGTTTGTACCTGATTACAGACAGAATTCAGTCATTGATCATAATAATTAACAAACATAAAGCAAAGAGGGAAAGAAAACATACTTGTCCATGATAGATAAAAGCTGCTTCCTAACATCTTGGGCCCGCCTAAGCGATCTGGACTGCACAAAATTCTCAAAACACCATGGCCCCGAAAAGTTCTTAGCTTTCCAAGCTTCATAAACAGCAAGCAGAGTTAAATGGTCTCCCTCGGGTTGAAAAAACTTTGCTTTTTTCTGATCTGCTTGTGCTTGTTTTTCTCTTGGTCGGTAGAAGATATTTCCAGTTGTGATCATAGCAATTATAGTCAATATTTCATCACTGCAGCCCAAATCAACACTAGCTAACAGCATCTTAGACAAGGGCGGTTCGAGCGGGAATTCCGCCATTTTTCTACCTAATTTCGTTAACAATCCTTCTTCATCAAGAGCTCCGAGAGTGTAAAGCAATTCAAGAGCAGAAATTAGGGCTTGGGGAGACGGTGGGTCCATGAAATCGAAAGAAAGTAAATCATTTATCCCCATTGCTTTTAAATTTAATGTAATTAATCCAAGATTTATCCTTTGAATCTCGGGAATTGAAGTGGGTGACATCTCATTGTTGAAAGCACTCTCCGTGTACAGTCTGTAACACTTTCCGGGGCCCGTACGACCCGCCCGCCCGGCCCGTTGCTTAGCTGATGCTTGCGATATAGGAGTAATAACAAGCGAATCCAGACCCTGTTTCGGGTTATACACGTTTTGTTTAGCAAAACCCGGGTCAATTACATAAAAAATCCCATCGATTGTTAAAGAAGCTTCAGCGATATTAGTTGCCACAACCACTTTTCTCTTACCCGGTGGCGCGGGCTCGAAAATTCTTGATTGCATTTCACTCGGGAGTGCACTGTAAACGGGTAATATGATCAATTCGGGCACATTTTTACCTAATCCTTTCATCCTCTCATATAAACACTGGCAAGCATGATCGATTTCTTCCTGGCCCGTTAGAAAGACGAGAATATCCCCCTCAGGTTCTGTCAAATGAATCTGCATTACAGTGATCAGGGCTGCATCAAGATAATCACTTTCAGGCTGTTTGGTGTAAAGTATCTCTACTGGAAACGTCCTTCCGGGAATGGTGAAAATATTGCAGCTAAAGAAATAAGCAGAAAATTTCTCGGCATCTAATGTGGCAGACGTGACAATTAATCGAAGATCGGGTCTTCTTTTTACAAGACCTTTCAACAAACCGAAAAGAACATCGGTATGCATTGTTCTCTCATGGGCTTCATCAAGCATGATTACTGAATACTGAGATAGGTTTTCATCCACTAAAATTTCTCTCAAAAGCATACCATCAGTCATGTATTTGATTACGGTTTCTGGGCATGTGCAATCTTCAAAACGGATCGAGTATCCAACTTCTTCACCTAACCGACAACCGAATTCTTCAGCCACCCTTTTGGCTACAGACATTGCAGCCACCCTTCGAGGTTGGGTGCACCCGATTTTACCTTTAGTGGTGTAGCCCGCTTCAGCTAGATACTGAGTCACCTGGGTTGTTTTCCCTGAGCCCGTTTCACCAATGACAACCAAAACCTGGTTATCGTGAACCGCCTGAACCAATTCTTTCTTTAGTTTATATATAGGCAAGCTTTGTCTCTGTTCTTGAAGAGAAAGCTTTGACCTTTGGCCAAAAGTTAATGCTTTACCGTAAGAATCTTTCTTCCATTCGGGCATATCGTATGCAGACAGCCCGACTCCCCTAAGTTCTTGCGCCAGGTGTCTCTCACCTGATTCGGGCATCGGGTCTTCCCATGGTCGATTCAGATCTTTAGGGATGGAATCAAGCATTGTCCTTTGTTGTTGGTCTCTCACTTCTCTTCTTTCTTTTATCAAAGCCGATTGTAAAGCAGCTGCGCGACTTAAAGAGCCCTCGGGATTTTTAAAAATCTTAACGGGTGACATATCCATTGAATAATGACTCTGTCCTTGTAAAAAAGCGGGCTCGTCTTCATTTAATTCGACTTCAAGTTCTTCATCACCACCTTCTTCTTGGTACATCATTCCTTCATTAGTTTCTTCATCAAACATGGGATACTCTTTAACACTTAAAACCCCTGAAGCAATCAACTGGTTTGCCTCCCACCTTTCTGGTGAGCTCATTTTCTTCAACGGTCTCCTTGAAGGAACACCAACATCTTCTTCAGTAATTCTTATCCCTGAAAGACCTGTTCTACCATTGTCTGAACCCTTGTACGGGTTCACTCCATCAGTTTTCTTCAATGGCAATAAGTCTCTCCCGGTGTTCTGATCAACATCTCTCATTGAAAGAGACAACTTTTGACCGGAAATTGAAATTACTTTGACGAAAACCTCTTGATCGCGTTTGACTACATCTTTTGCATTTGCTATTCTTCTTGTAGCCATTTGGGATACATGAACTAATCCCTCTTTACCCTTGATATCAAGAAGCTGAACAAAACAACCACTATCCATAACCCTAGTAACCCTACCTTTATACACCTCATAGAGTTCTGGTTCATCTGATTGCTGACTATAACTTCTTCTCTCACTCCTATCATCTCGATTGCGATCTCTACCCTCATAATTACCTCTATCTCTATCATCACTATCTCTGCCACCACGATTACCTCTATCTCTACCGCCATGATTACCTCTATCTCCTCTTCTCCGGTCATATCTATCACCGTTCCTATTATCTCCATCTTCATATTCACTATCTCTACGAATTTTCTCTTTAGCTTCCAATTCAATCTCTCTCTCCAACGCTTTCACTCGATCTCTGCTATCACCAATATTCAGAGCTGGAAAACTCGATTTCGATCCACCATCATCGACCTTAGCATCCTTACCAGATGCGCTTTTCGATTTTGGGGGCAAAATAGCGTGGATTATCGTTAACAATGTACGAACGAAGTAATCAGGCATCTCAGCTCCGTTTTCTTTCAATTTACTATCAAATTCATCAACTGTTTGACATTTTCTACCTATTGAAGTGATGAATTCAGCTAAAACTTTATCACCAAACCCTAGATGCGATTCGAGTTCCGTACATACCTTTGATACGAGGGAGAGATACTCGAGTTTTTTCAAACTCGGTTCCTTTGTTTGCGAAACCATTTTCAATTAGAGATTTACAAAACTAATGAAACGAATAGGTTCCGTAGAATTTTGCTAGGGTTTCGCGGTGTACCTGAAACTGAAGCAAGTACGGTTGATTGGGGACGAAGATGGGGGCGGGGGTATCGTAGAAAATTGCTTATAAGGTAACTTTATTAATTTATATACTCCCTCCTCCCATTTTAAGAATATGGATCAAGAAAGAAGTTGACTTATTTAGAGAAGTTAAAGAAGCAATTAAGAGCCTTGATTTAATTAGAACATTTAAGGGGGCTTAAGGGCATGACTGTCATTTTCCCCCCTCCTCCAACAAAATACATCGTGTTTTTCAATTTTGTGTGGGTTTTCAATTTCCATGCCTCATCTTCCCCACTAGTCTCCAATCGCTCCAGGTCTCTCATCTCCACTTTAAAAAACGGACCAAACTAGAACCTTAAATTAGCTGCTACAATTTCAAATACGAACCAAATTGGAACCCTAAGTCATCTCTTATACGAACCCTAAATCAGTTAAGAACCCTAATTTAGCTCATATAGGAACCCCAAATCACCTATGAATGAGGGAATTCGATCCAGATCCAGACCATCTACTTGAATCAAATCCGAACCAGTCCGATTCAGCTGTAGGTACGTCGCAGGTCTAAACTAGTCCGATACATGCTTCAATTCCTTTTGATTTCTACTCAATCTTTCAATTTCTTTATTTGATTCATGTATTAGCTAATATCTTTAAATTTTGCTTCAATGACTGTCGAATCTGATTTCCAATTGGATTCAGAAGTGGATAACAATTGTAATTCGTTGATTCCAATACTCTTTTTTAGTTCAATAATTTTTAGTTGAATGTTTTGATACGATGTGTTCGTGTATGAAACGCCATGTTAATTTAGCTGACTAATGTTTGTGTATGATATGCTGGTAATCAATATCTAGATCTTTTTTATAGTTTTGCTAACAGATATGTTTAACATGATGAATGATTTATGTAATTGGTCAATTTGCTGAAATCAATGTTCATTTGTTGATTTTGAGATTGGTAAAAAAAAAAGATGAATCATAGTTCATTTTCACTTTCGTTTATATGTATCCGTTTGACTGATTTGGATATTGGGGAAGGTGTTGATTTCAATGTTCATTCGCAATTTTGTTTAGTTGTCTTTGTTTTGATGATCTTGATATTGGGGAAGATGTTGAATCAATGTTCAATTGCATTTTCAAAAGTTTGCCTATTATATTTGTATGTATTTGTTTTGTTAGTTTGTTGTTCAATTGCAAATTTCATTATTCTTATAAAACTTCTTAGTTTTGTTGTTTCCATGTTTTCTTAGTTGCTATTTTGAATCATTTAGTTTTTAGAATTTAACAAAATTAGGATACATAATTCTTCATTTTCATTTGCATTTGCATACTTGCAATTGCATTTGCATTTGCATTTTCATTATACCTAGTTATTCATGAAATTTTAAATAGATGTTTCAAATACTGAAATTTGCATTTCATACTTGCAGTTGGAGTTGCACTTTAATTTTCATTTTATGTCGTCATTTTATGGACTTTTAACGAGCTGTTTTGAATACTGTTTTTTGCATTTGCATTTTCATTTTCAAACTTGCACCTGCATTATACTAGTTATTCCCTGGAATTTTAAACAGGTGTTTGAAATACTAACATTTGCATTTTCATTCATGCTGTTGCATTTTCATTTTATGTATTTATTTTATGAAGTTTCACCATGTTTGTAGTTCTTTTTTTTTTTAATATTTTTTTATAGATTTTGATCTTGTTCTAGCTTTCCTTCAAATTGGTTTTGAAAAAAAAATGTTCTTGGTGATAAATATTAGGTTCCTAATGTTTCTAATATTAAAAGACCTATTAATGATATGCAATTTCTTTGTAGGTTGTTTATAATGATTCTCTGGGGAAATGTACATGTATATGCAAACGATATGAAAGATTTGGACTTCTATGAAAGATACGGAAGTTTGGTTACCGTGACAGCTATGCTCCGCATAATATTCGAACATGTCCATAAAGGAAAAAAGTAGAGGATTCACATAAATAAATGCAAGGATCAGATGATGATCTAGGATTTTCTCGAGTGGCACATTAGTTTTGTTCTGCTTTATTTTCTTACCAAATGTAGTTAAACATACTTTTGCATTTTCATTTTCATTGTGTTTAATTATTTCCCGAACTTTTAAACATTGGTTCTGTTTCAAATATTAGCATTCACATTTGCATTGTCATGCTTGTAATTGCAATTTTATATTATGTAGTTATTCCCTGAAATTTTACATTCTGGTTCTGTTTTAAATACTTTTAGTTGCATTTACATTTTCATACTGTCAGCTGCATTTGCATTTTCATACTTACAATTGTATTTTCATTTTATGAGTTATTCCCTGAAATGTTACAATTTGCTTCTGTTTTAGATATTGTCAGTTGCATTTGCAGTTTCATAATGTTAGCTGCATTTGGATTTTCATATTGTCATTTGTATTTGGATTTTCATATTGTCAATTGTATTTTCATTTTCATATGGTCAGTTGCATTTGCATTTTCATACTTGATGTTGCATTTTCATTGTATGTAGTTATTTCCTGAAATTTACGTTTTGCTTCTGTTTTAAATACTGTCAATTGCATTTTCATTTTCATGATATCAGTTGCATTCAAAATTTCATACTTGTACTTGCATTTTCATTATAAATACTGTTAGTTGCAATTGCATTTTTATACTTGCATTTACATTTGCATTTTCGTTTTGTCTACTTATTCCCAATTTTTGTTTTCGTTCACATACATCATCAACCCTACATGAATTCTAATTAATGTACGTGCACTTTATATATCCACTATTATAATCAATACAAAGACAAATCTAAATAATAACCATGAAAACAACCAACTATCACTAATTCCTTTCCATGTATCATGAACACTTGTAATCTAGATTATAATTCATACGAAAAAAACCAAAACAATAATAATCTAGATTAGTTCTACAACTATCCATACCAACAAAAACCAACCAACTATATAAAGAAGAACTAACCACATAAATGTAACAATTAATATGAACAAAAACCATCTAACTACCTAGTTTTATTCTCAACTACCCTTTTTTTTTCCCCTTTTTTAGGTAGCTCTGCATAAGGAGGTGCCACCCAACCATCATATATACTTTCTTGAATTTCCTCGATTCCTATAATGCACATGTTACATATATGTTACATAATGATGTTTCCGATAATGCAATGCATAATACACATAAATAAGCACCATAAATTTAAAGAGCATTTTATTTTTCTTTTTCGCACATACTCTTAGCTTCCTGGGATGCAAATGCATACAAGCAGACCATTCCAAGTGCACGGTTCATAGTTCTTAAACAATGTCTCTTTTCAAGTTCATTGGTGTTACACATACACGAACCACTTTTTTTCTACAAGCCACTTAATTTTTCTAGCTCTTTCTGCTTCTTCTTCTTCTTTTCTTTATTTCCATCTCGTGTGTCATTTGACCCGTTCTCAGTTTAAAAAAACCGGTGTTTACTTGACCCGTTTAGCTATAATACACTCTATATCAACCTGATCACAAATTAATTGTCAAAAGGGGATGCAAATTACCAAGGAGTGTTTGTAATTTACCTTGTAAACAGAACCAAAACATCTACTTCAAAACATTAATGAAATCAATAAAACTCTATATAAAATTTACATATGTACCTCTTTTAATTACTGTTGTTGAGGAAGCAACATCCCCGAAGGTACAACTAAATCTACTAATTACAAGGACTTCTATATGTTGACCAGTAAATTAGGTCAATTTTTGTTATTCTGTAAGCATAAAATAATTAAAATACTGTCATTAACAATGAAGATAATAAGAATTATAACTAAAAGTGATTTACAAAATATCATTAATCTTGAAATTGTATCATTCTGCCACATAAAACTACAAAATTACAAATTCAGATCAACAATAACATGAATATGATCAAAACATCTCAATAAGTTCACAAAATCTGTCAATTGCACTGGTTTAAATTATTCACAAAAAAAAGTTCACAACGCCGAAAGAAATTAAGACGAAATTAGGTCAATAACATAAACTTGGGATCCTAAAAAACACAAAATTACAGCTAAAGAATCTGCGTGCAATTTCATAGAGTTGAAAAGCATAATTCAGATCGAAATTATGTTAAAATTATAAGACAACCAGACCAGTAATCGCGAGTGAGAGAGAGATAGGGAGACAATCGAAACCTTCATGAATCGGCTTTCGTTAATCGCGACAGAGAGACGGGCCATGAATCGCCTTCGTTAGTGAGAGAGAGAGAGAGAGAAGGACGAACCCTAATTTTCAGAGCGTAAATGGAGAGAACGTAACTTTTTGGTGAGAGACTGAAATTTACAAAATTGCCCTTTTTGCCCATTTTTATCCAGATTTGAAGTTTTAGATTATGTATGGGCGTGCTTTTTTGAACTTCTAATCTAGTCCCTCCATTTTTTCATCTAAAGGCTATAATTATTTCCTTATATTCTTTAATTAATAATGCTTTTCTATAGATCCCCACCCCCCATTTTAATTATCCAGTATACTATTTTAGTTTGTCCCATAAAGAGTGTCATTTTCTAAACTTCAACCAATCAAAAAACATTTAAGTGGGAAAGAGAAAATTTGATTGGTGACATTATATAATTAATGCACTTTTCTTAAACTGTGTGCTTTTTTGTAGTGGACACTTAAAGTGGGACGGAGGGAGTATTTTAGAGTAAACTAGCAGGTTATCCGCGCAATACGACGGCGGATACCATGTGACTAAATTTGATGAAGACCGAGTAGTGGGTTGTGACGATAGTAGTGACAGTGGTTGCTGGTTATGGTCGTGCGGGTGGTAGGTGATGTTTATTTTAATTTTGTAAAGATTAATAAAGATGTTTTATGTCAAGTAAAGAGCGTATGGTCTAGTGTCTCAAGTGCTTAGAGAATAGTGTTAATAACAGAGAGGTCTCAAGTTCAAATCCTACATGGTGAATATTTTTTATAAACACAATGTTCCAAGGAAAATATTTAAAACGTGAGGATTTATAGTATGTTTAAGATTAAGGGGAGTTGATATTAAACCAATAATATCTCTTAGCTCAGTGGTGGATTGTTTGGAGCATTGGGCGAGAGGTTGTGGGTTCAAATCTCGGATGTTACATTTTAATATTTTGGGTTCTTAAGTATTTAAGATATTTATCAAAGAAGCAAGAGGAAAATTAAAACCTTCCATGAGAGGAAGGCCTAAATGTTTTATAAGTATTATAGATTATAGGGTAAATTACAGTTTTTGTCCCTGACCTATGGCCGATTCGGGGTTTTTGTCCCTAATGTTTTTTTGTCGGTTTTTTTGTCCCTTAAGTTTTTCAAATTCTGAAAATTTGTCCTTCCGTCCAATTTTGGCCGTTAACTGACGATTTTTTTGTCCATTTTACCAAATTACCCCTATGTGTTCTTCCCCAATTATCTTTTGTTCTTCACTCATCATCCCCAATTATCTGGAATCACAAACTATAACACATCTTTTGATTGGTCTTTACAAAGAAAGTCAACGACTTTGACCCAATTTACAGCCGATTGCTTCAGAAATCAACGATTTTGGGATATAAGATCTGGGAATCTTGTTTCAGAAATCAAAGAAAAAGCCGATTGCTTTTCGGATATTACGGTTTCCGATACCCTTTCGGCTGTTTTCAAGATCGGTATGAAGTCGGGGGAGGTTTCTTACATCGATTTTAGGAACATTTCATCTTACAATTCTTGGAATTGTCTTGGCGATTCAAGAAAATTGATGAATGTAAAGAAAGAAGGGTTTGGTTGCAGGATTGAAACCCATGGGAATCAAGTTTTTTGTAGTAAAGAAGGTGAATTGGGGCTTTGGTTTGAGGTTTTGATGGGTTCATCCGCATCGGGTAAAAACGGGATTCAAGAACGAGTTTTTAAAAAGAACATTTTGGGTAGGTCAAAGGATATTGGAGGAAATAGGATCACAAATCTAGGGTTTGGTGGAAACAAGATGTTTGTTACTAGGAAAGATCAGCAATGTGTTGAAGTTTGGCAAAGCTCTGTAAGAAGATTTTGAATCATTTTGATTTTAATCCCATAAAAGCTATTAATTTGTTGTTTGTATCATAAATCAAAGTGAATAAATCATATAACATTAGCAAAAGTTAGTTAAATTTTACTTTGATTTAGTTTGCCGGAAAATCGCGATGGTTGCAGGTTGTGAAGAGGGAAGAAGATGAAGAAGAGGGAAGAAGATGAAGACATGAAGAGTGAGGAAAAAAGACGAAAATACCCTTATTTTTTTTGCGTTTTTAGTCACTTAATGGTCAAAATTGGACGGAAGGACAAATTTCCAGAATTTGAAAAACTTAAGGGACAAAAAAACCGACAAAAAAACATTAGGGACAAAAACCCCGAATCGGCCATAGGTCAGGGACAAAAACTGTAATTTACCCTAGATTATATATTAGTTGTTGGGATAAAGCAAAGTATCAAGTAGATGAAGTGGTTAACACACACTCCTAACTCCCAAATGGTCTTGGGTTCGAATCCCCTGAGCAATATTTTTATTTTGTGTTGTTTAACATGTTTACCAAAGTAGAAATGTAAGCTTAAGACCTTCTAATATTAGAAAACCTTTTAATATTAGAAGACCTAAATGCATTAAGAGTAGTATAGATATAGATTACGCATAAGGCCACTCGCGCCCAATAGTCAATATAGTTTTGTAAAAATTATGGATTTGGTCCTTAAGTATTAGAAATTATACAAATAATCACTAACATCTATACTTTCTCATGCTTTTAATCCCTAAGCGTAAAAGACGTTAATTTTGCTGTTAAAGACAATGAATGTGTAATGTGGTTGGTTAAAAACAAGAACAAAAGAGTGAGAATTGAAAATTGGGGAAGAAGAATGGATAAAGCTTAAATGACAGAATTACCCTTATGTGCTGAGCATGTGCTTTTTTTTAACAGCAAACGTCTGTTACGCTTAGGGATTAAAAGTGTGACAAAGTATAGATGTTAGTGACTATTAGTGTAATTTTTAAGATTTAGGGACTAAATTCAAAATATTTAGTAAACCACATGAATTTTCAAATAATTTACTCTTATTTTTAAGTAAAATAAGATAACTTTAGATAATGACTTTAAAATTCTGTATATGGCGTTTGTAGCTTATTTAATTAAGAGTTAATTACACGGATGGTCCTTTAAGTTTATATCAAATTTCACCAATGGTCCTTTAGTTTCAAAAATTGCACCAATGGTCCTTATTTTAAAAGGTTTTTCACCGATGGTCCTTTATGAAAACGACCGTTAACTTTTCACGTTAAGTGACCTCATGTGTGATGCACGTGAGGGTATTTTCGTCATTTTATCTTTCCCTTCCCATTTACTCCGAATTAGTTACACGGTTGGTCCTTTAGGTTTATAACAAATTTTACGGATGGTCCTTTTGGTTTATATCAAATTTCACCATTGGTTCTTTAGTTTCAAAACTTACACTGATGGTCCGTATTCCTGAAAGATTTTTCATAGATTGTTCTTTACGAAAATTGGGGTTTATTTTTCACGTAAAGTGACATCATGTGTGATGCACGTGCGAAGCACGTAAATACATGTCTTCAATAATCGGGTAAATGAAACAAAATGACGGAGAAGAGTCGTTTACAGGGGAGTAAATGAAAAGGGGAAAACGAATTGACCAAAGTACCCCCACGTGCATCACACATTTCGTTTCGTTTACCTTCTCATATGCTCCCCTTTAAACGACTCTTCTCCATCATTTCGTTTCGTTTACCCGATTGTTGAAGATATGTATTGACGTGCTTCGCACGTGCATCACACATGATGTCACTTTACGTAAACCTCTATTTTCGTAAAGAACCATCTATGAAAAATCTTTCAGGAATAGGGACCATCGGTGTAAGTTTAGAAACTAAAGGATCATTGGTGAAATTTGATATAAACCTAAAAGATTATCCGTGAAATTTGTTATGAACCTAAAGGATCAACCGTGTAATTTACTCGGAGTAAATGAGATGGGAAAGACGAAATGACCAAAATACCCTCACATGCATCACACGTGAGGTCACTTAACGTGAAAAATTAACGGTCGTTTCCATAAAGGACCATCGGTGAAAAACTTTTTAAATATAAGGGCCATCGGTGCAATTTTTGAAACTAAAGGACCATTGGTGAAATTTGATATGAACTTAAAGGATCATCCATGTAATTAACTCTTTAATTAATTATGATAGTTCGGTTTAATTAGGCTGCAAGCAATTTTCTATGAATCAAGTAATTGTATATCTACGAGTTACATTTGTATAAAGTTAATATAAATAGTATTAATAATGTATAGATTTTATATATTACTTTTACTGTAATTTCTTTACAATTCTATATTTTGAAATTTTTTATGTTATATATTATTCCAATTTAAACTTATTAATTAATGCATCACAATTTTGATTTAACTTTAACTTGTCTAGTGGTATGTTCATAATTTTGGTTCCCAACTATGGGTTTTAAAACATATGTTTTTATGTCAAGACATATATTTAATGTATTATTTTATCTTATTTTTATTTATGCCTTTATCAGGTGTCTCAATCTCCATATTAAGTTTAATAAGTTAGACCTACACTATAATATCATACTTAAAACACAAAAACTATTATATGGATTTTTATTTCCAGTTGAAGACTAATATGGATTTCTATAGATTATGCTATTTATATGTTTTAATGTCATGTAATGGATTTTGAATGTTTTAGTACCATGTAATGGCTTTAGCATTTTAGCATATTATGCAATGGATTTTGGGGGTTTCAAGTTAATTTCTTCAATTGCTTTAAATTTATATGTATTTTATTGCTCACGTGAAGTAAAAGACGGTAGGTGATAGTTTAATTTAAATGAGAAATAATAGTGTTGATAAAAATTAAAATATTGCATACAATTAATATAAATAATACTATATGTTCAAGGAAAACTAAAAAAAAGAAAAACTTTCCATCGCTAGGGTCAACACTAATGGATGTTTATATATATTCAAGCTGCAAAATTAATAAAAAAAGATTGTTGAAATATCAAAAATATGCCATTAACGTGCCTCTCCCAATAGTGACGTATCAGTAAACACATCACTAGATACATCTCACATCACTAGATACATCCGTACTGACAAGAGACTGACGATGTCGTGCCAATAGCAACACATTACTAACTCATCCCCACTTAAAAAATATATAATATTACATTTAACTACATCAATGAATATCAATGAATGTACAAACATTTTATAGCTGTCATTAATAAAACCCATAAAAAAAATCCTAATCCTAACTTTAGGTACAAATAGTCAAACACTAAATTACTTGTATTAGACTAATTACAAACACAATTTAGGGGCAAATGGATGATGATTAATTTTATTTGTATGATATCTATTAGTTCAATTTTATCTTTAGCTTAAAACAAATGCAACAATACTTCAAAACGGTCCGTATTGAATCACTAAATTCAAGGCGACATTTCTCTCTTCAATTGAGCTTCATAAACCAAATCAAACTCATTTATAAGAGTTGTTAAAAGTGTATCAAACTTTAGGTATTATATAATAATACTCTTCAAAGAAGGTTAAATAATGCATGACATCAAAATGTAATACCGATTGATCTTAACTTTTATTTCTAAAACCCAGAAGAAGCAAAAGTTGGTCATTGGTTAAGTGGTTGAGGACGACCACTCAAGGGGTCCACTAGACGAGTGTCACGGGCCCCACCTTTTCGGCCCATTACAACCATGGGCGGTGGTGGTAGCAACCCTGCTCTGAATAGAAGACGTTGCACCGGATCTGAAGGTTGTGCACCAACTGACAGCCAATATCTGTACAACAATCAGCATCCGTTACTTGTTTTATTAACTTATGTTTTATTATCCTATGAAAGATTAATTTATAGACAACTTACTTCACTCGGTCAAAATTAAGCCCCATTCGTTTACCGCCATCTTGACCTGAAGCAATCAACCATACGAGTCAAATTACAGAATAAAATTAGTCTACCTAATTAGTGCTGAATTATTCATTTAATCTTCTGCTTCTGTGGAGCCTAATGGAGTTGTCAAGTTTAGGATGAAAATATTAGGATCCTAAGCAATTTGAACACTCAATTTTGTATGATTGTATATATGCTTTACTTTTTTATTTTAGGGGTTACATTTACCTTACTTTTGCAAATGAAAACCAACATGTCTCTTTCATAAAAATAGTTGTATGGAACTATCAATTGCCATTAATTCAAAATTCATCCCAACAAAAAAGAAACCCAAGATTCTGTTCCAAATCTCAAAATTTCTCATCTACCAATCCATAACCTCGAACACACTCAATCATGTTCCCCAAAATGATGTATCCTATATTCCGGTTTATAATATTAACCCCTTAAACTCCGAAATTTCTTGTCGAAAAACAAATAGTTAGGCTACAATCGAAGCCTTGGATGCTTACAAGCTGGAATTAGTCATTATTATTATTATTATCATCAGATTATATAAGAAATCGGGATATAAAGGAAAACCTGGCAAAGGATTATAATAACCCAAAACTTCAATATGTTTTCCGTCTCTCGGAGATCTGCTATCGGCCGCCATTACTCTGTAAAACGGCCTGTTCCGGCAACCCAATCGGGCCAATCGCAGCCTCACCACCATTTCTTCTTGCTGTGTAGATTAGGGTTTTGGGTTTACGTGACTTGTCTTTTTTTGGATTTGATTACAGAAACTTGTGGCACCGGGTCGGTTTTTACTTCCCGTACTCATGGTTTGCAGTTTTATTAGCAAAGGAAATGGTCAGGGCCGGCCCAATACATGGGCGAGGTGGGCCTAGGTCCATCTAATGTGTATATATGTATAATTTTTTGGCCCAAACATTAGCCCAATGCCAAAATCTGTGAGCAAAGAGGGCAATCGATTCGTCATCACGCCTGTGGAATCTGGTATTCATCAATCCTGATCGACTAGAAACATGTGCCTTCAAATCAGTCCACCAATAAAACTCTTAACTAATAAAAGCCAATAATACCATTGGGTTATGTTCTTATACAACGCAATCGCCTAGAGAAAGCAATCGACCACTAGAAAGAAACAAGTATGATTTTGATTTGGGTTTTCATCTTGTGGAGTGAATCTTTTGTAAATAAATTCTTAAATATTTTGATTCATTTAACTGTGTATTTCACGATGTTTCCTTGACTTGTTTTATAAAAAAGAAATAGAATGAAATTGCTTGTATTTGGTGTTTTCTTCTTTTCTTCTTTTTTTTTTTTTTTAAAGATCATCTAGGGAAGAGCTTCGGCATAGCCATCACCCCTCCTAGAAAAACCCGAAATATATATATAGATATAAACCAACCGATACATCAATTCGCAAACAACACCAAAACAGCCACACACATACAACCACAATGAGTAAACTACTACCACAAAAAACACAAGCAGCTAAACATGCAGCCTATGTTTGAATCTTCATCTTAATGTGCCATTCTCTTTCAATGCTAAGCACATTCCTTGACATTTTAACATGTAAGCTCAGGAATTAACCAATTCCTGATAGGCCTCCTCTAAATTCACTTCTAAGTGGATTTAAGATGATGATACTAATGATTGGAAGAGTAATAATGATTGGAAAAATAATAATGATAGTGCTAATGATTGGAAGAGTTAGCTTTTTGTTTTTTATTTTTAATATTTTTTCTTTACCTTTTCTAGTAAATAAAAATGACGTTTTTATTTATTTAGTATGATTTAAATTATTAGTGATTTTACTTTATATTTAATAATAATAATAAGAACACGTTATAAATAAGTAAGTATGACAAATTTTATTTAAAAAATTATATGAAAATTTCATTCAAAATCCAAAATATTGATACGACCATCATCATAAGGCATCTGTTGTCTATAAGATTTCAGGCGCGACATATACGTTGTTTCCCATCCAGCTGCACACGGGGCTCTACAACGAGTCCAGTAAGGCGAAATGGTAGGCATTGGAAAATCTCCGTTTAACTGCACTGCCACATAATGGTTACCATGCACATGCGCAAATGTAATATTTTGATGGTATAAGTACTCTTCCGGACCTTTCCAAAGAGGAAAAAAAGTGAGACAACCTCCCATAGTTAAAAATGTGAGGATCACACCGAATGTATTAACAATTAGGATGCCTGTGTAAGGCATACTCATCCAGTGACCCGGTGGTGCGATGCCAACTTGTAAGAAATTAATTCTATTATATAGTTCATTGATTCCGCTTTTGTAAACTTCAGAATATCTATCGTATGAACTCGATAACTCTTGTAACAGTTGGTGTCGAACATTGAGCCACTGATCTTCAGGATACCCTAGGCAAAATGATATTGCTCGGAATCCACAATTTCCATCACCCAATACGTTTTTTATATGTGATACGTAAGGATAAAAAATAGATGGAATCTCATCCATTAATGGATGCATGTAGGATGACAAAGACTCATGGTTGAACTCTGGAATTTCATTCAAGTCAGGAGTTTTGTTCAGGTCTGGAATTTCGGCTACGTATGAACTATGTCTTGCCGGTTCCTTGGTCAACCCTGCTGACTTTGACTCGACTGAATAACTTTGTCTTCTAGGAGAATAACTACTTTGACAAGGATCTGGAATTTTCAAATCAATACACTTCTTTTTCTTTTGTTTCTTCAAGCTTGGCCGTCCACGGTTATTTTCTTTGACAACAGGTTCTCTAATTTGTGGTCTTGGGTTGATTATATCACCTAGCTTTTTTAAGAAACTCTTCTTTACAGGGTTGGACTGATTGTTAAATTCTTCTTTGAAGGTATTTAGTTTCTCATCACATTGAATATCTTCATGTTCCAATGGTGTTGACCATGAAACATCTAGTGTCCTCCAGAAGATATCAATCGAATCCAAAGGAATGGCCGAATTTAAGTACGCTAAAAGTACACAAGCACATGGTAGCCCACAACTCGTACGAAGTTGACAACCACATGTTGAGTAATCTAACTCGAGATCATTCAATCGATGCAGTTCTTCTAAAATCATATCTAGAGCTTTATTTGAAACGAACCCCTATAATAAGCTGAAACAAGATATGTTATGTTGATGATAACGATAAATTCGACTTCTTTCAAAACTTTCATTTATTGCTGTAACTTGAGACTGCACGATTTGATTAATATTCCCTACAAATTGATCTAGGGAATATTTCTTCGAATTCAAATACTTTTTTAATTTGGAGTGTTGGCTTTCAACCCTGTTGGTTGTGCGATTGCCAAAGTTGAGAGATTGATCACTCCATGCAGACACAAACATTTCCTTGTAATTATTCAACCATTGGGCATCCAAATAACTTAAAACACCTGAAAGTTAAATAAGAATATGAAATATAAAATTACACTATTTAAAAATAATAAAATAAAATATAACATTACGTGGATATTTGCTCAATACAAATTGAAGTTGCTTATAGTTCTCCATGTACGATATCTGCGTTGGAGAATCTTCTAGCAACTTCCACGCCGAAAGAAAAGAGTCCCAATCTTGTTGCCTCCTAATTATTGGCCTGCATTTTTTTAAAATATTTTGGCTAATGTGCCATCTACAAAGTAATCGAGTAGCATTCGGAAAAACTATTTCGCATGCTTTCATGAGAGCCAACTCTCTGTCGGTAATTATAACACGTGGAAGCATACATTCATCTAATGTCAACTTTAAGCACTCTAATACCCACTTATAGTTATTCATCTTTTCTTCACTTATAAATGCAAAAGCTATGCAAAATGTCTTTCCTGTAGAAGTTACACCGACAATCTCAACAAAAGGCATATTGTACTTGTTTGTCTTGTACGTAGCATCTATCAACAACACATGTGGGAATGACCGCCATATCTTAAATGATGTCGGATGAACAAAAAATAAAGATTCTAACTTGTTCGTATCACCATTTGTATAAAAGTCATGAACATAATCATTAGAATGTAAAAGTGACATAAGAACCTACAGAAAAAAAATTCATACTTAAATTAATATCATCATTGAAAGTAAAAAAAGTAAAAAAAGTTGTGTTTTACCTCCATTACGCTCTTTCCAACTTTTAACGCCTTACGAATTTTATATTGTGCGTTATATATGTCTTTAAGTGTTGACACATTATTTTCATTTTGTGCCTTCAATATTGACAGAATGTCACGTGGTGGCACATTTTTCTCTGTCAGATCTTCAACCAATCGGTATTCATCTTTAGTTAACCGCCTTGCATACGGATGCCCTTCCATATGTTGTGCAGGAAGATGATTATGTTCATCACATACTACACTAATCAACCAACCATTATATGTATGTGAATATTTTCCTTGTAATAGGAATGGACAATCAATTTTTCTTGTAGCGGAATTTTTACTTGATTCTTTCGGAATATATTCACCACCAAGATCACATATAAGTGAGATATAACTACTTGTATTCGTGAATGACCTTTTAGTTACTATGACATAACCAAGTGCGCGCGCCTGAGTTTGCGCCCAATTTTTTAAATCTTCGCGAGACTGAAAGATCTACAATTAAAGTTAGTTTAATTTATGACAATATTATTTTATGAAATATGTACGATAATAAACAAAATAAAACATGTTACTATTTTACCTGATTAGAGAAAAAAGGCGACGTCGAAGTGGAGAATTCAACACATTTGAGTTATTTTCAGTAAAAAATGACATATTTATTTGTCAAATCAAAAACCTGAAAATAAAAATAGAAAATTATTTTCCGCAATATAATTATAAATCGAATTAAAAAATATATATATATATATATATTTGTAAGAGATAAGTGGGCTTGAAAATAAAATAAGCTACTAATTTAGCCCATGTATTTAATCCAAGCCTAGTCTAGCCCATGTATTTAATCCAAGCCTAGCCCATAACCCATTACATTCAAAACCCTACTTCCTCCAAAACTTCCACAGCAGCCGCCGCCGCCGGAGTATCGCCGCCATCGCCGGAAAATCGCCGACCACAGCCGTATACCGCCGCTCAACACCGCTCAACACCGCCGTACACCGCCGCTCAACACCGCCGCTCCATCACTCTCTCTCCTGCGCACCACCCCCGTACAACAGCAACACCGCTGCCCATCACCACCGCTCCTCCTCCGTTCCACCACTCTCTCTCGGTTCTGTCTCTCTCTAGTTCGTTCCGTCTCTCTCTCCCTCTCCTTATTCTGTCTCTCCAAATCTCTCTCTCTCTCTCTCGTTTCTCTCTGAATATCTCTTGTCTCTCTCGATCTCTCTTTCTCTCTCTCTCTCGTTTCTGTCTTTCTCTCTCTCTCTCTCTCCCCTCTTTCTGTCTCTCCAAATCTCCCCCTCTCTCTCTCTCGTTTCTCTCTGAATATCTCTCTTCTCTCTCGATCTCTCTCTCGTTTCTGTTTCTTTCTCCTCATTCTGAATATCTCTCGTCTCTCTCTAGATCTCTCTCGTTTCTGTTTCTAAAAATCTCTCTCGTCTCTCTGTTCTAGTGATGAATGAAAATACATGATAAAAATTGAGATTAAATTAAAACATACCCATAAATTGATAAACTGATAGAGATTATAGCAGTGTGTTTATTAGATAGTATGATATTTAAGAAAATAGTTAAAGGTGATTTATAAGTAAAAAAAATTAGTTGGGAACTTATATGTATTTAATCAGATAATTAAATGGGTAATTAAATTAGCCAATTAAGATTCATTGTTTGACTACATATATTAAATTGGGATATGATATATTTGACAGATTTATTAGACCTCTTTTTCCTCTTTTTCAGACTGAAAGTTCATTTTCCAAGATTTGAAAGTTTGACTTTTGAAGTTAATTTAGTAGGTCCCTTCCTGATATTCTCTTTGATAAGACTGATAAGAACATCAACTGGCCTGGAATTACCCTTAAAATTTCTTTCATTTCTCTCTCTCCATATAAAGTAAACTGCAGTTGCCAAAATAGTTCTTCTCAAGATACTATTGATACTTTTATTACAAGTATTCTGGGCAAAACTGTCAATAATATTTCCCAAATCTTCACTATTATTGTTTGTTTTGATCATCCTTTTAAGACTGACCCAAACCTCTTTAGAATACTTGCAGTTAAAAAACAAGTGTCCATGGGAATCATTTCCCTGATTGCATAAAGGACATGTAAGGGTTTTGTTCTTGCACCATTTTTGCATTCGATCTTGAGTCTGCAGCCTTCCCAAAACTGCCAGCCACAAAATAAATGCCAACTAACCTGAGTGTTGTTGTTGTCTAAAGCTTCCCAAGCAGCTTTAACATTAAACTCAGTTAAACTCCCATTTGCAGATCTCCATTTCACCATATCTTTAACATTGTTATTTAAAACTGGCACTTTCACATTACTTAAGCTAGGGTATATTTGATACCACTCACCAGGCCATATCCAATCACCATTATGAATCATATCTTTCACATTCACTTCATCTCTAAATCTGGCATCATATATATGCCTTTTAGAGATAATGGTACTCAAAGGACCAATATCATCCCAATTATCATGCCACATAGAAGTGTTCCTCCCATTTCCAAGAACAGAGATCACATAATTCCTCATTTTACACCTTAGATTAAGGATTGACTTCCACATCCAACTATCATTTTTCTTTGGGGTGATGTCCCATATACTTCTTCCTTTAAGTTTGACAGTGTAAGCCCAATCAACCCATAAAGAATTCTTCTTATAAGCAATATTCCAAATATGCTTATAGAACAGAGCTTCATTCCAAAGGCTTAAATTTTTGATACCAAGACCACCTTAATTTTTAGGTTTACATATATTTTTCCAACTAACTTTAGCTTTACCTCCATTGTTCCCATAATCCCAAAGGAAATTTTTAAGATTTTGTTTATATCTCTAACCACAGTTTTAGGGAGAATAAAAACTGTAGCCCAATAAACATGCATAGAGGTAAGCACTGCAGTGATCAACTGTAATTTACCAGCATAGGATAGATATTTATTTTTCCAGTCCTGCACTTTATTTTTAATTTTCTCCACTAACTGCCTGCAGTCTTTGATCCCTAATTTCCTGTCACCAAGAGGCATGTAACACCGCAAAATTTAGAGAACGTTTTTTTTTTAAGGCGGAAGCATATAGATAGTATATAGTTTAGGTTTAGGTTTACAAACCAAATGTCCCAAAATAAACTCCAAGTAATAATTATAATAATAATATTTAACGGTGTTAATAAACGGCATGGCTCATTTTTTTAAAACATATCAAACTGAGTTGGGTCAATCATCCCGTCCAAAGCACCGATCACCTGAAAAGATTCAACGAGGGAGGGATTAGCACAAAGCTAAGTGAATGAATATAATCTACAAATTCTGTAAAGTCCAACAAGCTATCATAGACATCGCTACGATCTAAAAGCCACATAAGCACGTATCACTGTTTGTTCGAGAAGATCGGGGTCCTGCCGGAGCCTTAAACCATGGTCGGCCAAAACCACGGTAACCGATAGCGTTTCGTATCCAACACCCGGGCAACTCCCTCCCCTTAACCATGCAACAAATACAGGTAAGGTCGGATACCCTACTAGTCGATACCCGATGCTCAGCGCACTGACTTCTCAAACCTCGGTCACCAAGTCAAACCGAGTCCTCGGTTACCAATCAAACCGAGTTGTTGCTACCAATCAAGCCAAGTCTCATCACATATGTGCACATAACCTATTTGACTCAACACTAGCAAACAAGTACTAAACTAGCAAGCAAGATACGAAATAACTGCATCAAAAGCATCACCGGCAAGTTCACGTCGTGAACTTCGGTTCGCGTTCGGGAACTTGTCGTGAAGTTGTTCACGATTAAACCCAAACTTCCCTGTCTCGAGTTCGAGTTTCGCGAACTCTAGTTCGCGTCGCGAACTGCCCGAAGCTGGTACATTCCCTGCAATTTTACCAAGTATGCATATATCGAACCAATTGTAACCAAACACAAGTTGGAGGTTAAATCCACTCACCGTTACTTCCACTTGTCGAACTCAGAGGTCTAATGTTTCTGAGTCACGATCCCGATTCCTGTAAACCAAAGGAATACCGAATTAGTATATAATTCCACCAAATTATAAATAATGTTAAATATGCATTTAACACTAACACTTGCACTAACTAGATAACTAAACACTTGCAATATCATATAAGAATGTCATGACAATATCATACATATCCAACAAGTCAACTAACCATTTTACACATTATCCATCCAACAGGTCAAACTAAGTTGTCGAGTTGAGTTCTAAAGCTAACTTCTCAAGCCCACTTCTCAAGCTCACTTCTCAAGCTCACTTCTCAAGCTTACCTCTCAAGTTCAAGCTCACTTCTCAAGCTTACCTCTCAAGCTTACCTCTCAAGCTCACTTCTCAAGCTTACCTCTCAAGCTTACCTCTCAAGCTTACCTATCAAGCTCAAGCTCACTTCTCAAGCTTACCTCTCAAGCTTACCTCTCAAGCTTACCTCTCAAGCTCAAGCTCACTTCTCAAGCTTACCTCTCAAGCTTACCTAGCAAGCTCAAGCTCACTTCTCAAGCTTACCTCTCAAGCTTACCTCTCAAGCTTACCTATCAAGCTCAAGCTCACTTCTCAAGCTTACCTCTCAAGCTTACCTCTCAAGCTCAAAACCCGCAAAAACACATCAATGCCATGATTCCACCAACTAGTCATTTATCACAATAATTGGTCCATAATTTCTACATAAACTAAAACAATTGCTTTAACTACAATCTCATCCAAATCAAGTCATAATCCATCAAAACATTCAATACTTGATTTCTCAACCTAAGGAACAATTCCAAGCATTCAAACCACAAGAAAACCAAGGTTTGACAAAGCCCATTCAACCTACTTTTACATAAACACACCCACTTGTACACTTTGCTAAAAAGGTTGTACCTTGTGTTAAATTACTTGTACACAAGCAACAATACATGTCAAACTTAGTATAAACACTTAACATACCATCTAACACAATAATCACCAATCAAATCTCAAGAACACATAAACCCTAATTTATCATTTTACAAGAACTTCAAAACAAACAACAAGAGATGAAAGCTTACCCTTAGAGCTTCACAAAAACGAGACTGAAGTGAAAAACAAGTAAGAATTGAGCCTTGAATCTTCAAGAACACTAAGAACTTTGAAAGAGTTTTGAGAGGTTTTGATTTATAAAAATCTAAAAGAAATAAAAGAAGATAATGTTGAAAAAGTGAAAAAGAGAGAAAGATGGTTGCCCTCTTTCCTACTTCATCCGTCAAAACAAGGGAAGGAGGGGCCCACTTGTGATTTCCAACTTTTAAGAAATACAATACAAAAGTCCCGTTCGTAGTTAATTTATTTAAAATACCAAACGGACTCCAATTTTAAAAACGAAAGCATTTCTGGAGACGAAATCCGACAAGAAATCTAAAGATGTAAAAATCACATTTTTATTTAAACATTTCAGAAAACGGATATTTTAATCCCTTGATTAAAATATCACAAAAGGACAAAAAGTCAAACAATTCATTTAACACTTAATCAATTTATTCCACATATGGTCAAATAGATATTTTTCCAAATATCAATATATACCTAAAACAACTAGGCCAGTTTTAGGATGTTACAACTCTACCCTCCTTAAAGAGGATTCCGTCCCCGGAATCCAACAACAATATTCAGATAGCAAGTATTTATCACAATAAGTTTATGACTCTATTCCAATCACTTTCACGTATACATACTCAACAAAATCACATCCAATTTGTCATACACTTCATATAGCATTCCTCATGCCATAAAAGTGATCCACAAGCATATGTTTAAAAATTCCTTACACAAAGTCACAACAATTAACCCAAGTCTCAATTATCTACTCATTTTCTTCTTTATTCTAACAAAATTTACAACCTTGACCCGCAATCTTAAGAATTTCCAATAAAAATTTCCGGCCTTAATCATCTAGTTCTCAAAATACCCTTTCATAACATAAAGTCACATCTTTTATACCCAATTAGTCATACCTGTGACCTAACAGATCAAAACAAGTTTTATTATCCAAAAATTGTTTTATTACATCCATAACATGTTCAAGTATTTAACAAAACCAACTTATACAATTAACAACGATTATCATCATAATCAAGGTCTAGCAACTAAATGCATCCAATCAAGTCTTGACACTAATTACCTTTAACGGGTCAACATTGAGAAATTTATCATAATGATTTCAAACATGCAATTCACAGTTCATTAACATGTCAAACTCATGTGATGACTAATAAGCATTTTCAATTACATGTCAACTTTTACTTAGGCTTCCAGTCAACCAATCACAATTCAGTACAAATCATTTAACAACTCATTCATCTTCAATTAATACTATCACAAGTCATCTCGAAAGATCTACACACACAATTCATTAGTCGCATTTCATATTTCAAATTCGACACATGAATCAATTCGGTAATTTATCATAAGCATTTCAGGTCATTCAGATAATTAACACTGACTAACCGCCATAATTAATGTCTATAACAAAATCAAACATCAAATTTATTCACATTGCATAAACATTTCTGATTCTCACTATACAAGTCACTACATGTGACCCGGCATGTCACAAAAATTTCACTTTTTCACATAACAACCACTAGTCCTACTTGGACTATTTAATTCACGCATACAATTCCATCCATTTTAATTACAAGCATCACATTCCCACAGTTTACAATGGTTACTATTATACTCAATTTGATCCATGGTCACATATGTTGTGACCGAAATCTACATACAACCAATTCTCTTCGCTTCTCCCGAAGTGAAGGAACAACAAACAGTTACAATCAACATGCCATCAATTTGCACAACATGAAAACGAGCAATTTCAACCACCGAGACACTATATGTGTCTCGACAAACAAGAAAAATTTCAATCTTCTATACCATTTATTCATAACTCTGATTAAACTAGACTAATCCATACATCATATCACACTAAACTTAGTCCAAGTCTTAATAAAAGGAACATGTAAGCATGCATCACTTGTATCTACGAAACCCCCGACACCTAGGATGTATCCCAAATCAATAAGAAATCAATTATTCCAATTCGAGTGACATAAAGCACCATGGATAAGCAGCTCAGTTCATCACAACATTTCACAAGTCCTAATTAAGCGATCTACTCAATTACTAATTTTACATAAACACAGTATTGAGTTTATAAAAACATACCCGAGCTGTCACAGTCAGTGACGTCAGCACCCTTTCTTTTCCTTTCTACAGTTGATGAAGATTCCCCGACCACCACCATACTTGACCAATAATCCACTTTCTTTTCCAAAGGACATTTTCTCTTTTCATGTCCCTCACTTTGACAATTCCAACACACCACCCGTGGAAACTTACAATCCTTACCCTCGTGCCCAAATTGACCACATCTAATGCACTTCATGGTCTAAGCAGTGCACGCCCCCGAATGAGCGGACTTACATCTACGACACCATGGGTTCTTTTGACCTGATATACAAACAGACTATTTAAGACTCACGTTCCCCGGTGGTTTATAAGTACCTGGTTGTCCTAACCCTAGAGGTGACTGAATTCCCAACTGTGGGTACGGATAAAATTCCTGAGGTGGAAGTGGGTGATTTATCTGAGATGGAGAGGGTGGGTTCATTTGTGGCGGAAATGGATAATTTGTTAGTGGTTGTGTTGATGGGGAGGTAAGAAGCAATGTGGCGAGGATCGAGGGTGTCATTCCTTTAATTAGTCGTTGTTGTTGTTGCACCTGATTTCTTAACTCTTGCACTTGGTTTTCCAACGCCTTAATATGTGCTTCCCGGTCAGTCTCCACATTGTTACTTGAGGTAGCAACTTTTTCTAGGGTCTAGGGGGTCAGGTTCTCTTTATCTGTCATATCTATAACAATCACAACAACTCACAAAAGCTTAGTTTAAATCGTTAGTAACCACATACTAACTTCATTCACCGTTGCTCTAATCCCACTCATCCGGAATGCTTGACCAAACTCGAGCCACGATTTGGGAATGGAACACCAACCCCGTGTATCCATCGCCAAACCGAAGCTCTGATACCAAGTTGTAACACCGCAAAATTTAGAGAACGTTTTTTTTTTTGAAGGCGGAAGCATATAGATAGTATATGAAGGATTTATGTGCACAGCTAAGTACACGTGTCACCGTGTCCAATGTTATAAGACACTAAAGGGTCACACCACTACACACCCAATAATGGACAACCGAATAAAGTAAGTTGTGTGGAATAATTAACTAGTTAAGTTAATTATAAAGAAGAGAATAAATAATAATAAGTCAATTATTATTTGTGAGGATGGTTAAATATTAGGTTAAGTATTTAACGGACAGTTAATTAATAGTTAATTAATTAACTAGTAAAAGTCAAAGGGTTTAAAGTGTTAATAGGAAGTTTAGTTATGAGATTAATCTTAACTAAACTCCAAGGACTAAACCGTAACATCTAGCCTTATAAATAAAGGGCTTGTGTAAGGGTTTAGGTGTTAATCATTTTACACACTCAAAACCCTAATCCTCCCTCTCCCTCTCTCGGCCGACCGTCGACGAAACCCCAAGGGTTTCGAACCCTTGATTCGTTCGTACGAAGAACACCAAAGTGTTCTTCGAGTTCTTGCTCGGTTCGATCGTAACACACACACATACACAAGTTTGTGTATTGCTTTGTTGGTACAACGCGGTCTTGCAGCGTGTTCAGGTGGTGCAGTAGAGGTGGATCACTTCTTTAGCAATCTAAAGGTAATGTTCATCTTCTTCTTATCTCGTGATCTCATTGATTAGTAGAGATCCAGTAATGTGGTATTCAAGTTCCGCCATGTGAATACTACAAGGTTTTCCTACAGTGGTATCAGAGCGATCTACTAATCTCAATGAGATTCGAAGGAGTTTCTTTTCATCTAGAAAAGAACCCTAGAATTTTCGGCCAAGAACATTGTTCAAGTTTATGAACAATTGGTTGATTAGGGTTCTAGATTAAAAGAAATTAGGCTTCTTTTTCCCTCCTTGCTTTTTCGAAATTTCGTAACATATATATATACATATTTAAGTTTTTTTTATCTTAGAAAGAACCCTAGAAAATTTAATCCAAGAACATTGTTCAAGTTTATGAACAATTGGATTGAATAGGTTTCAAGATAAAAAGAATTAGGTTTCTTTTTTTTTGTTTAGTAAATAAAACCTAGTATGTTTAATCCAAGTAAATTGTTCAAAGTTTTTGAATAATTGGAATAAAAGGTTTTAAGACAAAAATAAGAAAAGGTTATGTTAAATTTTACGTTTATAAAATCTAACACTTTTATTTGTTTATTATTGTTATTAATTACCGAAAATATATATATTATACGATAGCCGAACCCGCCTAAACCGAGTTTCGGTCGAAGCTAGGTTCGACCATCGAGTGACCGTCGAACACCATCCCACCGAGTTTCGGTCGGGGTAACTTCGTGGTCAAGAAACTATTATTTTGGTTCAAGATTTCCCAACGTTTTTTTTGGGAAGTATGTGATCCTAAATAAGGGATAAAATCTACAAGTTTCTAATGTAAGATTTTATCATTGATAGTCAAATCTTTTAAATAAATTTTGACTAGTTTATTATTTTGTTAATTAATATCAATAAAGTTTAATAAACATTTAAAATAAACCTAATGATTTTAAACAGTTAGTTTAAGATCAAGATAATTATGAAATTAAGGAGGAAATAAGAAACAAGTTTATGGGTAATTTAATAATTATCAGTTTGGTAATTTAAAATTATCAGTTTATTTAATTAATTAGAATGACATAACCCAAAAGAAGTGATATTGTGTTTGTTTTTAAATTTTCGGAATTATTTTAGTATTTTTTCGAAAATTATTATAAAGTTTTATTTTAAATAAAGCAAAACACAAAACCAAGTCTTTGGGGTTATGCCATGGCAATTTTTCGAAATTGCTAAGTATTATTTTATTTTATTTTTCGTTTATACATTATAACATAAAATAAAAAAAAAAAGTGGTGATTATAAACAGTTTGTTTAGAAAACCAAGATTTAATTATAAGATGGTTGTTATAAACAGTTTGTTTAGAAAACCAAGGTATAAATTAATAAGGTGGTAATTATAAACAGTTTGTTTAGAAAACCAAGTTTAAAATATTAATAATGGTAAAGTAAACAGTTTGTTTATAAACCAAGTTTTATGAAACATATTAAAAGGTGGAATTTATAAACAGTTAGTTTATAAAATCCAAGTAATTAAAAACTGGCTAACTTTTCGAACAAAGGAAAATCTTTTTTAGAAAATCTTAGATCAGAGTGCAACCCATCTAATGGAACACCTCACTTGTTCAACGATATTCACATTGTAAGGAGAAAGAACCTTAGATGTGGATTCAAATCATTGCGAGTGTTAGGGTGCGTAGGGTCTTGTGATAATCGGGAGTCCCGGCGCAAGGCATCGCACTGTCTTAGATGGTACGATCTATTTTGGTGATAATCGGGAGTCCCGGCCCAAAATGCACTAGAGGGATTAAAACATGTACAAGTTTGTTGTTCAACTTGATATCCCGAGGATCTAGGAATCGTTTCTAGTCTAGAGGCGATCGGTATGGCTATACCTACCAGAAATAGCGTGGCTCTAATGGGAAGTGCCCAAACCTTGCATTAGAGGACGTGAAATATGGGTCCTAGTCTAACTATTATTATTAAAAGGTAATAATGTTAGAAGTTATTTATTTTATCTAATCCTACTAACCGTTTGTTTGTTTTTTCTTAATAGATGTCTGTACTGTCAGAAATTCCGTTTTATTCACCGACTGAATCACGAAAGTTCATTACTGGAAAATGGAAGCTTACTGGTCCAAACTACAAAGTTTGGAAGGTGCATTTTAGGAGTTACCTAAAAGCACAGAATCTGTTGTACGTGATAGACGAGGTGCCCAAGGGACAACCAGGGCAAGATGCCCAGGATGATGAGCTTGACGCTTATTATCAGTATCTGGCTGATGAATCACAAGTTATGTCGATTCTCATTCTTACTTCATTATCAGAGCTTACTGATAATTTACGTAAGAAACCATGCTATGAGTTTGTCCAGTATCTTGAGGAGACGTTTAAAGAAAGTACTGAAGATAGCAAGCAGTTCATTTTGCAAGAAATCATTTCGTCAAAAATGACAAGTGATCAACCACTGAGTGACCACCTTATCAACATAAGGAGGTTACTAGATTGTCTCACCCTAGTTACTGGCACATCAAACGAACATGAACAAGTCTTGTTCTTGTTTGGATCTCTCACTCAGTACTATCAGGACAAGGTAGTACGTATGATAGGGAATTTTGATTTGAGTGTCGCAGGTCTGCACGAGAATCTCTTGTGTATACGCGATGTTCAAAGGCTGGAGGAAGAATCTCTTCCCGAGATTCAGGAGGATGAGTTTTATGATTGGTTGAATGACTTTGCTGATTTGTGTTGCCCAACTTGTGGCAGCAAGGATATTTGCGAGCACACGTCGGACGTGGGGCTGTTGGACGCTGACTTTGTCAGTGATTCAGGTATCTTTATGATAGATTGTCTCGTTACTTCTAGTGAATCCTGGGTATTGGATACCGGATGTGGTCATCACATTTGCAATCATTTGCAGGGATTTAAGAAGAACAGGAGGCTGGGACGAGGGGATGTTGAACTACGAGTAGGCGAAGGTTCCAAGGTTGGAGCTGAAGCCGTAGGGACATATCTTCTCAAGTTGCCTTCAGGAAGAGTCTTGGAACTTAAAGATTGTTATTATGTTCCTAGACTTATTAAAAATGTTATTTCTTTTGATTTACTTATAGACAGTGGTTTTTATTATGAGTTTTATGGAAAAACAATTTCGTGTTTAAAAGATGACTTTTTATATTTTAACGCAAATTCTCATAATGGTCTATACACGTTAAATCTAAATAACATAGAACGAGAAGTTTATCATATAAGTAAAAGATCCAAGAGTAACTTGAATCAAACTTATCTCTGGCATTGTCGTTTAGGTCATATAAACGAGACTCGCATTAAGAAGCTCCACGATGATGGAATTCTAGAACCATTTGATTTGGAATCATATGCAATATGCGAAGCTTGTCTATCTGGCAAGATGACAAAAGACCCTTTCAATCATTACAATGAAAGGGCAGGCGAGTTGTTAGGGATTATACACACGGATGTGTGTGGACCCTTTACTCCAGAAGCTAGAGGAGGATACCGCTACTTCATTACCTTTACTGACGACTTCAGTAGGTATGGTTATGTCTTTCTTATGAGACTAAAGTCTGAAAGCTTTGACAAGTTCAAAGAATATCAGAGGGAAGTAGAAAACCAACTGGGCAAGAAAATTAAGTCACTTCGGTCTGACCGGGGAGGCGAATATTTGAGCCAAGAGTTCGACAATCATTTGAAGGAATGTGGGATTGTTTCACAACTCACACCTCCGTATACGCCTCAGATGAATGGCGTATCAGAAAGGAGGAATCGCACCTTGTTAGACATGGTACGTTCAATGATGTGTCGCGCCCCACTACCACTATCATTTTGGGGACATGCACTCGAGACTGCAGCATTCACACTGAATAGGGTTCCGACCAAGTCAGTAGAAAAGACTCCGTTCGAGCACTGGGCGGGGAGAAAACCTAAGTTATCTTTTCTCAAGATTTGGGGTTGTGAAGCGTACGTTAGACGTAACTTCACAGACAAACTAAACCCCAAGTCAGACAAGTGTATTTTCGTTGGATATCCAAGGGAAACCTTAGGATACTATTTCTATCATCAAGAAGACAACAAAGTCTTTGTTGCTCGGAAGGGTGTCTTCTTGGAGGAGAAGTTTCTAGGAACTGAAACTCCAAGAAAAGAAATAGAGCTTCAAGAAATTGAAGAGAACGAAGATCCACCGACGACTTCAGTCGAACCAGTAGTTCAACAAAGAATTGTTGATTCCCAACCAGACCCACCGGTTGAGGAAGAAGAGACACGCAATCCGCGTAGGTCCAGTAGACCACGCCAAGAACCAGATAGGTATCTTGGGTTCATGATCGATCAAGATGATGGAAGTCTACTAGAACCATTAACCTACCGCGAAGCTGCTGACGGCATAGAGTCTGAAAGATGGCTCGAGGCTATGCAAGCAGAGATGCAATCCATGTATGACAACCAAGTTTGGGTGTTATCGGACTTGCCACCACAGTCTCGTGCTGTTGGATGCAAGTGGGTTTTCAAGAAGAAAACCGACATGGATGGAAAGGTGCATACTTACAAAGCACGACTCGTCGCAAAGGGTTTCACGCAAACACAGGGTGTTGATTATTCTGAAACCTACTCGCCAGTCGCCATGCTTAAGTCTATTAGAATTCTTATGGCCATATCAGCATATTACGACTATGAGATATGGCAGATGGATGTTAAAACCGCCTTCCTTAACGGGGAGTTGAATGAGGACGTATTCATGATACAACCGGATGGTTTTACTGATCCAAAGAATCCTAATAAAGTATGCAAGTTGCTAAAATCCATTTATGGATTAAAGCAAGCATCTAGAAGTTGGAACTTACACTTTGACAAAAGAATCAAAGAATTCGGTTTTGTCAAGAGTGAGTTCGAGGCGTGTGTCTATACAAAATTCAGTGGGAGCATAGTAATCTTCCTAGTCTTGTATGTTGATGACATACTACTCATAGGAAACGATATACCAGCATTACAAGGAGTAAAATCCTGGTTAGGTAAATGTTTCCAAATGAAGGACTTGGGAGAAGCCGCGTTTATACTGGGTATAAAGATCTATAGGGATAGATCTAGGCGGCTTATTGGACTTAGTCAAAGTACATACATTGACAAAGTACTGAAGAGATTCAGTATGAGTGATTCCAAGAAAGGAATCATTCCGATGTCACATGGCATTTCACTGAGCAAGGCTCAGAGTCCCACATCTAGCAAGGAAATAGCTAGGATGAGTTTGGTACCATATGCTTCGGCAATTGGATCAATCATGTATGCCATGTTATGTACTAGGCCCGATATTGCTTACTCCATAAGTCTCACGAGCAGATATCAAAAGAATCCTGGTGAAGCCCATTGGATGGCTGTCAAGAACATTCTCAAGTATTTGAGAAGGACGAAGGAAATGTTCTTGGTCTTTGGAGGTTCGATGGAAGAATTGCGTGTAACTGGTTACACAGATGCAAGCTTCCAAACCGACAGAGACGATTACAAATCTCAGTCGGGATTTGTCTTCACGCTAAACGGAGGAGCTATATCTTGGAAGAGTCAGAAACAAGATACGATAGCAGATTCGACTACAGAGGCTGAGTACATTGCCGCAAATGATGCTGGGAAAGAAGCCATTTGGCTTAAGAATTTTATCGAGGATCTTAGAGTTATTGCCAGTATCTCTAGACCCATCGAAATATTCTGTGATAATAGTGGAACGATAGCGCAAGCTGTTGAACCAAGAGAGCATCAGAAGACCAGGCATGTACGCAGGAAATATCATCGCATACGCGAGTATGTAAGAGAAGGTGATATTATAATTAAGAAAATACCAACGGATGACAACGTCGCTGACCCGTTGACAAAACCACTAGTTGGGCCAAAGCATGAGAAACATGCGCACGCTATAGGCATGCAGTACCTAGATATTGGCAACTAGTAATTTTGATTAGAATCATAGACATGTTTGAAATCGATACATTATGTAATAACATTTCATGGGATTGAAATAGAAAGTTTTACGTAATATTTTCACATTGTCTATTCTTAACATGTTTTAAACCTATCCTTGATACACAAAGTCTTTGAGTATCTAAATTGTCTATGGTTGCTTGAATTTAGTGGGAGCTAGATTCAAGGGTTAATACCATTATGAATATTTATCTATTTCATAGTTATTTAATAGAGAAACAAGGGTTGTTAAAATAAATATTCATAGATGTTTACAGAGTTTGCTAAACATTAGACGTGACCAAAAGATCGATATTACTTCATGGAGCCCAAGCATGAGTAATTTCGAGTAGATGTCCTCTGACCTGAGACATTTTGGTTTGAGACACGATGACTTCTGATCTTTAGCTTTTTCTACCGTCATGCCGTAAAAGGGTGATCATAAGGAACTAGACTAAGACAGCGGAAGTCGTGGGCAAGATAACGCAAATGTCAAGATGGAATTTGCACCTTCTTTAACTAGAAGAGATATTTCATGGCCGCTCGACGATTAAGACTACTGAAATGCGTGGCCGCGCTCGGAGAATGATTAGATCATTCGGTAATCCGTTACTGCAGAAAGTCGAAATCAGAGTCGAGAAAATTCGAGTATATAGAACAAGATCCCTGCTCCATGTCTATTACTCAAATTAAGAAATATCGTGATGCGAAAGGAAAATCTGTTAGTGTTATTCATTTATGAATATTATCTCTGGATGTAAGAGTTCTTATGACGTGGTTATCCTAAATGTCTGGCTAGGGACCGCTTTAGGCCAACGATGATCAGAAAGTGTTTCTTAACTTGCACAAGTGGGAGTCTGAAGGATTTATGTGCACAGCTAAGTACACGTGTCACCGTGTCCAATGTTATAAGACACTAAAGGGTCACACCACTACACACCCAATAATGGACAACCGAATAAAGTAAGTTGTGTGGAATAATTAACTAGTTAAGTTAATTATAAAGAAGAGAATAAATAATAATAAGTCAATTATTATTTGTGAGGATGGTTAAATATTAGGTTAAGTATTTAACGGACAGTTAATTAATAGTTAATTAATTAACTAGTAAAAGTCAAAGGGTTTAAAGTGTTAATAGGAAGTTTAGTTATGAGATTAATCTTAACTAAACTCCAAGGACTAAACCGTAACATCTAGCCTTATAAATAAAGGGCTTGTGTAAGGGTTTAGGTGTTAATCATTTTACACACTCAAAACCCTAATCCTCCCTCTCCCTCTCTCGGCCGACCGTCGACGAAACCCCAAGGGTTTCGAACCCTTGATTCGTTCGTACGAAGAACACCAAAGTGTTCTTCGAGTTCTTGCTCGGTTCGATCGTAACACACACACATACACAAGTTTGTGTATTGCTTTGTTGGTACAACGCGGTCTTGCAGCGTGTTCAGGTGGTGCAGTAGAGGTGGATCACTTCTTTAGCAATCTAAAGGTAATGTTCATCTTCTTCTTATCTCGTGATCTCATTGATTAGTAGAGATCCAGTAATGTGGTATTCAAGTTCCGCCATGTGAATACTACAAGGTTTTCCTACAGTATATAGTTTAGGTTTAGGTTTACAAACCAAATGTCCCAAAATAAACTCCAAGTAATAATTATAATAATAATATTTAACGGTGTTAATAAACGTCATGGCTCATTTTTTTAAAACATATCAAACTGAGTTGGGTCAATCATCCCGTCCAAAGCACCGATCACCTGAAAAGATTCAACGAGGGAGGGATTAGCACAAAGCTAAGTGAATGAATATAATCTACAAATTCTGTAAAGTCCAACAAGCTAGCATAGACATCGCTACGATCTAAAAGCCACATAAGCACGTATCACTGTTTGTTCGAGAAGATCGGGGTCCTGCCGGAGCCTTAAACCATGGTCGGCCAAAACCACGGTAACCGATAGCGTTTCGTATCCAACACCCGGGCAACTCCCTCCCCTTAACCATGCAACAAATACAGGTAAGGTCGGATACCCTACTAGTCGACACCCGATGCTCAGCGCACTGACTTCTCAAACCTCGGTCACCAAGTCAAACCGAGTCCTCGGTTACCAATCAAACCGAGTTGTTGCTACCAATCAAGCCAAGTCTCATCACATATGTGCACATAACCTATTTGACTCAACACTAGCAACACAAGTACTAAACTAGCAAGCAAGATACGAAATAACTGCATCAAAAGCATCACCGGCAAGTTCACGTCGCGAACTTCAGTTCGCGTCGTGAACTTCGGTTCGCGTTCGGGAACTTGTCGTGAAGTTGTTCACGATTAAACCCAAACTTCCCTGTCTCGAGTTCGCGTTTCGCGAACTCTAGTTCGCGTCGCGAACTGCCCGAAGCTGGTACATTCCCTGCAATTTTACCAAGTATGCATATACCGAACCAATTTTAACCAAACACAAGTTGGAGGTTAAATCCACTCACCGTTACTTCCACTTGTCGAACTCAGAGGTCTAATGTTTCTGAGTCACGATCCCGATTCCTGTAAACCAAAGGAATACCGAATTAGTATATAATTCCACCAAATTATAAACAATGTTAAATATGCATTTAACACTAACACTTGCACTAACTAGATAACTAAACACTTGCAATATCATATAAGAATGTCATGACAATATCATACATATCCAACAAGTCAACTAACCATTTTACACATTATCCATCCAACAGGTCAAACTAAGTTGTCGAGTTGAGTTCTAAAGCTAACTTCTCAAGCCCACTTCTCAAGCTCACTTCTCAAGCTTACCTCTCAAGTTCAAGCTCACTTCTCAAGCTTACCTCTCAAGCTCACTTCTCAAGCTTACCTCTCAAGCTTACCTCTCAAGCTTACCTATCAAGCTCAAGCTCACTTCTCAAGCTTACCTCTCAAGCTTACCTCTCAAGCTCAAGCTCACTTCTCAAGCTTACCTCTCAAGCTTACCTAGCAAGCTCAAGCTCACTTCTCAAGCTTACCTCTCAAGCTTACCTCTCAAGCTTACCTATCAAGCTCAAGCTCACTTCTCAAGCTTACCTCTCAAGCTTACCTCTCAAGCTCAAAACCCGCAAAAACACATCAATGCCATGATTCCACCAACTAGTCATTTATCACAATAATTGGTCCATAATTTCTACATAAACTAAAACAATTGCTTTAACTACAATCTCATCCAAATCAAGTCATAATTCATCAAAACATTCAATACTTGATTTCTCAACCTAAGGAACAATTCCAAGCATTCAAACCACAAGAAAACCAAGGTTTGACAAAGCCCATTCAACCTACTTTTACATAAACACACCCACTTGTACACTTTGCTAAAAAGGTTGTACCTTGTGCTAAATTACTTGTACACAAGCAACAATACATGTCAAACTTAGTATAAACACTTAACATACCATCTAACACAATAGTCACCAACCAAATCTCAAGAACACATAAACCCTAATTTATCATTTTACAAGAACTTCAAAACAAACAACAAGAGATGAAAGCTTACCCTTAGAGCTTCACAAAAACGAGATTGAAGTGAAAAACAAGCAAGAATTGAGCCTTGAATCTTCAAGAACACTAAGAACTTTGAAAGAGTTTTGAGAGGTTTTGATTTATAAAAATCTAAAAGAAATAAAAGAAGATAATGGTGAAAAAGTGAAAAAGAGAGAAAGATGGTTGCCCTCTTTCCTACTTCATCCGTCAAAACAAGGGAAGGAGGGGCCCACTTGTGATTTCCAACTTTTAAGAAATACAATACAAAAGTCCCGTTCGTAGTTAATTTATTTAAAATACCAAACGGACTCCAATTTCAAAAACGAAAGCATTTCTGGAGACGAAATCCGACAAGAAATCTAAAGATGTAAAAATCACATTTTTATTTAAACATTTCAGAAAACGGATATTTTAATCCCTTGATTAAAATATCACAAAAGGACAAAAAGTCAAACAATTCATTTAACACTTAATCAATTTATTCCACATATGGTCAAATAGATATTTTTCCAAATATCAATATATACCTAAAACAACTAGGCCAGTTTTAGGATGTTACAAGGCACTCCCAGATATCTCACAGGAAGTTTTCCTGCTTTAAAAGGCAATTTATTTAAAATCTGGTCTTTCAAATCATCTTTAATATTGCTACAAAAGAAGGTACTTTTTCCAATATTAGGAATAAGACCCGAGCACCCACTGAATTCCATAAGGACATCTTTTAAGATTTTAGCTGACCTCAAGTCACCATTACTTAAGACTAACAGATCATCTACAAAACATAAGTGAGTCAGTTTCATCTCTTTATGTCACACCCCGCCAAAAGTGGTTTGCAGAAGAACGGGCGTGCAACTTCACGAGTATACATAAGCATATGATTATCGTAAACAATAATTGTTTGATAAAGAGTAATGTCACCTAAAGTTAATGTATACAAAGTAGTTGATCTAAAACATAGTTTTTAACTAAAATTTAGAGGTGACATCTTTACAAAACGAAAGCTTGATTCCAATGCATGCGACTCAATGTTTAGCTTAGATACCTGAAAAACATAAGTTAAAGTATCAACAAAATTGTTGAGTGAATTCACAGGTTTTTATGAGTTCAATAGTTCCATAGTTTTTGTATGCCATCCATGGCAAAAATTGTATGATAATAATAAACGTTAAAAATAGTCTGCTCGATAGCAGTAGTAGAAATAATCATTTCGTATGTCTTCATTAGCAAAAATGGTGTGATGATATTAACTTGAAAATAGTCTGCTCAAAAGCAGTAGTAAAATCATAATAGTTTTCGTATGTCATCGTTGGCAAAAATAGTGTGATGATACAAACGTTAAAATGACCTGCTCCGAGAACAGGGGGACGATAAAATCGCAAGAAGAAACATGTGACGGTGATCCCCCAAAAGGTTAGCTATACCCTTTTGAGTTAAAATCTCGACCCTAAGCCCATAACCAAAACAACAACTCTAAACGCATTTCCAATCTGGATATACACTCCTCGTGGTTCGATAAACATCGATAATAACTGATTAATAACGTGTGGGAGGGTGAGTCTTAGCCAATAGTACTATCTGCATATCCAGGGCCTAGTCGCAACTAGCTAATGATTATGTATGTAAGCATATACGCACTTCCATGCACTACATCTAAACCTAGTCCGAGATAAGGATTCGTTGTCAAGTTTTCAAAAATAGTTTCACCCCAACTGAAAGGCAGTTAAAACGTAGTTAAAAAAAAGAGTGGATATGAACTCATATTCACAGTATGATTTATAAAATACGTTGTGATAAATAATGTAACTTTGTAAAAGCAGTTGTTATGTTTTTCACCCCAAAGTTGTAAAACAGTAAATAAATGCAGTAAAAAGTGGGGCTGTGAACTCACCTGATGCAATGCTTCCAAAAGACTCAAGTAATGAGATGTTGTGTCCAACCAAACAACACTAGCTTCCTATATGCATAGAAATAATTAAATGAGTGACGGTGCAAATGACTCGTCAATGCTAAATGATGCACAATGATTCTCTAAAGGAAATTAGACTTGAGCGATATGTTGGTGAATCGATTAAGTTGGTCTAGTATTGAAATTGAGGTTGATACATTTAGACAGGTTTAAAAAGTAGCCATACATTAATTAGTCTCGTGTTTAAGTAAATGATTTGTGATATAAAAGATGGTTATTAAAATAAATTATATTTAAATAATTATCATTAGATAAACAGTTAAGTAAATCTTTAAATAATAATAACCAAAACTTAATTAGTTGCAAACATGTACGGTAATTTAGTAACTAAAACATTTTGTTCTTTATTATTATTTAAACAAAGGGTTTAAATAATTGTAAATAAATAATAATTTAATTACTAATAAATGAAATAATTAAATAATAACTTTAAATATTATCGTTTCTAAACAGAAGTAATAATTTAATTAAATACTTTATTACTAAAATATAATTTATTTAACTAAGTGACTATTAGATAATAATAAAATTAAATCAGTAAAGTCGATTTAAAGAAATTGGGTTACACGTTGGGCCACAGAAGCATTTATGGGCTTAACACATATCGGCTTAAAACAAATTTTGGGTTTATGTATTAGGTCAAGAAGAAACGGAATTTAGCTGGTAATATGTGGGTTACGGACTTGCGACGAGCGGAATGATGAAAACAACTCCGGTAGCTCTAAGGCGGCCGGCGATTTACAATTTTAGCCTGAAGCTAAAATAGCTTTATAATACCCACACCAAAACACGTTATTTGATACCCAGTTTCGAAATAATTTAATAAATATATAAGTAATACTCCGTAGTAAATAAAAGAATTTGCGATGGCGATAAGCGTCAACACCCACGAAAATGCACACATTACTATGTGTATCTCGCCGGAGTCGGTAAAGCTTAGAAAACAGGAACAAACGATCAATAGCTACGTATTACGTGATCAAAACAGTACGAAAACAAGAACAGTTCAAGAGGTTATACCTATCGAGCGAGACGAAAAGAGACCGAGAAAGCTTGTCGCCGGAAGGAACTGTGATCACAGATTTTCCTGGTTCGTTTGCCGGAGATGAAGAGATAAAACTTCGTCGGAAATTATGTTGGTAAACTGTCGGAATTTCTGGTTCGCCGGAAATTTACGTCTACTTCCCTTTTGTGTCTGGTTTGAGAGAATCAGTATAAATATGAGGGTGGTGAGTTTTCTGGTGACGTTCGAGAGAGACGATCGAGCAGTATTAAGGGTGCCTGTATTTACGAGTAACAGGGATGAGGGTCAGAATTTAGATAGAATTGTAGAGAGTTTTCGTGTTCGATCTTTCACGTCTAAAACTGGTGAAAGAGTGGTTAGTAAATATGGGTTTAATGAGAAAGAGATGATAACATATAACATCTTATGAAGATTTGTTCGTTTACAAGATAACGAAAATCTTAGAATATCCAAACAATTTCGCATAGTTAGTTCCGGTGGAAGTAAACGTGCGTAAGTGGGATGAAGATAAGGAATAATGGCTGACTTTTAAATTGATTAAAAAGTTATATTCTAATTTTATTTGGTTGGGATAAGAGATATACACTATTACAGAAAAGGTTTGTTGGTGCGCGCCCCAAAACATTTATACTGCGGTGGCCGCAGTAACAAATCATATTCGCGCAATAAGATAAATAGCCGCCCCAACAAACATATTAGTTGGAGTGGTCCCTGAGAAACCGCAATAACATAAACATTTGTTGGGGCGGTAGTCCTAGCACCGCTGTAACATAACTTTTTGATAGGACGGTTGACGAACCCCGCACCTATATTATAACTATTGGTGCGGACGTTTGAACCCCGCAGTAACAAAACCATTTGGTGGTACGGACTTCGCATCTTCATCTAAACTAATTTATACAAAAATTAATTAAGTCCTTCAATTCACAAACGTTAACGTTTTCAATCTTGTGCAAGTAATCTTGTGCAAGTAATCAAACGTTTTCATTAAATAGTAATTAATGCCGGTTCAATACGAATTAATAAGAAAAAAAACGTTTTCATTCCCATTGAAGATCAGTTACAAGTTACAACCTAATTAACGACAAACCACCAAATTACCAAATCTAACATACATGGCAATCAAAGAAGAGAAACAGTGAACGTAAGCCCATTACCATTGTTTTTTTCCACAACATCAAGGGTGAACTTCACATTTTGGTTCCTTTGGATGCCATTCCTCCTTCTGAACTCAACAAAATCACCACATAGAGTCACATGGTCCGTAAAACCAACACTCCTTCTTTGATCACCGTGGATTTTCAAATCATAAACTTCGCTGAAGACATCATAATTTTCTAGTAAAACAAGAGGAGGCTCATTCCAAAGGCGGTGATCCCGGACAAACTTTGCTGGAATAGTCTGAAACAAAAATAAATTAATTACTTTATACAATTAAATATACTTATTAACAAGATACATACAATTCTTTTTTAATGGAGGAACGTACGCCATTGTATAACGAAGAAATCGGGTGGGACTTCATCATGTGGAACTTCCTGTGATAATTCTTCATACGGGTAATACACAAATTCATGTGGAACTTCATCGTGTGGGACATCATCATCGTGTGGAACTTCCTGTGGTAATTCTTGATCAACACTAACAACACTCATGTTGTAAAAGCAAGTATCTAAAACAAATGCTAACTGCATGCGTTATATATAAAACTGATTTTGGCGGGAGTAGAAGTTTTGGCGCGCATCATAAAAGAACCGCATCTCCAAATTGCAGCATCATCAAGATTCACTTACGTACACGAACTATATATATATATATATATATATATATATATATATATATATATATGCTCTAGTTGTCATGTGAATCTTGATGATGCCCCAACAGTTAGCAATAACATTTAACATCTTCATATTTGGAAAAGTATACTTGAGAAATGGTAATTACAATCAAATATATATAGCGGAAAATTAATTACGATTGTAACTTTTTTCAACCAAAAACATCATAACGTATTTTGGAGAATCTCAAGAAATATTTGATTCCGCGCGCATTCTAATCTAGCTACTGCATGGATAAACATCAAGAAAAAAACAAATTGGAGCGGTTTATCTATTTGTTGGAGCGGTTTACCTATTTTTTGGTGTGGTTTATTTATTTTTTTAGAGCGGTTATCTCGGGCTTTTATTCAATATCAACTACAACCTGACTAATATTTATTCCATGCATTAAGTTTGCTATCAACCCCCATTTGATAATAGTAAAATAAAATATTATTATTATTAATCTTAAGTGCGGCTCTTTGTTTATTTAGAGCGGTTAGGTTGCTTTTACGCGCCAAAATTATTACACGACATTTCGTTTCCTCAGTTAGTTATTATATAAAGAGATTAACCATGAGTTATAATCAATTACTATATCTCCCACCGTGATAAGAAATCACTTACCTTTGACCACAATGAGTTCATCAAATCCAGAAACGCATGTTATTGTGTCCAGTGACGATGAGATTGACGATTTTCAAATTGATGATCCACTATTAGTGAGTCATTACTTCGCAGTCAAATGGAAGGAAGAAATAACAAACACAATTGTATGTAGAAATTTGGATTTTTTCTTGTATATTATTGATAACAAAATATTATATAACAAAATTGCATGTTATGATGATGAAATTTTAATTTGTTGATCTTTTCAGACGGTACTGGCAAAGCTCGTGAAGGATCACGATCTTTACCGTTATAGAAAATGTTGCTTGGATAATGGAGATCGCTTTTATTATCGCTTCGACATGACGAACCTTGGTGATCGATACAGGGCCATAGTGGAAAAACCTTTAGAACCTATGACCATTCATGGGGATTTTATGGATTTCAAGTAGTGTTTGGGAATAAGAAACAACCAATGGGTTTGTTTCACGATTGATCTGCAGAAGAAGAACGGTCGTCTAGGGTTGTGGTTCAACGTTCGTCTGTTTTAAGTGTTGGTTTTCATTGTCTGTAATCGTCGTGTTAATTTCCTTTTAACTGGAATGAAATATTTGGTTTCTCTTTAATTTGATTACATATATATATGCATGGCCTGTTTCAACAAATTAATTAATCATATTCATGTTTCATTTTCTTTTCAAATTAATTAATAATTAATTGGCAAACAAAACACAAATTTCATAAAAATACAACGATGCATGCTGTATTCAAAACCAAAATGTGACAAACTATTACAAATAAACACAAAGCTAACAAAGATGAATTCAGAGAAGAGTAACGTTGAAGATAACTCCAACACCACTGTTTTTTGCTTCGAGATCAAGGGTGAACATGACATGTTGGTTCGTGCGGATACCCCTCTTCTGTTTGAAGTCGACCATATCACCATTGATAGTCATATGGTCAATAAAACGAACATTGGACCTCCTTCGATCACCGTGGCATTTTAAATTGAAAACTGTGGCGAATGGGGGACTCATCTCAAGGTTTTGCAAAGCACACAAATGACGCTCATTCCAAAGTTGGTGATCCCTAACAAATTTTGCTGGAATAGTCTGATGAAAGAAATGAAAATTAAATTTATACGTACTGCAAATTATAATAGCAAGAAATTAAAAAGAAAAATCATACAATTTTATTTGTCATGTAAAATTTACAATCTCAAGAAAATATTTGATTCTCCTGCAACACTGCCAAGTGCCAATAGCTGTAACTTCTATCCATTCTCCATATTTACTCGATGCATTTAATTTAAATTCAAAAATATTAATTTAAATAAAATTGGAGCGGTTTTGATATTTGTTATTGCGGTTCTCTAGAAAACCGCTCCAACAAATCAACCGCTTGAATTCTCTAGATGACGGTCAATTTTCCCTCTTCAATTTGACGCCCTTGGTTATTATATATAGTTAACCGGTATTATTCTAGAATGCAGTTACAAGAAAATTATTAATCAAACACCTTTTTTGGTTATTAACATCATGAGTTCCCAAAAACGAAAATCTTCCACCGATGACTGTATTAATTACTTTGCTGTGAAATTGACCTCGCAAGTTATACAAAGCAGGGAAATTGTATGCATTCTATATTATGGTTCTTTTTCCTTTCTGTTTACTGTTTATGATGATGAAATATTTTTTTGATTTCTTAATTTCAGACTATACCAGCAAAGCTGGTTCAGGATCTCAAACTCTTCAACTATGGCACATGTTGTGTCTTCGAGATGGGAGAGAAGAGTTCATGGTTCGTGTTGGTTGATGTCTTCCGTAATCAAAAGAAACCAATCGAAGAACGACCCTATGGCCCGATCACCATCCATGGGGATTTTGACGAGTTGAGAATGGCTTGGGGCATCCATTGGAATCAATGGGTTGTTTTCACCGTTGATCTTGAGAAAATGAAGCCTGGAGGCCGAGTTTACATGAAAGTGACTTCGTTTTAATACGTTTTGGTTGTTAATTTTGTGATTTTTTAATTTTTCCTTGTAATGCATGCCCGTTTGTTAATATTATCTAAATTATTTTTAGTTAACCATTGGTTCCATATTTGTTAATATTATCTATTTTAAGTTAACCATTTGTTCCATATTTTTAGTTAGCCATTGATTCCATATTTTTTAGTTAATACTATACATTTGTAGCTGCAACACTCGCTTTGTTTCTTGGAGCGGTTTAACCGCATTTAAACTTTATTTGGAGCGGTGCAACCGCTCCTATTTATGTTTTGTTACCGCGGTTGTTTGTTTTTTGGAGCGGTTGAACCGCCCCTATTTATGTTTTTTGGAATGTTTAATACCCAACGGTTACTTTTTGAAATAGTCATGTTTCTTCTTCGTCGAGACTCTGTGTTCATTCTGCTACTCATTTAAGGTAATTTCGTTTATTATTAAGTTGTCTTTTATAATATATCTCACTTTAAGCTTGGAAATAGGTTCAGAAATGTTATTATGCCAAAATAGTTCCAAAATAGACACAATACATTCGATAACTATAGAATACATCGGATTTAGACAAACATTGCATATGCTATGAAAACTAGGCAAATCCCTATCAAATACAGCTTCATTTTCCTTATCTTTAGGTCACGTTCCCTTAGTTCCATTTCAAGATTCTTCTTCGATTGTAGTAATCCTGGAATGATTTGTGTAGATCTTTCACACATCGCCGGATCACGCCACCCAAAAAAGTTACATTTAGAACGTCCCTAAAAAGAAAACCAATAATTTGAACTTTAAACTAATGTTTAATATGAAACTCGATCTGTGACAGATCGAACTTACCATTGTTGAACATGAGTAAAACCTTCTGCCAGGGTTTTTGGTTGTCCATGAAGTACGAATCACAACTTCTTTCCCACACCAACAGAAAACCATTTTGAAATGAAATTAAACCTTTAATTGTTCGAATAGGGCTAGCTTTATAAAATGACACATGAAAGAGTTAATTACTTAAATGCCCTCAAACCAATTTTATTTGCTTACTTTAATATTTAATTTGATATATTTTAGTTATTAATGTAATTGACAATTTTAATTTTATTTATCTTTTAGATGGATCGTGATTATTGGATGTACAAAGTTTCACGTGGTTCTCCTGAATTTGTCAAGGGTGTTGGATATTTTCTTAAGATTGCCGATTCTAACCGTTATAAGAACGCAAATCGTAAGATTTTTTGTCCTTGCAACGTTTGTAAAAACTTTAAAAGTTTTACCGATACCGCGGATATTGAGATCCATTTGTTTCTATTAGACAATAATATTAGTCAATAGTATTAATTGTATTAGTCAATAGTCTTTATTTCATTCTTTATTGTATTTATTCTCTTGCCTTATCATCTCCTTAATTTAAGGAATGATTCATGTACATTTATTCTATAAAATAAAGCACATGCCCACAATAGGGGCAAGGCATTGACTAATGCATTCTGTCATGGTATCAGCCATTTAACAATAGAATATTTCCCTTCCTTCTACGTTTCTATCCTCCTGGAACCCTTCAACCTCTCCATTGGCGCTGCAACTTTTTTTTCTTCTTTTCTTCTTCAAGTTTCAGTCTCTGCCATGGATTCTTCATCCACTGAAAGTTCGTTCTCGATGAACACTCTCCTTCACCTCATGACCCTTAAGCTCTCTTCTTCAAACTACCTCCTTTGGCGCAACAATATGCTGCCCATATTCACGTACCAGAAGCTTCTCGGGCACATTGACGGCTCCATAAGTGCTCCGTCCACCACTGTCGTTATTGACGACAAAACTGTCCCGAACCCCGCTTATCTCACCTGGACGGAAACTGACCAACGCGCCGTAATTCTTTTGCAATCTTCTCTCACGGAGGAATCGGCGGCGGAGGTCCTCGGTCTCACATCAGCTCGCCATATTTGGTTGGCACTCGAGACGGCTTATAGCAACAGTTCCGTGGAGAGGGTTCACTCTCTCCGGGACGCCCTACGACAGCTTTCAAAAGGGTCTTCAACAATATCGGAATTTTGTCGCAAATTTAAATCAATATGCGACCAACTCTCGGCCATCGGACATCCCGTCGTTGAGATAGATAAGGTGCACTGGTTCCTTTGTGGTTTGGGTCCGTCTTACGAGACGTTTTCCACCGCCATATGAGCAACCAAACCCGCACCGAAATTTCGAGACTTAATAGCACAAGCAGAGAGCCATGAGCTCTTTCTTCTTTCTTTGCATGGCACCTCAAACTCCACTGTTGCATTCCATGCACAACAAACCAAGACTTCCAATAACAATTCTCAATATAAGCCATATGCTAATTATCGTGGAAGTCATACCAGGGGAAGAGGTCGTGGGAATCAAAACCGTAGGTCCCCTCATTGTCAACTTTGTAGGACAAATGGCCACTATGCCTCATCTTGTCCTAATCTCGCAACTTATGCAACTCAAGCAACAACCACTGATGATTCAATTGCTAAAGCTTTTCATGCTCAATGTCATGTTACCACCAACTCCCCAGATTGGCATGTTGATTCGGGTGCTACGGATCACATGACTAATTCATGTGATAACCTACATCAAACGGGTACCTACAAAGGTAATTCTCAAGTGTTATTTGGAAACGGTAAATCTCTACCAATTACTCATACGGGTCTTTCTCATATTACTAAGAATATTTCTTTACGTAATGTTCTTGTTATTCCAAATCTCACCAAGAAATTACTCTCGGTGAGAAAATTAACCACTGATCATCCTGTTGATGTGTTATTTTCTCAACCATATTTTAATATTCAGGATCGGAAAACCAAAAAGGTACTTGCTAGTGGTAAATGTGAGAATGGACTCTATGTGCTCCAAGATGAACACAAGGCTTTTATTGCAACCAAATCCAATAAAAAAGATTCTTATGAATTATGGCATACCCGTTTGGGTCATGTCTCGTTTGATGTTATTTCAGTTTTGAACAAGTTAGGTTTTTTATCTATTTCATCTTTGTTACCAAAACCAATTATATGCACTTCATGTCAACTTGCTAAAAGTACACGTTTACCTTTTGCTAATTATGATAAACGATCATCTCATCCTTTAGATTTGGTTCATTGTGATTTATGGGGCCCTTCGCCAATTTGTTCTAACGATGGGTATCGATATTATGTTATATTTGTTGATGATTATTCCAGGTTTACGTGGTTTTATCCTTTAAAAACGAAGAATGGTTTTTACTCGGTTTTATCAAACTTTATTAACCTTGCTCAAACTATGTGTTCAAGAAAAATCAAAATTTTTCAACGTGACGGTGGTACGGAATTTGTAAATCATACGGTACGAAAAATATTTTCCGACAACGGAACTCTTCATAGATTCTCTTGTCCATATACTCCGCAACAAAACGGCCGAGTTGAACGAAAACACCGTCACATTGTTGAAACCGGTTTAGCCATGCTTTTTAATGCAAGTATTCCGGCCTCATATTGGGTTGATGCATTTACCTCGGCAACATACATTATTAATAGGGTCCCTACACCCTTGTTGGATCAAAAGTCTCCATTTCAATTACTTTTTGATAAAGCACCAAAATTTTCAAATTTTCGTGCTTATGGGTGTCAAGTTTTCCCATACTTACGTGATTACTCACCACACAAACTTGCTCCTAGAAGCATTTCATGTGTATTTATTGGCTATAGCACTCAACACAAAGGTTATCGATGTCTTGATCCAACAACATCTCGTATTTTTATCACCCGACATGCTCGTTTTAATGAAGAGGTATTTCCATTCAAAGGCGATAATTATAATTCTAACATAAGAAATTTGGAGTTAAGCACTTTTTTATATGACACCCCTCATATAACAGCCACACATTCTTGCCAAACCCATCCACATAATAATCCCCAACCCCACCAACACCCTAACCCAACGAACTGCCCCCTTTGTCAAACAAATGACACAAATCCATTAGCCCAACAAGAGCCCATTACGCCAAATATCACTGAGCCCAACCACCAAACTCCAAATACTCCAAACTTGCAACCTAACCACCAAACACAACAGCCTACTTCCGCACCATCTCACGTTGGCCCAACATATGCTGACCCACCACCTACTGGACCACCACACGCAGAATCAACACCCGTTGACCCACCACCCATCGATTACACGCTCCGTGCCCCCACACCCAATACAGTACCCTTCCAAACCAACACTCAATTCGATTTTCCTTCAACTCAAACCAACAATTCCGCCACTTCTCAACCACAACCACCCGTTAACTCCAACACACACCATATGCAAACTCGATTAAAATTGGGTATCGTCAAAACCAAACACATCGCTAATCTTGCTTCTTTGGCCGAAAACCCCTTACATATCGCATTATCCGCCGAAATGGAACCTCGAAATTACAAAACCGCCTCTAAAGATCCAAAATGGGTTGACGCTATGCTTGAAGAGCTCAAAGCTCTTAATCAAAATCAAACATGGACATTGGTCCCACGACCAAAGTCTACAAATGTTATTGGTTCGAAATGGGTTTATCGTGTTAAATACAAATCCGACGGTACTATCGAACGTTACAAGGCTCGCCTCGTTGCTCAAGGATACACACAAATACCGGGACTAGATTATTCTCATACATTTAGTCCCGTTGTTAAAGCAACCACGGTTCGTATTGTTTTATCTCTTACGGTCTTAAATAAATGGAAATTACATCAACTTGATGTGAAAAATGCTTTCCTAAATGGCACCCTAAATGAAACCGTCTATATCGAGCAACCTCCGGGATTCGAAGATACAAAATTTCCTACACATGTTTGCAAGCTCTCTAAAGCTCTCTACTGTCTCAAACAAGCACCTCGTGCTTGGTTCCATCGGTTGAGTACGTTTCTCATTTCATATGGTTTCACTTGTAGCCGTGCCGATACTTCTTTATTCGTATATTCGGGTGAGTCGTGCATCATGTATCTATTAGTTTATGTTGATGATCTTATTCTCACCGGCAATAATGAAACGAAAATCTCGTCTTTCATTTCGGCACTCAGTAGAGAATTTGCCATTAAGGATCTCGGTGACTTAAATTATTTTTTGGGACTCCAAGTCGTTCATTTAAACAATGGACTTTTTCTCACCCAAACTAAATATGCAACCGACATTCTTCAACGAGCTCAATTATATGATGCTAAACCGGCTCCCACCCCGTTGTCTCCACATGTCTCGTTTACTAAATAAGGGGTACCATTTCATGATCCTACTATGTATCGCTCTCTTGTAGGAGCTCTACAATACCTAACAATCACTAGACCGGACTTATCCTACGCGGTAAATCAAGTCTCGCAATTTTTACAAGCTCCCACAAATGATCATTTTCAAGCGGTTAAACGGATTTTTCGGTATGTAAAGGGCACTTTAGCATTCGGTCTTACATATACATATCCCACACATAATCGCATTATTGGATATTCCGATGCCGATTGGGCCCGATGTTTAGACACTCGACGTTCCACTTATGGTTATTCTATATATTTAGGCGGAAATCTTATTTCTTGGAGTGCAAAGAAACAACCCACTATTTCTCGCTCGAGTTGCGAATCCGAGTACCGTGCAATGGCGAACACGGCCGCGGAATTAGTGTGGATCACCCATTTGTTACGAGAGTTGCATGCATTACCACCGGATCGACCAACACTTCTTTGTGATAATAAAAGTGCGCTTTTTATGACTCAAAATCCCGTTGCTCACAAACGGGCAAAACACATCGACTTGGATTATCACTTCATTCGTGAACTTGTCAACTCCAACAAACTTGTTACAAAGTTCATTCCGACCAATCTTCAAGTGGCCGACATCTTCACTAAAAGTCTTCCTCAACCTCAATTTGAGATTTTTCGCAACATGCTTCGTTTAGGTCCGCCACCTTTTCGATTGAAGGGGGATATTAGACAATAATATTAGTCAATAGTATTAATTGTATTAGTCAATAGTCTTTATTTCATTCTTTATTGTATTTATTCTCTTGCCTTATCATCTCCTTAATTTAAGGAATGATTCATGTACATTTATTCTATAAAATAAAGCACATGCCCACAATAGGGGCAAGGCATTGACTAATGCATTCTGTTAGTTTCGACATGGTTTTTTGCATAATTACACTTGTTGGTCAAGGCATGGAGAATCAATACTTGATTGGAACATATCTTCGAGCAATTTAAATAGTAGTGATCAATATACAACAACATTGAACAATGATTCAAACAACGATGATGATGATGATCAATACAATTCAAACGACCGTTTCGATGAGAGTTTTAATGATCACTTGGATACTAATATGGGTGGTGTTGATGAACAAGATGAATTACATCGCCTATTTGATGAAGCACAAACACCGTTATATAAAGGATCTAAATTAATGAAACTTGATGCTGTGTTGAAGTTAATTAACTTAAAGATGAAAAACGGATGGAGTGATAAAAGTTTTACAACTCTATTAGAGCTTTTACGCGAGTTGCTTCCGGAAGATAATGAATTACCAATTTCGACATATCAAGCAAAAAAATTAATGTGTCCAATGGGTTTAAAAGTAGAAAGAATACATGCATGTCCCAATAATTGTATGTTGTTTCGGAATGAGTTCGCAAATCTCCATAACTGTCCTCATTGCAAGGCATCGAGGTATAAACGGAAAAATGATTCGGATGAAGTTGACGATGATGTGACAAAAAATGGACCACCGGCTAAAATTTTGTGGTATCTCCCTATTATACCAAGACTAAAAAGGTTATTTTCAAATGACAAAGAAGCAAAGTTACTTCATTGGCATTCGGAAGAACGTGTAATTGATGGCAAAATCAGACATGTTGCGGATTCACCGCAAAGGAGGAACATTGATAGAAAGTATTTTGAGTTTGGAAACGAGATTAGAAACATTCGGTTTGGGCTTAGTTCGGATGGGATAAATCCTTTCGGGAACATGAGTAGTCGTCATAGTACGTGGCCGGTTCTTTTATGCATTTACAATCTCCCACCGTGGTTATGCATGAAACGGAAATACATTATGACGTCGTTGTTGATTCAGGGTCCGAAACAACCAGGTAATGATATTGATGTTTATTTTTCTCCTTTAATTGATGACTTAAAAACTCTTTGGAGTTCGGGTGTAGACGTATATGATGCTTACAAAAGAGAACACTTTAAATTGAGGGCCATGGTTTTTTGTACTATAAATGACTTTCCAGCATACGGTAACCTGTCAGGATACAAAACGAAGGGTAAGAAAGCTTGTCCTGTTTGTGAAGATGGGACTAGCTCGGTGTGGTTAAGAAATTGCAAAAAAACTGTATACATGGGGCATCGAAGATTCCTTCCTAGGGGCCACCGTTTCAGGAAGATGACGGTCGAGTTTGACGGAACAGTAGAGGTCAGAATAGTGAGGACACGACTTGATGCATTTTCTCGAGTTGAAAATATTAATGTTGTGTTGGGTAAGAGATTTCGTATTGATAATGAGGCCATATGGAAAAAAAAAAGTCAATCTTTTTTCAATTGCCTTACTGGAGATATTTAGATGTTAGACATTGCCTTGATGTTATGCACATTGAAAAAAACGTATGCGAGAGCTTGATAGGCTTATTATTGGATATTAAGTATAAAACTAAAGATGGAGTTAAGGTTCGTAATGACATGGTCGAGATGGGAATACGTAAAGATCTTGCTCCTGAACAACGCGGCAATCGTACTTATCTGCCACCTGCATGTTATAATACATCGAAGGAAGAAAAATGAAAGTTTTGTCAATGTTTGCATGATATTAAGGTTCCATCAACTTATTCAGCAAACATTAAAAGATTTGTGTCGATGAAAGACTATAAATTGCTTGGGATGAAGTCTCATGATTGTCATGTTTTGATGACACATATGATTCCTATTGCAATTCGTGGAATTTTACAAGTTGATATCCGTCATACAATCACAAAACTTTGTTTGTTTTTTAATAAGATTCACTCAAAAGTTATTAATGTGGAAGATCTGGACAAATGGGAGAAAGACATTGCGGTTATCCTTTGTGAATTAGAGATGCACTTTCCACCTTCATTTTTTGATGTAATGGTTCACCTAGTCTCTCATATCATACAAGAGATTAAGGCTTGTGGTCCTATATTTCTACGATACATGTGCCCTTTTGAAAGATACATGGGTATACAAAAAGGTTATGTAAGAAACCGTAATCGACCTGAGGGCTGTATTATTGAAGGATATACTTCTGAAGAAGTGGTCGAGTTCTGTCAAGGTATTCTAAGATAATTAGAGTATAAACATATTAATATATTATATAATATATGTATAAACATATTATAGTTGACTAATTGTTACATTACACGTATTTTTGGTTCACGTACAGGATATATGGAAGGTGTTGAAAGTGTTGGCGTTCCAAAAACTCGTCATTCGGGTCGACTTGACGGAAAGGGAGGAGTTGGTTTCAAAATAAAAATTCCACCTCGTGAAGAATTACAACTTGCTCATTTAGTAGTATTAAAACACATGACATGCCTTACTCCATTGCTTGATGAACACATGGATCTGTTAAAGTCGACCTTCGCCGGCAAAGATGAAATGTGGTATATACAGAATCAGAACAAGGAATTAGCAAGGTGGTTGAGAGAGAGGGTAACAAGGGACGACGTTGAAGACACAGTACGGAGATTGGGAGTAGGAGCAGATGTTAGAGTAAAATCTTACCAAGGATACGACATTAACGGCTATACATTTTACACCATCGATCAAGATAGAAAAAGTACAATGCAGAACAGTGGAGTCACAATGATAGCATCAACGACCGAATTCGATAGACGTGATCATGATACATTGATAAGAATAGCAAAATATTCTTATTACGGTGTGATACAAGAAATATGGGAATTGAAGTATGGTGATTTCATAATTCCAGTATTCAAGTGTAAATGGGTGAATAACCGTGCTGTTCTAGTTGATGAATATGGTTTCACACTTGTGGACGTTGAAACTAATGGATATAAATCCGAACCATTCGTTCTCGCAAAACATGTTTCACAAGTTTTTTTCGTTCAAGATCCGAGCAAAGCAAAATACCACATTGTTCTACAGGGTAAAAGACGTATTCTCGGGGTTGACGATGTTGTAGACGAAGAAGAATACGATCACTTTGATGACCTACCACCTTTTTCGGTTGGTATCGATCCCCGTAATTTCGAAGACATGAATAGAACGACATATGTTAGAAATGACTTAGAAGGAACATATGTTTAATACATTTATTGTGTAACTTAACATATAATAAACTACTCTATAACCCGTGATGAATCAAAGACGGCTTACAAATAATTTTGTTATATTACTTAACAAATTTATGTATCTATATGAACTAATGTATCATACATGTAAAATTAATAATCAAATTACAACATATTTAATAACATTGATTAAATTACAACATATTTAATCAAATTAAATTTATGTAACTATTGGTAACACAATGATGTTTATTGTAATGCACGTTTTTTTCAGTTCTAAAAAAAAAACTGAAAATAACCCGCTAAATCAAATTAACTATTTGAAAATTTTCAACAAACCGCTCCAACAAAAAGGGTCAACCGCTGCAACAAAAACCAAACACCGCTCGAACAAATCATCACCGCTCTAACTAATCGGCACCGCTCCTCAGTTGGAACCCGCTAAATGAAATTTTTTATTCGAATCTTTTCATCTCCCGGGAAACTTCTCAAAACACAAATCCTTAATCACTTTCTTCACAAAACCCTTTCTGCATCTACATCGGTGATTTTTTTTCCTCTGTTAAACTATTCGAACAAGGGTCAATTTCATACATTTCTCATATTATCACGTCGTTGGTTCATAGTTTACTCAGTCCGACCTTCGAACAAGGTAAATTTCGTACATTTCTGTTGTAATAGCTCATAGTTTACCCTATCCTTTACATTTCATTATTTTTCTGTTGCATTGTAGTTTAGAAATGGAGGAACAACCGAACCCTAGAAGACGCAGAGGGGAACGTGGTGTTGCATCGTTTTCCAAGAAGTACCCCGAAGAGGTATTTAAAGTTGAGTTTGATGAAAACACCATCCCGCAGAATAGCAAGCTGATGTTGTGGTATGGGATGGAGGTTTGCCATAGAGTTAAGATTACAACGCCTATGTGTAAAGTTGAAAAAGATTTTTTTAAAGAACTGTGGTTGGAAGCCAAGGTACAGAATGAATTTAGTTGTGTTGTTCGTAATTTTTAGTTATTTTATTACAAATATTATATGCATTTCTGTTGTATTGAGTTGTAGAGGATGTGGAATATCGAAAACGATAATGCAGAAGAATTTATGCGGAAGAAAGCAATTAAACTTGGAACAAATTTTAGGTCTAGACTAGTAAAAGATTATGTTCTTACACAACAGAATCCTTGTGGAAAGTATCCGTTTATTGAGCCAGAGGATTGGGATGCATTTGTTTTACAAAAAACCACCCCAGAATTTATGGTAGGTTTGCACTTATTTACCTTGAGTTTGATAAACATGTTATGATTAACAATTTATTAATTTGTGAAGCAAAAAAGGGAGAAAGCACAATCAAGCAATTCTAAGAGGAAATTTATAACCCGCTTGGGTCGAAGCGGCTGGGGCGGTTTAAAAAAGAAAGAAAAGACCGTTTGGGCTCAACTTTTAGAAAAACACGATTGTCTTGGTGAGATTCAAAATGATCGTTCAAGGCGATTTTTGATGGGTTGTTCGATAAAGGATAAATAAGGAAAACCTGAACTTACAAAGGAAGCGATGGTTGCTTTCAGGCGTTTGGTAAACTAAATATTAATTTAATTGAGGAATTATATCTTATTGGTAACAAATATTTTTTGTAGCTTGAGGAGGAGATAAAGATGATCAAGGATGGAACTTATTTTGAGAATAAAGAAGATCCTTTAATAAAGGTTTTTGGCTGGAGCACGGGGGACGATCCCGTACGGTATCCGAGATAATTGGATATACTAAGGTTCATGGAGGTTTAATAAGAAATGTGGACTTCGTACAGAGGCTTACAAGCTCGGTCAACCATGCATCATCATGTGGGTCCCATGGAACGGCTGCCCACTATCCACCAATTGAGGTTTAATGATCGTACTATTTATTGTTTTTATTGTTTTACCTTATACTTTTATCTGGTTTGCAGCGCATCACACCATGTGAGATACAAATTAAGGTCTTTGATAGTGATTTTATCACAGTTGGTACTGGTACTACATGGCCAACATCCGAACAAGACAAAGAAGGTTGTGCAAGAGTCCAAGTAGAGCAGGTCGTTCCATCATTCTTGGATTTGCCCGTTCATCCTTTGACAAGAACAGATACAATTGAAACGGTTGATAATGCTTTTCTTAAGTTTGTACAATGGCCACGATTTGCATTAAAGGTATATTTTTGTATTAGTTTATCATATATTTTTGTATGTTTTTAACAAGAATAAATGTTTTAGCTTCTACCGGGTAACCAACTTGCTGTTGAAAACCAACATGTTGACCACCCATATATCCCTGAAATGGCCTCGAGAGAATCCTCTCCACACATGGACTCGACAAATTCATATCATCCGAATTGTGATTTTTTTGAGGAGAATCTTCCCGACCAAAATTCAGTTGATCCTCCCCCTGGATCTTTTACACATATGGTTAGTCTTCTAAACCTTTACATATGATTTTAATGATTTTTAATTACTAATGTTTTTACCATGGATCTGTTTTTAACTAACATCTATGGGAGGGCCACTTTTATTCCCAACTGTCACTGCAGCCCCAACCACACACATCCAAGTCACTGCAACTGTCACTGCAGCCCCAACCACACACATCCCGGTCACTGCAATCGTCACTGCAACCCCAACCACACACATCCCGGTCACTGCAACCGTCACTGCAGCCCTAACCACACACGTCCCGGTCACTGCAACCGTCACTGCAGCCCCAACCACACACATCCCGGTTAATGATCCAGTCACTGCAGCCCCAACAATTAATGATCCAGTCACTGCAGCCGTCAGTGCAGCCTCAACGAGTAGAGTTGCAGATGATGATGATCCCATTCCAGATTTTATTAATCCTGAAGATGGGATGATGTTGGCTAAAGTAGCAAAAGAATATCCCGCTTTTCATGACATGATCCAGAGATTCCTCAATAAAAGAACTTATGTTCAGTTTTCTTCACCTTCAACTATGTATCCAGAGGTTTGTATAGAAGCCCTCACGATACCTGAGCTTTGCAACGTAGCATGTTTGGGTGAAGCTGACGCCTGCATGTTACATATTGCTTCAATGTAAGTTGATATTATTTGTTTAATACTTTGGATATAATTTAATTTACTAACCATGTATGTGCTAATATTTTTAAGGTATTTCTATGATCATGCGGCTAATTATGAATGTGCTTTTTTAAATCCTCGGTTAATTGGTGAGTCAGAATGTCAAAAGCCCGAAATGAAGAGACATATCACAGAAGTTTTCAGCCATCAACAACACCGAACATACATTCTTGCACCTTATATACAAAAGTAATTTTTAATTTTCAATTATAAATCTCTACAATATTAACTGTATTTTTAAGTATTTGTGTATATTTGCAGTCGTCACTGGGTCCTCTTTATCATTTGTCCTAAAACCAATGAAATCTACGTTATCGATTCTTTGCCCCGAGCTGTTAAAAAAGATTACTACCTCTTCGTTAGAGTAATCGAACAAATGTTCCCTCGTAGATTTGAGTGGAAATCTTCAAAGGTATGTATTCAATTACCACTTTTGATAAACACGCTTAGTGTTAAATTAATTAAGTGCTTGTAATTAATTGCAGTGCAACAGGCAAAATGGGAGCTGGGAATGTGGTTATATTGTGATTCAGCATATTCAGGATTTTGTCGAGTATATTCATCATAATTTTGCTGATTTCGTAAGTGTTTATTAATATAGTTCTATTATAATTTTTGCAATGGTAACAAACTGACTAATTATCTGTAATTTCAGATTTGGGGAGAGGATAAATTTGTAACAAAACAAGAAATCGAGGGACAAATGGCAAAGTTGATTCCAAGATTATTTAATTGGCATAAGGTTATATCATAATTTGAAATTGCAAATTAACTCGAACACTTTGTAAAGTTTTGGCTGTAAATTTTTTGGGCTACTTTTATACAGTGAGAATGTCAAAGATGACTCTCACAAACAAAACTGTTTTATTACAGTTTTATGTCAGTTTTTGGGTATATTGTGTTGTTATATATATATATATATATATATATATATATATATATATAGAATACGGATCAAAAAAGAAGCATCCTTATTTGAAGAAGTTGAAGAAGCAATGCATTTTCGTAAAATATACATATATGTATACACATACATACATATATGTATATATACATATATATTCATACCATAGATATACATATGTTCATATTTTGTACCCTATATGTATATATATACACATATATATCACACATATATATACCGTATGCATATGCATTTTCGTAAATGAAAATGCAAGTTCCGATTGAAAATGCAAGTTACGACTGAAAATGCAAAATATGTAAATTGCATGTGTATATATATGTGTATATATACATATATATAGGGTATAAATATGAACATATGTATATATATGGTATGAATATGTATGTATATATACACATATGTATGTATATGTATACATATATGTATATTTTACGAAAATGCATTGCTTCTTCAACTTCTTCAAATAAGGACCCTTTTCTATTGATCCATACCCTATATATATATATATATATATATATATATATATATATATATATATATATATATATATATATATATATATATATATATATATATATATATATATATTATATATAATATATTATTATATAGATACAGATATTGTCGATTTTTTTTTTTTATTAATATTGAAATGGAATAGAGCGGTTATATATGTTTTGTGCGATATATAATAGGGCGGTGAAAACACTAGGGTGCGACATACTAATAGAGCGGTGAAAAGGTTAGAGTGCGTTCTATAAAAAGGGCGGTGTGTATATTAGGGTGCGATGTATTAATAGGGTGGTGGTAATGTTAGAGTGTGTTCCATAAAAAAGGGCGGTGTATATATTAGGGTGCGATTTATTAATAGGGCGGTGTACCTTTTTATAGTGCGGTGTCTTTAATAGCGCGGTGTTCCATTTTATAGGGCGGTGTTTTTAATAGGGTGGGTCTTTTATTTGTTAATGCGCACTTATTTGGTGCGGTTAAAAAACCGCAGCTTCCTTATGTTTTTACCCGCACCTTTAGACCTTTTCTGTACTAGTGATATGTGTACTGTGTATTTAATTTCCATTAATCACACATATAATAAATCGTGTACATATATCATTGTAAGTTATGAAGTTTTTTTTTTTTATTTATAATTTTGGGTTTTATTTAAGTTTATGTTGAGTCACCAACTCGCTAGATCACAGTTTGAACTGTATAATAATGTAGACAACTGACACATGTCTAATTAATGATGTGTACTAACGACACAGGTGCATGTTTTTGCTAGGCTAAAATGCAATAGTGAATATTATGACTGTATTGAAACAAAAACGAGTTTCAATAAATGTGAGGTCAAGTACCTGATTTTGAGGGTTGTCACACTTTACATCCTTTATGATACTTAAAACCAGGGTTGTTACTTATCTTCCTTTTCATCATCAGAGTAAAAACCTCCATCACAAGGGTGAACAAATAGGAAGAAATGGGATCACCTTGTCTAAGGCCTCTATCACTCTTGAAAAAACCATTTCTTTCCCCATTAATACATATAGTAAAAGTTGCAGTTGACACACATTCCATTATCTATTTTACCATTTTGGAGTGGAATCCAAATTTGGTTAAGATAAGTTTTAGGAAATTCCAATTAACTATGTCATATGCTTTAGCAAGATCTATCTTAAAAGCACACCTTTTAGCCCCATTGCTGCTACTATACCCTTTTAATAAATCTAGGGTAATTAGGAGATTATCATGTATTACTCTACCAGGGATAAAAGCACTTTGATTCATGTTGACCAGTTTATGCAGCCCATCTTTAATCCTATTGGTCAGAATTTTACTTATACATTTATAAACAACATTACAACAAGCTATTGGCCTGAAATCAGAAACCAGAAACCTTAACTGGATGAGGGATCTTTGGGATAAGGTTAAGAATTGTAACATTTAGCTCACCAAGCATCTTCCCATTCCTAAATAATTCCTTAATAGCAAGACAAACATCACCTCCTACAATATTCCAAGCTTTTTTAAAGAAGGTTGATGTATAACCATCAGGCCCAGGGGCTCGGGCAATAATAGACGCCTGTTGGCATTCCAGCCTTCCTTCGCCTTTCATGGCCACATATCTTTCCGGCTAAGGAATGGGAAATCCTTCTCCTGTTCCATGAATCCAATTTGCATTTCATCCGGGAAAAGCCATCTTTTTCTCAACAATGCCTTTGTCATTTGATCCAAGAGTGTTCCGTTAGATAGGAACAGATTTGATAAATACTGATAACTCTCGGATAGAGTATTAGAACGGAAAGATCCATTAGATAATGAACGATTGGTTCTAAGCCATCTCTGGCGATTAATCAACAATTCGAAGTGCTTTTCTTGCGTCTTCTTGATAAACCAGCGTTTATATAGAGGTGTAGGAGGATTTGTTCGGGGAGTAAGAAGCCTTAATCTTCTTGATAAACAATTCGATATGTTTTCTCCAATATCAAACATAGCAGCCTTAATCTCATCATCAGTGACCTCTGCTATCATATGGTTAGCTTCCTCAGCTGTTAAAGTATTCTGAAATAACTCATCAACTTCTTCAATATTGCATACATTACTTTCAGTTCCAAGGAAGTTTTTGAAGTGCTTGATAAACTGCTCAGGAATTTCATCATTTTCATATTGATTCCCATGTTCATCACACACCTTCACAATTCTGTTATGTTGCCTTCTCATTTTAATACATTGATGGAAGTATTTAGTATTTTTATCACCCACTTCCATCCAGTTTATCTTGGCATTTTGGATCAATAAACTCTCCTCATCATGTATAGCCTCATTATACTCATCCAAAATTTTAACAGCTTCAAATTTAGCCTGCTGATTATGAGGTTGCTTCTCCATCTGAGTTTGAGCTTTTTGTAATTCCCCTCTTAATTTTTCAACATGCTCAGAAATATTCCCATTTTTCCACATTAGTTTACTTAAGTGCTTCTTCATATCCTTAAGTCTTTTATTAAGGATGAAAAGTCTCCTACCCTGCGCACTTCAGTCTGCTAATTGTTCTGAACTGTTTGTAAAACTCACTTTTTTTTGCAATGAAATTCGCAAATCTGAATTTCTGCTTATCACCCAAAAAACTCATCTCAATTTGTTTTTAATAAAAATTAATGCTTTAATTTTGGAAAATTGCTACATGTTAAAAGCTGCATACAAGCCGTTTGATTTTGTTTTTCCGAGAAGAAGAAACACAATAAAGGGATGTATTCAGTATTTGATTTTTCAATTGTTTAGGCTTTGGTAACTGTTAATCATAAAAAAACAAAATGGTAACTCAAAGTGTATAGTTGTTTTTTCTCTAATTTGTCTAACTCATGACCCTACAACATCTTACACCTTCCAACTTAAATTTATGTTTTACTTTTACACATTTGTCCGGTTAAAAGATACAATTGGCTCTACTACGTACCACATACACATACCTCAACCACAATAAGGTTATTATCAAGAACAACATAAGCATCAATCGAGTTCATCAAAATTTTAAATAAGAACATCAAGATCGTCATCACCCACTAACAAAGACCAAATCTTGTTTTATAATCCCGCTTTTGTACTTAAAATCAATTGCTTTTTACACTACATGAGCACCAAACTTCTCAACACCAACCTCAAATATCTTGCATGTGTTGGTGCAAGCCAATAAAAATCAAACTTAAAGATGACCAACACAAAAAATCAACAAATGGTTATGGTTAGCAACAATTGCAATATCATACAAGTTACAACGCCATGTCATGATAATAAGATTGAAACAAATCCATACAGTATTGGGGTACACAAACATGATATCTTATGTCTTCCATGATAATAATAACTTAAGAGATTTCAAAACTGAAGTGAAGCAAAATCTAAATGAGATCAGCAACATTTGAAGGCAATTCCTCAACCACCACATTATAAAACTTCTGAATATCAGCAAGCATGCGTTCATCATCCAAAGTAACAAAATTAATGGCAACACCTTTTCTCCCAAATCTGCCACTTCGACCGATACGATGAAGATAGTTCTCAGGCTGAGTTGGCAAATCATAATTGATGACAAGCGACACCTGCTGCACATCTATACCACGAGCCAAAAGATCCGTGGTGATGAGAACACGGGAAGACCCTGAGCGGAACTCACGCATGATTATGTCCCTGGTGTTCTGGTCCATGTCACCGTGAGTGGCTGACACAGTGTGGTCCCGGCTTCTCATCTTGTCAGTCAGCCAGTCAACCTTGCGGCGGGTGTTGACGAAAATGACACTTTGTGTGATTGCCAGGGTTTCGTACAGGTCGCACAGCGTCTCCAGTTTCCATTCTTCTTTTTCCACATTCACGTAGAACTGTTTGATACCTTCTAGAGTCAGCTCGTCTCGCTTCACCAGAATCCTCACCGGTTTGTTCATGAATTTTCTTGTGATTTCTAGGGCTTCCGGTGGCATCGTTGCCGAGAAGACTCCTACTTGAACCTTCGATGGCAGCAGCTGGAAGATATCATAGATCTGAACAGATACTTTACAAGATTAGAACATGAAAATGCTTCTAATGTTAATAAAACGAAGAATTAACCTGATCCTTGAATCCTCTGGAAAGCATCTCATCAGCTTCATCCAACACAAACATCTTGATATAATCAGCACGTAAAGACTGCCTCCTAAGCATGTCAAACACACGCCCAGGTGTACCAACAACCACGTGCACCCCAGCTGACAGAATGCGTTGGTCCTCACGGACACTGGTCCCACCAACACACGCATGGACCTTCACACCAAGATAGTCACCAAGCGCTCTCATAACTTTCTCAATCTGCTGTGCAAGCTCACGAGTTGGAGCCAAAACCAAAGCTTGGCATTCGACAACACTGTAATCCAGTTGCTGAAGAATACCAGAACAGAATGTTGCAGTCTTTCCTGTTCCTGACTGAGCTTGCTGGATTACGTCTAGACCCTTGGTGAACGGAACAATTCCCCGTTGCTGGATTGCCGATGGCTTTTCAAAACCTGAAAACCAACACCTCAGTAACATTTCACAACACTTTTTAATACAATACCCAAGTAATTACCATATGCATAGATGCCTCTTAGAAGGTTTTCTTGCAGACCCATAGCATCAAAACTCTCATAAACTTCATCATATGATGTAAAAAAATCCTGCCCGTCAGTAGACAGCCTGTAAAACCATCTCATTAACATAAACCACTCATTCTTTGCTTCTTATAAAAACTAGTTACAGCTACAAACTTACAGCTCATTCATCTTCGAGTCAAACTGACGAGTATCAAACTGAGAACCCTCTGGTGCAACGCCTGCCATCACTGCATACCAACAATTAATACCAAAAGGACTTTATATTTCTGTTCATTAGTCCTAACAGGGCATCAAAAAGCTATTTCATCAACTCACTAATCAAAAAGCTTAAGGTATAAAGTTCATATATCTATACTGATGTTGCTTTACTTCCGATTCAAATCTCGAATTACAGTTAGCTTACAAACAATCAGAACATCAAATCATCTATAAAACTGTATAGCAAGAACACCGATCTATGTGTACACAAAACACAGATCGCAGAAAACATATACAGATGCATCAATACACACAAAAACAGATCGAGTAATCTCGGAACTGGTACAACTAGTTAAAAACAGAGTAAAATTGGGGATCCACAGTACCTGATATAAAGATTGGTGGAAAGATTTCGAGAGAGTGAAGAGATTTTTAGGGAGCCTTTTTAGGGTTTTCTCAAACTCCTCGGTGTGGCCGTGGAGTTGAGGGAGGATATGAATGTTGAGTGGAAGTGAAAGAAAAAGTGTTTGTGTTTTTGAGATGTATTGAAAGCCAAATCTTGCCCTATTTTTGCATTTTTCTTATTATTGACAATGTTGCCCCTCCTTTCCTTTTTATTGACAATTTTGCCCCCTTTTCTAAGGGTGAGTATTTTTGGGGGAAAAAAACTAACCGAACTGCAACCAATCGAATTGGTTAACTAATCCTTTTTATGGATACAGAGAGAGATTGGGGCTTTTGACCCTTTTTTCATTTTCTTATTTTTTCTGATGATGACGACGACCAAACTAGAGGGGGCGCAGCTTAATAGTTTGTCTAGTTGAGGGGGTGGTTTCGGACAATTTAAATTAGTTAACTAATCCTTTTTATGGGATAACAATAATACTAATGACATAATTTTGATCTCATATTTTTTTTAGGACAAAAGATTGTAATAAAGATTAAATAGGATAATTAGTGATTGATGGATACATACGATAGAGAAATGTTCAAGGAGGTTCATCATCTTTAGGAAGTCCCAAGGAACAAATCTCAACTATTGGTCAATAGGATCTAATGGTCAGGATTAATCATATATTTTATATATTGAGGGGTATTTTAGTCATTTTTCAAAAAATAAAAATATATTTTATTTTATTTTTTTATTTTTTATTTTAAATTTTTATTTTATTTTTTATTATGAAGGGGTATTTTGGTCATTTGGCACTTAAAAAAAATTCAATTTTTTTTTATTTTTTATTTTAATTTTTTTTATTTTTTTATTAATATTTTTAATTAAAAAATAATATTTATTTGATAATTACGTGTATAACTTAATCACATGTGATTTATAAAATCACATGTGATTTTATGTGATTTTAGTGTAAATCACATGTGATTTTAGTGTAAAATCAGGTTTTAGTTAAATCACATGTGATTAAGAATGCAATCACATGTAATTCACTATGCAATCACATGTGATTCACTATGCAATAACATTATGTGTTATTAATGAAAAATTAATAATTTTTAAAAAAATAATAATAAATAAATAATTTTTTTTAAAAAAAATAATTTTTTTTTAAAAAAATTAAAAATTTTAAATTAAAAAAAATAATTTTTTTTTCAAAATGACCAAAATACCCCTCAGTTAAAAATAAAAAAATAAAAAAAATTAAAAAAAAATTAAAATTTTAAAATTAAAAAATAAAATAAAATAAAATAATATTTTTTTAGTGCCAAATGACCAAAATACCCCTCCATGTATAAAGTATGTGATTAATCCTGACCATTAAATCATATTGATCAATGGTTGAGATTTGTTCCTCGAGACTTTGTAAAAATCATGGACCTCCTTGAACGCAACTCACTTACGATAATTAAAGTGAGTTTAATGATGTTCAAACATAAAAATAAGGGTAAATAAATCATTTCATTTTATTAAAGGAGATAGTTAGTGAGCATGGGTTTCACATTATGTTACCAAACAAGGAAAGTTTCAAAGTATCTCACTAATACCTCAAAATGGAAAGTATCTCACTTATTTTGAAATGGAAGAAGTAATAAGGGTATGATAATAACAACACTTAATAACATGCATTAGAACCTTGTATTTTTATTAATAGATAAAGAATGCATAAAATGGAAGGTGATTTTTTTTATTAATATACAAATTTTAATACTTTTATAAACAACAGTAAGGACTGTCATTATCAAAACCTAATAATAATAATAATAATAATAATAATAATAATAATAATAATAATAATAATAATAATAATAATAATAATAATAATAATAATAATAATAATAATAATAATAATAATAATAATAATAATAATAATAATAATAATAATAATAATAATAATAATAATAATAATAATAATAATAATAATAATAATAATAATAATAATAATAATAATAATAATAATAATAATAATAATAATAATAATAATAATAATAATAATAATAATAATAATAATAATAATAATAATAATAATAATAATAATAATAATAATAATAATACATTAATCTAAACTATCCTGATATATTAAAATTTGATTATTCAATTATTACAATTTTAAAGAAGTCGCTGGCAACCGATTTTTCTTGTAACTATATTTTACAATGGAAAAAGGTCATATAGTCTTCTATAAGAATGGTTCAAGACAAAATATTACATAAAAAGAAGTTTAACAAAATTTATGTAGGCTATCAAGAATCATGACCATGTTTAATTATGGCTGATTTGCAATTTATGATTACACAATGGTTTTACATGCTTCAGGCTAAGTGATCCAACAATACCCTTTAAAGCATACAATACACTAAAGACCTAACGTAAACAAAAATGGAAAAGTTTTAAATTAAACCAATACATGCTTAAATTACTAATATTCTAAGCTACTGTATGAACAGGTTGACCATTTCAAGTCAAACAAAAAGTCAAATGTAACAAAACAACCCGACCCGTGCATACAAAATTTAGTTTAAACTTAAAAATGATGCACTGATGAACAATGAAGTTTTTTCCAATGCAAGCTGTAAAGTGCAAAGGAATCCAATATCAAGAGAAATATAAAGTCAGGTCAAATGAATTATCAATTTCAAATTGATGAAACTTTATGAAGTCAATAGCAACAATCCAGATGGTGAGGGTTGACTTCTTCCCCTCAAGGTTGATAGATGTATCACCAAAGTTTGTGCTTTCATTAACCTAAAAAAGAAGATATTAAACATATGCATATATGTATATCAATGATTATTATTATTATTATTAACCTTTGACTTCTCTCTCAACTCATTTCATTTAACAAATTATTAACACAAATTAAACAAATACTAGTATTAGAAAAACCAACGGCTAACAGTTGAATATTCCCATGGACTATGCTTTAGTTCTACGGATCGAAAGGGATGATTTTATTTCACTTTTTGATTTAAATAAAAAAACTAAACACCGTTGCATCCCTATGGACGTGGCCCGTGGGTCCTCTTGCATTAATTCATACCTCTATTTGGGTCACAATCACGGGCCTTTATCTTCAAATAAAACTTTATAAAACCGTTTTCTTTCCTCAGGATCAAATATTCCACCAAGATCATTTCCTGGCCCATCTTCATCCGATAATTCATGGGTCGGGCCCTTTTTCCCTTCTTTCATTGCAATCATTCCCTTTTTTCTCTTTTTTTCTAAATTCAAAATACAATGTCTTTTATTATACTCATGAAGTCCCTCTTGCATTAGTTCCCCAAATTTATCCTTCACAATAACAAGTGGATCTTTATCATTCAATTCCGACCCGTTATACCCTTCTCGAAGCAAAACCGTATAAATTTTATATTTATTTGTAACATAAAATATTCCCGGATGCTTTAAAAGCAAAATATTTAATTTTTCGGGTAAATTAAATTCCCTCTTGAAATGACCAAGTTTCATAATTGATGCTTTTTTCCATAATGTAAGTGAAAGAAATTCATGCAATAAACCGATTGTTCTCTTTTCAAATTCTTGTGACCCGTTTACAAACCGACCCGGATCCGTATAAGGTGAAATATATGGAAACGAATCGAATTCACGAAATTTCTCCCAAGATTTTACCCAAGTTGAAGGTAAAGAACAAGGGAATGACGGTTTACAAACGTTTTTTTGAGCTATTTTTTCGATGGTTGAAACCGCTAAATCTTGATTCCATGATATTAGCTCGATTTCCATTGAATTTTTTTTCCCACCATAATTAACCACTCGAAATGTATCAAGATGTTTAGGTATAGTTCTAATTAAATAATCATCGGGTAATCCTAAACTTCTTTTTATTTCATTAAGTTTCGAGACATTTAATCTATGATTGGAAACCATCATTAATAACTTTGCTAATCGTTCCACGATTACATTTTCTTGTAAATCTTTTATGTTTTCTTCTTCTTGTACAAGAACGAGCATTTTTTTGGTTAATCGACAAAAGTATTCATCGTCCTTGAAATTTATCTCAAAGCAACACGGGTATTTCTTGAGCCAGTTTAAGGCTTTTCCTTGAAGATCAAGATTTTTGAATTTTTTCTGGAGGATATTAACCGATAAAACTTGATCGGGACACCGTAATATTATGTTTTTAATTTGATTGTTTATAATCCATCTACGATTTCTTGTTAAAGCTGATTCAAGATCTGGGTCTTTTTTCATAGACCAAAGAGAAAATCTTTGAAAAATATGAAGATTAAAATATTGAATTTTTGGATTTTGCAGATAAATTTTGGTCATAATTTTTCCATGTTGTATCTTCATAATTTACCAAGAAATAGCCCTGTTTAAAATAAAACATAAATAATACATATTTAGAAAGTGCATAGTTTTGAATTTGAAGTGTACAAAGCTTTCTAAAATTCCAATTTACAACTTCAACCAGTTTCCCTGAGCTTGAATCAGCTCATATACAACATAACATTAAAAGTAACTAAATTTAAATGCATAATCCCCAAATTAAACTCATCAAACGACGAAATAAATAAACTAAAAAAAACAATTAGGTAGCAAAACACACATAAAAAAGTACAACATGGCGCAAAATAAAGCATACCTTTGAAATCAAGCAGACGCCTTTACGAATTAAACCCCAAATCAATCAACAAGACGCCAAAAACCCTAATTAAACCAATCAATCAACGTGACTCCAAATTCTCAACCGAAAACAAACGAAACGAAATCTACAGAACAAGAGTTCGACAATTGATGGTGGATCACAAGAAGCGAAAGAAATGCGTTTACGAATAAGTCGAACAAAATCGTGAAACAAAGTTTATCTAATCCATTATTATATGTTGCGATTGAGATTGAAAATGACTTGCGTGAGGAATAAAGAGAGATCTGAGGAAGTGAATTTGATGAGAATTGTTGGTATTTTTGACCTGAAGTCAAGTGAGAAAGAAATGGACGAGACAGGCTTGCAATTGGGGAACAAAAATAGCGATCTAAACTTACCAATTTAGGGCTCACAAAAGAAGAAAAAATTAGGTAGCTTTTGAAAATCAACGCATTTGTTTTGGCTTTCTTAACGAGAATTGATAATGATACCACAACTTTTAATGGTTATATCATACTGTACAAATTTTACAGCTAACTGTACAAGTATTTAAAGCATTAGATGTGGTAGATGTATTAAAAGTTGTGGTAGGAATATCACCCCCTTTTCTTAACTGTTAGTACAAAAAAAAAATTAGTTAAAATGAGAAATGATATTTAATCATGTATTATTTTTCCTGCTTACTTAATAAAATGATATGTGTAATTCATTAGTTTTCTCTCTTAATATCATCACTTGATTTTCATATAAACCTTTATCTAATAAGGAGGAATGAATAATAAGATTCAATACCATTACTCAGCTAAATTATTTCAACTTCTAAATTAGTTATGAAAACAGGTTATTATATATCATAAAAAATTTGTTGAAAATAACAAAATACTTTATAATTGTTTTATTCAAACATTGTAAATTTGTTTTGGTGAAATAGGTCGGTGATTTATAATTGTTATATTTAAACATTGTAAAAATATTTTGTTGAAATAGGTCACTCAGTGGGGTGGCAAGTTAATCTTATTAGGTAATAGCTCAAACATGGTTGACAAAGATACAATACAATACATAAGAGTACCTGTAATGGGTGGTCGTTTGGCAACTGCGACCTCCCCATTACGTGACAGCTAGCACCGCGACCCCTTCTCTTTTTCATTCTATTTGGTCGGTTATGCATGATCACTTGTATATTATGCATGATTAGTGCAATAAAATTAGTTCTAAAAAGTTACGTTTGAGTTTGTTCACCAATATGTGAGTTTAATCATGTGTTTGGTGTGCAGACCCACGATATTAGTCCATATCTTTATATTCTACTCAAACTCATAACGTCCTTGTAAAAGATACACTCATTAGTCATTATACTGCAAATATGCACCCTAAAGGAAAAAGGCTATGGCTTTTATTAAGTTAATAAGTTTGGATTTTCAACCACAACAATGTTGAACATAAGTAAAAGGTAAGAACTATGAGCCAAATCCATGGTTATTGGCTATCTTTCACCATGGTTGATTATGAAATTAGTTATGACTATGCTTTGGGGGAGAATTGAGGTAGTGGACCTTGTATCTTTCATCTTCGAAAGCATTGAACTAATACATACCTTACATTTATGAATTAAGAGTAACACCCTGCACTAATTTAGAAACATACCCATATCCATCCTCTTACAGGGAAGAAACAGACAACATTCACTCTCAACCTCAAAGGTTAAATAATGTCCCAAATCAACCCATGTTTAGTAAATCAATAGGAAACAAATGGTGTCAAGAAACAAAGGTACGACAGGGCCTGAAGTATGAACTATATCAAGATAGAGGGAACTATGTACAACTTCAATGCATAAGGTACAAGTGAAAATAGTCGACGGTCTCTATCCCTAGTAGATAACGCGATGGTCATAATTAAAATAAGATAAAAAAAAATTAAAACGGTTAATAAAATTTGGAAGGGCTTGAATCTGGTGCATATCTCTATCTCTACTATATATAATAGAGGAATGGCTTTCTACATTTAGCAGGTCTTAAAACAGGCCTGCCATTTCTGGAAGGTCTTAAACCCACATCATAATTGAAAAAAAAAGCCTTTTAACAGGTTTCGAACTTGGGCTCTCTAAAAACACATTTATGAACCTTACCACTACACCACATCAAATATTTGGTACACAAACCAAAACACTAACCCACTATTCTTTGAATGTGCAGACGGAAATCATTAAAACCATTAAAAATTATACGTTTTTTTACTTTTATTTTTAGAAAAGCCTTAAATACCATAATCAGTTATGGTCATTTAAACATTATATGGTCATTTAAAAGTTTATTTGTTTTCTATTAAAACGTACGTTTTAACATCAATTTCCTATTAAAACATGCGTTTTAAAATAACTGTGAGAGATAATTTGAAAGGCATTCTAAAAGATTATAGCAGCAATTATGATTATGCAACACCACTGAGACAATTTGGTATAAAATTTTTAGGGTCTGCATTAATACTTATGACCATGATTATGCAACACCGTGAAACTGCTATATTTGAAGACAATTTATTATGCAACACAACGAATTGGTAACCAAATTTATACTTATGATCATTTTTTTTTTAATTTTTTAATTTGTTAAATTTGAATCCAATTTAAATACTTACAGATTTTTAAAAAATCCATATTTAATCATCATAGAAGATCAAAAGATACATAAATAATGAATCTTCTTCCATAAATTTACATTTTATCAAACTACATTCAACAATTAAATACATATAACCCGGAAAATTTCTGAAACTTACAAATTAACACACATGTCCAGATTTCTAAATATTATTGTATCCAAACATTTTTTATTAGTAATTATCTTTTACATGCCTTTATTCATATAAACCAATCTACTAAGTCAATCACTCCACAATTAGGGCTAAAATCATGTGAACAACTAATGCATATTAGATTCGGTCAAAGGTCATGGTGTAGTAACTGAAATTTACAGAATAAGTAAATTATGCACTACCCAAATTCTACGACCTTTATAAAAACGGCCCCACTTATGTTGACCTTCTAATAGGAACATAAAGTGAAGATTTAAGAGAGTTACCGGAGTGCAGCGTTCAGTTACAAATCTGTAAGTAAATCTTTAGTGATTTATTATGTTTAACACGAAATTCAGAAATAGTTTTTAATTTTTTTATTAACATACCGATTATATGTGAATAAGAAGTAAAGGCCCCTTGAACGACCTGTAGACAACTGCAATGACGAAGGATCGTTGTGTCTCTAAGTAGGTTCTTAGCCGGAACTCTGTTGCGTCGGAGTTCTTCTGTACAAGGTCGGATTGAAGAAGTGCGGCAACTGGTAAAATCTAGGGTTTCAACCCATGTATGAATACATCTAATCAGAACACAATAGGGAAGGCATAACCGGACCATGATTTAATTTACTGGTGCAAACTTTTTGCCATTTGACCCGCCTTTATTTAGTCCGAACATCTTTAAATTGGGCCTGCTTATTGGACTGACAATATCACTGTGTCACCAGAAAGAAAAAAAAAAAAAACCAGATAAGAGAAGTTATTGAATTTAATTTAAAACACTTAAATGTTTCGACTACTTATTTAGTTACAAAAAAAAAAATTGATGTACACATTGGAGATGCTTAGGTGCGGTTTGTTTTTTTAGAGCAAAAAGATCTGCTGTCTGCGGACCACATCTGCCTACTGCTGCAGCTTGTAGGTGGACCAAAGGTCAGCAATCTGCAAGAAAGCTGTTGTTTGTTTTTTAACATCTGTAGACTTGCTCAAATAAATCAAAATTTAATATATCCTACGTCTAACAACATTAAAATAATCAATATAACAATATAGTATTTTGTTTGGAGGATATGTGTTTTTTTAGATTTGGAAGACCCAAGAAGCTAATGCCTAAAGCTTCTTGGAGAAGACCTTCTGCAGACATAAAAAGATCTGCGAGCTTCCAAAAAACAAACATCTGCGGGAGGTTTTTTTTGCGCGTGGTCTGCGCCGCGAAGACAAAAGACCCCAGGAAGACCTTTTGTCAGAAAACAAACAGCATCTTAGTTTACATTTCCCCTATAAATTTTGTCCCACAAAAAAGTTTACATTTCTCAAATATGAGGGACCACTTTATAAAATACTATTAGTTTCATGTACTTTACCACTAACTTTCTCCTAAAAGCACTTTCTTTTTCCAAATAACCTTATATTTTAATCAAAAATATTACAAAAGACTAGGGCTGCCAAATCGTGCTATCGTTTCGTGTTTCTGGATAACACGACACGACACGTCACAAATTCATTCAACACGAAAACGACACGAAGTCGTGTTTTATTTTGCTAACACGAACACGAACACGACACGATTAAAGAAAAACGATAAACACGATAAACACGACAACCACGACAAACACTAAATAAATAACAAATTTCTTACTTATTACATGCTAAAAACACGACAAACACGACAAAATCATAACTATCGTGTCAATTTCGTGTTAATCTCTGAACATGAGCACGACACGACTTCGTGTTTGTTTTACACAACACGAACACGACACGAACACAAATTCAAATTTCAATTTCGTTCCAATTTCGTTTCGTGTAATTTTGTCGTGTCGTGTCAGGTTTTGACAGCCCTACAAAAGACCCACCACTAACTATCACCTAAGTACTTGTGCCCAAAAGAAATGTAAACTTCTTTGAGGGACGAAGGAAGTACTCCGTATTATTTTATAATAGTAAAGTAATCGACCAAATACATTAATGATTTCAGTTGAAAAACCTTTTTTTTTTTGGGAAATTCCTTTCTAGATTGAGGTTGCTTGCTATTGAACACCATTACAAGATATTACATGTATTTCTCTAATATTTTCCTTTTCTTTTTCAAGATGGACATGCCACCACATGTACCACGTCCTCCAACCCTGTGTGAAATCCACCCAGCCACGCCTACCACTCCTACCTCTATCTCCCTCTGAAGCCGACATGTTTCCTTTCAAGTTGAAAAGAAAACAGTTTCTGGTTAGGCTAAGCTTTGCGATGACAATCAACAAAGCCCAATGAAAGACAATTCCAAACGTGGGCGTTTATCTGCCGGAATCGGTGTTTTCGCATGGGCAACGCCCTTTCAAGAGAAATTTCACGCGACAATACAAAAGTATTGGTAACCCCAGCAAAACAAATTAATCTCGACGGAGTTTACACAGCAAACGTGGTGTATCGAGAGGTTTTACATATGAGTAACACACATAAACAGACGTTTCTTCCCCATATTTTATACTTAATTACGTTTATTGTTTTATTTCTATTTTATACACATTTTTTATGCTTATGTATTATATTCGTCATAAAAATATGTAACCAATGGACTTTTAATCGTCAGGAATATATAGTTAGCAACCGCCGCATCGCGCGGGTTTTAGCCTAGTATTATTTATGCAGGGATCATGTTGAACTGAAATCTTGAAAGCTGCTGTGGTATGGTTGAAATGACTGGTCCATATCTCTGCACATACAAGATATATATTTACAGAACCCAAATATGATAAATAAGCAAACACTTTCTTTCCATCTTATAACATTTGTAGTAATTTCATTTTCTGGATAGTTTGAGTTGATAATGTACCAAAGGGCCATTGGCCTAGCGGTCCTTGAGGTCGGGGGTTCAACTCCCATAGTGGACATTTAGGAATAGATTAGGATTTGCCGTTCAAAAAAATAAATAAATAAAGGACATGAATTGTTACTAAGCATCAAAAAGGCATATAAAAATCATACACAAGAGGGAAAATGAGATACCTGAACATTATCATAAAGTTCAAATAGTGGAACAGCAAGAAGTTTGAGATTTTTGGGCACTGCAAAGTACTCTCTCTCCGACAAGTGCACAACATAAAGTTTCTTGCATTCCTAGATTGCAAAATAAAACCCATGAAATAAAACATAACCAGACCAAGAATAAAATATGAAGAACCCAACTTATAATGGAAAAGAAAAAAATCGAAAGATCCTTAACCTTAGGTTTAGAAATGTGTGGAGGGCAATATGGGTACATAATAGTTTCAAAGTTTGGTCTCCACCATACAGCCACACACTCGCCAATCTGCAGGCCCAATATGCACAAGTGAAATATAATCTAACAAAAAATATTAGGCAAGATTTTGGGACAATGAATGGACTAGGTTGCATATTAGGTGAATTAGCAGCAAGTTTGCTTGACAATTTCCTTTTCAGTCCTTCAACTTCTGCAAGATAACAAATGGCTATTATAAGTACATAGTGTTGGGTTTATGTATGCTGAAATAAAATACGACGAACTACAAAAATAATTGCAGTAATTAAGATTGTAAAGTTATGGGTAATAAGCAATTAAAAAGGAGATTAAAGAGTTGAAGACTAACCAGTAAGATTGCTTCAACACTGGTCCTCATACCTTCCTTCGTATAGCTGTGAAGCCAAATTGTTAATTCATTCTATCAAGTCTTGTGCAGCAATAATAATAATAAAAAAGATAATACAATCAGTTGCCTAAAGCTGATAACTGAATTCATGAGTCAACTACCAAACTGTGTATGTTTATTTGTACGATATGGATGATGTTTGGATGTGCATCTAGAGTGAGTATTGTGAGTCTTGAATTATAGACAAAAAAATGATTTTGGTTATTTAGGGCAAAATAACCAAATTTGGAGAATGAGTACGAGATTTCAGTAAAAGAACTAGTTAGATAAATGTAAGCTTACAAATCCCTGACATTAAGTAACATCTAATTACCCCCAAATATCATTTCCCATTCAAAGTAGCTAGCTTGAAATAACATGATCGATCAGTAACATTAGCACATACATCAACTCAATTTCAATTCTAACATATAATGAAAATAAATAAACCCAATCCGAGCCAAAAACCCTACAACAGGATTTCGAAGAACCCTACCCTACCTCATCAAGCATTTCAAATAGCTTATAGGGTTTCTTCCACATTGTTTCGAGCAATCAAAACAGGCACATAGATACATATATACACATACAAGCTACATGGTTTTAATAATAGAGAGAAAACAAATGAAGGCATACTTGAGTTTCATACGAGCAAGACGATCAGCGACAGAAGTGTCTTTCTCCATTTTAGGTTCTTTTGTGCCGAAAGAGTAGCTCGATAAAGGGTATGTGTTTACGACTGATGAACTCACCATCTCGATCAAATCGCACAAAAAATATAGAGCGGAGAATGAAGATCGAAGAGAAATTGTGTTTGATTTGGTGGTTGAACGGAAGGCTACTTGTTGAAGAAAAACAAAATAGGGTGAAGAAGTACAGTAATTGGTAAGCGGGGGAATTTGGGAACGTAATGACAATATTATTGTTTTTATTACTATAGCTTAATTTTTATTTTTCTATTACTATATATTTCACATAAAAATATTAACATATTTGAAATTTTATCGTATAAGATTTAAAATATATTGGTTAAAATGAATAGAAAATTACTTTGACAATTATGTTACCTAGAAACCAATATAAAGATATAATAAAGTATATTGACTAAATGATTAAAAATATGTTAGTATTTAACAAGGTATGCTGATAATATGATCTAATAACATAATAAGGGTTAAACTGTTGAGGCTTTCCCATTGAGGTTATTTGGGGAAGTGAGTTTTTTACTTATGTCCATTTTTAACTCATTCTCTAGCTATCACTAAGATTTGTACCCAATAAAGTTTAAACTTATTACTCAGGAGCCACATCGGGAAGTCATGCCCGGTGCTAATGATTTGGTAAACTGATACCGTCAGTTGTTGTCAAATCAGCGTCACGTCAGCTCACTCTCCAACCGACATTACACTGACGTACTCATGCCAACACTACCCCATTACAAAACACATACACACAAAATACCCCTTTGGGCCCACCCACCAACCGGCGCAACCTCTCCATCCCCGTCTCCAAACCGGCTGCAACTACACTGGCGGAAGACCGGCGCAACCATGCCAATGGTGGCGGAAAGCGGCTGAAAAGTGGCTGCCAACCGGCGTAAGCCGTTGGCAGCGGTCTGAGTTTATAGACTATAAGTAAGGGGTGACCAAACCCAGTTTGGTCATGCCTGCCATCTCACCGTTACATCATCTTTTTCTCTTCTGGTAAAACACATTAAATATCCTGACCAAACCACGTAGCAAACGACTAAACGCATTTCCTTTGAAAACAACCTCTTCTCCATTGAAAATTGGCGACTGACAACGATCGCGCTGGCAACCAAATAGCCTTGAGGATGCGTCCGGCTCGAGATGGCCTAAGGGGGAGAGGCAAAAAAATAAATTTGAACGCAAAGGCCCGAAAATAGAAAATGATTGTATCCGATCCCATAATTAACTGAAGGTGACTTTGCAACATAATAAGTTTATTAGTATTTAAAAAAATACACTCAATGTACATAGATAAGATCCAAAACCAACCTAATTTTTTCTCTTAGACACACATTGTTTGATTAATTATGACCTTTTAATTTGTTCATACGATACAAACAAATGTTTTTTAGCAGCAAATATTATAACATTAGAAATCAAATAAATTTAATCCTAGCCAACGACATAGATTCTAGTATCAAGTTTTAACCTAGTTTCCTTCATTAGATGCATTGTTTGATCCATTTTTTGTCCCGGTGATGCAAACAAATGGTCACAAGAATCCAACGGTCGGATCATCATTATAATTGCAACCAAATCTACGTCAACATACTAAGGATTGTAGTTGTTTGAGCACAAGACAAAAACCTTTTTTGATATATATTGATCGAGTTTCCCCTGGAAAAAATAAGTTTGCAAATACCATCAAGATACTAAGATAACATGAAGCAATCCACAATTATCTTTTCCCTACTTGTTATAGTTACCTTGTTGATATCATGTGTTGATGCTCAAAGTTGCAAACCAAGTGGGAAGTTGAGAGGTAAAAAACCGCGTCATGGGCAATGCGTTAACGATCCCGACTGTTGTAAAGAAGGCAAGTTTTACACGACATATAAATGCTCCCCTGGTGTCACTAAACATACAAAGGCAACACTGACGATCAACGACTTTGAGAAAGGTGGGGATGGGGGTGGGCCGTCTGAGTGTGACCAGAAGTTTCATTCGAATGAGAAGCCAGTTGTGGCGTTGTCAACAGGGTGGTACAACAAAGGGAAACGGTGCTCCAAGTTTGTTAAAATACATTACAAGGGTAAGAGTGTGAAAGCTAAGGTGGTGGATGAGTGTGACTCAACCAAAGGGTGCGATGGAGAGCATGGTTTCCAACCACCGTGCCCTAATAACGTGGTCGATGGATCTAAAGCTGTTTGGGAGGCCCTTGGGGTGCCTAAGAGTGACTGGGGTGAACTACAAGTTACCTGGTCAGATGCATGATCGATCACGTTTGATATGTAACTTAATTAATAAACAAGTTCAAGTTTTAGGATGAATATATAATAAAGTACTCCTAACGTACAATAATGAAAAACCGAATTATTCTCGGATAATAATTCCTTCATGGAAGGGAATATTGAACTACGGTTCGATCAACTATTTTTTTCTTCTTTTTAATTTCTTGATGTTCCAACTCCAAAGCCAAAATATGCAAGAAGTACGTGTTCTTTTCCTCTTATCAATATACAAAACTACCCAAATCTTTATTATTATATTATTCTAACAACGTCTTTAACCATTGTGTTGTATGTGCACCTAACAAAGTTTCTTAAATCTCAAAGAGGGAAGCAATTAATATAACACATGATTGAAAAGAACTTTTCAAAAACTAAAATAATAGCTTAGGAATGTAGCTTAAACACCAATATTGCTAACTTCTAATATTGCCAAGAGCACTAGGTATAGTGCTCATGTTAAATATAAGTTAAACTCATTTTAGCTATTTAACATTACTTTAACATGGTTGTTAAACTTATTCTTCATGATGTTAAAGCCTAAAATGGGTCCCATGTCACTGCAAGCCTTCTACCCTTGCCTTCCACGGTTGCCTTTAACTAGCGCCATCCGTTTGGCGATATGCAGTTGGTGAGCTATTGGCGGGAGGGGCAGTATGTTTGATGGCCGCCAAAGGCATTTGGCCAACTTTTGGCGGTGCCGGCCACATGCCAATCGCTCTAAGGACGTTGATAGGATGCATCCAAGTGAATGCATTGAGATAATATTTATAAAGAAAATGGAAAATTGTTAAGAAACATAACACGAGGTATTTTAAATTTTCTTGCTAACCATAATGTAACATAAATACAATTTTAATACTGTATTTAGGAGAATATTATAATATGCCAAATTTGACAATATGTGGTATAAAAAACTAACAAAATACACCAAATAATATATTATAAAATAATAAAAAAAACTTTTATCAATCACACATTTAGATTCTCATGTTCATCCAAATCAACAAATCTGGTGAAATTAAGAAAGTTTAATAGAAGTAAACTGAATAAATAATATTGAAAAATGACGAATACAAATGATATTTCATAAGGAACAACAAATACTTAATTGCTTTTAGCTTGTCCAGTCCTTTGTTAATAATATATCTATATCTATCTATTATATATATATATATATATATATATATATATATATATATATATATATATATTGAGTTTCAAATTGAAGTTGTATTTATTATCATGCCATAAATATATGTTCAATTTTATGCACTTAAGTGAGTTGTTCACCATAGTTCAGTTACGAATTCATACATTTATTAACATACAATTCTTAGAAAGTCGTTTGAAGATAATAAGTCCAAGTATTAATATGGTGCACCAATTGTCGAATTAAGTGAGTGCCTTTTCTTTTTATGTAACCTCCCCCCATTACTAATCTAAGTTCTTTTATTTTTAAGTGCTACACTGAAGTTGCTAAATTAGGTAATGATTTTGATGGAGATACCTGGTGATGTAAATAATGTGATTCATAATTCTCATAGATTAAAATCGTTGATTTTTAAAGGAATTGACAAAATTCATATTAGAGACAAAGCAGATATGTTGAGGTATGTTTAATTTAAACTTCTAACACTGTTTTGTTATTCTATATAATGCAGATATGTTGGGCCGTCGAGGCATGTTTAATTTAAACTTCTAACATTGTGTTGTTAGTCTGATTAGTTGAGGCATGTTTAATTTAAACTTCTATTATTCTATATAATGCACATATGTTGAGTTGTTGAGGCATGTTTAATTTAAACTTCTAACACTGTTTTGTTATTCTATACAGTTTCATTATTATTTGAAAAAAATAGAATAATGCATAATTCTTTTCCTGATTACCGTTTCAACTTTATGCAAAATTGGTGTTGATGTGCCTTCTAAATGAACTCAAAATCAACTTCTTGAAAGACGAGTATATATAATTATATTTTTATAAACTCTCCAAAAAGAACCGGAACTGACAGAACCGCAGGGATCGACGGAACGGAACCGAACCGAATTGGCATCGAACCGCACTTCCGGGTCCGACCCAAGGTTCTAAATTCTAGAAAACCGAAGCTTCGGTTCGGGTAAAAACCGACAGATGCGACCGGAACCGCATGGAACCGATTAGTAGGTTGTTTCTTTTGTATAATATGAACCGGTTCTTCTAGCCTTCTAATCTGCCTAATATGTATGTTAAATATAGTTCGATTGTGTAGTTAAATGTTAAATGTAGCTTCGGGTTTATGTTAATATGTAAGCAAATGAATTTCAAGGTAACCATTATGAGGTTTGTCGATGATTTACTTGATAAGCAACAAAACATCAATGAATTTCAAGCACATGAGTTTTATGTGTGTTAAATATATACTTATATAATACACATTAAAATCCTATTAGATGGTTCCAACAATGCACCATCTGATAAGAAGTTGAACAACAGTCCCCTGTCAATCAAAGATGAATCAGTTCCTATAAGGCGTTTCAGAGCTGCTATGAGTGATTGAGTTTGAAATTAATCGAACTTTTTAACATATATGAGCATTGTGTAGTAGAAATGATTCATACGAACAGATTGAACACACATTCAAAAAATCCCGGCGAAAACAGTGGTCTATTGATAATAAGCTGAATTTATTTTCAATTGTAATTCTTTTTTTAACCAATAAGAATATTACATCTTTTTAACCAATAAGAAAAATTACACATTTTTATTAGGTGTGTTATAATGATAATATTGTCGCTGGATTGTTGTCAGTTGCAAGGGAGAAAACATTTGTAAGTTGATTTCTTATCAATCTTTTCTTTTGGATCTAATCTAACTATTAAGCAGGTCATGCTTTTTAGCAATAACGAACAAGTTACCTATTTCTTCTCCGACATATTTTGTTTTATTCATACTTAGCGTATTTGCCGTTTATACTAACTCTTTATCATGAACAAAGCCCGTGCATCGCACGAGCCATGCTACCTCGTATACATAAAAATTGAGTTTCATGATTGATGTAGCAATTAATACCATGTATTAAATTTTTGTAAGCATTCATTGAAAGTTTGAAACGAAACGAGTGTATACGTTCAAATGCACTTCTAATTCCCAACTTGGAAACCAACAACCATGAGCAAATTTTAATTCATGCTCTTTATTCTTTTAAATGCACTTTTATTCAATTGAAAACGTTTTGCCTATATCATTCTTCCATTCATTTGAACCACCGTTACTATTATCATTTAATTATCATGATTACAATACCTTTTCATTTGAACGACGTTTCCTCACCTTCCTTTCAACAGTTCCATTGAATGGTTCCCTTCAAATGGCGTGCAATTGACAAGGCACCGATACATCCCTATTTAACCCATCATCTCTAATCACTTCTTCCTCCTTCAAACTTCCTGCAAATCCATCGATTTTGTGAGGAAACGTCTTCAACCCCTAATAATGAAAAAAGGGTATTTTTTTGGTTTTTAATTTGTTAATTAGAAGAGCATAATGAATAGACAAAATTGCTCTTCTTTTATTCTTCTTTGATTGCCATCTGTTTATATATGAACACAACACCAAGTGTTTAGAATGTCGAATCAATTTTTATGTTTTATGTTGTTCTTTTTTCATGTTATCCAGTTTAATTCAAAGGATATTTTTTTCTTGAGCTTTTGCAGGAATAAAGGGATAATTTGTGTAACTTTCATTTGTTTACCTTGACGACTTGACTGTTATTGTAACGACCCGAAATTGTAAATAAATAAAATATGTAAAAATATGATAATTATGGATAAATCATATAAAACACGGGGAAATTGGTTTCGTGTTGTTTGGACACCGTACGAGAAAGTTATGGGCGAAACCGGGTCAAGACACTTGATGAAAAGTGCAGCCCTGCTGCCCTAAGGAGTTCGCGACGCGAACTGTTGATCGCGATCTGGAAGTCGGGCCAGGGAGTTTGGCTATCGGGCGCGAAGTAGATCGCGTCGAGTTAGCGATCGCTAAGTTGGCGTACGATGTGCGGAGTTAGCGACGCGAACTAGTTCGCGTCGCGAAGTATGGTCGTGCAGCATTAAAGTCGGCATTTGGCTCATTTATTGCATTTGTGAACCCTAGTTTTCTCTCTTCAAGTGTGTGAACGTTTTTGAGTGTAAAGCATCGTTTGGAGCCGAATTCTTGGTCAAATCTCGTGATTCTTCACTCCTAGTTGAAGATTTAAGGTATATCTTCAATCCTTTGTAGTTGTAGCTTTAGATCTATGGATTTAGAAGCTTGGGGTTGAAACCCTAGTTCTTGGGGTTATGGGTTATGGTGATATAAATGGTGTATACACTTAATAGATGGTATATTAACAAGGGAAACAAGTGTATGATTATGATTTGTAAGAATCTTAAGGGTTGGTTAAACCTAGGGTTTGGTAAATCACCATATTTGGGGGAAATGGATTGATGAGTGTTATCTAGAAGTAGATGAACACATTGATAGTAGATTGTGATGTTGAACATTGTATGATTATTTTTTTAGGCTTTCGGTGACATCTTGGAAAGTCGGTGAAATCGTGAAGCAAGAGTTTTGGTGTCAAGAACACGGTTGGAGCATTTATTGCTAAGGTGAGTACGTGTGGACTTTACTGAGTACATAGCCTATGAAATACATTTTTTATTACTTGTGTTATAGTCTAATTGCTTATTTGTGTAGACTAGTAGTTAGTAATTAGTTATACTGATAGTTGTATTGAACTAACTTGTTTGATGATAGACGTGATAGCCGAGAGCTAGATTGACATAACCATCGGGTTATGATATGTTGAGATGATGTGATGATGCGGGGGATCCCCGGTCATGAGGTATGGAATGGGGAGCATTTGGGCGGATCCCCATCGGCCCATTCCATGATAGTAGTCTTGCTAACTGGAAGTAGTCCGGCGAGTAAGGCAGGTATAGGTAGATTGGGCGATTCCCTCTTGCCTTTACCTTGAAGCTTATTAATGCGGGGGATCCTCGGTTAATAAGTTAATGTGGTTCTAGTTGGTTGGGGATGTCCCGACAACTAGTTATGATTGCTAGGAAAGCAAGGTATTAGAGTCACAATAGGGTGACTAGATAGATGGATGATTGCTTACTTGTTGTTTGTTTGCCATTCGGATATTATTATTAACTTTGGGTCTAAACCCATGTAGCTCACGAGACGTTTTTGTCTCACGTACTCCTTGTTTTGTTTTGCTATGTACTCAGGTTCGGGATCGAAGGCTTAGGTACGCATGGATAGAGATGCGGGACCTAGATTAGAAGAACACTAGATTGGATTTAGTCTTAGCTTGGTTATGATCTATTTTGTAACACCTACTTTTATACTCTGATTTCATACCAAGGTTTTTGTAAATCCAAATTGAGGATGTTCTTCTATTTATAAAATGTTTTATTTTGGCCAATATTTTGTATTAAAAATTGAGGTGTTACAACTTGGTATCAGAGCTATAGTTTAAGTGAATTAGGTTGGATGACCATCCTAGTCTTAGACTGTAGCATTAGGAATATAAGATTCCTTAAGATCATAGGTTGACCTTGAGACTTTATATTAAGTTTAGGGTTGAACCTAGGGGACCGATGTAATTTGATATGATTTTGGATATTGAGTCTTATATGACTATTGGGTTGTACACAAGGTACTAAATGTTTAATGTCTTTCGTATAGTCTTGATCGAAAGAAATGGTGAACACTCGTAGAAGTGGGAAAGCCCCGGAAAACCGGGAGGAAGAGATACCTCATGTAGAGGTTGTGGTTGAACAGGAAAGTCAACCGTCGATGCACCGGGTGGGTGAGTCGGAGGTCGGAGCTAATAGAACTCCGGTAACCATGGCGGATCTCCAAACTATTATCGATCAAATCAAGGGAACGGTGGCCGAAGAAGTGCACCGCATTATTGGAGACCGTGAAAGGTCGGGTGGGGACCGTGAATCCGAGGCTAGATCAGAGGAGAGAACCGGGGGTAGTGGCACCGGGGAGGGGAAATCCTCCACGGGTGGCCAAAGTGATGCTAGGGCAAAGTCCGAGGTGAAAGAAGGTTGTTCGTTTAAATCCTTCATGGCTTGTAAGCCAAATGTGTATACGGGTAGTTCGGACCCGAAGGTAACGATGAGGTGGATCCGGGAAACCGAGAGGGTGATCGGTAGTAGTAAGTGTAAGGATGCCGATATGGTGACGTATGCGTCACAATTGTTAAAAGAAGATGCGATGGTTTGGTGGGATATTGTGTATGAGACCCTCGGGAGGGAGGTGATCGAGAAGATGTCGTGGGAGGAGTTTACCGCGAGGTTGAGGAAGAAGTTTTGCCCCGAGAGGGATCTAGAAAAGATGCATGAGAAATTTGTGACCCTTAAAAAGGGTGATATGTCGATTGAAGAATACTCGAGAGAGTTCACGGGGTTACTCCCGTTTGTTGCTAAAACCTACTCGGATGAGAGGTTGAGAGTGGTTCGGTATGCAAGTGGGCTACCGTGGGATTATCAGTTGGAGGTTAAGAGGGCGGTTTCACTTGATGAAGCTATTAGTGCCGCCCGGGGTGTTGAGGAGGTTAATGAGGCACGGGTTGCCGAGAGGGCCCAAGTGGGCGAGAAAAGGAAGGCCGAGAGCGGCTCTAGTTCGTTCAAGAAGGGGAAGTTCACTTCGAGCTTCTCTAAGCAAGGTAGTGTTGGCTCGTGCAAGAAGTGCGGGAAGAATCATGCCGGCGTATGCCGAGGAGAGTCAAAAACTTGTTTTAATTGTGGGAAACCGGGGCATATGGCCCGAGAATGCAAGTCCAAATCTTTGGCCGAGATTGAATGTTTCTCGTGCCATGAAAAGGGGCACTATAGCAATGTGTGCCCAAAGAGGGGAATCGAGTCGATGGTGTCCACGGCTCAAAAGAAGGTGGAACCGGCAAAGGTGAAGGGGCGGTCCTTCCAACTTACTCGGGAGGAGGCGAAGGAGGCACACGATGTGGTGTCAGGTACTTTATTCATTAACTCCTTGCCAACTCATATTTTGTTTGATTCGGGTTCCAATTATTCGTTTGTGTCTTATGAGTTCGGTTGTAAATTGAATGTGCCGTCCGAGATGTTAGATGAGGTTTATGAGATAGAAGTAGCCGACGGGAAAACGTCTATGGTTGAATGTATTTATAGAAATTGTGAAATAGAAATAGACGGTAGAAAGTTTAAGGTAGATTTATTGCCCATGGGAATTAGGGCGTTTGATGTGGTTATCGGTATGGATTGGTTGGGTATGCACCAAGCCAAGATTTTGTGTGGAAAGAAAATTGTGTCGATTAGGACACCCGAGAATGAGAAAGTGTATGTGTATGGGGAGAAACGACATCACATGCCTAATGTGATTACCGCCATTAAGGCGAGGAAAAGTATATCGAAAGGTTGTGCATCGTTTATTGCATATGTATTAGATGGCCGAAAGGAAAAGAAGTCAATGGATGATGTCAAAATTATTCGGGATTTCCCCGAGGTGTTTCCCGATGACTTGCCCGGTTTGCCACCGGAGAGACAAGTCGAGTTTAAGATTGATTTAGTTCCGGGGGCGACGCCGATTGCTCGTGCTCCCTACCGTTTAGCAACCACCGAGATGCGGGAATTGATGACTCAATTGCAAGATTTGTTAGATAAGGGTTTTATTCGTCCGAGTTCGTCACCGTGGGGTGCACCGGTATTATTTGTTAAGAAGAAAGACGGTTCGATGAGAATGTGTATCGACTACCGGGAGTTGAATAAGGTAACAATTAAGAACCGTTACCCGTTGCCGAGAATTGACGACTTATTCGACCAATTGCAAGGTGCTAGTTATTTCTTGAAGATTGATTTGAGGTCGGGCTATCACCAAGTTCGGGTGAAAGAAGGCGACACCGAGAAGACGGCTTTTCGTACACGTTATGGTCATTACGAATTTCTAGTGATGCCGTTTGGTCTTACAAACGCACCGGCTATTTTTATGGTTTTGATGAATCGGGTTTGTAAACCGTTCCTTGATAAGTTTTTAATCGTGTTTATTGATGACATTCTAATTTATTCGAAAACCGAAGAAGAACACGAAGGTCATTTGAGGCTTGTTCTAGACGTGTTGAAACGGGAGAAGTTGTATGCAAAATTCTCGAAGTGTGAATTTTGGTTGCGGGAAGTGCAATTCTTAGGTCACGTGGTGACGTGTGATGGTATTAAGGTTGATCCGTCCAAGATTGAAGCGGTGTCAAATTGGGAGCCTCCGAGAACTCCTACCGAGGTTAGAAGTTTTCTTGGATTGGCCGGTTATTACCGGAGGTTTATACAAGACTTCTCGAGAATCGCGATTCCACTCACGAAGTTAACGAGAAAAAGTGAGAAGTTTGTGTGGGAGAAGAAGCAAGAAGAGGCGTTTAAGTTGTTGAAAGAAAAGTTATGTAACGCGCCGATCCTTACGTTACCGGATGGTATGGAAGATTTTGTGGTTTATAGTGATGCTTCGAATCAAGGGCTCGGTTGTGTGTTGATGCAAAGAGGTAAAGTGATCGCGTATGCCTCGCGACAATTGAAGAATGCGGAATTAAGGTACACGACACACGACTTGGAATTGGCGGCGATTATATTTGCCTTAAAGTTGTGGAGGCATTATTTGTATGGTACTCGGTGTACGTTGTACACGGATCATAAAAGTCTACAATACGTGTTTACTCAAAAAGACCTAAATATGCGACAAAGAAGGTGGATCGAGTTGATTGCCGACTATGATTGTGAGATTGTGTATCACGCGGGAAAGGCTAATGTAGTGGCCGACGCCTTGAGCCGAAAGGTCTATGAAAAACCGAACCGAGGAATTTTATCGCGTATAGAAGTCGTCTCGAGCATCATCGAAAGAATCAAGAATGCCCAACGAGAAGTTATGGAAAAAGACGAGTTAAGACAAGAACGGTTAGGTAAGAACCAACATTTTCTCGAAAATGCACAAGGGTTGAAGACCGTAGGCGGTCGTATTTGGGTTCCTAAGTTCGGGGGTATCCGAAAAGAGTTGTTGTATGACGTGCACAAGTCGAAGTATTCGATTCACCCGGGAAGTAGAAAGACGTACCAAGATATGAAACGGGTTTATTGGTGGCCCGGAATGAAGACGAGAGTGGCCAAGTACATCTCTAAGTGTGCCACGTGTGCACAAGTGAAAGCCGAGCATCAAGTACCGTATGGGGTAGCTCAATCATTAGTTGTACCGGCCGGGAAGTGGGAAGATATAACTATGGATTTCATAGTAGGTTTACCGAAGACGAGTAGAGGTCACGATGCCATTTGGGTCATAGTTGACCGGTTGACCAAGAGTGCGTTATTTTTAGCCATCCGGGAAACGTTGTCACTTGAGAAGTTGGCTAAGTTGTATGTTGATGAGGTAGTTCGACTCCACGGGGTTCCGTTATCCATTGTATCCGATAGAGACGCGAGGTTCACCTCGAGATTTTGGCGGTCATTACAAGAAGAGTTGGGTACAAAGTTGCGGTTGAGCACGGCTTATCACCCGCAAACCGACGGTCAAAGTGAAAGAACGATTCAAACGGTCGAAGACATGTTGAGATCGTGTGTGTTAGACTTCGGTGGTAAATGGGATGAACATTTACCGTTAGTCGAGTTCTCGTATAATAATAGTTATCACTCGACTATTAAGATGCCGCCTTATGAGGCGTTGTATGGAAGAAAATGTAGAACCCCATCTTGTTGGTTGGAAGCGGGAGAGACGAAACTCACGGGTCCCGAGATCGTGAGAGTGACGAATGAGAAGATCGGTATTATTCAAACTAACATGAAAGTCGCCCAAGATAGACAACGAAGTTATTCGGGTTTGAAGAAAAGGCCATACGACTTGGATGTCGGTGATATGGTCATGTTGAAGGTGTCACCTTGGAAAGGTGTAATGCGGTTTGGTAAGAAAGGGAAGTTAAGTCCAAGGTATGTTGGACCGTTTAAAATATTGAAACGGGTCGGGCTTCAAGCTTTTAAGTTGGAACTTCCACCCGAGCTTCAAGGTGTGCATGACACCTTTCACGTAAGTTATTTGAAAAAGTTTGTCGGGGAAGTCGAAAATATTATTCCGTTGCAAGAGTTACGGGTTGACGGCCCGAACCGGTTGATTGAGGAACCCGAGGCAATATTAGAAACGAAAACGAAGAAGCTTCGGAATAAAGAGATCGACTTGGTATTGGTCAAGTGGAAGCATTCACTTGGGCCAAATTTGACTTGGGAAGTCAAAGACGAGATTCGGAAAAGATACCCGGATTTCGTGAACTATGATGAGATTCCGAGGACGGAATCTTCTTAAGGGGTAGGTAGTTGTAACAACCCGAAATTGTAAATAAATAAAATATGTAAAAATATGATAATTATGGATAAATCATATAAAACACGGGGAAATTGGTTTCATGTCGTTTGGACACCGTACGAGAAAGTTATGGGCGAAACCGGGTCAAGACACTTGATGAAAAGTGCAGCCCTGCTGCCCTAAGGAGTTCGCGACGCGAACTGTTGATCGCGATCGGGAAGTCGGGCCAGGGAGTTTGGCTATCGGGCGCGAAGTAGATCGCGTCGAGTTAGCGATCGCTAAGTTGGCGTACGATGTGCGGAGTTAGCGACGCAAACTAGTTCGCGTCGCGAAGTATGGTCGTGCAGCATTAAAGTCGGCATTTGGCTCATTTATTGCATTTGTGAACCCTAGTTTTCTCTCTTCAAGTGTGTGAACGTTTTTGAGTGTAAAGCATCGTTTGGAGCCGAATTCTTGGTCAAATCTCGTGATTCTTCACTCGTAGTTGAAGATTTAAGGTATATCTTCAATCCTTTGTAGTTGTAGCTTTAGATCTATGGATTTAGAAGCTTGGGGTTGAAACCCTAGTTCTTGGGGTTATGGGTTATGGTGATATAAATGGTGTATACACTTAATAGATGGTATATTAACAAGGGAAACAAGTGTATGATTATGATTTGTAAGAATCTTAAGGGTTGGTTAAACCTAGGGTTTGGTAAATCACCATATTTGGGGGAAATGGATTGATGGGTGTTATCTAGAAGTAGATGAACACATTGATAGTAGATTGTGATGTTGAACATTGTATGATTATTTTTTTAGGCTTTCGGTGACATCTTGGAAAGTCGGTGAAATCGTGAAGCAAGAGTTTTGGTGTCAAGAACACGGTTGGAGCATTTATTGCTAAGGTGAGTACGTGTGGACTTTACTGAGTACATAGCCTATGAAATACATTTTTTATTACTTGTGTTATAGTCTAATTGCTTATTTGTGTAGACTAGTAGTTAGTAATTAGTTATACTGATAGTTGTATTGAACTAACTTGTTTGATGATAGACGTGATAGCCGAGAGCTAGATTGACATAACCATCGGGTTATGATATGTTGAGATGATGTGATGATGCGGGGGATCCCCGGTCATGAGGTATGGAATGGGGAGCATTTGGGCGGATCCCCATCGGCCCATTCCATGATAGTAGTCTTGCTAACTGGAAGTAGTCCGGCGAGTAAGGCAGGTATAGGTAGATTGGGCGATTCCCTCTTGCCTTTACCTTGAAGCTTATTAATGTGGGGGATCCCCGGTTAATAAGTTAATGTGGTTCTAGTTGGTTGGGGATGTCCCGACAACTAGTTATGATTGCTAGGAAAGCAAGGTATTAGAGTCACAATAGGGTGACTAGATAGATGGATGATTGCTTACTTGTTGTTTGTTTGCCATTCGGATATTATTATTAACTTTGGGTCTAAACCCATGTAGCTCACGAGACGTTTTTGTCTCACGTACTCCTTGTTTTGTTTTGCTATGTACTCAGGTTCGGGATCGAAGGCTTAGGTACGCATGGATAGAGATGCGGGACCTAGATTAGAAGAACACTAGATTGGATTTAGTCTTAGCTTGGTTATGATCTATTTTGTAACACCTACTTTTATACTCTGATTTCATACCAAGGTTTTTGTAAATCCAAATTGAGGATGTTCTTCTATTTATAAAATGTTTTATTTTGGCCAATATTTTGTATTAAAAATTGAGGTGTTACAACTTGGTATCAGAGCTATAGTTTAAGTGAATTAGGTTGGATGACCATCCTAGTCTTAGACTGTAGCATTAGGAATATAAGATTCCTTAAGATCATAGGTTGACCTTGAGACTTTATATTAAGTTTAGGGTTGAACCTAGGGGACCGATGTAATTTGATATGATTTTGGATATTGAGTCTTATATGACTATTGGGTTGTACACAAGGTACTAAATGTTTAATGTCTTTCGTATAGTCTTGAAGGTCGTTATATGTTAGTTGCGAGTTCATATAATTGTTAACCTCGAAGTGGATGATGTCCGAATTGAATTGCAAGTATTGATTTGTTTATCTATTATGTATCAAATTGAAAAGAAAATATATATATGACTTGTGACTTGGTAATTATTGGCATGTTTGTAGTTCAATAAGTTGATCGTATGAGAATTTTTATATGCCTCTTATCATGTATGAAATGATTTGTTATATAGTTATAAATCGATTATAGGATAAGACCCGGTCCGGTCAAAATGTGCAAAATGACGTGACTTTATCTTATGAAAGAGTATTTTTGAAATTAGTTGATTAAGACCGGAAATTTTTATTGGAAATTCTTAAAATTGCGGGTCTTTTAACGAGTTAAACTGTGCAAGATTGAAAGAAAATGTTGTTAGATTAAAGAAAAACAAGTAGGTGTTTGAGACTTGAAATAATTAGCGTGACCAGATATATGGAAATCATATTGTAACTTATGTTAGTTGATTAACTTTTCATGTCATGAGAAGTGCAAACTGAATCTTGAATGGTAATTGCTATATGAGTATTAAGACTATTTGGACTGTGTATAGACTACAAGAATGAGTTGATTGTTAATTGAAATGGTGATGTTTTGCGGGAACATAGTATGAAACTGATTGGAGTAGAGCCGTAGATTTATTGCGATAATTCTTATTATTTGAATATTGTTGTTGGATTCCGAGGACGGAATCCTTTTTAAGGAGGGTAGAGTTGTAACATCCTAAAACCGGCCTAGTAGTTTTAGGTATATATATTGATAGTTGATAAATATCTATTTGACCCTATGTGGAATAAATTGATTAAATGTTAAAGGAATTGTTTGACCTTTTGTCCTTTTGTGATATTTTAATCAAGGGATTAAAATATTGGATATTTGAAATGTTTAAATGATTGTATGATTTTTATATTTTTGGTTCTCGTTTTAATTTCGTTTCCGAAAATGTATTCGTTTTTGAAAACAGAGCTCGTTTGGTATTTTAAATAAATTAACTACGAAAGGGACTTTTTATATCGTATTGTTTAAAATGGGATAAAAGACAAAAAAAACACCAAATGGGCCCCACCTCCCCATGGTGGACGGTTTGGGAGTTGGGAGGGGACACCACACCCTCCTTTTTGTCACTTCTTCCCTTTCTTTTCTTTTATCTTTTAATAATTCAATATCTCTCAAAACTCATAGTGTTCTTGAGCTTCTAAGGAAGATTGCTAGCTTGTTTCTTGCTCAACCTCAAATCTAATCTTGTTTTTGAATAGGCCTTGAGGTAAGCTTCAACCTATATGTATTTGTTTTTGAGTTCTTGCAAGTTGATAAATTAGGGTTTATGATTCTTGAGGTTTTGTTGGTGATTCTTGTTGATGATGTTCTATTAGGTGTTTATACAAGTTTTGGCATGTATTGTATGATTATTTGTTGAAAGAAACTAAGCTTTGGTGGAACTCACCTTCAAACTCCATTAATGGAGGTTTGGAGAAGATGGGTTTTACCAAACCTTGGATTTCTTGAGGTTTTGAGGATTGTTGTTGTTTATATTATTAAGATAATATGTTTGATGAGTTATTTAGGTTGATTGGTGGATTATGACTTGATTGGGTGGAAGTGTTAGTTAAAACAATTGTTTAAGTTATGTAGAAATTATGAACTAGTTATTGTGTTAAATGACTAGTTGGTGGAAATATGTCACATGGGTGTTTTCGGGTATTGTTGCTTGTTTAAGATAAAATGAGATGTTATTTATGCTAGTTGTGACTTATGTCAAGTATTGGTGAGATTGATGAAATGCTATTTAGTGTTTGGGTGATTTGAGGCAAATGATAGAACTTATGATTTTGGAAGTCTAATTGTTGGGTTATAATAGTTATGAGCTTGTTGGCATGATTAATCGTGATGGCTTGCTAATTGTAGAAGTTTATGGGTAATGGTTGTGAAATTGCTTATGTTATAGTGATGTTTGGGTTTTGACCCGTTTGGGCCATTTGGTAGTAAAATGACCTAAGGAACTTGGATTGTGAAAGTATAAGTACCTTGTAGGTTTATGTGTTGGAAATGTTATGGATAACAATTGGTGAATTGTAAGTTGATGATATGGTTGTAGTCGTAGGATGTATTATTGTTTAATAATCCGGTTTCGACCCGTTCGGGCGATTAAATGGTGGATTGACCCAATTGTTGAATTGTGTATGTATAAGTGAGTTTAATATACTTATGTGTTAGAATTAGTACTTATAACACTTGGTGGAAAGTTAGTGTTCATTATTGTTAATATTGGTGATTCTTGATATGAACCGATTATTGACTCGGTGTTCTTTGATGTACAGGATCCGAGGAGGAAACTCAGTGATATTAGCTCACTGAGTTACGGGAATTGAAGGTTATGGTGAGTGGATTTAACCTCCAACTTGTGTTTGGTTACAACCGGTTCGGTATTGCATGTTTGGCAGGAAAGTCGCAGGAAAATACAGGAAAATGCAGGAAACGTTCACTGTCGTGAGTTCACGATCGTAAACTCTAGTTCACGTTGTGAACTATAGTTCACGTTCGTGAACTTTTGTTCACCATCGTGAACTTTAGTCTGCGGGTTTTTCGGGTCGTTTTCGGGCGAGAATCTTTGACAGTTTGCTTGTTTGGTACCTGTTTGATCGGGTTAAGCGGAATAGGATATGTGCACATAGATGAAGGGTTTCTACTTGAATGGTAGCAACAACTCGGTTAGTGGCAATCGAGGATAGGGACGAGGTCAGTGTCGGAAGGATATCGGCTGAGCATAGTGTATCGACTAATAGGGTATTCAACCTTACCTGTATACGTTGCACGATTAACGGGGTTTACCCGGGGTGTTGGATACAGCGCTATCGATTACCGTGGTTTTGGCCGACCATGGTTTAAGGCCCGCAAAGCCACCGATCCTCTGAAATAGTGTACACAAATCGGAGATGTAGAATTACTTCCGTGCTTAGTAGTCGGAGATGTAAATTACTTCCGTGCTTAGTGATTAGACAGTTAGTGGTTAGTGGTTCAGTGGAACAGTGGTTAAGAGGAACAATGTTTAAGTGGTTACGAGGAGTAACGATCGTGGAGATGTTGGTGCTTGCTTGTTGAGCTTTACATAATTTGTATATTATGTTCATTCACTTAGCTTTGTGCTAATCCCTCCTTCGTTGACTCTTTTCAGGTTGATCGGTGCTTTGGACGGAATGGGTGACCAAGCTCAAATGGATATGTTTCGTAAAATCAGCCATGTCGTTAAGTGACACCGTTTAAATATTATTGTTTTGGAGTTTATTTTGGGACGTTTGGTTTGTAAACCTAAACCTAAACTATTTATTATCTTTATGCTTCCGCACACCTTTTTTTAAAAAAAAAACGCTTTCTAAATTTTGCGGTGTTACAGAGGTGGCCGGTTTAAATCAAATGAAGACCAAAGGGAACAAGGCATGTATCGAGATAAAAGATACATTAAGTGTTATAATTGTCAAGAGTATGGACACTATGCATTTGAGTGTCCTAAGCATGAACCGAAGGAAGAAGCGGCTAATTTAACTCGAGATGATGATGAGCCCGCGTTACCTTGATAAGAAAATGAATCAAGATTATGGGGGTGATTATTGGGTTAATCTTGATTAGTTATTTTTTTTAATAGTTTAATATTTTAGCATGTGTTTTCATTTAAGTCAATGTTTGACCGAGTAAAGTGGATGAGTCATAGGAGTGCTAGTCTTTAGGTGTAGTGGGTAGTGACTAGTGGGTAGTTAGACGTGTTTATCTTTTATTTGAGTTGGTTTTGTCAGGCTATATAAAGCCTTTGTTTGTGGTGAATTAAAAAGTACTATTGTGGAGTCAATTTTACCTACACTTTTTTTTTTTGCATTCTGCCATTTCTAATACCATAAAATTGTGAGTTATAGTTTAGGTTTGGAGATTATTATGAAAATGCAGGAGGTTTGCACACGATTTTGTAGCCTTATAGTAGATGAAGTGATATACCCTTTTGACTTGCTTGGTTCATTTCTTATATTTGTGCAGCTCCTTCATTTCAAGCCCGATTTTGTTTACATTTTATATTTATAGGATGGAATGGGTTGGATTGAAGCAGGTTGGTGGAGAATGGTAGGTGTAGGGGCTACGGTTAATTTAGTTCATAAATGTTTGAAGCAGGTGGCACTCATTATTTGCACACACTCACTGACTTCCCAATTAGGAGTTAACCGTAGCTATAGTTTCGTTATGGAGAATATTTTTGAAATGCAGGAGTTTTTTGCATAACGTTTTGTAGCCCAAATGTAGAAGAAGTGATTTACCCTTTTGATCTGCATAGTTCGTTTCTTTATTTTGGCAGGTCCTTCAATTCAAGCCAGATTTTGTTTTTATCTTATGCTTATAGGGTGGAATGGGTTGGGTTGAAGCAGGGTGGAGGTGTATGGTAGGCTTAGGAGCTATGGTTAAATTAGTCCATAAATTATTCAAGCTGGTGGCACACATATTTTGCGCACACTCACTGTCTTCCCATTTAGGTTTTAACCATAGCTATAGCTTAGATTTGGAGATATTTGTTGAAATGCAGGAGGTTTGCATAACTGTTTGTAGCCTAAATGAAGAAGTTTCGACCCTTTATAGCTTGCACGGTTTTTTCGTACATGTGTGCAGGTTCTACATTTCAAGCCCGTTTTTGGATTTATGTATACGGAATTGATATGTAACATCCCGAGACCCGGCCTAGAATTTTAAATTACTTTCGGTAAGTAATTCTAATTGTTTATTATTTTCCATAATTTATGTGATTTATTTATATTTTAGCATATTTTAACGAAGGGGTTAAAATTAGTATTAACTGATATAACTGAGCATGAAAATGATAATTACATTTTTGAATTAAATTTTGAATTACAGTTCTGAAGATATTTTCGTTATTAAAATCTGAGTTGGATAGGTATTTTTAAATAAATCAAACGCGATCTAGACTTTCAGTATTACACTGTGTTTAATCAACTGCTGACTCAGTTGGGGTGAGGGCACGTGTCCTAAGGTGTCAAAAAGCCCTCTTCCCTTTTCTTTCCTCTGCATACTTCGACACACACACACACCAAAAGAGATTTGTTGGTTTTTCTTACTTTTGGATCATTCTTGCTTGAATCTTCTCTCCTTTTAACTGTGATTTCGAAATTGGGTCAGGATCAAGGTTAGAAATACTTCTTGGTTGCTAGGGTTCATGTTTTTGCAAGTAAAATTAGGGTTCTTGAGTTTTTATGGGTATTTCTTCAATATTGTGCAAAATTGTTGAACTCTTAGGTTTTAGGTGATGTTTATGTTTGATTTTTATGTGCTAATGTGTTGATGCAGTTGAAGCATTGACTTGGTGTTCATTTCACCAAGCTCCATCAATGGAGTTTTGGGGAAGATGACCAAAAAATCAAAAATTGAGAAAATGATGATTTTAGGTATTCATGAAGTATTCTTAGCTTAAGTATTTGTAAGTGATCAATTATAACATGAATTTGGTGCTTAATGGCTTGATTATACTTGGTGTTTGGCTAATTATTTAGAAATGGCTATATCTAGCTAGTTGTGCATTGTTGACTTTTCTGGTCAACTTAGGGAGTTGTCTTGATCGAAAATCGGATGCCAAATGATTGTGGGCAATTCTAATATTATAAATGTGAGAAATTTGATTAGTTGTTGGTATTGTTAGTTTGTTTGGATTTTGACCCGTTTGGGCCTCGTATGTTAAATTGGGAAAAAAAAATGCATTATTTGGTATACACTTGACTTTAGAAGTATAACTATGATAGTTGGGAAGTCTTAGAATGATAGTTGGTCATTATCTACGATATGGTAGTATTCTATCGCTAGTTGTTGAGATTTATGGGAATTGGCCGTTGATTCGGTAATTTTGACCCGTTTGAGTTATAATTGGTATAAATGCATAAAGTTTGATAGACTTTGATTTGGAAGATGTGGTTATGACCATTCTTAGTTGGATAAGTTACAAGTGTATTTGTAATGATAAAATTATGCAATTAAGAACCTTTTACCATATTTGTCTTGTTATCTTTAATTGGTGGAATTCAGTTCTAATTCGGTATTCATCTTATGTACAGAAATTGGGAAGCAAACTCAGTGATATAAGACAACTGAGTTTGGAAGGATTGCGGTTGTAGGGTGAGTGGATTTGGCCTTCAATCTATATGTGTACAATTTGGGTAGAAATTGGTTACTTGTGGAAAAAATGCAGGATTTCAGCCTTCGTGGCACGAAACTGAAATTTCGTGGCACGAAGTCGGATAGAAACTCGTTTTCGTGCCGCACGAAGTTTTTTCGTGCAGCACGAACATTCTTTGTGCAGCACGAACATTCTTCGTGCAGCACAAATAATTTGGACTGAGTTACCCGATATGGCTTGAACTCGTGTACGTCCGAGCGACCTGCGGACACGAATGCAGCTCCGAAATTCCGGGCTCGTGCAGGTCAATTTTTTTGCATCTTGTAGACACTGCAGTGTCATACTGACCTCCTCTGTAATGACTGGTCAATACCGACCACCTCGGTACTGAGTTTTTTGACACGTACTGCGCTGCAGTACTGACCCGCAGTCTCATACTGACCTGCGCAGCAGGCTTCCAATACTGACCTCTCGGACTGACCTCCTAGACTGACCAGAAGGACTGAGCAGGCAGTTTCGGAAAAACAGCACTAAATGCAGTTTACTATCATGATTTCTTGTTTAATGATAATGAACGCATTTAATGTTTTTAGTAAACATTAGTCTTCATTCCACACTATAAAAGGAGACATTGGGTCTCATTTGTAGACACACCTTCATCCACTTCTCTTCAAAATCACAGCTTTCTTTTGTGCAAAACACTCTTAACTTCGGTTATTGTTCTGGCTTGGATTATATCCGGTAGTGTAAAACTACTCGGTTGTTTTACCTTGGGAAATATACAACGAATCTATTTTAAGGGGATCGTGAGTTTCACGAGACTCAACCAAAACCTTGTACTTTTTTGTTCTATTTAGTTTGTTTCAATCTTTTGTAAATGTATTCGTCAATTTCCCTTATTGTATTGTATTTTATTTAATGAAAATTGGTATTAGCTCCTACAAACTTAAAATAGATTTTTCCTCTCTAAGCTAATACCGGTTGGAAAATACATTTTTTTTTCGGATTTTGCTCGCTAATAGCATAGATTCGGAAAAAGTGGTGATTGAAACATTTTATAGAACAAAAAGGTTCAATTGAGTTTTTTCGAAAATTTCCAATTTTGTTTTGTTTAAATTGTTAAATCAATTTTTTGGATTTAAAGTTTAGTATATCAAGTTCTAAAGGTTGTTTTTGAATAACTTGATATATTGTTTAAAACAATTTTGGATTTAAAATTTATATTTGTGGACATTGGTTGTAAGATACAAGATAGTCATAGACTTCTTGAGTTGCTACTTGAAATATATCTTACTTCTAATTGAAATGAGTATAATTGTCGAGGCTTATTGGTCAAATATCTGCATTTTTTATTTGATAAAAATGACAAATATTGTGACAATGCCTAATATGGAAATGCATATGAAGGAAGATGTACATATTGTGGCTATGATTTCCGACGTGTTGGAAGTTAATTTGGTGGGAAATGATTCGAGTGGATGGTATGTCGATACGGGTGCAACCCGTCACGTGTGTTTCAATAAAAGTTTGTTTACCACTTTCAAAGATGTTGAAAAAGGACAAAAACTTTTTATGGGAAACTCGGCTACCGCGGATATTAAAAGTGAATGAAATGTCATCTTAAGGATGATTTCCAGAAATGATGTCACATTAAGGAATGTGTTGTATGTTCCGGCGATTCGTAAGAATCTTGTGTCCGGATGGTTGCTTACTAAGTTTGGATTTCGAGTTGTGATTGAATTTGATAAGATTGTATTATCAAAAAGTGGAATGGATGTTGGTAAGGGTTATGCCCTTAATGGTATGTTCAAATTAAATTTAATAAATTTTAAACGAAATTTTAATAAAAATGTTACTAATGTCGTTCATTTACTTGAAACGTCAAATGTTTGGCATGGTAGTTTAGGCCATGTAAATTTTAATTCAATTCGTCGTTTGATTAAATTAAATAACATACCAAAAATCCACATTGATTCGAATCACAAATGCAACATGTGTGTAGAAGCCAAACTTACGAGAACATCGTTTCGGTTGAAAGAAATAACCAAACTCTTTGATATGATTCTTACAAAAAGTGTGTGATTTGAAATCAACTTCTAAAGATGGTCACAAGTAAATCATAATGTATATTGATGATTGTACTACATAGTGATATGTACGAATTAAACTGTATTGTTAATTTTACTTAATGAAAAGTAAAATTGAAGCAATTGATTTACTAAGTTGTACAAATGTGGGGGTATGTCGTGTGTCGACTACTTATCTTTTATATAAGATACCCCGTGAGGATAAAATGAACATTGTACAAACTTTGGTTTGAAAGAAAACCGTATCATAAGTACGTACAAATGTGGGGGTATGTCGTGTGTCAAATACTTATCTTTTATACAAGATACCTCGTGAAGGTTAGATGAATCATTGTACGAATTTTGGTTTGAAAGAAAACTGTCGTATAAATACGTACGAATGTGGGGGTACCTTGCTAAGGTATTCATTAATCTTCATAAAAGTTACATCGATTAAAGAAGATATTCTAAATAACTGATGTATATATTGGTATATATTATTGTCTTACATTTACATTAGTCAAGTGTACAATGTATAATGGTAAGACATAATATGATATGACAACTACTCTCAAGTGAAGTTATCATGATTGACTATAATAGTTAAATGACAACATTGCGGATCCGCTTATGAAAAAGGCTTAAGTAAAGAGTTAGTTAATAAGTCGTCGAATGGAATGGGACTAAAGCCCTTGGAATAAAAGTTTATGCGAAGGAAACCTAACCTAGTTGATTGGAGATCCCAAGATCTAGGTTCAATAGGACAACCTAATTGTATAAACGAAGGGATGTCACTGTGGGGGTAACGGAATTCTTCCAAACATTCTTAAAGGGAGTACATTGTACTACTTCCTAGTCCATTCCTAGTTCAGTGACAATGAGGATAAGCACTATGACTTTTAATGATTCGTTGTAGAGAATCACCTATGTGAGGGAGAAGTGGGGTCGCTTCGAATGGAATTGTTAGGGCACAATTCTTAGTAGCTCTCGCAGAACCAGGCAGTGTCCATGACCAAGACGGGCACGATAAGAGGATATGAACAAGTTAGGGAGAGTCTTGTGAGAATGTATATGGTCGTCTACACAAAAGGCGGACTCAGTTCAAAGACATCGCGTCTACTGACTGCTAGGAGACTAAGTGTGCTTCTCAAGGGAAGGTTCAAAGGCTAACACCTACCTATCCTTTGCAAGACTTAACTTTTGAACATTTATCGATAGTTGTGGTGTTTTCAATCGATCTCTATTCATGTGGGGGATTGTTGGAAAAAGTTGTGATAAAATGATTTTTCACCAACTTTGGACCTATATATATATATATATATATATATATATATATGTTATATATAGTTATTGGTTGGTAGCTTTGTGTTCTCCTATGTGAGAGCTACGCAACGGTATATAGCATGTCCAAAGTCGAGTTGTGGTGAATGAGATACCGACTCTCAAAGTAGGGAGTTTGAAACAAGAAATCTTGGAAGTGGGGATGTTGGGAGAGTATCCCACATTGGAAAAAGATCAAACCATTTGTTGGTTTATAAGGTTGGAAGTAGTATGGAAGATTAAATCCTTATACATGGGTTTTACCCGCACGCCTACGCGCTGAGTTCCCCGAAATGGCTTGAACTCGTGTACGACCGAGCGACCTGCGGACACGAATGCAGCTCCGAAATTCCGGGCTTGTGCGGGTCAATTTTTTTGCATCTTGTAGACACTGCAGTGTCCTCGTACTGACCGCCTCAGTACTGATCAGTCTCATACTGACCTCTCGTACTGACCTCCTGGACTGAGCATGCAGTTTCGGAAAAACGGCAGTAAATGCAGTTTACTGTTATGATTTCTTGTTTAATGATAATGAATGCATTTAATGTTTTGAGTAAACATTAGTCTTGATTCTACACTATAAAAGGAGACCTTGGGTCTCATTTGTAGACACACCTTCACCCACTACTCTTCAAAATCACAGCTTTCTTTTGTGCGAAACACTCTTAACTTCGGATAGTGTTCTGGCTTGGATTATATCCGGTAGTGTAAAACTACTCGGTTGTTTTACCCTGGGAAATAGACAACGAATCTATTTTAAGGAGATCATGAGTTTCACGAGACTCAACTAAAACCTTGTACTTGTTTGTTCTATTTAGTTTGTTTCAATCTTTTGTAAACGTATTCGTCAATTTCCCTTATTGTATTGTATTTTATTTAATGAAAATTGGTATTAGCTCCTACAAATTCTATGGCCAATTTTTATTTCTTGGTTGACTTTTTCTGAGTCAAAGTAAAAAATAAATGTCAAAGGCAATTTGGATGGAATGTGCACGTGTATGGTCAAGAATGGTCAAGAAAATGTCAAAGTTGAAAAGTGGAATATGTTGCTGAATATTATTGGTTGTAATAAAAAGGTTTGGGATTTTATGGTTTTTAATTGCAATTATTATGGCATGTAGACCTTTCAGAAGTCTAAGTCAAAATGAAGGGGCTGCATGAGAAAGTGGTCAAATTACAGTCAATAGTTTGAGGTTTCTGTTGGTTTTAAGTCAACGTGCTGATTGGGAGGAAAAAAGTCAAAGTCAAAGGTTTTACAAAGAGAATTATGGTCAAGATTGGTGCGTAGAAAATGATGGTCAAAATATGCTCATGTTCATTGATTGGATCCGGATGCATAAGGTTTACGGTTTGACTTTTAGGGGGTCAATATTGGAAGGTCTTTTTGATGAAGTCAAAGTTGAAGATTGCAAGATTGATGATGGTAGCTATGCTAAAGCCGAAGTTATCAAGACTTTTAGGGATGACTTGAAGACTCAAGATGCTAAGGTTCGGATCCTTAGGGAAGCCTTAGGCATTCTTGATTACATTATTGGTTTTGCTTTTTACATTATATGTTTTTTGTGGATGATTAGTACTTGTTTAGAGATTGGTTTTATAGTTGTGATTTTGTTTTTCGCCTTATTTCCAAAGCATGTTTTGGGAGGTTAAAGTAGGTTTTCATCAAATGGGTAATGTTACCCATTTTGTCTTGTAAATAACTTTTTTTTTGTTGGTATAAATTTTGCCGGGATTAATCCCTTTAACAACAAAAAAAAAAACCTAAACCCTAAACCTAAACCCTTGTAATAAATTCAAACAAGTGTGTTTGAATTTATTATAATTAAAATACATTGACTCAACGGGGGTCCGGGGGCAGGGCCCCTGGGAATGGGGACCAACGGGCAGCGCCCCTGGCTGGGTCGAAATCCGCATGGAAATTTTTTATTTCGGGTAATATTGCTATATGAAAATCGCATGGGAAATCGAAATCCAAAATAAAAACCCGGTTTTTTACCAGGAAAATCCGCCCCGGATTCGACCCGGTTTTGGCAGTTTTGGACGGTTTTGATATTGCCCAAAGGCAGGTCCCGGTAGTTCTTTCGCCGGTTTCGTGGAGTGGTGAATATCACTTATTTTGGTCATAATCTCTGGTACATGAAATCAAAACATACAAACATTCTCTGTTCTTGAGAAACGATTCTGATTTTATCCGATTTGAGGTTCCGATTGCACCATCGAAATGCTTTAATCTGATAGTGATTCAAGACTTCAGAATTTTCCAAGCATTCAAAACCAGTACAATTTTCTAACAATCATGTGAAGTAAGGTAGTCATAGATAAAGGAGATTCAAGTGTGGAGGAGGCTGCCATGGTTACGGTTCGGTTCTAAGAAGCTTGAGGGAGGAAGATGACCGAGATTTAGGAAAGAAATGGAGAGTATGGGAAGAAGTCTGCTACTATGTAAAGACTAACGTCAGTTTAATATGGAAGTCATTTACGTGTTTATAAATCCCAACTTAAAAATGTATATTGTGAAACCCGCAGCAACGCGCGGATTAATTCAATCCTCGTTTTAGTATGATTATTAAGAGAAAAATACATGATATATAAATATATAATTTTAAATATACCATTGTGTGCATTGCAGATGACCGGAGTTAACGAAGTTTTTTAACAACAGTTAGCATTGGGTACAAAAAGTATGATAAGATTTCATATTGAGGGCCATTATTGTCTTTTCTGAGATTTATGGACCAGATAAAAAAATATAGCAAAGAACATGATGACGATCCATGAACCAGCACCTTCAAAGTGATTTAAAAGGGAACCTTAACCAGTACGAAATTTGATTACTGTTGTTACTTGTTAGTATCTAGTTATCTGCAATGAGAAGACAATAATAGATTCGGCTGCCAATAACAGATCAATTGCATTATCCAATAATCTTGCTTCATTCATTCAACAAACTGCACTCAATTTTATAACGGTTCAAGTTTCAACAAACAAATAATTATATGATTAGTTTTAGTCACCACTAATTAATGAAGAAAAATGAATGTATTGCACAAGGGAGACAACTTACTTGTACAAATACGATGCAAGTCCCAAAATTATGAATAACAGGATAATGTCGATGACAAAGTTCCGACTTGACCTCACCTGTATCAATCGATCATTTGATCATTTCAATCCTATGATTAAATTACTTCCTCTGATTCAAAATAAGTGATACACTTTTCTTTTTAGGATGTATCAAAATAAGTGGCACACTTTGGAAAATTACCTTATTTAGCAAAAAATAGTTGAACCCACACCCACAAACTATCTACTTTAACAAAGTGAAATGACCATTTTACCCTTACTTATACTTTTAAACATCATTAATCTCACTTTATTCAAAAAATGTGGGACACATTCCCCACTAACCATCCAATTAATCTAATTTAACCATCGTTATAAACTTTTGCCTCAAAAAACGTGAAACTCAAAGTGTATCACTTATTTTGAATCGGAGGAAGTATCATAAAGTTCATTTAATTATAATCAATTACCTTTAAAATAGTCTCCTTAAGTCTCACGTTTGTATTTCTGATGTCACTTGTTGCTTTCTCAACCTTATCTTCGATTTCATCCATCAACGGAACTTGCTTATCCAGTTCCTGCATGCATCATCATCATCATCATCATCATCATCATTATTATTATATAATGGAACCTAGCTAGTTTTGTATGTATGTGTATGGGCCATCATGTGTTTGTGAGAGGAAAATGCATGAGTTAGGATCGGTAGCTAGCTAACCTCGTTCATGTCATGAGCTAAATTCTTGAGCGTATGTAGACCTTGTGATATTACATCCAAGCCTTGGTCCTGTTTAATTTTCCTCATCTCATACTCTGATCTGAATTGGTTTGAGTCTTGGCTTTGCTGGAAATATTCATCTCCAAGAGTATTGGGGCCTATGCATACATCGTATATATTTGTTCATTCAAATCGATCGATCTATAATATAAAATTAATGATAATAATTAAGAAGACCTGAATCAAACTTGATCTTTATAGCAGAAGCATCCAAAGATCCGGTGCTTCCATCAGGTAATTCTTGAATCCGCTCTGGTAGTGCAAGAACCATATCGTAACGAGTTCTCAATTCCTCTTTTGACAACCCTTTTACCTGTATAATTTTAAAATACCAATCTTCTTAATTTATATATATATATATAGATTGATCATGCATGAATATATATAGGGGAAAATAATTATGACACCTTCTTTTTTGCAAGCTTTTCTAGTTTGGGCACTTCATCCATCATCCTAACTTTCATTCTGCGAATCTCTGCATGCATGGCCACCACAGTAGCCCTATTTGTCTCCATGGATGCCTTTTCTGATTTCTAAAAAGGAAATGAATTAATGTACGCATGCATGGATATATATGGGAATTAGAAGATCTGGTTATTAATTGCATGTGTACACGAAGAGCAGCTTCAATCTGAGAATCAAAGGAAGCTAGAAGACAGGCAAAGGCATCATCTCCATAGGCATTGAGTTCGCGTTGCTTATCAATGTCGTACTTTCCGTATTTCTTGCATATTGCGTCCACACGAAACAGAATATCAATCATACTCATTTCCTCTAATTAATTTTCCCCAAGTTTGATGCATGCTGATTTTATTCATTCCTTCTTGTTTGTCATCTCACTCCGCATAATATAATGCTTGCCACACACTTGCAAAACGCTCCTTATGTTAAGTGTTGGTAAATACTCATTCAGTTTTTGTTTTTTATGGGAATTTTAACTACGGTTTTTATGAATAATAATTGTTAGAAAATGTATATAATAATTGTTAAAATTAATTGCATTTTGTAATATGTTAGAAAAGAATTTGTTTAATTATTACCTCTTAACTCATGCTTATAAAGCAGAAGTTAGCTAAACCTTTTTAAAACATTTTAGTTTGTTAGTTTTATCCTAATTAATTAATGGGTTAAAATCAATTTAAGCGGGTTACTTTTTTTGATTTTTTAAGTTTGATTAAAACTAACAACATTACATCTTATCTTTAATTTACCATAAAAAAGTCAACCTAACTTATGAAATTTACTAATATTATTAGCCACTAAAACATATGATGCTGAGTTAGAGGAAGATTTTGCAAGTGTGTTAGGAAAAAAGAAAATGTTCTATAGAGGTAACACTAAAAGTCCTCACCACTGAAAAAGAAAAAGAAGCTATAGCAAAAGTTCTCATCAAAAGTCCAAAAGTTTTCACTAAAGGTTAACAACGCAATGTCTATTGTGAGGATTGAGGACAATTGTTTTCTATAGTGAAAACATCTACTACTAAAAAATAAATTGAAAAGAAATTGATATTAAAGTCCTCACCATAGATAATTTTTATATATTACAGTTAGGACATACTCTCACCATATTTAATTATACATAATTATAATAGGGTATGGATCAATGAGAAAGAGACCTTATTTAAAAAAGTTGAAGAAATAATGCATTTTCGTAAAATGTACATATATGTATACATATACATACATATATGTATATATACATATATATTCATACCATAGATATATGTATGTGTGCATATTCATATCCGATATATATGTATATATATACACATATATATATACACATGCATTTTACGTGACTTGCATTTTCAGTCGTAACTTGCATTTTCAATCGGAACTTGCATTTTCATTTACGAAAATGCATATGCAAATCGTATATATATGTGTATATATACATATATACGGTATATGTAACATCCTAAAACCGGCCTAGTAGTTTTAGGTACATATTCATATTTGGTAAATATCTATTTTACCATATGTGGAATAAATTGATTAAATGTTAAATGAATTATTTGACCTTTTGTCATTTTGCGATATTTTAATCAAATGATTAAAATACCCGATTACTGAAATGTTTAAAGGATTTCATGATTTTTATATTTTTGGATTCTCCTTTTAATATCGTTTCCGAATATATTTTCGTTGCTAAAAATAGAGTTCGTTTGGTATCTTAAATAAATTAGCTTCGAACGGGACTTTTTAGATTGTATTGCTTAAAAGTAGGGGTGAGCATAAAAACCGAAAAACCGAACCGAACCCGAAAAACCCGAAAAAACCGCCCCGAAAAAACCGAACCATTTGAAAAACCGATGTCAACGGTTTTGACTTTTGGAAAACCCGAATGTTTGGGGCGGTTTTCGGGGGCGTATGAAAACCCCGCCCGAAAACCCCGCCCCGCCCCGCCATTATATATCCTTCAAAAATTTTAAATATATTCTTATACTTATAAAAGATTTGACATTTAATTATCTTTTAATAAAGTATATAATTGAACTTTTCGGTGATTTATTCTTATATTTTCATGATTTCAAGTTATGTTAGTTGAATTTATCTTTACATTATATTACTTACTAGTTGTTTTTTTTATTAATAACGAAATGTGTTAAGTTTTGAGAGTTTGAATCATAATATTAAATTATAAGTTAACAAATTAGAAAATTTAAAGGAAAACAAAAAAACCGAAAAAAACCCGAAATCGAACCGAAAACCCGAAAACCCCGAAAAACCGAAACCGAAAAACCCGAAACCGAACGGGGTGTAATTCTTAAAACCCGAACTTTTGGGGCGGGGTTTGGTTTTAGGTAAAAACCGCCCCAAACCGCCCCATGCTCACCCCTACTTAAAAGTGAAATAAAATCAAGTGGGGCCCCCTTTGGTGAAATCGGCAGCCAAGGGAGGGGGGTAACCCCTTCTTCTTCCTTCCTCTTTCTTTTCTTATCCACTCTCTCTCTCTCTCTCTCTCTCTCTCTCTCTTAAATCTCTCTCTAAAAAGCCCTCTTTAATGTTCTTGGTCTTCTTGAGTTCCTTTGAAGATCTCTTGCTTATTTCTTGCTCAATCTTAAATCTAAACTCGTTTTTGTGAAGCTCTTGAGGTAAGCTCCAACCTATGTGTATTTGTTTTGAGTTCTTGTTAGTTAGTAAAATTAGGGCTTATGACTCTTGTAGTTTTGTTAGTGTATATTGTGTTAAATGTTATACTAAGTGTTTATACAAGATTTGACATGTAATGTTGTATGAGTACAAGTAATTTAGCACAAGGTACAACCATTTTAGCAAAGTGTACAAGTTGGTGGGTTTATGTTAAAAGTAGGTTTTATGGGTTTTGACAAACCTTGGATTTCTTGTTGTTTGCATGCTTGGAATTGTTCATTAGGTTGAGAAAACATGTTTAGTAAGTTATGAATGTTGAGAAATCAAGTATTGTATGTTTTGGTGGTTTATGACTTGATTTGGGTGAGATTGTTAGTTAAAACAATTGTTTAAGTTTATGTAGAAATTATGAACCAATTATTGTGTTAAATGACTAGTTGGTGGAAACATGGCATTGGTGTGTTTTTACGGGTTTTGTTGCTTGGATATGTTAACATGATAGATTCGACATGTTAGTTATGGATTGTGTTGAGATTCGGTGGGATTGATGAAATGCTAACTAGTGTTTGGATGTTTTTGGTTAAAATGATGAACTGGTAATCTGGAAGTAAAATACATGGATTGTTAGTATTTATGAACTTGGTGAATGGTTACAAGATTATGACTTGCTAGATGTAGTAGTCATGGACCTTCGTCGTGAAATTGCTTATGTTATAGTCATGTTCGGGCTTTTGACCCGTTTGGGCCAATTAGTAGTAAGTGACTTAAGAAACTTGGATTGTGCAAGTATAAGTGTTTTGTTAGAAATGTTATTGATAACAATTGGTGAATTGTAAGTGGATGATGTGGTTGTAGTTATAGAAAGTATTATTGTTTAATAATCCGGTTTCGACCCGTTCGGGCGATTAAATGGTGGATTGACCCAATTGTTGAATTGTGTATGTATAAGTGAGTTTAATATACTTATGTGTTAGAATTAGTACTTATAACACTTGGTGGAAAGTTAGTGTTCATTATTGTTAATATTGGTGATTCTTGATATGAACCGATTATTGACTCGGTGTTCTTTGATGTACAGGATCCGAGGAGGAAACTCAGTGATATTAGCTCACTGAGTTACGGGAATTGAAGGTTATGGTGATGGACTTAACCTCAAACTTGTGTTCGGTTACAATCGGTTTGGTATTGCCTGTTGGGAGAAAGGTGTAGGAAAATACAGGAAAAATGCATGGAACTTCCCTGTAGAGAGTTCACGATCGTGAACTCTAGTTCACGGCGTGAACTCTAGTTCACGTTCGTGAACTATAGTTCACGATCGTGAACTTCAGATTTCAGGTTTTGCGGGTCGTCTTCGGGCGCGAATCTTGACAGTTTGCTTGTTTGGTACCTATTCTATCGGGTTAGACGAAATAGGATATGTGCACATAGATGGAAAGGTTTTGCTTGATTGGTAGCAATTACTCGGTTATTGGAAATCGAGGATAGGTAAGAGGTCAGTGTCGGATGGATAACGGCTGGGCAAAGGGTATCGACTAATAGGGTATCCGACCTTACGTGTATGCCTTACATGGTTAAGGGGAGGGAGTTGCCCGGGGTGTTGGATACGAAGCGCCAACGGTTACTGTGGTTCTGGCCAACCACGGTTTAAGGCCCGCAAAGCCACCGTTCCTCAGTGATAGTGTTTACCCAACGCAGAGATGTTTTATAACTTCCGTGTTAGCAATCGGAGATGTAGAATCTACTTACGAGGTTAGTAGGCGGATATGTAGAGTTACTTCCGTGCTTAGTGATTAGACAGTTAGCGGGTACTGCTTCGGTGGAACAGTGATTCAGGGGAACAACGGTTAAGCGGTTACGAGGAGTAACAATCGTGGAGATGGTGGTGCTTGCTTAACGAGCTTTGTATAATTTGTAGTTTATGTTCATTCACTTAGCTTTGTGCTAATCCCTCCCTCGTTGAATCTTTTCAGGTTGATCGGTGCTTTGGACGGGATGATTGACCAAGCTCAAGGGGTTGTGTTGTAAAGTGAGCCATGTCGTTTAAGTGACACCGTTATTGTATTGTTTAAGCAATGTTTATTTTGGAAACTTATTGTGGGACCTTGTTTGTAACTAAACTAAACTAAACTAACCTAAAGGATAACCTAATCGCCTTCGGGCATTTAAAAAAAACGCTTTCTAAATTTTGTCGTTGAGTTGGTGGAGTTGTCATCGTGGTTGCAACAAATAACCTTCAAACCCTTCTTATTCTTAACTCTTGACCCTAATATTGAAACATTAATTCAGTAATGCACTTTCAGTTAAGTTGCCATCGTGGTCGCAGCAAATAACCTTCAAGCCTTCTTGTTCTTCACTCTTGACCCTAATATTGAAACATTAATCTTAGTAATCAATTCAGTTATGCACTTTCAATTAAGTTCAGCCAAGTGGGTAAAACTTACTATGAAGAGTGATGTTTTTTATTGTCTTTGTTCTACCTCCTACAACATTTTGCAAATTGATGTTTATTTTAGTTGAAATCAAAAAGTGATTCAAAATAAAAGACAGTGACTTAGACAAAACATAATAAAATCTAACATGTTTTCACGCATCTGTAATATCCATAATCACCTTAATGATCTTAATTTCCCAACAAATATCATTTTAAACTTAACTATTATTTTACAGGCTACAATTTTAAGCTTGAGCCGTGTCAAAAATGGTTTCGGGTCGGGCGGGTTGGCGGCTTTGACAAAAAACAAAAACCCGTATTTTTTCCACCCGATGTCTTCCCCGAGTCCCGGGTTGAACCGACCGGGTTGAACCGGCCGGGTTGAACCGGCCGGGTAGAACCGGGTTTTATAGTCAATTTTAGGTTAAAATCTTCATAATGGTAACAGTATGCCTTTCATAGTCAAAGTGTACTTCAAAAATAATTTAAATAGTAAAATTTAATAAAATCAAAACTTTATAACTGTATTAAATTCATATTTGAATAATAAAGTCAAAGTTTAGTTAAAAATTTTGCAGCATGTTTCAGTTACACATTTATATTCAAACATACATAGTTTTACATGTACTGCTCTTATTCTAGTGATAATACCACCAGAAGGAAGAGGTTCTTCATGTAATTCATGGCCTGCTAGCTTTAATTAAATATAAAAAAGAGGAATTAAATGAGAGATTATTGCTTATTATATTATTTATCATAAATTGTCCCAGAAACTTCTGGTTTTTTGTGCCCTGCAAGCCATAACATCAGTTCCAAGTATTTATTGGTAAGAGTTATGTAATAATTTATAACAAAGTACTGTATTGAAATGTGTGATCTGATCCTAAATCCTAATTGAAGTTTCATAGTCTTGACCACTATGTGGCAATGAACACCAAAATACGTTTATATCTTCTATCAATAAAATCAAGCTATGCGTGAAATAAAACCACAAAATTTCAACATATTATATTCCAAATGAATTAGGTCGAATAAAAGAATAACGTTAAATATAATGAAAAATAACAAATTCAGGAAAATTAATAAAAAATAAAAAAAAACTGATGAAAACCCCATTTTTGCAACTTTACCCTCGTCATCATCTTCAATATCCTCATCATCCTCGTTATCATCTTCAATTCATGTCTTTGATACTATTTGTGGTCATGGTCCCCTAACGTTGCTATATTTTGGTCCCTAAATTGTATAACTAAAGAAAATCTAATCCTCATACCCTATCATTTGGAGTTGCTGCATGCCAATATGAAATACATAACTTATAGGTTTAACATAAATCATAGAGAAATATGGATGATTAACTTACTGGTTTAACATAATTTAGATTTTATATATTATTGGTTAATATGGCAGGTTTTCTATTACATAAACAGTATAACTGCTTTATTGTGTTTTAGTGTATTACATAGGCTTGGCCGACACCCAAAAATCTAAAGCCATGATTTCTCCCTTTTTACATTATCATAATTCGATAAAACCTAAGGACTAAATTAACAAAAAAAATCAATTTTTCATTGATCTTAGTAAGACAGCAATCTGTAAACCATTAAACATCACCTTGTTGAACCCATTTTAAAATCAAACAGTAACTATTGCTTCATACTAACATTAAAAAGTATAGTCAAACACTAAACTAACCTTTTCATGGCTTCTGGGTCATCAAAACAGCTGCACATGCAGCCATTAAAACTGCGACACGGAACACATAACTGGTGTCTTTGATGGACTCGCCCTGCATCAAACCAAACCTAATTTTTTAATTAAAAAAACAAAAAGACAAAAGCAGTAGTAGTAGAAGTGGGAAAATGTCCAGGTTGGATAACTGGTTTTCAGTTCAAAAACTATACTTTTTGTATGTGACGAAATGAGTTTAACGTCTTCTTGAGTAACCTGATTCAAAACAATATCTAAATAAAAAAGCAAGAATCACTATTTTAATCTTTAAAATAAATATACAGATTCAAAATTTGATCATCATATTATTTCAGTTCAGAAATCAGTTTAGGATATACCTTCTTACCCAAACAGTTAATGCAGTAGATGGTTCTTGCACAACAGGATAGATATCTTAAACTAAATAACTAAGCAATTTCCTAAATCGGAGATCTCGTTGCCGAATTAAACAACTGGGATGATTTACCTTTTCTTTAATCGGCGATCCTTGATAATCGGCAATTCTTGACACGAATTAAACAACTTCAATGCTTGAGAACATGTTGAAATTGATGACATTGAATTTTGGAGAAGAGGCAACGACTATACACGGGATTAGGGCGTATGTGGATTCTAGAAAATTGAATAAACCTAGAAATAGAAGCAGGCAATTGAAGATGGTGGCATATTGCTGCCTTGAGAGATCACTGTTATGAAGGCTCAAGTCGAATTTGGTAGGCTGCGTAAATCCATGTAAGCAATTTAAACATGTTGAAGCTAATTAAGCTACAAAAACCTTAATTTACCGGCAATGATCCTCTGTTTTGATATCCTTTCATGATTCAATCAATGCCTAGTTAACCAAATTCCATTACTTTTACATATGCAAGAAATATAAGACCAAAAAGGGTAACCAAATTCCAATAAGTTCAATTATTAAGCCACTCTTGTTCAAGTCTATTTCCAGATATACCAATTTATGGTTCTAAACACAGCGGGTAAATACTACAAATCAGTACAAATAATAAACAACCATAATTTCTTATATGCTTGAAATGCTGCACTTTCTGGTTCTAAAAAATCAATGTTCACACAGGTAAAACATCAAACACTTGGTGGGCAAAATACTCATTCACACTTCCTCATAACTATAAACATCAAACATTAAAGAATTCAATTTTAACAACTCACAATTAAATCAAAATTTTAGAAATGGATAATTTAAACACATAGACAGTTAAAAAAACAAGAAAAATGGTAAAACGTTGAAATTTTTTGTACAATGATCAATTGCAATCAGAAGGGAAAAAAACATTATACTCCATGGAAATCAGATGAAAATGAATGTGATGAATTAGGTTAAAGTACATATTTGAGAAATGTTCAAAGAGATCACCAACCTTGTAGCCAATTTTCAGAATCGGCACATAGATTCTTCATTTTTTGTACAATGATCACATGCCTTTGTTTAGGGTTAACTGTCGGTGAAGAAAATCCTTTACATTGACTATAATTGAATGGTGGTAGTTGAGAAGAAGACACGATGTCTCCATCCCTGTCGTTTGGAGAATGAACGCCATTAAAGATGGAGAATAAGCCGTTTGGAGAGGGAGCTTAATTTTCGACAAGTAAAATTTCAATTTTGAAAATTTTAAGATACTGTAAATTGGCTTAAATCACTAATCTGGTAAACATAATCATTAGTCGAGACTGTTGAGAGCCGATAAGGCGCCGGAATAACTGGATTCCGGCTAACTTTTATAACTCCGGCAAGTGTCCGGCGGAACTATTCGGCAGAGATTCCGGCAGATCCGAGTACCATATGGATCGAAAAAATGAGCTGGTTTCAACGGTGAATTTTGCGCTTCTTGATTCAGCTTGAAAGATGACTGAAATAGAGGGTAAACCTTGGTGGTGGGTTTTTGGATTCGAAGAGAGAGAAAGAACCAGATGAACGTTCGAATAAAGAGAGAAATGCGTGGTGATAGGTGGCTATTTGGAGTGTTACAGGTCACCAATGACAGAATTACACGTGGCATTGTGGACGAATTAGAGAGTTCGAAATTGACAGTTGACAAAAATTGATCAAATGTAGCCTCATATATAGGTTAAGATATGGTGAAGAGATGTCCTCACAATAGGCTAATTCTCTTTTTGTAGTATTATCCTGTATTTGCTATTACCGCATAATTTTTTGGGTTGTTTTACCTGTTTTTTGCAAACTTAAATTTTCAATCAGAATAAATAACATCAACAACCACATCATCATTAACAACATAATTAACAACAAAATCTTAAACAATATATATTATCAATAATACAAAAATATCCTAAAGGTTTAACAAAAAAACAAGTATCAATGCAAAATTACTTAACAAATTATAAAGTTTCATAAATAAAAAACCTGTTCTTCAACACTCGTCCTCATTACTATCCTCATTCCCATTTACTTCTTCAAACTGAATATGATCCTACAAATGAGCATAACATGTTTGATTGTAATATAAATACAAATAAACGTATTACCAATATATAATTCAAAAAATAACTTAATAAATATATTAAGTCAAATTAGTGTCATTTACCAACATATATTTAATTCAATCGGATTCATCACTAGAATAAGTATGTGTAACAATTTCATCATCAGAAGTATATATCATCGTTGTCTGCATCATCAACAAAATCATCATCATGTTCATGGGCAAGAGTAGGAATTTCTTCTATTTTGGTTGCTTCACCTATACTCAAACTAGTATAAGTGAGATCATCCAAATTAGCAGACAATGCAAGATCATTTGAATTATTGCCATGTATAACATCTTCTTCAATAACTTCTGCAATTATATCTAACTTCTGAAATTATATCCTTGTCCCAAATCTCTCTTGAACAACCTTCCAATAGTCCTGACTTGTAGACGGATCTTGAAGGTAAAAAACTTAATTTGCTTGTGTTGCGAGAATATATTAATCTTTAAACCATTAATTCTACTCGCTATGTTATTTTTTGTGACACAATGTTGGTTATCGGTTCTGAACCATTTACATCGAAACAACATAACCTTACAACCATTTAAATAGATTAGCTCAAGAATTTCTTCAGGCATACCATAATAATCATTTTATGCTTTTATTTTGCATATACATGCCACACTTTCTATCCACATTTTTTCCAATCAATTTTTATTTTGGCAAAAACTTAGTTAATTTTGTCTGTCAATTTTCTGGAATAAACGCATTAAATCATCTAATCATGAAGGTTGATTATATTTCACAACCCATATTTACATGTAAGCTAAACGTCGACGATATTTCAATTGGGTCCAGTGACTTCAATATGGGAAGTTTAGCTTACGAGTTTGGGAGGGGGTGTTTGAGAAAGCTTTTTAAAATAGCTTAAGCTTATTAATTTATTTAAATTAATAAGATTTTTAAAATAAAATGTTTAGAAAATCATATTTAAGCTTATTGTAAAATCATTCCATTACTTAAATAAGCCTTAATAAGCACACTCTTAAAGCTTTTTTAAGATTAATAAACTCATAAGCACACTCTTAAAGCTTAAATAAGTTAATAAGCCCTCTCTCAAATACCCCCTGAAAACAACAGAACAACAATAACCAAAAGCACGATCAATCTCAGAAATATTTTTCAAAAAAATACTAGAATTATTAGATGAAATGATAGAATATAGCCGAGATCTCAAGACATCACCAAAATAGAAAATTCGGAGAATCCTATGATTCGGCAAATGAATCTTCGAAGGTAAATGTAAATTGTTAGAGAAGACTCGTTTAGAGTTAATCTACCTCCCTGCTGGGACCTTCGTTTTGTACTTTAACTAAAAAGTAATGGATTAAATCTAAATTTCAATGAAGGAATAACTAGATCTAAAAATGTTAGAACCCAACTAGATATCGAGTGAGTAGGGTACGGCGATCTGCATTCCAATTATTTGATATTCGAAGGCAAACTTGGTCGAAAGCGCATTTGCGATTGCACTCCCTCCATAGGTCCCTCGTTCGCAACCAATCAATTAAAAAAAGGTTATAAAGAAATTTGCTCAGTGAATACGAACCAAAGTAAGAAAAAGTGATTCATTTTGCAAATTTGATATGCAATCATCGTCATTTCCTCGTTTCACTTCATCGAAACTTTACCATCAGTTAAACCCTAATGAGAGATGCGCAAATGGGGAGTGATAGATTAATATTCTGCAGTCTGTATTATATAGGGCTTTAAAATGCCCTAAATTACATGACTATTATTGGTAAACTGTTATCTACTTGGGCTAGACCCAGTTAGCCAGCCCAAAACAAGGTACAAGTTCAGTCTTCAAATTTTCCTCTCGCTTCACCGCACTCGACACAAATTCCTACATTAGTTTTTCTATTAAGAAATTATTACTATTTAAATAATTTTTAGAGTAGTTTTTATTATTGAAATACAGGACTTTTTAAGAGGTGATTCTAATCACTTATATATTCTTCCATAATCACTTTATTTGTTTCTTTTAGTCCATATATTTAATAATTATACATTTTAACCCTATCTTCTCCTATATATAAACTACCATCTTTTATTAATTAATTGTTGTAAGAACAATAAAGCCGAACAAATTTTACACATGTACACATCTATGGGTTTATGTTCTTAGTTTTCAATCGTACTTTAGAGAATTCAAAAGGTTAGAACATGGGAGTGTTGTAAGAACGCTGAATTTAGTGATTGTTGCAAGTCCTTCTGATCAAGATGTTTTAATGACTGATGAAGGAATTTCTAAACAATCCAATGTAAAACAATCCTATGTAAAACAAGCACCTGAACTTAAAGGATCTTTTGTAAAGGTTAGTTTTTGTTTTTCGGTTAAGAACGGTTCAGTTATAATTAGAATGTTTTTATTTTTTTTTAAATTTTTTCAGGTTATAAATTGTCATGAGTCTGTGATTTATGTGTTAGCTTCTTTGAAATATGCCACCATTTATGGATGCTCTGACGCCACTATAGTTCTTGGTGCTGTTGGAAAGGTAATTATTATATAAAAAAAACTAATTTTTTTAAATCTAGATTTATAATTTTATTATTTTTTATTTTAATTTCAGGCTGTAAGAATTGAACATTGTGAAAGGGTTCATGTGATTTCAGCAGCAAAACGAATTTGCGTTGCTAATTGTCGTGATTGTATTTTCTTTTTGGGTGTAAATCAACAACCACTTATTGTTGGTGACAACCATAAGATGCAGGTATCTTTTAATCTGCAATTTTTAAACATTTATTATTATTTTATAAACATTTTTTTGGACAGGTGGCACCGTATAATACATTTTACCCACAATTAGAGGAACACATGACACAAGTTGGAATTGAGGTTTTACCAAATAGATGGGGTGAGCCCGTTGCATTGGGCCTGACGCATGATTATCTTTCACATCCTGCTGGTGTTTCTAATTGTCAAACTGAGTCAGCAGCCCACATTGACCCTGATCGGTTCACAAAATTCTTGGTATAAATCCACCAATTTAACCCATTTTATTAAAAAAAATGTTTAATTTGGGTTTTATTTGTTCGATAAAGGGTCAAATGGGTAAAAATTAGAAAAAAGTAGCTAAAATTGAAACGGGTCAAAATCATCTATCATGTATTCAAATGCATATGATGATATACTAATTTTTTTATTTTTACATAAATTAAATTGTTGGTAACCATATATTTATATATGTTCATGTATGTAGAAGCCACCGATCTATATGTTAAAACTGGTGTTTTATAAACATTTAAGGGCATTTTCGTCATTTGGCACAGTTTGGTCAAAATGGGTATAACCGACACTACATACATGAAAATGACCCGTTTAACCTAAATGACGTTGCTTATTTCATGTTTTTTTATTTATTTATTATTTTATTTTTTTTACAGATTCCTGCCTGGTTAGAAGGTCAAGCATCTGGTACCACAAAAGACAACCTGTTTCCACTACCTGAAGTCTATTTGTCATCTCAACGTAGAAACGTATGTTTCATGAATTATTATTATATATTTAATTTGGTATTATTATTGAATTATTTTCATGCAATTTATATACTTTTTTGATATATTTTTACAGGAAAGTAATTTGGCGGAGGTTAAACAGATGCTAAAAGAAGCACCACTTGAAGATAGCAGAAAGAAGGAATTATCAACTGCACTTCATGCCTACTTTAAAGACTGGTTATATGGTAAAATCTCATCATTATTTAAAATATGAATTTTATTGATTATTTAGTTTAAGTAGGTCACCCAAGATTTTTATTGATTATTTTTTTTGAATAAATTGTTGTAGCATCGGGGAACATTAGACAACTATATTGTTTACAAGGTGAGTAGAAGTGTGAAGTTTTTGTTGCAAATAAATTAAGCAAGCAAAATGATATAAAAGTCTCAAGTGGGACATAAATTGCCATTTATTTATTTATGCTGGTTGGTGCTGCTACAAATTCATAATCAAAATTCAAAATTGCAGCTCCACTTGTAATATCTCGGGCAATTTTAAGAGCTGATCCAAAATTGCAGCTCCACTAGGAATATTTCGGGCAGTTTTAAGAGCTGACCCAAATTTTGATGATATTCCTTGGCCTTTTTGGTCTCACTAGAAGCCAAAGATTTTGTTAAAAGACTCTTAAATAAAGATTATAGAAAAAGAATGAGTGCTGCTCAAGCTCTCAGTAAGTACTTCAAACCTTTTTAACATTTATTTTAATAAAATTATTATCGATTTTATAAAAATTATGAGTAATTAATATTCTGATTATTACAACTCATCCATGGTTGTCGACTGAAAACCATCCAATTCCTTTAGATATATTAATTTATAAATTGGTGAAATCGTATCTTCATGCTTCTCCGTTTAAACGTGCTCCACTCAAGGTATTTTTTCTATTTTTTTTATAAAAAAAATTAGTTGTTTGAGATTAATAATTAAAAAAAAAAAAGAAAGATTAAAAGGTTGTTGTTTGTGCATTAATTGCAGGCACTCTCGAAAGCGTTAACAGAAAATGAATTGGTTTATCTTAGAGCTCAATTTATGCTTCTGGAACCAAATAAAGATGGACGTGATAGTTATTCAGATTTGATAAGCCATGTTAATTTGCAATTGAATTCTGTATGTTAATTCAAAGTTAATTCTTGCGACAACGTTCAATGTTTTTCACTTACGAAGAAGACAGCAACAGTTCAAAGTTCTTGCGACAACTTTCAATTTTTTCAATTACGAAGAGTATTCGATCATCTCCCTTTCAATTACAAAGAAATTCCCCATTACGATGCCCTAATTTTCGATGTTTCAATCATAGGATTTTAATTCATTTCGAATTACTATGAATCTTCATTTTCAATTGTTGTTTCTGCATACATGTTAAAAGTTAAAACACATACAATGGTTAGAATCACTATCGCCCTTTTGACTCGAAGGATAAATCGCATGCCCTTCTTCTTCATCGATTAAACCAACGGCGATTCCTTATGGTCAGTCATTCAATATCTACTCCTCCTTATTTCTAATTTAGGGCTTAACTTTTACTACAAATTGCTTAAATTCCTAGATCAAAATTATTATGGGTTGGTGAAGAATTGGAAAATCGTTCAATTCATTCAATTTATGACTGATGCTTAATTTTGATCAACCTGTTATAAATAATTTTCATCTTTTTCTTTGCATTGATGTAAATAACGAGCAATTGGGTGATACAGAAATCGCATGAAACCGTTCATTTGCAATATGCTGACATGTTGAACTTTTGACCTCTATACACCTTGATTTTTGTTATTTTTCTACATATCTCTCAAAGCATGCCCGCCCAGTAGGGCGGGCTTTGAAGCTAGTATATATTTATATGTAAATCATTTATTATTTTTATAACTATAAATGATAATTTTATCAATATTAAGATTAAGTATTATAATATTTTGGTATGAGATATTTTATAAACACTTACAAGTTTTATAAATACTATAAAAAGTGTTAAATTATATATAAGGGTGTTTATAAAACGTTTGAAATAAATAAAGGTAAATTAGTAATATTAATAAGAAAAAGTTTTTGAAAAGATAAACCGATGCTTTTTATAAATAAGTTTTTAGTTAGTGAAAAAGTGATGTGGCAAAAATAATAAACTATTATGAGGTTAACCATTGGAGATGCTCTAATAATTTTTACTTATTGAAGTAGAGAGCAAGCAGCAGCGGTGAAGCCGGATGCTCGAAGCAAATTTTTTTTTACGACAAGACAGCTCATGAGGAGTAGAAAGTTGCCACAACCTAGGAGGGATTAGTAGAAAGTTGCCACAACCTAGGAGGGGTTTATATTATAGGAAGCCAAAAAACTTGAGCCTTTTTACAAACTTCTTAAAGGGGGAGAGCGACAGGACGCCTTCAAGGAGAACGTCGAGACGCGATTTTTCCAGCCCCAGGGGACTTTACTCGACCCATTCCCCGGTCAGTCCATCAACTACATCACCAAAACTAAAATTTAACAAAAACAAACATCAGTTGAGAACATGTGTACAAGAAAGCTAACCACATATTAGTTGAGGAAAATCAAGCTCTCTTCTTGTCTTTCAATGGATTTTACTCATAACCTTAGCATCAAACACTGCATATTGTTTCTTGATGTCAATCATTGCTTTCTCTGTGAATGCATCAATTTGGTCATCATACTTCTCATATACAACACGAATTGTGTGTAGAAGCACAGAAGCTGTTTTTAAAACCCGTCTTAGCTTAAAAATGGGAAAAAACATGGTGAGAGAAATTGTCATTACTTATGTAGAACAATGTTAAGAAATTGCACCAACTCCCCATAATGGACAGAACCCACATCCCAGCAACAACCTGCCAACAATAAACAATTTACATCAACACAAATAAGTAGCAATAAACTTGGTTAAATCCCTTCCAGATGCAATGTTGCGTAGCGTGTCAAGACCCTGATTAACTTCATTCCTTAATCCAGTAGCAATCTGCAGAAACTTGTCCTCAGAAATGCCAACTTGAGGGATCGAGGAGACCTGCAATGTATTTAGATGAACAATATAAATACGTCAATATAAACTTAGAAGCATCGGACCACAAGAAGACAAGTGCAAATACGTCAGTAGCAGCTTAAATCATTTGTACAAGTTTTATTAGTAATGATTTAGGAGGTAAAAGAGGCCAGGTTCAAATTATTATTATTTTTTGGTTGTGTATGAAGTACAAGAAAAAAACAAATCGTCTCACTTTAATTAGTAAATTGGCTATGTTTACAATTAATAGATATAATACCATTGCAGTATTTTGGAGATTGGTAACCGCAACCTCTAGCCCTTTACTAGTAGTTGTATTTCCTGAAACAAATTGCACCATTCATCCTCAACAAGAGAACCTAAAATGAAGGAAACATTTAATTTCCCAGAGTTACAAGATCACTAATTAAAAAGCCCACCCAAGGCTAGTGGTATTGGTGAAAAGATAAGGTCTTGCTTATGGCCAAGGTCATGGGTTCAAGTCCCGTCGTGGACGTGGGGTTTATTCCCCATAGGTGGAAGGTTCGAGGGAAGACATACTGCCCCTTGTGGATGTCACTGTCTAGGCTCGAACTACTAACTTACTAACTGGCCGTTCAAAAAAAAAAAAAAAAACATATACTTATCGTTAGAAAATAGTGAGGAAAGTTGCATCAACTCGCCTGGGCTACTGTTAAATTCCATCAGGTACCGCAACACACATATGACATTACAAAAAGGTCAAAAGTTGTCAACTGATTTCCAGTTAAAATATCTTTTTGAGCTCCATAGTCTGGCTAGCATTCTCCCGCTGTGAATCTGCACTCTAGTAGAAAGTTGGTAATTAACACCAATTTTATTATTATTCACAAGAACATGGAAATATTTACCTGCAAATGACCCCAATCTTAACACGTGAATCCAATCTTGCAAAACTTTTACATATTGTATCTACACCATTTTCTAGCTAAAATTGAATGCCTAAATATAGAAATGATAGTTGCAATAACATTTGATATGTATAGAGATGCTATAGTAGACTATAATTGGAAAGGCTGATGCAGTGAACAAATCATTAAATGTACATATTGAAGTTAAATCATATACATACTCCCTGACATAGCTCATGGATATATTGATCCACTGTTAAATTTAGGGCACATAAGAGGAACATTAACCAAGATAAAAATCCCTAAAGAGGTGAGTTTTAACAAAGTGTATACATCAGGGACTTCCGGTGTAATAAATGAAGTTCGGGGATTAAGACTGTAATAAGTAGTATACCACGGGGACCTTCCATGTAATTTACTCAGGTTTAAGTATGAGGAAGGGGTGGACAATTATCATACTACCCATAATGTGATGTGCACATGGGGGATTTAACTGCTTTAATTAACATCCGTTTGCTTAAGGGACTACGGGTGCAACAAAATAACAACACCAGACACTCTCAGTGTAATTAACAAAGTTTAGGGACTATGACCATAATAAGTGGTAAACCACGTGTATGTAATTCACTCTAAACATTAACTTAAAAGGTTTTCAAAAGAACTAGCAGGGTACCCGCGCAATGCGGCGGCGGGTACCCAGAAATCATATTTCGTGGCGAGCAAGTGTTGTTCGTTTACACGGTAATAATAGTTGCTAGAAATAAATAATTAAACGGAAATGTGGATTTTGGTAAGAGTTGATGATTTACAGTGTCGTATATTTAATGTTATTGGGTAAAATGGTTTTCGAGTAACAGACTTTTGTTATTAAGTGTGGGTGGTGTTAACAAAGTGTAATGTATAGCAAGTGGTTAACACATAGTGTTAAGTTAGGAGGGGTCTTGGTTCGAATCTTATTAGCCGCGATTTTTTTTTAAGATAGAGAAGTAACTTAGGCCTAAATGTTTATATAGTAGTAAGATATATCGTTGATTTCGATTTCAACTACCTTTCAAGGCTCGCCATAAATTCTTCCACTATTCTAACTTGCAATTAACTCTTCCCCGCTCTCCTTCACACTTCCCCCAAATTCTCTCTGCTTCTTGCTTCCACTCCTATCATAACCACAATTAAGATTTCCAACTACGCCATCTGTTGCTCACCATCTATGCTAGGGTTTTTGCTCAGAGTTCAGTGATCAAATGTTCTTCATCTAATTTTAATTTCTGTTCTGAGTGTTTGAGAGAGCCATGGAAGTGGAGCAATCAAATCAAACAATGACATATGACGAGGCGTCAATGGAGCAGAGCATTGGATTTGTTAAAGCTCTACAGGTTTTAATTCGATTTACTTTCACTTTTTCATGTGATATCAGATCCGACTTTTCATATGAAATGATACTTCACTGTCAATTCTGAATTCCTGCATTAGGTTTCTGTTTTACATGTATTCTGTAGCTCAATATGTGATTCCTATTATATTAATAGTTGTAATATTAGGGCACAAAATTCAATGTGTATAGAGTTCTACTCAGGCTTGAGTTTTGTTGAAACTTGTAACTAGCTCATCCTGGTGGTTTAGGTAAATTAAAGTTTGGCTGATTCAGAATAAATTATGGTAGCTCAATGTGTGAATCCTCTTATGTGAACAAATTCTAATTATAGGGCACAAACTCGCTAATCAAGTCGTATACTACAACTGAATGTAAACTTGCGTTCAGCTTAAACTTGTGACTAGGCACTTGGCACTAGCACATATCGTTTTTGTGGTTCTGATCATTTAGAATTTTCATTGTCCTGCTGAATGATGTAAGGAAACAAACTCAAAAGAAGAGGAAACCAGGGATTTGCTAATCACTCTTTAAACTCTCTGTCATCATAGACTAAAGTATTGCTAAGATATACTCTAAAAAAATTAGATTGTTGCATTAGTAAATGCTTCTTTGTGCGCTTAGCACACATATCATACACTATTTTTATTATTTATAATGCTAGCAGATAGTTACTGAATATAGCTTTTGTTTGTACAATGCACTAAAAAATTGAACAAAATAAATAAACTATTGGTGCTTCAGTATCCTGTTACACTGTATGAACCCCATTTATGTGGTTAGAAAATGAAGATATAATTATTGGTCATGTAAGGAAAAATGAATGGTTGCATTGATAATTGGTTTAATTCTTATATGATGTAATAGGAACTCAAGAGCTTAAGGCCTCAGCTCTATTCTGCAGCAGAATATTGTGAAAAATCTTATCTTCATAGTGAAAAAAAACAATTGTAAGAATCATCTTATCAACTACCTGTTAACTTGAGAGCTTAATCTTCTGTTCATTTGTAGATGAATAATTACTTTCAAACCACCGCCATTGGCTTTTCAATTCTACTTATCTTTTCAATTTAAAACAAACTTGTGAAATGGCAAAAGAAGTCTACATTTTGCAAAAAAGCGTGTAGTTTTGGACAAATAGTGCCAAGTACTTTTGCACGATATGTTCACGGTCATTCTTGCAAACCACTACATATTTGGCCTTCTGGAATAGTGATGGTGGTGAGTTTGCATTAAAAAGCAGCATACAATGATCCGGAAAGTCAAAACCATAGGTGGATGTGTAGGAAGAACAGATCAATGATAGTGTTTGTTCTTTGTGCATAATGGGTAATAGAGAATATATGGCCATTTTATCCCAAAAATAAACGTAATAATTCCTTTTATCAATACCTTCTTTCATTGTAAACTCATAGGATAAATTATTTTTCCTATCTCTGGTACTTGATATGAAGTGTCTGCAGAGTCCTTGATAACCTGAAAGATTATGCCATTCGAGCCCTTGTAAATGCGGTTGACCATCTCGGTACTGTTGCCTACAAACTGACAGACCTTGTAGACCAGCAGACCTTAGAAATCTCATCAACAGAGTTACATGTAACATGTTTACATCAGGTAAGATATCTTGAGCTCTCTTTTTCGATATTTGCATAATTGAGTTATTGACTTCTCAAACCATCATATTGGCCTGTTGCTGCATGCTAACCGCCATTCTTACAGAAATGCAAAAACGGAATTGACTTAAAATAAATAAATAAAGAACTAAACTCTTTTAAGAACAAGCGGTTAGGTTGTTGACTTAAAATTGTTTTATTTCCCACCTGGATCCAAAATCACATATTCTTACATACTTTGGTGTGCGTTGGCATGATTACAACAATGATGGTCCAGACCAACATAATTTGACAATATCTTTTGTGATGTTAAGCAACTTCTTACATGCCAAACATATACGGATAGAGAAGCTATCAGGCAGCAACAACTGTTAGCAGTTTTACCAAGGCATCACAAGCGTTATATCTTACCAAGTAAGAATTTTATCTATTGAATTTTGTAACAGCTTGACAATTCTTTTGTATTGTGGTTTATTTCAAGCTAGATTCTGTTAGTAAAAAGGTGCATTTTAGCCCACAAATTCAAATTGATGCAAGACAAAGTCATCTTCAACAACGACCTCGCCAATTTACTTCTGGTAACACTGTCACCTTTTCTTTTTGGACTGCAACTGTGAAGTTTGTAAACTATAATGACACCATAATTTGCAAGAGTCAATGATATCTGACAAAATTAGAGCATTGTTTTTTGATTTTAATATTCTGCTTATGTCTCTAGAATTGGTTGTTGTTACAAAGTATAGTGTTATTCAAGATCAATGGCTAAGAAGCCAAGTATGATGAATGGCTGAGCTCCATTAATAAATGGTTTCTTGGATGCTTAACAAATGGTATAGTTAAATTAGTAGGTACACAGGATGGAGGGAGGTTTTTGTTGTATAGATTTATATGAGTACGTTGTTTAAAAGAATGAGAAAAGTGGTGTGATACTTATTACAATTGCATTTAACCCAGCTGCAAATACTCTTTCTTGGCATTTAGCAACAGAAAGCAAGTCTACTTTGAAAGGGAGTTCACGTCCATTGATGAAGTAAGTGCTGTATGCATTCCATTTGTTTATAGTTGCATGACATTGTTTAATATTTGCAGCATCGAAGATCCCAAAACATCTCGCCACACTTCAAGTATGGATGATGAGTTTTTTTTTCTCTTTTTTTAAAAAAAAAAAGAAAAAGAAAAAGAAAAGTGGGTTGCTGTAAACTGATGATATTTGTGTAACTGTAGATGTTGAAGAGGAAAAAGCATCAAATGTAGGGCCAGCTTCAAGTACAGCCATGCAGGCACTTGGCATCTCACGCCGGGTATGTATCTTTGACTTTGACTTTGACTTTGACTTTGGTAATATTATTAGATTAATGGATGGATTTGACAGGATCCGGGTGAGGGTCCCAAGCCAATCACGCCATTCCGATCATTTGATAATCCTAAACGTCAAACTCTGCGTGCACCTGCTCGCACCAAGAGTCTCTTGTCAGCTTTCTTTGTCAAACAAAAAACACCCAAGCAAGGTACAACTTTCATTACACATAATACAACTCATTATTCCTCTGAATTAGATCATGGGTAACAGTCAAAGGAGTTAATTACAAGTGATGACATGATTTTGTAGGATGATGCTATGAGTAACATTTGTACGGAAAGGAAGCTTGGCGTATGCAAAAGTAGTTGGAGTTGGTTTACTGTATGATTCTACTTTGAAGTTGTATATGTTGTAGCAAATTTGTCTAATAAATACGACTTATCTCATCTTCAAGAAAACAAAAAAAAACACATATTCCTCTTTCCATCTTGATGGAGCGAATCATCCACTATATACTTGTTTTGGCGATATCATACATCAGAGCTTGCTGACAACTTTTATACTGCCTCCGTATCAAAATAAGTGATACACTTTCTATTTAGAGGTGGAATAAAATAAGTGATATACTTTCAAAACTTACCTTATTTGGTAAAAAAATAAGACTCATTCTCCACTAACTATCTACTTTAATAAAGTGGAATTACTCTTTTACCCTTACTTTTACTTTTAAACATCATTAATATCACTTCATTCAAAAGAAGTGGGACCCATTATCCACTAATTGTCCACTTTAATCTATTTTATATCACTTTTCAATCTTTTGCCTAAAAACCGTAATTTTTCAAGTGTATCACTTATTTTGATACGGAGGTAGTATAAAACATTTTTTTTAACAACACTAAATCACAGCCTACCTCTACCATCATATTTCAATTGAAAGAACGAATACATGTTAAATCACAGCTTACTGTGTTGAACATTTTTTTAACACACTCATCTGCAAATTATTTCGATATAAATGTTCGTGGAGCTACGCGATGTCTGTTGATCTTCATGGTTCTACTTTGTAGAGCGACATCATCACCTTCTAGTTTGCCCATGTAATGGTTGTACATCATGATGATAAACATATTATAATCATCAGACACTTAATCAAAATGCTCTATATTATAAATATAATTGTGGTAAAGAGTATGATGGTAGTGTTGTTTTAGAAAATTATAGAAAAGAAAATTGAAGGTAGTGTAGTTGGTAGTAAAGAGAATGAAGATAGTTATATATATATTTATAGCCTTATAGTAACAAAAAATAATTAAGAATGGATATTTTATAAAATAACTTCGATTGTTCAACCATCAACAAACTCGGGGGAAGGGAGTCCACATTCTAGCTTCATCCTTGGTTTTCAAAGAAAGGAAACTTCAAAGAGAAGCCGTGGTGCCAAGCCATGTAGGCTCCTCCCTTCACGTTCCATACTGAGCAGCTTGACATAATACATTTTTTTAACATTTTAAAAGTCGGTTGTTTCATTGAACCGGTTAATATTATTAATACGGTCGGAATGGTGAGATTGAATGATGTAAAAATGCCCAAAAATAATAGAAAACTACAAAATAAATACCATAAATAAATTTTAAAAACCCAATTTTCATCTTAATATAATAATTTTAAATTCCAAAACTATATACTATAAAAAATCATATTTTCTATTTTATTTACCTAGTTTTGTTAGAGAAACTGTTATTTGGATCCGAACTGGTGTATTTTTATTTAACTAATAATTCTTTATAATAACGTCATTTTCTCGGAAAAGAAAATAATAAATCAATGTAAATTCCTAGATTTACGCATAATCGCGTTCAGAAAGAGTAAATCAAGTACAAGTTAGAACAAGAGTTGACCTCAAATATAAAGCAAAATCGGCCGGAAAAGAAGGCGGAGAGAAAGAAAGAGTTCAATCTTGGTAAAATTTCACAGGATCTGTTGATTTCTTTATTAATGGGGTTTTCTGAGTAACAAAATCAAAATCAAAAATAGAAAAGAACAAATAGTCCTTGTGCCATACATTCCTTCCTTACTTGTGTTTTATATCATCATCACTATCATGATTTTGTTCTCATTCTTAGCTCCCTCTCATTTTTCTGTTTTCAGTATTCTGTTTTTTTGAGTTGTTATTGGGTTTTGTAGGATTACCGATTTGGGTTATTGATGAGAATGTAAATGGGGTCTCTTAGTCCCGTGCTGCCGTTAAAAAGGGATAAATCTTCACCAAGAAATGAGAAAATGAATTCGTATTCGCAAAGACCCAGATCAAGGCTTTCAGGGTTTATGATTCTGAAGAAGATTGATTACTTGCAATGGATTTCTGCGTTAGCTGTGTTCATCTTTTTTATGTTCCTGTTTCAATTGTTTTTGCCTCTTTCAAGACCTGATGGGGATTTCTTGAAACGAAGAGCGGATGATTTAATTGATCAGGATTTAAAGATTCTGTTGGAAGAAATTGGTGGTTTGGATTTTGGCCAAGATGTCCCCACAAAGCTGTTGATGAGATTCCAAAGGGAAAAAGTTGATAAGATTTCATACAATGGTTCAAGAACAGTAATGAGATTTGGGAGTAGAAAGCCTAAGCTTGCTTTGGTCAGTGCTTAATCCTATTTTTATGGTTGATGTTAGTTTATAAGTTTGGATTTGTAGGTTTTTGCAGATCTGTTGGATGATCCGCAACAGATATTGATGGTCACTGTTGCAGCTGCTCTCAAGGCAATTGGCTATGAATTTGAGGTTAATTTGCTATTTCATTTTCTTATTTTTATGGTTAATTAAGTAAGGGCATGCTTAATCATAATCATAAGCTTTATCGTGCAGGTTTACTCACTTGAAGACGGGCCTATCCATTCTGTTTGGAAAACTATTGGAGTTCCAATCAGTATCGTGGACAGAGCGCGCATTATGATCAACTGGTTAAAGTATGTTAGGAATTAGATTTTAATTACAATATTAATGCATTTCTCATACTATGGTTTTTTGTAGCTATGATGGTGTACTTGTCAACTCTCTTGCAGCAAAAGATGTCATTTATTCGTAAGCGCGTGATCACTTCACTTCTTAATTTTCTTGAAAAAATCTGAATTTATTACAGGCTTTTGCAGGAACCCTTCAAATCTGTACCTCTTGTATGGACTGTTCATGAAAAAACAGAATACGTTTCAGGTTCCAAAATGAATGATTGGAAAGCTATCTTTAATCGAGCCACTGTTGTTGTTTTCCCAAACTATGCCCTACCGGTATGCATGTATTACTCAATTCAACACTATTAAATACATGACATGATTTTGATATTGCCTGTTTTCAGATGTTGTATGCTGCATTTGATTCTGGAAACTACTTTGTGGTACCTGGATCTCCTTGCAAGTCAAACGCGGGTGTAAATATGAATATAGGGTTTAATGTTAATGATGTTGTTGTTGGTATTGTGGGAAGTGACTTTTTATATAAAGGAATATGGTTAGAGCATGCTCTTGTTTTGAAAGCTTTATTGCCACTTTTGCCCAAATTTCCTCAACTCAAGATCGTTATTTTTACTCAAGATTTAACTGCTAATTACAGTGTAGTCATCGAGGTGAATCTCTTGATCCTGTAAAACTTGCTTGTTTAGCATTTTGATGTTAATATTTTTCTTCTAGGAAATTGCTTCAAACCTTAATTACCCAAAGGATGTTGTGAAGCATGTTAATGACGTTGGAGTTCTGAGCATAGTGGATTTAGTAATATACGGGTCATTCCTCGAAGAAGAATCTTTTCCTGATATTCTGATTAGAGCAATGTGTCTCGAGAAACCAATAATCGCTCCTGATCTATCAATTATCAAGAAACATGTACGCATCCTTTGACTTAAACTTGTATTTCAGAATATTTGTGTTAAGTTTGATGATGCATTTCAGATTGATGATGGGGTGAACGGCCATATTTTTGTAAAGGAAAATATAAAGGATTTAACACGCATAATGCTGCAATTGGTGTCTGAAACATCTGAAGCTCGGAAAATTGCATCAGCAGGCAAAAAAAGTGCTAAAAACATGATGGCGTTGGAATCCGTTGAAGGGTATGCTTCATTGATGGAAAACATCTTGGACCTGCCTTCAGAAGTTGCAAGCCCAAGGGCAGTATCGGAAATTCCTAGTGATATTAAAAGAGAGTGGCAATGGCATCTTTTTGCAGATGTTAATAAGGAGCATGTCTTGAAGGAGGAGGTTGGAAATGATAGTTTAAAAGAAGAAGAAGAGAGGTCAGGTGTTGACGATGCGTTTGTATACAGTTTATGGGAAGAAGAAAGAAGAAACACGGTGATGAAAGCTAGAAAGGCAAGAGAAGAGGACGAGGTAACATTTTATTTCTCTTTAAGACGTTTGTTTAGAATTTGTGTTAATGAATGAGTGAATGAATGAATCAGGTAAGGGATAGGAGTGAGCAAGGGAGGGCAACATGGGAAGAAGTGTACAAAAATGCAAAGAGGAGTAGGAATGAATTGCATGAGAGAGATGATGGGGAGCTGGAAAGGACAGGTCAGCCCTTGTGCATCTATGAGCCCTACTTTGGTGAAGGATCTTGGCCTTTTCTGCACCATAAACCACTATATCGTGGTATTGGACTGGTACGGTTATGTTTTTTATATTGTAGCAAGCAAGCAAGCATATTATGAATCATTTTGTGTTTGTTTTTCTAGTCCACCAAAGGCCGAAGACCAACAAGAGATGACGTAGATGCACCTTCTCGTCTTCCGCTTCTAAACACATCTTACTACCGTGACACCCTTTCTGATTTTGGAGCATTTCTTGCTATTGCGAATCGTATTGACCGTATACACAAGAATGCCTGGATCGGGTTTTCTTCATGGCGAGCAAAGGAGTCTTTATCAAACACTGGTGAGATTGCTTTGGTACAAGACATTGAATCTCAAAAACACGGTGACGCTGTCTACTTTTGGGTGCGTATGGATAAAGATCCAAGAAATCCGAGCCAACAGGATTTCTGGTCATTTTGTGATTCTATAAATGCGGGCAATTGCAGGTAAGGCTCATCCATCCGTTAATCTATAAATGGGGGTTTAATTAAATTAAATTAAATTAAATGGCGGCAGGTTTGCATTCTCGGAGGCTTTGAAGAAAATGTATGGGATAAGGGATGATAATTCAAGTGTTGTTGTCCCCCCAATGCCTGGGAGCACTTGGTCTGTCATGAATAGCTGGGCTATGCCAACCAAATCCTTCCTTGAGTTTGTCATGTTCTCGAGGTATTTAATTTTTTTTATTTGTAGTGTATTTTTACTACAAACAAACAAAGATAGATATAAACGCATGCATGGCATGGCATGTGCAGGATGTTTGTAGACGGGTTAGATGCACATCAAACTGGTTTCTGCTACCTAAGTACTTTGTCTAAGGTAACCTACCTACCTTTTCTTCCATTCATTTTGATTTTGATTTTGATTTTGATTTTGATATAATTATGAGGCAGGAGAAGCATTGCTACTCACGGGTCCTTGAGCTTCTTGTGAATGTGTGGGCGTACCATAGCGCCAGAAGAATGGTGTACGTCAATCCCCACACTGGAGCAATGCACGAGCAACACCATTTCGAGAAACGAGCACGCAAAATGTGGATCAAATGGTTTGATTACAACACTCTCAAGGCCATGGATGAAGATCTTGCTGAGGAAGCTGACTCAGACCACTCTCCAAGGCGCTGGCTATGGCCCTCAACCGGGGAGGTTTTCTCCCAAGGAATCTATGAAAAAGAAAGGATTCAATCCCGAAAAGACAAAGAAACAAAGAAGCAGAAAACCCGAGCCAAGATTCAGAGAATCAAGAACCGCACTCATCAAAAAGTCATTGGGAAATACGTCAAACCGCCACCAGAGAATGACACACCAATTCATAGCTAGCAATGTTGACAGTGTACTTCTAGTTTCAATTCTTTTTTACTCATGATTTTTAGTGCTTTCTTTTTTGTATTATGGGTAAGATGAAGATGCATAGGAAGTTGTATGTAAATTGCATACATTTTTTTATATGATGGTGTTGATGCTGATGCTAATTTTACCAACTCACTTCCTTGGCTATGGTAGTAAAATATGCAATTGTGAGTTGTAGCATTTAAGTGTAAGATGTACCCTTTTAGCAACAGAAACACAAGTAATAGTAAAGTTATATTATTCTGAGAAATGGTATTGGACTTAAGATCAAGGGATGACGTACAATGATCATTCTAACTTGTAGATAAGGTCAATACGGGCATGATGCAAAGAAATAAACCAAAACAGGGAGCTTTCTAGGGCAACAAATGCAAATCAAAGCACACCCATTTCATCTCTATTATTTTACATAATTAATCATTATAAATAGGGTGACAAATCCAATGGAGGTTCACGAAGCGAATTCAAAGAGAGCAACACAACAAATCTCCATTACTGGGTCGGTGGATCATTTTTGAACTGATTACTAATTTATTTGGAACCGATTGGTGGATTTTATTTTGTAAGCATCCTTCTTTTTTTTTTAAAAAAAGAAAAGAAAAAAAAGATGAATGAAGAGAATTAGCACAGCTTACATTAAGTAATGTCTCCTTTAGTTGGCATGTAGATTTATTTTCATCAACAACTAACTGCTTCAGTTTTCTAACTTTTGCTTTGCGATGAAACACAACTTCTTATTTTGCCTCCAACATGTTTATATTAGGAAGGGAAGGTTGGCAAATATAAATTCAAAACCATACTTGATCTGTGGTTATTTTCTTTAAAGTTTCAGCTTGGTTCAATTAACAAAATCTTTCTATTCAACATCAACATTACAATGGCCAAAGTCGTTACATATGATTTGTTACATCTTTTGTTGTGAATTTTAAGACGAATTAATATGTAAAACATTGATTAAAAACTTTACAATTAATACATGTAAGCTAATTCAGATGGCCATGTTTTATTACAAGATCAATTATTTGCAGTTGAGGATTGGTAACAGAAAGGCCGGCCCATTTGACTGTCCCCAAATTTCATATATAAACCCGCCGCAACCGCAGTATCTCCGCGAGAGAGAAGATCACAACGAAATTCATTCCCTCTCTCCGATCTGGTTTCTATCTCTTTTGATCAATTCCACTCATCTTGATTTCGAAATTCAGGAATTCTGAATCACAGTGATGATCGATACTAACGTAATTGTACCGGAGACGAGGATTCTTGAGATCAACTTGATCTCGGCGCAAAATTTGAAGATTCCTCCGTCTGCTTTGATGCGCCATATGCACACCTACGCACTCGCGTGGGTACATCCCAACGCCAAGCTTCGCAGCGATCTCGATCGTGTCGGTGGCGAAAACCCTACCTGGAATGACAAGTTCATCTTCCGCGTTTCTCAGGACTTCATCAACGGCGACACCTCCGCCGTCCAATTCCAAATCTACGCCGTCGGTTACCTACGAGACTATATTATCGGCACCGTACGTCATATCTTGAGCAGCAGTCCTATCTCTTCCAGATCGGGTGACGTCATTGGAATTCCAGGTTTCTCCGCGCTCCACATCCGCCGTCCGTCCGGTAGAGTTCACGGCGTCCTTAATATCGCCGCGACGGTTTACAATAGCTCCGATTTCCCCTCTTTGACAGGAATCTCTGCCATATGTTTTCGAGACCTGATCGGGAAAAATAATAGAAATGATTATCAAGTTCGTGAAAGGCGACTGTCACGGTGTCTAGGATCTAAAAGAAGCTCGGAAGCAGAATCTTCATGTGATAATTTCTACGATGGAACGGAATCCACAACATCGTCGTCGTCGTCGTTTACCAGCATAACGGCGCTTAGGGACAGTAAGGTCGTGAAATCCAAGTTACTGATGGCGGGAAAGAAACCAGAGGGCGTTAATTTGTTGTGTGGTTTGAAGGTCTAATCGGAGTCTTCCGTCAATTAAAGATTAGGTAAACAGTTAACTGGTAGTTGAACCAAATTTAACCCTAGAGTTTGAAATCACACACAGAAAATATGTTCCTAGATGTGTACATGAATTTTTCTTTCTTTCTGTTTCCTAGGTTTGTCGATAATTTGTTTCAAAGAGAGTATTGTATTTGTGAGTGCATTCCATATTAAAATGAATCAATTGTTAATACTGCATATAACATAAGAATATCATACCCTTAAGCTTGATTCAGTAGTTCTTATTTTATGCTAGAATGGTCCTTTTTAACTTAATGCAATGCCTAATCACTAGTTTTTGGGACTATCAATCCAATCTCCAAGTTTACAAATTGTTGATCAAGACTCTAATTACTTCATTATAGAAAGTACCCCTTTAGACTGTGTGTAATGGGTGGTCACTCATGCCACCTCTGCGCCACATCAGCCCGACCAAACACATAAAAAATCCCGACCAAACACACGTAACCAGGCGACCAAATCATTCCCCTTTGAAAAAACCTTTCCCCTTTGAAAATTGATCGGTCGTCTAGACGACCGATGGGCACCTTCGACGCGTCGAAGTGGTGTGGGCGTAAGGGGGGACGTGTCGCCACATCGGACGACCAAAGGTGACGACCTTGGCATTACGGGTGGTCTTATGACCTAGTAGTACATAACTATAGAAAGTAATATCAAACGTCATTAACTCTAGAAAATTATTTATAAATTCGAGACACTAGTTTTTAAAGCACCTAAATAAAAAAAAAAAAAATCATCTTACATACTTTTTATTTAGGAAAAACTCAAATACGAATACATTTTTACAAAAAGCCAACCAATATGAAACTTGATACAATATAAGAAAAATACTATTAATATCGTTACCTATAATTTGTGCTAACTGCTACTAACAACAAGGTGAAATATGTAATTCACTATCCTCATATATCACTTGATTGTCTTATCCGGTTAGTAGAAAGATAGTTAGATACAAATTATAAAAATCAGTAACATTTCTCATAATATAATCATCATCACAATTTAACTTTAAAATGGTTCATAAAAAGATGTAATTTAGGTTATATTTAAAAGTGCTAACCGTTTCTCTTAATGCATTGGCTGAGGATAATTAAGGAAGTATAATTACTCAAAATATGATTAATAAAATTCAAATCGGTGTTTTTTATTTGTTAATTCACAACTAATTTAAGCCAAAAATATTTTTTTTTAATTAGCATTTTTCTATCTATTAATTATAATAAAAGAAGCATTAGGGTGCCACTTTGCAATATTTTAGACATCAACATTCCACGTGGCAGCTTTTAATTGGCTGCCAAATTCGTTTTCCCACCCATTTTATTAATTGGTGCAGCATATAAATAAGAGTATTGATTTTTTGAATACAGTAAGTATGATAGGAACTTAAATACAGCAAGTATTAATCTAAATCCCTTATTTATAGCAACAGATAAATAAAAAGAATTTTATAATTTAAATTTTGAATTGAATACGCTGTTTTAGAATAAGGAGCCTTTAGAATATGATAAAATCAGAAATGGCATTAAACAGAAATGGCACTAAACACAATTAAAATTTCAAACTAATATACATATTTTCCAGAATTATCATATGTAATCCTAATTTACTATTATAATAAAAAAAAGGTTATATGGCCACTTGACATTTTTTTAAACCATAACATGACACGTGACAGCTTTTAACATAACATTCATTCTAATTTTCCCCCTAGCAACCTTATAACAAAAAAGTAATTTTTACTACAGGTTATTAGGAATTTTAATGTAATTAAAAAATTATACATGGTCTTATCGAAATGGTAACAGCCCACATTAAAGGAAATTGTTTGGCCAAATAAAACCATTTTTTACGGGTAAATCATACCAAAATACACAACACCTTATATTCAATCAATTTGTTATCTGACAATTTAATAAAATACACGGGTATACCATACCAAAATTAATCGAAAATAATTCAAACTCCAATATCTCACCCCACAAAAGTTAAATTTTTAATGAAAATTTTAATGAAAGTTTCTAAAGGCAGCTAAATTTAAATTTTTATAGCACACCTTTATTTAAGGGAAGTTCGTTATTACCTATGTCGATATTTTCTTCTTAATTTATTTTTAGTTGTGTCTATATATAGAGAGTACTTAACATAATTGGCATATTCAGCATCAGTGATCTTTACCAATATCTCTTACTCGCATTCTCTTCTTCACTGCAAATTAATTTATGCATCATTCCAATTGTTTTTTTTATTACCTTCAACTCTTCTTTCAGCACACTTTATCATACCTGCATTTATACATAATTGAGTTGTTAAATGCCAGATTAACACGCTAGAATTTGCATATATACACACTTTATCATATCCTTTACTAATGTTTTTATGCAACTTTTGATGTTGTTTACATATTTGCAGATAACTAGCATTGGCACAGATTAACTGCAAATAGCCTTGGATGTATTTGAATTGTTAATGCGTGTTTAATTTTGATAAAAAAGAATTAAACTTTCATTATATGGATACAAAACTGTTTGAGATCTGCTATATATAGATACAATATTGTTTGACACACATCAATATCCAAAACAGTTTCACTATTTTAATTAGTCAACCATGTTTTACTTTTTGTGATTCATTTGACTGAAAATATTATGCAATTACATGTTATTACTTGTTATTACTCTATTAATAAAATGTGGTTAAATAATTACACCATATTGATTCTATAAAAGTTGGTGCATAGATATCACCATTATTTTGTTTATGTTTACCAAATTTATATTGTTTTCCTATGTACAACATATTGTGAATTGAATCATGCAAACATAGTGATGAGTTCAACTAATATATATATTTACCAAAATTATTTGCTTATTGTATTTGTTAAGGGAAAAAGCCTTACCCCATTGGGATCTTAAGATAACAAAACAACCCTGGTTTATTATGTTAATTGATAGATTATTATACTTAATGAAATATTAAAGTGTTAACACAAGAATATAGTCAATGTATAAATCCACTAAGTGTGGCTTGTTGCGTAATACCAAGACCACTGATCAATTACAAAGTATGTGAATGTAAGTTCGTGAATTGGTAAGTACTCCTTTGCAAGATGATCTATATTTATAATGGTATAGAGATCTTACATAATGGGAAAAAGAGTAACCGAAGGACTAAACTAAGGAAATGGCTAAGATCAAGGGATTTGATCTTAGTCAGTTACAATACTGACTGTAACTCAGTCCTTCTACTCAGTATTGGATTTCCAATACTGAGTGCTGATACTGAGTGGCCAATACTGGCCAAACTCAGTATCACTCCTACACTTAGCTATTTTATTCTACTGTTTATACTAAGTGAGTCTAGGTTGTTTTGTTATCTTAAGATCCCAAAGGGGTAAGGCTTTTTGCCTTAACAATCTCCCCCTATCTAATGATAACAAAACAATTACAAAGAGATTTCAAAAATAAATAAATACAGGCTGCAACTGGAGCAAGGGCAAGAATGCAGCAGAGAATGGAGCACCTCTTCAAGCTCTTTACTCTGAAGCTTAGATGGATGAAGAGCTCAGTGATGATGAGGAAGAGGTTGAAAACAAAGCCTTTATGACTTTCACTGAAGATGATTTGAAAAGTTCCTTTGAAAAGGACATCAAAGAAGCTGAGAGGATGAGTGTTCATACTGATTGGGATTCCACTCAGTTGTACAAGGTGAGTTCCTTTCAAACTTATTCAGTGAATGAAAAAGAAAAGATTTTTGAGTATATGATTGTTGATCTTAAAACATTAGTACAGAGAGAAAAAGCTTTAAAATTAACAATTCTTGAACTTGAAAAGGTAAATAATGAACATTTAGATAAATTAGCAAAATTTAAAGATTTAGAACTAAATTTTTTAAACTTACAAGACATGAACCAAAGATTAGCTGATAAAGCTCATTTACACAAATTAGAAAAAGAAAAATTTGAAAACCAGTGTAAATCTTGGGGAAATGCATCTATTAAATTAAATAAATGTCTAAATCAACAATTTCCAGAAAATGTGAGGGCTGCACTTGGTGTTGATCCTCAGCTAAAAAATAGAAATAATTTTGCTGATTTATTTGAAGAATTTTCTGATATGAACCCTATTCAGTTTGTAAAAGCAAAAACTTTTTGTGAAGTTGGATGTCAAACTGAATCAGATGATGAGGATAAAATCATTTTTGAAAAACCAATTGGTCCTTCTATCTGTTCTAAGTGCTATACTGAACTACAAGAGCTCAGTATTGAATTTCCTGAAAAAGAAATTTCTGATACTGACCTCGAAGTTGTGCAGTATGATACTTTTGCTGTTCCTCCATTTGAACTTTTATTTAACACAACTACTTTTGAGATATATAATGAAAATAAAACCACCTCTACTCAAAATGTTATATCTAATACCAAGGTTGCAGGAACAGACAAGTCAACTACTCAAGAATCTAAAGAACCTGTTCAAGTTGTCATTCTAAAACATGATAACAAGAAAACAACTTCAACAGGATCTTCAAGTGGCAAAAACAAGAAGTTGAATATTAAAAAGACTTCTTTGTCAAATAAAAATAAGACCCCAGAACCATCTTCTTCAAAACCAGTACTCAAACATAACATTAAAACTCCATTAAAAAAATGACAAAAATAACATTTTGAAATCTATTGGTGATCAGATCAAAGTCTTAAGTCAAAAGTTTACAAAACTTACTCATACTGATCAACCAAAAGTCAAACAGTTTTCTAAAATTCCTTATGAAAACATGTTCAGAAACAGACCTAGAAAATGTTATAGATGTCATCACACTGGTCATAAAGGAGATGAATGCTGGACTGATCTCTCAAGTCCTAGGTACTCAGTACCAAAGAAAAGGAGAGAAACTAAGCCAGTGTCACCCAAGAAAACCTCCAAGGTTTCCCCTGAAGTGATACTGACCTCTTCAATAAAAGAGATCAAGTCTACCCCTGTTTCTCCTACCAAAGGTCCCATTCAAAAATGGGTTCCTAAAAGGAACTAATCCTTATTTTGTGTCTTGTGCAGGGTGACAGAAAATGGTACTTAGATAGTGGCTGCTCAAGACACATGACTGGCAGTATGGAGTACTTTCTAAATTATACACCAGAGAAGGGTCCTTCTGTCAAGTTTGGAGATGATTCAATTGAAAAAACAAGAGGGTATGGAGTAATCAAAGCAGGCAACATAACTTTTAAAAGAGTTGCATATGTAGAGGGTCTTAAACACAATCTGCTCAGTATCAGTCAGATGTGTGATGATGACAATGAAGCTCGTTTCAGAAAAGTTGCAGGAATCATCTACAATGATAAAGGGCAACCTGTACTCATTGCTAGAAAAGAAAAAGACGTCTATGTAGTCAACCTATCTGAAATAGACCCTACTATTCGAGTTTGCCTGCTGTCTAAAGTCAAGCCAGAACTTCACTAGTTATGACACAAGAAACTTTCTCACATAAACTTCAGAAACATAAATGAGCTCAGTATGAAGAAACTGGTGAGAGGGTTGCCCACTATTACTTATTCAAAAGATAAGTTATGCTCAGCATGTGAAATGGGCAAACAGAAGAAGAGTTCATTCAAGTCAAAGGTTAATCACTCCATTAATGAACCTCTTACAATGATACATATGGATCTTTTTGGCCCCATCAGCACACCATCATTGGCCAAAAAGATCTATACTTTAGTCTTAGTAGATGAATTCTCAAGATATACTTGGGTCATATTTCTCAAGACTAAATCAGATGCAACAACAGAAATCATTGCCTTCATCAAAAGAGGAGAACTTCAGAAAGGCAACAAGGTCAAGAAACTTAGAAGTGACCATGGTACTGAGTTTAAGAACTCAGTATTAGCAGATTTCTGTGAAGAAAAAGGAATTGTACAAAACTTCTCTGCAGCCTACACACCACAACAAAATGGTGTTGTAGAAAGAAAGAATAGAACATTAATTGAAGCTGCAAGAACTTTGTTATGCCATGCTGGACTTGCACTGAATTTCTGGGCAGAAGCTGTCAATTGTGCCAATTTTACTCAGAACAAAGCTACAATCGTCCAGAGACATCTAAAGACTCCTTATGAGTTATACAATGGCAAGGTTCCTAATGTGGACTACTTTCACATCTTTGGGAGCAAGTTCTTTGTACTCAGTACTAAACAAAATCTAAACAAATTTGCTCCCAAAGCAAATGAAGGTGTGTTCATGGGCTACTCTCCACATTCTAAAGCTTTTAGAGTGTATATCATCTCAACTAAGATGATTGTAGTATCCATTCATGTCACGTTTGATGAAGATCAGAATGAGCTTTCTACCTCAACAACAGAAGACATCAGTGGCATAGAAAATCTATGCAATCCAGAAAACTCAATTGCTGAACAGCCCAAGTCTCACCCATACTATGTTGATCATGGTATGAGTGACACTGATCAAGAGATAACTCAGTCTAACTCTAATATATCAAATTCTGAGGTTCCCATAACTGAGAACCCCAATATCGAGTTCCCAATACTTGATCTGAACAATTCCACCTATGAAGAAGGTGAATCTTCCAGTACCTTTCAAGAATCCACCTCAGATTTGCAAAATCAAGATTAACAACAACCAGAATTGTCTGATACTGATCAGAATTTAACTCAGTATCAGACAGACAACACATCAGTACAACAAGAAATTGTTGACCTTGTTTCAAATGCTCCCTTAGGAAACAATCTAAGGGAACACAGAGATCATCCACATTCTAATATTATTGGTCCAATTGAACAAGGTGTCCAAACAAGAAGAAAGTTAGAGTTTGAACCCCAAGCAACTGCAAATTTTTGCTTCTTCTCAAGCTTCTTATCTACCATGGAACCAAAGAAAGCTGATGAAGCTTTATTAGATGAAGACTGGGTAGAAGATATGCAAGAAGAATTGACAGAGTTTGAAAGAAACAAAGTCTGGAACTTAGTACCACCTCATGCTGGCAAAACTATCATTGGTACTAAGTGGGTGTTCAGAAACAAAATGGACAAGGATGGTGTTGTCATTAGAAACAAAGCTAGAATGGTTGCTCAGGGTTACAGGCAAGAAGAAGGCATTGACTATGATGAAACTTTTGCACAAGTTGCAAGAATTGAAGCTATTAGGCTGTATTTTGCATATGCAGCTTTTAAGAACTTCAAAGTCTATCAGATGGATGTCAAGAGTGCCTTCCTCAATGGAAAACTACAAAAGGAGGTTTATGTTAAACAACCACCAGGTTTTGTTGATCCTAAATTTCCAAATTATGTTTTCAAGCTTGATAAAGTTTTGTGTGGGCTCAAACAAGCTCCCAGAGCCTGGTATGATACCGTGTCTGAGTACTTAATTGAAAATAAATTTATAAGAGGTAAAATTGACAAAACTTTATTTTCAAAAAGGAAAGGTTCTGACATCTTACTTATTCAGATATATGTAGATGACATTATCTTTGGCTCCACTGACAAGTCAATGTGTGACTGGTTTGCTAAGATTATGTCATCTCAGTATCAGATGAGTATGATGGGTGAACTTACTTACTTTCTTGGTTTACAAGTTGATCAAAAGCCTGATGGAACTTTTATTAATCAAAGTAAGTATGTGCATGACATGCTCAAGAAATATAAATTTGAAAATTTATCTTCCATGCACACTCCTATGGGTACTCAGGATAAAATAAGTAAAGATGAAACTGGTAAACCAGTATGTCAATCCACATACCGAGGTATGATTGGTTCTTTACTTTACTTAATAGCTAGCATGCCTGATATCATGTTTGCAACTTGTTTGTGTGCTCGGTATCAGGCTGATCCTAAAGAATCACATATGAAAGCTGTTAAGCGCATTTTTAGATATCTTTCAGGTACACCTAACATGGGTCTTTGGTATCCCAAAGACTCAAACTTTGATCTTGAAGGGTATACAGATGCAGATTTTGCAGGTTGTAGATTGGACATGAAAAGTACAAGTGGAGGATGTCAATTCCTCGGTGGTAGACTAGTTGGTTGGTCATCCAAGAAGCAAAATTCAGTAGCAACTTCCACTGCAGAAGCAGAATATGTTGCTGCAGGAAGTTGTTGTGCTCAACTCTTATGGATGCAGTATCAACTAAGGACTATGGTTTAATTTCCAGAAAACTCCTATTCATTGTGATAACAAGAGTGCTATTGCTATCACTGAAAACCCAGTCCATCACTCACGAACAAAGCACATTGATATCAGACACCACTTTATTCGAGATAATGTGGAAAAGGGTAAGGTTGAGGTAGATTTTGTTCCTACAGATGATCAATTGGCCGATGTATTTACTAAACCTCTCTCTGAGGAAAGGTTTATGTATTTACTAGGACAATTGGGTATGTTGAATCCTTAATTTTTCGTAAAATTTTTATACTGACCTCTCAGTATTGGTTCCAATACTGACCCGCTCAGTATCACTCGTCTGATTTATCAAATGTTATAAATTTTAATTTTTTATTAATTTATAGATTAAATTAAATGTTTTTATGATTTTTAATATTTTTTTAATTTAATTTTTTTAACTCGGTATTGGAGTCCTGGAGTGGTAAAACTGACTTTTAATCCTCATACTCCCCAACAGTAACCTTTCTTAATAAGAAAGTTACCGTTGGAACAGGATAAGGCTGTCACATCAGCCGGTTTTACTTCCCAATACCGTAATTATCTCTAATTAAATATAAATAACCGTTTTTTTTTCTTTCAAATTTTCTAACAGTTATTTCATAATTTCTCTCTAAATTCTCTCTGCGATTAACGATTTCACTTTCTCCTTGCAAGCAAATTACTTAATCAAAATCGTAGATGGAAAATTACAGATTCTTTGCACCGGAGGCTGCTCCTGCAACTCAGTTTCGGAACGACGAAGTGCCCAAGTTTGCGAGGAACAACATAACCGCCAATTTCAACATTCCTCAGGCTTGGGCATGCCCTGAATTCACTCACATGATTACATATCTGAAGCATTGTCCGATCACGCAACCGTTGATTCGTTCTCCTCGTGCAATTTATCCGGAAATGCTCTGTGAATTTTGGTACTCTGTTAAACTTGACTCTCCGGACATGATTACCGGTTGGGTTATTCGAGAACAAAGAAGGGCTTTTGTATCCACAACTATAATTCGGGAAACACTGAGGCTTCCCGCTCACGCTCAGTATGAGTCCTTTGTTGATCGAACAGAGGCTCGCTCAGTGTTACCATTCATTAGACGCAGAGGAACCACAAGCATTATTAAAAGAAATGAATTTGGTCCAATGTGGGGTCTTTTTATTTCCACACTTATTCGGTGTATGACCCACAAGACAGGAGCTTTGGATCAAATAAACGATTTTGGGATGCAGATTGTTCATGCCATGTATCATGGTCGAGATATTGATTATGCTAGACTGATCTTTAATGAACTAGCTTCTCTGATTCGGGCTCAAACCAGAGAAATCAATGTTCCTTTCTGTAGATTTCTTTCTCTTATTTTTCAAAATGGCGTGCCTGCTCATGTCTATGATGAATTCAATAGTCCAAGAGCAGATCTTCCTCCCTTACATGAGAAGATTTATTTTTACAGGCCAAGGGAAGGAGAGCCTGTACTGAGTCACTCCATTTGGGCTATTGTACAGGCACGCATTAATGATGAACAACATTCCGATACTGAATCAGAAAATGATGATGATGATGATGATGACAGTGGTGATGGTGGAAATGATGATCAAGATATTGAGATGATGGATGCTCAACCAGAACCGGCACAAGAACCTCCACATATTCCTCCACATGCACAGGATCCTGATGCTCCTCATATTGCCACAGATTCTGATACTGAGTCCTCAGAAGACACACTACTGGTCATCAGAAGAAGAAGAAGAAATATATCCCAAGTAATAATGGGTGCTTTATCATCCGAAGAGGTGCAGCCTACTCATGCTCCATCACTAACTGCATCTCTTCAAGCACAAAGTCAAGTTGCCGCCAATGCTGACCTTCCAGGTCCTGAACCAGAACTTATTGCTCAACAAATTGAGGAACCTCATGTTCCTCTTGATGTGGAGATTCAATTTGAGAACCATTCAATGGAAGGTGCTCATGTTAGCAGACAAGAGGTTCCTGAAGGTGTTGGTGCCTCAAATCAAAATCTAGATGATCCAGCACCGACCTCTGCCGATGCTAGAAGGGAATCCGACAAAGTCTCAGGTATGAATTTCTAAAAAGCTCTCAAACTTTAATATATATATATATATATATATATATATATATATATATATATATATATATATATATATATATATATCTTTCCCAAATAGAGACTATGTATTGGCCAGTACCAAATCAATACTGACCAAAGTCTCAACCGAACTTTCAAATATATCCACTTATGGCCAACATAGTTAGCCCACTGCTGCTATGCAAAATTCATACACTGAGCATCTCAATGATCATTGTCAGTCTACAGTTGTCTCAACATTTTAAGAGACAATGGTGGTGATGTCATACTGACACTCACTGGTGCTGCTTGAATGATGTTTTACTTATTTTGAGTAAGGTCACATAATTCAAGAAATGATCACAAACCTTTTAAGCCACATAAGCCAAAATTATCCATGGGTATAAACAACTCTAATACCGAGTGATAAACATTGAAAATAACCAGAAGCACATCCCAGGCTTCGATTACCCAAACCAAAACCTTTTAGTAAATGTGACCTATCCTATACTGAGCTACTCAAATATTCACACTCACTTTTACTAAATAATTTCTTACACATGCTATGCACAAGTTCACAATATTTCATCATGTACCAATGAAATAAAAACTTCTAAATTCTGTTTACATGATTATAGAATTTAACAACACCACAATTCTATTTGATAAACCTTCATTCTAACCAGTTTACATTTTTTTTGTTTCTTTAGCACCATCTGTGCAGGGCCAAAGAGCACAAGCTACTCAATCTCAGGAAGTGCAGGGTGCTTTACAAACTATTCTCAACCAGATCCTGGCCATACAGAACACTCAGACTAATATTCTGGCCAGGATGGATGCCATGAGTAATGAGATAGACTCATTAAAACAGTCGGTGGCACTCCTACAACAACAAAAACATTCTCCACCACCTCCTCAGTTCCACTAGGTGGACACAATGATGAAGAAGCCCCTAATACTGAGCCAAGAAGATCACCCTCCCATGCCAATACTGAGGGTGAGCAAGATGCTGCTACTGAACCTATGCCCTCCCCAACTCCTGATAATCAACAGGAGGACATAGGTGGTGATACTGAACCTCTTCCCTCCCCATCAAATGATAACAATAAGGGGGAGAAGAGACAAAGAGAAGAAGAGGTTGATAAACCTGAGCCATCTGCTCAGGGGGAGAAAAGAAGAAAGTTGAATGAAGATCAACCTCAACAGCAACAACAACAACAACCACATCAGCAAACTCCTCATACTGAACCACTCAGGTTTCAGTATGAAAGAAGAAGACAAAGAGGAAGGTCAGTCCTGGAATTACTTGAAGAGTTATCTGAGCCATCTGCTCAGGGGGAGACTGATACTGACCAACCACAGCAAGTTAATACTGAGGCTCCTACTCAAGTCCCAAACAACTTGCAGATTATTGTATATAGGCCTTTTGTTTGGCCTATTGCTGATGATGATGAAGAACATCCAGTGCCATTTCAAAACTTTCTAAACTTTGCACTGGATGTGGCACATAAAGAAAGCTCTTCATCATCATCCTCAGATGATGAAGAGCCCCCAAGAAGACCAATATCTCCTCCAGCTGAAGGACCTTCTAGAGTTCCTAGAAGACCAATAACCAGAAGAATGTCAAATGTGGTTGTGTCCTCAGAATCAAGTGAAGAACAAGATCCAGCTCCTCTGATCTCTAGACCTAGAAGATCTACTCAGTATACTGAGGAAAAGAGTGATGCTGAGGATGAGATTGAGGCTTAGAGATTCTTCCATGTTAAGGAAGAAGATCCTGACACTGAGTCTGATGCAGATGTTCCAAGGAAATCACATATTGTAAGAAGAACAGGAGATGAACTGCTTGAACAATACTGGAACATTGTTGCTCAAAGAACAAGGTATAGGGAAACCAGAATGAGTATGCTGAGGAATAGGGTATTCCCAAATGTAAAGGAGATAAACTGGCTGTAACACCCTCAAATTTACAAGATTTTTAAAAAAAATTTAAATACAAAATTAAAATCAAAGGTCCCATAAATAAAGCTCCGGTCTAAATATTTAACATTTAAAAATGTATTTATTGTGGAAATAGTTAAAAATAAAATGAAGTGTTTTAAAATATTAATTGTTGTCCACATCAGTAACGAAACGATACAGCGGTCAACCGTCCACCTTCTCCTTTCCTTTGCTGGTACCTGAAACAATGTGGGGGAAAGTTTGGGTCAGCTGGGGAAGCTGAGTGAATATCTCAAAATGCAAACAATCCTAACATACAACACATGAGGGCACATCGGTGTACTCCTACTCAGAATCTACTCGATTAATTACTCGGATTTATTGCTCAGATTTTATTACTCAGATTTTAATTTATATAGCGCGCTAGGGTGACTTGGGACGAGAGATCAACCTCGACTCGCCTCACACCACCTCAACACCTGTACTCTTCGGTGTTGAGTCAAAAGCCTGGCACCAGTATTCTTCGGTGCCAAGTCAAAACGCCTGACACCAGTGCTCTTCGGTGTCAAGTCAGATATATTATGTTTAATGTTTAACTCAAAACTCAGAAACTCAGAACTCAGAAAGCCAGATCACAGAAAGCTCAGATAATAGTTAACTCGGATAACAGACCAAACTCAGATAACAAATCAGTCTCAGATAACATATCAATCTCAGATCACAAATCAATCGCAGATAACAGATCAATCTCAGATGACAAATATAGTGCGAGAAATCTAACACGTAAGTCATGCATGTACAACGTTAAAACTGAATACACGGTGAGAATACTCACCTCGAGAAACGTAAGCTCCAAAGGGTTCCCGACAATCAGAAGGACAGCACGTTATCTCCTAGACGGTCCTAAAACCAAACACGAAACCCGGAATTAAAATCCTACCCGAGGGCTTATTTCAGAAAACTGGCAGCCCCCGTCAGTCTCACGGAAACTGCCATAACTCCTAAACGGTTCATTAGATTTTCTCCATCTTTTTACCATGGCTAGAAGACAATCAGAACTACAATATACTGCGAGACGGTCACTGGCCAAAACAGACTCTAAGTGTCTCAAAACAGTGATGCAAGACAGACATGCTGCACAGGTCATCTTCCTAACAGCAGCATACTAAATCGACTATAACTTTTAAACCATAATTCGGATTGACGAGAGGGTTGCGGAGTTGGAAAGCTAACTCAAAAATCAAGGTTTCATCACGGGCCAAAAGTTCAAAAGACTATTTTAAGTATTTCAAAAACAGCTTAAAACATTAGGGCAGATTCTGCCAGAAATTTTTAACTTATAACACTTGATTTCACAACCCTACTTGCCACCGAACAAAACCCGACCACCTCGAAGGTCATAGACTAATCAGAACTACCCGTGACTTGTACAATTGGAATGAAAACAGATTAAGTAGGGTTCGATTAGCCCTCGCAAAGGGCATGACCTAACAACTATCACAACTCTAAGTTTAAACCGAAAATCTAACACATTATAAGTATCAACCCGAGCCTCCATGGCTCGGGGTTTCCCTGCACCAACCCTACCGAAATCAACCCTATACTCAACAGCTAAGGAAAACGAGATACATAAACTTAATTGATCACGAGAAGAACAAAGAGGTTATACCGATTAGATAGTCTCTAGGGTTCGGTTGTAGAGTTTGGGAGACCACTTCCGCACCTCACCTGACTCGATCAAAAGTTCCACCCGATTGCTCCTTCCGTTGCGGTTGCTTCCGAAATTCTTGTTGCGATTGACGAATGGACAAAAAGGAGAACAATCCGAGAGCTCAAGCCCTAACGAGAATTAATGAAAGCAGAAAGGAAACGGTACCGATTAACGAATGGAAGGAAATCAGGGAATTAAAAACAAAAGATTGATTACCGATAGAATGTTGCTAAAACCCGAACCTTCTGCCCACCTTAATCTCGATCAACCCTTGCTTCCTACTGTCTTCTTGCTCGAACGAGAGAACTATGGAAAAAGAAACGAAGGAGATGGAGTTATGCTCTCGGCTACAGAAAGATTGAAGATCTGCATTACCCTCGTCGGCAGCTAGGGTGCCAAGAACGAGATTATGCTCAATATGGATCAGAATTCCGTTCATGTCTAATAGGCCTGAAGTCCAAAGCTAAGCCATACTGAATCGGACATTGGCCCAAAATTCCCGAGTTCATTAAACTAATAAAGATCCAGCCCTTTTTATTTCAAAATTTCGGCTCCAAGGGGACTCAAACAAAACTCCATAAGAATTAATTGTCTAATATATATCTATAATTGCGGGTCTCGGCCTTGGCCTCCGGCCGGCCTTGACCCGACACTCGAACTCTTGGGTTAAAATGATACATTATTCGAATAATCGAGGCGTCACATATAAGTATGTAACGTCTGATAAAGACGAACCGTCTAATCACAGGTCGCCCAAATAATACAGGATTAATTATAAAAAAAATAAATTGTGATTAAATAATTAAATTTAATTAATATAAATTTTGGGGCGTTACAACTCAACTCCACTTGAAATAGACTTCGTCCCCGAAGTCATTGCTCGGAAGAAACTCCGGTAATAATCTCGCGTCTCGACTCATATACGCCAACGACACACGTCCTCAAAAGGGGAAAGAGAACATAATGCTAAGGTTAAGAATGAAAAGGAAATTCATCAGGGTGATCTACGACATGCATACTCAAATGGAAAAGAAGAATAAAAACGAGAAAGTCATGAATAGAAAGAAGCTCTTCATGGTGAATTTACTTAATAGGAAATGAACTGCAGATCACGTACATGCTCCTACAATTATCCGCCTCTAGTGGCGCAAAACGAATAAGGCTAAAAGAAATAAGGTCAGAATGCTCACTATGGATCTCAGTATGCAAAGAAAATGTCGATAATGAGCAAAAAAAATACACCACGATACTCTACTGAAGGCGTCTTCTTGCTCTTGCATTCGGATACAGTTGTTGCACCCAGCGGTTAACGTTGAGTTGAATCTCCGATTCAACTCCACTTGGAGATTTGTTACGGTTTGTTGATGATGTTAGATGATCTCGTCGTGGAACTTGGTCATTCAATCCATACTTACTACCACACACGGTTCTCTCATGTCGTTAGAAATAAAGTTTATGGGGAATTTCTCCCCGCACGGTTCAACCAAAAGATCATTTAATATTCTAGAATGGGTGAAATGACAATTCACGATCAAAACGGCTCAGAAGCTCATCTACTCAATGGGACATTACTTTGTTTAAGACACGAATTAATTGAGTTGTTTACACCGCACTCAACAAATATAAAACTGGCAACTAATTCACAAAACAAAAAAAAAAAAATACATATCACACGAAATCCTCAGATGATGCACACAGAAATTAATATCACCCAGTAGTACTCATGCAATTTACTCAGAAATGCCACTCATGAATGTAACTCAGAAGTCCCACTCAGAATTAAACTCAAAACATATCTCAGGAGTATAACTCGAACTGTATAACTCTGGAGCAAACTCATAAATCTTAGCTCAGAAGTAAACCCAAAACTCTAACTCAGTAACAACTCCTAAGGTAGTAATATTTACAAGTAATAGCATTAGGTATCAATCACATTTTTACTCATTCTTATTACTATTCGCGTGTTCCAATTTACCAGCTTATAATACTTGGAATGATATACTCTCTCTCAACCGTGTTATTGGTTCTCAAAATAACTCTTCTTTAACATTATATTGTTACCTTACTCTATTAGGTTTGCATATTAGTAGATTCTCATCTTTTCGAAATTTCTCCTAAGTTCAAAATAAATTTATTGAATAGTTGTTCTCATCTCAAGTTTAATAATTATTCATAAATAGAGTTCTCTCATATAATTTTATAATACTTCAAAACTCATAACACTTTATCATACTTCAAAAATTTGAATAAAACTTCCCGTTAATTTAATACCTTTTTCTTTTGACTCATTTTATTAATTTGCTTATGCAACTCGATTTGTAAATTTCTTATAACTCAAAATTACTCCATAATTAATCAAAATAAAATTTTATCATTTAGCTCGTTTTAATAATAACTCATTTTCTCAAAATTTCCTTGTAGCAGTTTCTCATATTCGACTCATTAATAAGTTCTCATCACTTTAATCTAATGATTTCTCATTATCACATTTATAACCACCCAAGAATAAGTATACTGTCTTATTTTGTATATAATTGTAGTATCACTACTTCCCTTTTGCACGATATTCATTCAACCCAATTAACTTGATTTGTTAATTTCTCCAATAAACCCGATCTATCATTTAGTTGAAAACTCTATAATTACTCATAGAATAAATTTAATTATTCTCAACTGCTTGATTTGATAGTTACTCTTATAATTTATTTGATCAATTATAAGCCCAAGTAACTTGATAGTTACTCTTATTTTGTATATAAGTGTAGGAGTGATACTGAGTTTGGCCAGTATTGGCCACTCAGTATCAGCACTCAGTATTGGAAATCCAATACTGAGTAGAAGGACTGAGTTACAGTCAGTATTGTAACTGACTAAGATCAAATCCCTTGATCTTAGCCATTTCCTTAGTTTAGTCCTTCGGTTACTCCTTTGCCCATTATGTAAGATCTCTATACCATTATAAATAGAGATCATCTTGCAAAGGAGTACTTACCAAAGATGGCATTATTCAAACAACTCCTGATGCCTAGCAGAGGAGGATTTTGGGGTGACAGCAAAGTTGGCTAAAATGCATTACATAACACAACTGGAACATTATAATTTAATCCCGGATGGATGGATTGCTAAATAGCTCTGGTTGTAGTTAGAAATTGCACATTATTCGACATGTAATGTAATGTAATGCCTATATGTGAATTGAATGTCATATTTAACTTCCGTTGTATCATTACTCTAAATATTATGATTGATGAGAATGGTAGCTTTGTTAATCTATATAGAACAAGAGAACCAATTTATTAATTCACAACTTCACATCATACAAATGCACTTGGTGCAATAAAAAGGCTATACACTAACGTGACAGGGTAAAACATCTTGTGATGACATACTTGTAAAGGCTCCTTTAAACGTCATTAGTTCGATCCTAACTGGCCAAGGGGAGGTTTGGACAACGGTTAGGTTACAAGCTAAGCATTAAGCTACAGATTATCAGGTCATTTTCGTGAATTGTGATAATAACACTGTGATCCATACTTTTTAAATTATGAAAGAAGAGAAAAGATTTGAAGAGTAATAATAGGAAATTTGTGTTCCTAAGATATTTTTTAGGAAGAAAAAAGAGATAAGGAAAGATTTTTTTTTAAAAATGTCTTCCTAAATTTCCTCCCAGTATTGGGAAGATTTGCAAAGAAGATTATCTTGAACAAACTAATATAACATCATGTTCCAAATTACCCTTGAACTGAACCTATATATTATCTCATTCATTCTACATTGTTGGATCCCAACACTAACGTGTTGCGTTAAGAATGATTTACGAAGATAAGATAATGAACAACAAGATTTCAATGATTAAGAGTTTATTAAAACAACTTAATATTGTACAAAGTTTGCGGAAATTGATAGTACACACTAACTAAAACTCTATACTTGAAATGACACTTTAAATCGCTCAAAACTAGAAGACAATGCAAGGAGAGTTATATCCGCTGATACTAACAGCTGATATTAATGTCCGAGTAATAACTATGGAGGAGTTAATACTTAGACAAATAACTATCTCTCAGAGAATGTTCTTGTGCTATGAATGCTTAAAAGGTGTGTGTAAATGCAAGCATTTACGTCTCTATATATAGCCCAAGATCCATGTTCCTTTGCCCACAAGTTAGACGACGTGTAAACATATTATTCGTTGATGTGGACTTGCCAATGGAACATTAAATGCTCTTGCATAAGTTAGTGTCCCAAGTGTACTTTGTGTCAACTACTTCCGGTACCCTTTCTGACGCACAGTGAAAGGTGTACTACATAAGTACAAAAATAGTTGACTTTCCGTTTACATGCTTGGAGGGACAAACGACGATGTTGTACTGACATTATCTTCTATTCCAAAAATAGAAGATCCTCATCGTTTTCTTCTTCTTTGAGCGGGAAAGGGAAATGTTCAAAGTGTCAAGAACATTTCCTTTAAGTCTTCATCTGCAGCAGGTACTATCAGCTGATTCCACAATCAGCTGAATAGTCTTCTTCTTATCTTTGTCCTTTGGTCATAGACTTCGAATGAACTCTCGTGAATAGCTGCTGATTTGACTTGGTTTCCTAAAGCTAAGTACGTACTCAGCTGAAGGTTTATTGCATATACTTGCTTCAGCTGAGATACATACTTCAGCTGATATTTATTCTTCTTAGCTATCGATCATCAAATCTTATTTACTTAGTCTTGGGACTAACAATCTCCCCCTATTTGATGCAATCGAATAGCTGTATAAGTGTAACCCTGTAATGATTCAGCTGAAGTAGTCAGCTGAATACTTATGTGCTTTGACCCTTAGGGTTCTTTTGTATATGTTTATCTTTTTACAATTTTTACATGTATATTACAAAATTTTGATTTTCTATTGATATGAAGCTGATGAGTACAAGAAAAATCAAAACAAACAAAACTACAATGTCTTGGTCATAGCTTCTCCAGTGACATTGCGATACAATGAGCTGACCGCTGAGTCGATTAATCTCCTCATTTGTCTTCCCTCCTCAGTGGAGGAACTCAGCAACTTGTGATATAGCAGAAGTTGATCAATATCACACATGTGCAGCTCATCAGCCCGTTGGAAGCAAAGCGTCTTCTTCTCCAGATAACAAAAGCCATAGGTAGGTTCTTTTACGATCAGCCCAGGGACAAAGTTTACTCCCGTGGGGATAGCTTTTGTGATGTTGAGTTTTGGTCCTTTGGCAAATATGATTGAGGACCCAACATCAAGTGTTCTGGAGTCAGCAAAAGGGTCGGGAAGAACGGACTCACGTTTTTCCCTTCTTGCTGAGGAGCCTTCACCAGCAGGTTCTCTGACAGCAACTTCTTGTGAGTCACGCAATTCAGCTGGTATGTGATTTGCCAACTCAGAAGAGGTTCTCCTGATATTGTCGCATAGACCCTTGAAGATACAAATTGCGACTTTGATCTCACTTTGCAGATCTGTTATAATGTCAGACGGTTGTGCAGATCTGGAAGCTGTCAGTAACTCATTCCACTCAGCATAGCTGAGGTGAGTACTGATTTTGTTCAGAGGCAACCTTTCACCAGCCATGTATCCTCCAGCTCTAGTTATTTTTACTTCTCGTGGAGAGCTGGAAGAGGACTTGGGTTCCCTTACGCTGGTGATTTTTGCTTCGAGCCTACGCTGGGAAAGAACTTTGTTGAACAACCTAATGTTTTCAGCTCTTAGGGCCTCAGCTTTTTGATACAGCTCTTCTTGAGTTTTTCTTTGAAGGGCAACAGCTGCATCAAGATCTGCTGCGGTTCCAGCTTCCTTTAACATGAGAGCTTTGAAGGATTTATGTGCACAGCTAAGTACACGTGTCACCGTGTCCAATGTTATAAGACACTAAAGGGTCACACCACTACACACCCAATAATGGACAACCGAATAAAGTAAGTTGTGTGGAATAATTAACTAGTTAAGTTAATTGTAAAGAAGAGAATAAATAATAATAAGTTAATTATTATTTGAGGATGGTTAAATACTAGGTTAAGTATTTAACGGACAGTTAATTAATAGTTAATTAATTAACTAGTAAAAGTCCAAGGGTTTAAAGTGTTAATAGGAAGTTTAGTTATGAGATTAATCATAATTAAACTCCAAGGACTAGACCGTAACATCTAGCCTTATAAATAGAAGGCTTGTGTAAGGGTTTTAGGTTAGACATTCACATTACACAAAAACCCTAATACTCCCTCTCTCCCTTCGGCCGATGGAACGAAAGAAACCCCAAAGGGGTTTTCGGTTTTTGCTTGTTCGGTTCGACGAACACACACACACATACACGAGTTCGTGTATTGCTTTGTTGGTACAACGCGGTCTTGCAGCGTGTCCAGGTGGTGCAGTAGAGGTGGATCACTTCTTTAGCAATCTAAAGGTAATGTTCATCTTCTTCTTTTCTCGTGATCTCATTGATTAGTAGAGATCCAGTAATGTGGTATTCAAGTTCCGCCATGTGAATACTACAAGGTTCTCCTACAGTGGTATCAGAGCGATCTACTAATCTCAATGAGATTCGAAGGAGTTTCTTTTTCATCTAGAAAAGAACCCTAGAATTTTCGGCCAAGAACATTGTTCAAGTTTATGAACAATTGGTTGATTAGGGTTCTGGATTAAAAGAAATTAGGCTTCTTTTTCCTCCTTGTAATTTTCGAATTTCGTATATATATATATATATATATATATATATATATATATATATATATATATATATATATATATATATATATATATATATATATATATATATATATATATATATATATATATAGTGTCCGATTCAGGGCAGAACCCATTTAAGCGACAGAACCACAGAACCATATTAGGAATTGATCTGGACCGTCTATAATTAAATCCACGGCTGAATTTTAGGATGGATATTATGCATATTTAATTAATTAAAAACCCAGACTTTTTGCTTATTTAGGGGTAGAATCGGAATTCCGTAATCCCCACTTTATCCTTTCCTAATTTCTCTCGTTCACCACTCTCTTAGAAACCGTAATCCCCTCTTTCACCGATAACCCTAAATCTCTGCATAATGACTGCTCAAACTCAAGAAGAACTACTTTGCTGCACATCTCGAAGAACAGAAGATTGATGTAAGAACCCTAACACTTTTTCTCTCCCGATCAAAACTTGATCTTTCATTTCGGATCTGTTTGAACGATTTCATTCTTTGATTCAGTCTCGATTGGTGTAATTTCTGTTGTTCATTAGTTTTCTAGACTAGTTTTAATCTGTAATGTATCGATTCTGCTGTTCATCATCTCTCTGTCATGCCCACTTTCTCTCATACGGTCATGCCTCTTCTCTGTTTCCTCAACCCTAGCCGTCTCATTCCTTCTTCTCTATCTCTCGATCGATCAGGCGATCATGAGATTTATACCGGAGAAAAGTCAGCATCACAACCACTTCAGATCTAGTGGCCGGAGAACGATCAAACATAGAAGATGTAGTCTACGACAGATGCTGCCGGAGAAATTGAACCTTTGATAGTGGCATATGTTTGAGGTTAGCAATAAAGAAGTCAATATAATTTTACTCTCATCTTCATTATTTATTAAATTAGGGTTAGGATCTGTTGAAGTTAGTAGTTTTTGTTCTTTTGGTAGTGATTAAGAGCATGCTGAGCGTGCTGAGAGTGCATCTTCCGTCTGATATTCCGATTGTGGGTTGCGAACTTTCGCCCTTTGTTCTCATTCGTCATCATGATAAAAATGTTTCAACCGATGATTTTTCTGAATCTTCTCCAATTTAAGGCCATTTTTTGAGATATAAGTGGTTAGTTTTTTACTTCATTTCTGCTAACTATTTGGATTTTATTGATTGATTTTGTGATGGCTTTTGGTGTCGATATTTGTATGTATTTAATCTAATGTATGCTATTTGTTCAGATTTTGATGATGAAGAAAAAGATCGACTTGATCATAAACGGATTTGGGCAAACATCAAATGTAATTCGTTAATAATTGTATGTATCTGGGAAAACATCCAATGTATTTCGTTAATAAGTGTATGTATTTGGGCAAACATCCAATGTATTTCGTTAATAATTGTATGTATTTTGGCAGACATCAAATGTAATTCGTTAATAATTGTATGTATTGGGGAAAACATCCAATGTATTTCGTTAATAAGTGTATGTATTTGGGCAAACATCCAATGTATTTCGTTAATAATTGTATGTATTTGGGCAAACATCAAATGTAATTCGTTAATAATTGTATGTATTTGGGAAAACATCCAATGGATTTCGTTAATAAGTGTATGTATTTGGGCAAACATCCAATGTATAACTAATTACCATATATTTAATTGATATTTAATTGATTACGGGATAAAATCTATAATTGATATTTAATTGTATAAAATCTATAATTGGTTCATGATATTTAATTGATTACGGGATAAATGAAATCAAAACCACCTTCCATATTTTTAGGGCTACAACACACGTTTTTGTAATTACCATATATAACTGATTTTGTTATTTGACTATAATACCCTTTCCAGATTATAATAATAAATATATAATAAATAATATTTTGCTGTAATCTGATTGGTCGACTAGGGGTTCTGTGGTTCTGTCGCTTAAATGGGTTCTGCGCTGAATCGCACCCTATATATATATATATATATATATATATATATATATATATATATATATATATATATATATATATATATATATATATATATGTATTATTAAGTTTTTTTTATCTTAGAAAGAACCCTAGAAAGTTTAATCCAAGAACATTGTTCAAGTTTATGAACAATTGGATTGAATAGGTTTCAAGATAAAAAGAATTAGGTTTCTTTTCTTGTCTAGTAAAAAAAAACCCTAGAAAAATTAGTCCAAGTAATTGATTAACCAAGATATGGTGAATCAATGGACAAATTAGGCTTTAGACAAAATAAGGAAAGTTGTGTTATTCTTAGTATTAGAATAACACATTTATTTACTTGTTTATACTAGTATTATTATTATAATTTTTCGGTATTAAATAAAAAAAAAAAAAGGGGGATAGTTTCGGTCGAACCAAGCAAGACCGAGTTTCGGTCGAGCAAGGTTCGAACGAAGGGCCGAACAAACGAAACCAAACCAAGCCACGGTTCGGTCCTCGTTTAATCGATCCAGTTTTTCCCTAGTTGTGTATTTGATCCAGTTTCGTTAACCTAAGGCTCAGTTTCGGGCAAATATGGTTCACGGGATCAAATCGGGTGTTAAAAAGTTTACTTTTTGACAAGTTTCATTTATTTAGTTGTTTATTATAATAATAAGTATTAACATCTAGAATAAACCTAATGATTTTAAACAGTTAGTTTAAGATCAAGATAATTATGAAATTAAGGAGGAAATAAGAAACTAGTTTATGGGTAATTTAATAATTATCAGTTTGGTAATTTTAAAATTATCAGTTTATTTAATTAATTAGAATGACATAACCCAAAAGAAGTGATATTGTGTTTACTTTAAAATTTCGGAATTATTTTTAATTTTTCGGAAATTTACATAAAGTTTTATTTTAAAATATGCAAAACACAAAACCAACTCTTTGGGGTTATGCCATGGCAATTTTTCGAAATTGCAAGTATTTATTTATTTTTATTTATTTATTTTAATATAAATTAATAAGGTGGTAATTATAAACAGTTTGTTTAGAAAACCAAGGTATAAATTAATAAGATGGTAATTATAAACAGTTTGTTTAGAAAACCAAGTTTATAATTAATAATGGTAAAGTAAACAGTTTGTTTATAAACCAAGTTATATGAAACATATTAAAATATGGAACTTATAAACAGTTAGTTTATAAAATCCAAGTAATTAAAAAAAACTGGCTAACTTTTCGAACAAAGGAGAATCCTTTTTAAAAAATCTTAGATCAGAGTGCAACCCATCTAATGGAACACCTCACTTGTTCAACGATATTCACATTGTAAGGAGAAAGAACCTTAGATGTGGATTCAAATCATTGCGAGTGTTAGGGTGCGTAGGGTCTTGTGATAATCGGGAGTCCCGGCGCAAGGCATCGCACTGTCTTAGATGGTACGATCTATTTTGGTGATAATCGGGAGTCCCGCCCAAAATGCACTAGAGGGATTAAAACATGTACAAGTTTGTTGTTCAACTTGATATCCCGAGGATCTAGGAATCGTTTCTAGTCTAGAGGCGATCGGTATGGCTATACCTACCAGAAATAGCGTGGCTCTAATGGGAAGTGCCCAAACCTTGCATTAGAGGACGTGAAATATGGGTCATAGTCTAACTATTATTATTAAAAGGTAATAATGTTAGAAGTTATTTAGTTTATCTAATCTTACTAACCGTTTGTTTGTTTTTCTTATAGATGTCTGTACTGTCAGAAATTCCGTTTTATTCACCGACTGAATCGCGAAAGTTCATTACTGGAAAATGGAAGCTTACTGGTCCAAACTACAAAGTTTGGAAGGTGCATTTTAGGAGTTACCTAAAAGCACAGAATCTGTTGTACGTGATAGACGAGGTGCCCAAGGGACAACCAGGGCAAGATGCCCAGGATGATGAGCTTGACGCTTATTATCAGTATCTGGCTGATGAATCACAAGTTATGTCGATTCTCATTCTTACTTCATTATCAGAGCTTACTGATAATTTACGTAAGAAACCATGCTATGAGTTTGTCCAGTATCTTGAGGAGACGTTTAAAGAAAGTACTGAAGATAGCAAGCAGTTCATTTTGCAAGAAATCATTTCGTCAAAAATGACAAGTGATCAACCACTGAGTGACCACCTTATCAACATAAGGAAGTTACTAGATTGTCTCACCCTAGTTACTGGCACATCAAACGAACATGAACAAGTCTTGTTCTTGTTTGGATCTCTCACTCAGTACTATCAGGACAAGGTAGTACGTATGATAGGGAATTTTGATTTGAGTGTCGCAGGTCTGCACGAGAATCTCTTGTGTATACGCGATGTTCAAAGGCTGGAGGAAGAATCTCTCCCCGAGATTCAGCAGGATGAGTTCTATGATTGGTTGAATGACTTTGCTGATTTGTGTTGCCCAACTTGTGGCAGCAAGGATATTTGCGAGCACACGTCGGACGTGGGGCTGTTGGACGCTGACTTTGTCAGCGATTCAGGTATCTTTATGATTGATTGTCTCGTTACTTCTAGTGAATCCTGGGTATTGGATACCGGATGTGGTCATCACATTTGCAATCATTTGCAGGGATTTAAGAAGAACAGGAGGCTGGGACGAGGGGATGTTGAACTACGAGTAGGCGAAGGTTCCAAGGTTGGAGCTGAAGCCGTAGGGACATATCTTCTCAAGTTGCCTTCAGGAAGAGTTTTGGAACTTAAAGATTGCTATTATGTTCCTAGACTTATTAAAAATGTTATTTCCTTTGATTTACTTATAGACAGTGGTTTTTATTATGAGTTTTATGGAAAACCAATTTCGTGTTTAAAAGATGACATTTTATATTTTAACGCAAATTCCCATAATGGTCTATACTCGTTAAATCTAAATAACATAGAACGAGACGTTTATCATATAAGTAAAAGATCCAAGAGTAACTTGAATCAAACTTATCTTTGGCATTGTCGTTTAGGTCATATAAACGAGACTCGCATTAAGAAACTCCACGATGATGGAATTCTAGAGCCATTTGATTTGGAATCATATGCAATATGCGTAGCTTGTTTATCTGGCAAGATGACAAAAGACCCTTTCAATCATTACAATGAAAGGGCAGGCGAGTTGTTAGGGATTATACACACAGATGTGTGTGGACCCTTTACTCCAGAAGCTAGAGGAGGATACCGCTACTTCATTACCTTTACTGACGACTTCAGTAGGTATGGTTATGTCTTTCTTATGAGACTAAAGTCTGAAAGCTTTGACAAGTTCAAAGAATATCAGAGGGAAGTAGAAAACCAACTAGGCAAGAAAATTAAGTCACTTCGGTCTGACCGGGGAGGCGAATATTTGAGCCAAGAGTTCGACGATCATTTGAAGGAATGTGGGATTGTTTCACAACTCACACCTCCGTATACGCCTCAAATGAATGGCGTATCAGAAAGGAGGAATCACACCTTGTTAGGCATGGTACGTTCAATGATGTGTCGCGCCCCATTACCACTATCATTTTGGGGACATGCACTCGAGACTGCAGCATTCACACTGAATAGGGTTCCGACCAAGTCAGTAGAAAAGACTTCGTTCGAGCACTGGGTGGGGAGAAAACCTAAGATATCTTTTCTCAAGATTTGGGGTTGTGAAGCATACGTTAGACGCAACTTCACAGACAAACTAAACCCCAAGTCAGACAAGTGTATCTTCGTTGGATATCCAAGGGAAACCTTAGGATACTATTTCTATCATCAAGAAGACAACAAAGTCTTTGTTGCTCGGAAAGGTGTCTTCTTGGAGGAGAAGTTTCTAGGAACTGAAACTCCAAGAAAAGAAATAGAGCTTCAAGAAATTGAAGAGAACGAAGATCCACCGACGACTTCAGTCGAACCAGTAGTTCAACAAAGAATTGTTGATTCCCAACCAGACCCACCGGTTGAGGAAGAAGAGACACGCAATCCGCGTAGGTCCAGTAGACCACGCCAAGAACCAGATAGGTATCTTGGATTCATGATCGATGAAGATGATGGAAGTCTACTAGAACCATTAACCTACATCGAAGCTTCTAACGGCATAGAGTCTGAAAGATGGCTCGAGGCTATGCAAGCAGAGATGCAATCCATGTATGACAACCAAGTTTGGGTGTTATCAGACTTGCCACCACAGTCTCGTGCTGTTGGATGCAAGTGGGTTTTCAAGAAGAAAACCGACATGGATGGAAAAGTGCATACTTACAAAGCACGACTCGTCGCGAAGGGTTTCACGCAAACACAGGGTGTTGATTATTCTGAAACCTACTCGCCAGTCGCCATGCTTAAGTCTATTAGAATTCTTATGGCCATATCAGCATATTACGGCTATGAGATATGGCAGATGGATGTTAAAACCGCCTTCCTTAACGGGAAGTTGAATGAGGACGTATTCATGATACAACCGGATGGTTTTACTTATCCAAAGAATCCTAATAAAGTATGTAAATTGCTAAAATCCATTTATGGATTGAAGCAAGCATCTAGAAGTTGGAACTTACACTTTGACAAAAGAATCAAGGAATTCGGTTTTGTCAAGAGTGTGTTCGAGGCGTGTGTCTACACAAAATTCAGTGGGAGCATAGTAATCTTCCTAGTCTTGTATGTTGATGACCAACTGCTAATAGGGAACGATATACCAGCATTACAAGGAGTAAAATCTTGGTTAGGTAAATGTTTCCAGATGAAAGACTTGGGAGAAGCCGCGTTTATACTGGGTCAAAGTACATACATTGACAAAGTACTGAAGAGATTCAGTATGAGTGATTCCAAGAAAGGAATCATTCCGATGTCACATGGCATTACACTGAGCAAGGCTCAGAGTCCCACATTTAGCAAGGAAATAGCTAGGATGAGTTTGATACCATATGCTTCGGCAATTGGATCAATCATGTATGCCATGTTATGTACTAGGCCCGATATTGCTTACTCCATAAGTCTCACGAGCAGATATCAAAAGAATCCTGGTGAACCCCATTGGGTGGCTGTCAAGAACATTCTCAAGTATTTGAGAAGGACGAAAGAAATGTTCTTGGTCTTTGGAGGTTCGATGGAAGAATTGCGTGTAACTGGTTACACAGATGCAAGCTTCCAAACCGACAGAGACGATTACAAATCTCAGTCGGGATTTGTCTTCACACTAAACGGAGGAGCTATATCTTGGAAGAGTCAGAAACAAGATACGATAGCAGATTAGACTATAGAGGCTGAGTACATTGCCGCAAATGATGCTGGGAAAGAAGCCATGTGGCTTAAGAATTTTATCGAGGATCTTAGAGTTATTGCCAGTATCTCTAGACCCATCGAAATATTCTGTGATAACAGTGGAACAATAGCGCAAGCTGTTGAACCAAGAGAGCATCAGAAGACCAGGCATGTACGCAGGAAATATCATCGCATACACGAGTATGTAAGAGAAGGTGATATCATAATTAAGAAAATACCAACGGATGACAACGTCGCTGACCCGTTGACAAAACCACTAGTTGGACCGAAGCATGAGAAACATGCGCGCGCTATAGGCATGCAGTACCTAAATATTGGCAACTAGTACTTTTGATTAGAATCATAGACATGTTTGAAATCGATACATTATGTAATAACATTTCGTGGGATTGAAATAGAAAGTTTTACGTAATATTTTCACATTGTCTATTCTTAACATGTTTTAAACCTATCCTTGATACACAAAGTTTTTGAGTATCTAAATTGTCTGTGGTTGCTTGAATTTAGTGGGAGCTAGATTCAAGAGTTAATACCATTATGAATATTTATCTATTTCATAGTTATTGAATAGAGAAACAAGGGTTGTTAAAATAAATATTCATAGATGTTTACAAAGTTTGCTAAACATTAGACGTGACCAAAAGATCGATATTACTTCATGGAGCCCAAGCATGAGTAATTTCGAGTAGATGTCCTCTGACCTGAGACGTTTTGGTTTGAGACACGATGACTTCTGATCTTTAGCATTTATCTACCGTCATGCCGTAAAAGGGTGATCATAAGGAACTTGACTAAGACAGCGGAAGTCGTGGGCAAGATAACACAAATGTCAAGATGGAATTTGCACCTTCTTTAACTAGAAGAGATATTTCATGGCCGCTCGACGATTAAGACTACTGAAATGCGTGGCCGCGCTCGGAGAATGATTAGATCATTCGGTAATCCGTTACTGCAGAAAGTCGAAATCAGAGTCGAGAAAATTCGAGTATATAGAACAAGATCCCTGCTCCATGTCTATTACTCAAATTAAGAAATATCGTGATGCGAAAGGAAAATCTGTTAGTGTTATTCATTTATGAATATTATCTCTAGATGTAAGAGTTCTTATGATCTGGTTATCCTAAATGTCTGGCTAGGGACCGCTTTAGGCCAACGATGATCAGAAAGTGTTTCTTAACTTGCACAAGTGGGAGTCTGAAGGATTTATGTGCACAGCTAAGTACACGTGTCACCGTGTCCAATGTTATAAGACACTAAAGGGTCACACCACTACACACCCAATAATGGACAACCGAATAAAGTAAGTTGTGTGGAATAATTAACTAGTTAAGTTAATTGTAAAGAAGAGAATAAATAATAATAAGTTAATTATTATTTGAGGATGGTTAAATACTAGGTTAAGTATTTAACGGACAGTTAATTAATAGTTAATTAATTAACTAGTAAAAGTCCAAGGGTTTAAAGTGTTAATAGGAAGTTTAGTTATGAGATTAATCATAACTAAACTCCAAGGACTAGACCGTAACATCTAGCCTTATAAATAGAAGGCTTGTGTAAGGGTTTTAGGTTAGACATTCACATTACACAAAAACCCTAATACTCCCTCTCTCCCTTCGGCCGATCGAACGAAAGAAACCCCAAAGGGGTTTTCGGTTTTTGCTTGTTCGGTTCGACGAACACACACACACATACACGAGTTCGTGTATTGCTTTGTTGGTACAACGCGGTCTTGCAGCGTGTCCAGGTGGTGCAGTAGAGGTGGATCACTTCTTTAGCAATCTAAAGGTAATGTTCATCTTCTTCTTTTCTCGTGATCTCATTGATTAGTAGAGATCCAGTAATGTGGTATTCAAGTTCCGCCATGTGAATACTACAAGGTTCTCCTACAAGCTTTAATCGCGGCAGCAGTAAGCTCCCCCTCAGTAGGTTGAGGAATCTCCTGTATGATAGGCTGAGGGTTTTGGATCGGCGAGACTTGGACTTGTGGGCCCTCAACTGGTCCAAAACAGTCAACGATTTTAACTCCAGTTGAGGCTTCTCCTGTCCTGAGGTCTTCAGCAGCGGTGAGTGTTGGTTGAATGATAATCTCACATGCTGAAGTAGTTACCTCAGGTGTTTCAGTAGTGACGAGTGTTGTTTGAATTGGGGTCTTGTCTACTGAAACGTCTTCTTCTTCTGTCATTCCAGCAGAGGTGAAAGGTGGAGAATTTGGGTTTTCACCAGCTGGAATGTCTTCAGTATTGGCTCCAACAGCAAAGGTGATTATAGGTTGTGAAGCATTTTGTTCACCTTATTTTTCACCTGCTGAAGTGGTCTCTTTCTCCCCCTCAGAGAGTGCCCGAAGAAGAGGGGTACTCTCTGGTGCTGAAGCAGGGTGGACTGCTGCGGCACCCTCATTTAGCTTTGCAAGAATGAGGTTAAGGGTGCCTTGGAGACCAGCGACCTGGGAAGTCAGCGAGCTGATATCAGTCTCCAACTTGTCTAATCTTGTGGACACAACAGAAGCAGACCCCTCAATAGCCTTAGAAAGGTGGCTATGAGTGTGGGTCAGCAGAGACTCTTGCTTTGACTGTGCAAGAGCCAGTCGATCGACAGCTGGTTGGAGACGAGACACCTTGGAGGTCAAGGTATCTAGCTGTCGTGCAACTTCGGCTTCTGTGGCCCGAGCTTCGGAGAGAAGCTTGTCTTTTTCGACTCTGTCAGATTCACGAAGGGAGTTCAACTCTCGATGAATATACTTTTGGAGAGTGATGAACTCTCTTATGTTGCAGCGAATCTGATCAGCAAGAAGAGCCAGCCGAGGATTCTGAGTGTGAACCTCAGCGTGCAGAGAAGTTATGCTGGAAGAGAGGTTCTCAGCAGTTGTGGCAAACTTCTTTGGAACATCCCTGCGAAGGGTGTCCATATGCTGACTCAGCATGGCCATCCCAGGTCGAATCTGGGATGATACAACTCTAGACATCAGAGCAACAACGGCTCTGATGGGAATGCTTCCTCCAGCTTTGCTGGATTCAGCATGGGACACTTGGACGCTTTGGGAGAGGGGGTCCGGCATTTCTCCAGCTGGAGGGGTAACCTCAGCTGTGGAAGTGGGGGTTCCTGAGTTAAGAGGAATCGCTCCTATGGGATGCTCAGAAACTATGGGGGGTGGGTTGGGTCCAGCTGAAACTTCTGGGGTTAAAACAGAAGTGCCGTCATCAGCTGTCAAAACAGGTTGAAGCTCAAGATTTACGTCTTCGTCAGAATACGAATAGTAAGACCGAATAAAATCATCAGTCGACTCAAACATCATATGAAATGCTGTTTGGTTCTCTGGAGCTTCGGTCTCACCAGCCGGCGATACTGGTATGGAGACTGGAGGAAGAGTTCCTCTGGGTTGTGTGTTAGCTGCCTCACAACTCTGTTGGCGACTACGTTCGCGATCATTGGCAGCTTGGTTGAGTGCCTCAGTAACAACTAGGTTTAAAGTTGACTCTTCATAGGCGGTGGTGGCTTCCTCGATCACCTGTTGGTTTAAGCTGGTGACGTTGTGGGAAACAGAAGGATCAGCTTCAAGATTGACTTGATTTCGAGTCAATCTATCTTCAGCTGGTGACTCAGAAAGTGATGACGAAGTTGGGGGTGGTGTGTGTGCAGCTGACTCACGGGTGGCTTGGGTTGAGCCGAAAACTTCACCAGCAGTCTGTCGAGAGACTGAGGTTGCTTGTGGAGTTTGTTCCTTTGTTACAACGACTGATATTGAATCAGTCGAGGAGCTACGTAGAGGGTTGGAGCCGGCACTAACTCCTAAAGAACGAAAACGCCGTTTTGAAGTCTGCTGACTTGTTGAGAAATCAGCAGAGGAGAGTGGATGAAAGGAAAGGAGGGGGAACATCCAAGAGTGTTCGACTAGGAACTCCGATTGTTGGTGGAGTTCCTTGATAAACACTGCCAATCTGAAAATGAGAAGGATTACTCTCAGCAGCTGACATAGCTTCTGATCGTAAGCCCTCCAATCTGGGACTCGAGTGAGTACCCAGAGGATCCCGGCTGAATCCTGATGATGCTGCTGTCGCCAGCTCAACATCATCAATTATCATCCCTTCTCCACGGGTAGCAGACCTCCGTACCTCCAGCAGAGGAGAAAAAGGAGGTAGAGACGTGGGAGAAGATGATAAAAAGAATGAAGAAAAAGGAGAGTGATCAGCGGCTCGCTTAACTCGCTTCTTCACCACCAGATGAGGAATATCTGCATCAGCAGAATCCTCATTCTCAGGGATTGAGATCCCTGTTGAGGTGGTGGTTTTCCCATCAGCAGCTGGGGATGGTCGCCCAGTTGAGGGAAAACTCTTCATATGAGAAGAGGACATACCTTCTTGTAGGGCCGATTCCTTCGATGTTGTGCCCTTCTTTCGATCCTTTCTGGATTTGGTCCAATCATCAATGATCTTCAGCATGTACGCGGTGAGAGGAAAAGCTTTTTCATCATCCTTCTTCTGGAAGATGATGTTGGAGATGGAACAGACCATCACTGATTCCCCTGGAAGGTCTTCATAATTGATCTGCAGCTTCTCAAGCATCACATGTGCGATGCACAATGTGAAGAAGCGAAGATAGGGAATATGATTTCCCTTGCTTTTCAGCTTGGCCTTGACCTCCTCGTACACCAGTTTCCCATAGTCAATCCGCTGACCGGTGACTAGGGCTTCATCAAAGACATGCATGTAGGAGTTGCACTGGTTGTGAGACCCGGTGTGGCCGCCTATACCCTGAATGACGTGGGTAAAGAAATAGGCCCAGGGTCTCATCAGCTGAGACTTCTTGAAGATCTGCACCCTGTCTTCTTCGTGTTCTAGTCTGTATCCAGTGATACGTATTAGATTCTCTTTAGCTTCATCAGCAGATTTCATCTGCTGGTATTCTTCTCCAGGTTGCAGATACACGAACCCGCAAGCAGTTCGGAAATCATCAATAGTAATGGTGATTTGATGATTTCCCACTTGCGCAACGATGTCGTCTCCAGAAACGGAGGCAGACATCCAGAAATCACGCAAGAGTTCGATGATACTCTTTGTGAATCTGATAAAAGCACCACCGATAGTGCAGTGATGCAAAAACTTTCCAACCAGTCGATAAATATGGACAAGATCCTTCGGTGGAGAAGTGTTTGCTACTAGGTTAGAGTTCTGGGTGAACTCAATGGCAGCCCTAGTAAGACGAGATTTGGGAGCCATTGGAAAAGGGAAGAAAGATGAAAGTTTGAAAGAGAGGATTTTTTGAGAGAGAAATTTGGGAGTGATGAGGATGAAATGAGGAAGATGGGTGGGTATTTATAGGGGTTTATGGGACTGTTTGGGTAAATATTTGAATTTAAACCGGGCCATTAATGGATAGTTGCAAACCAACTATAGACATGTTGGTTATCGTGCAAAAGTGGGTGTTGGATGTGACAGAGAGGGTTAGTGGAGCCGTTTCTTGTGTCACGGTGTCTTGTCCCACATAAATGCCAAATATTTCCACTCGAGTGGAAATATTCGCCACAGAAAACGTGTGGATAGGGATAAAAGATGTCTTTTTATGGAGAACCAAACGTTTTAACTTATAAAACACGATAAGTTATCATTTAAGAGATTTTATTTCGCTGATTGATGAATTCAAAATGGTTTTAGTCAGCTGAATGTACTAAGTGACAAGGTGAACTTATCAGCTGCTGATAGTACTTCAGCAGTTCATTCAAGCATTCAACATACCCAGCTCGCTGATCAAAAAATTAAATCATTTTTCATCTAAAGGCTTAGTGAATAAATCAGCTAGCTGAAGGTCTGTTGAAATGAAATGGAGTTCCACGTCACCTTGTTCAATGTGATCTCTAATAAAATGATACCTTATGTCGATATGTTTGGTTCTTGAGTGAAGAACTGGATTGTTGCTTATTGCAATAGCACTCGTGTTATCACAGTAGATAGGAACTTTGCAGAAGTTCATATCGAAATCAACAAGCTGATTCTTCATCCAAAGGACTTGAGCACAGCAGCTTCCAGCAGCAACATATTCTGCTTCAGCCGTGGAGGTAGAAACAGTACTTTGTTTCTTGCTTGTCTAGCTGACTAGCTTTCCTCCAAGCAGTTGACATCCTCCAGTGGTGCTCTTTCTATCCATTTTGCAACCTGCAAAGTCTGAATCTGAATAACCAATTAGATCAAACCCGGAGTATTTGGCATACCAAAGACCTAGGCTTGGAGTACCCTTAAGGTACCTCAAAATTCTTTTAGCAGCTATTAAGTGAGATTCTCTAGGATCAGCTTGATACCTAGCACACATGCAAGTAGCAAACATAATATCTGGTCTGCTGGCGGTGAGATAGAGTAACGATCCAATGATTCCTCTATAGAATGTGACATCAACTTATTTTCCAGTTATGTCAGCATCTAGATTGTTTGGAGGAGCCATTGGAGTTTTCATGGATGATGATGAATTCATATCAAATTTCTTTAAAAGATCTTTGATATATTTTTCTTGATTTATAAAAATTCCATTTTTAGATTGCTTAACTTGTAAGCCAAGAAAATAAGTTAATTCACCCATCATACTCATCTCATACTTTGTAGACATAAGTTTTGAAAAACGTCTACAAAGTTTTTCATCAGTAGCACCAAATATTATGTCATCCACATAAATTTGAACAAGAATGATATCACCTTTGATTTTGCGAATGAATAAGGTTTTATCAATCTTTCCCCTGGTGAAATCATTTGCTATGAGGAACGTGGAGAGTGTATCATACCATGCACGAGGAGCTTGTTTCAACCCATACAACGCCTTATCCAGTTTAAACACATAGTCTAAATACTTAGGATTTTCAAACCCTAGTGGTTGCTTAACATATACTTCCTCTTGCAGCTTCCCGTTCAAGAACGCATTCTTTACGTCCATCTGAAAAACAGTGAAGTTTTTGTACGCAGCGTAGGCTAGAAATATTCTAATAGCCTCAAGCCTAGCCACTGGAGCAAATGTTTCATCGAAATCGATTCCTTCCTCTTGTCTATATCCTTGTGCAACAAGTCTAGCCTTATTGCGAATAACCACACCTTCTTCATCCGTTTTATTTCTAAATACCCATTTTATACCAATTATAGTCTTTCCAGCTGGTGGGGGCACCAGCTGCCATACCTTGTTGACCTCAAATTGGTTGAGTTCTTCCTGCATCGCTTGAATCCAGCTTGAGTCTTCTAAAGCAGCTTTAATATTTTTCGGTTCTTCAGTTGCTAAGAAACAAGACCATAAGCAGAGATTGCATGATGCTTTACTTCTCGTGACAACTCCTTGCTGTGGATCTCCAATGATTAGATCAATTGGATGTTCTGAGGTCCACTTTGATTAAGGAGCAGCTGTAGAGGAGGAAGATTCAGCAGAATTAGATCCTTGTTGAGCGGCTGATTGCTCAGCAGGATGGATTACTTCATTTCGAACGGATCTTCTTGAAGTATGAAGGGGTGGCTTTGAGATAGCCTTTGATGATGCTCTAGCTGTTGGAATTTCTTGTTGAACAGCTACAATATCTACAAGATATGTCGGAGCATCATGGAACGTCTCATCTGATTCATTTATGGGAACATCAAAGAGGTTTAAAGCATCGGAGAATGCTTCAGCTATATCATCAGGAGATGGTTCAGCTGATCTCTGAAATGCATCAGACGAGTCAGCAGAGGTGGGGTTCAAGGCCTTTGAGTGTTCTTCAAAACTAACATTTATGGACTCTTCCAACGTTTGTCTTCTTTTGTTGAAAACTCTATATGCCTTGGATGAAGTGGAATATCCCAAGAAAATGGCTTCATCAGCTTTAGGGTCAAATTTACTTAGCTGATCTCGTGTGTTTAATACAAAACATACACAACCAAACACATGAAAGAAATCGATGAAGGGTTTCCTTTGACGAAAAATCTCATAAGAAGTTTTCTTGTGTTAACAGCTTCTGCCCAAAATTGCTTAGGCATGTTTGACTCAGCAAGCATTGTTCTTGCAGCTTCTATTAGGGTTCTGTTTCTTCTTTCAGCAACACCATTTTGTTGAGGTGTTCTAGCAGCTGAGAAGTTTTGGGAGATCCCAACATCTGAACAGAAGTCTTCTACAGTCTTGTTCTTGAATTCAGTTCCGTTGTCTGATCTCAGCATCTTGACTCTAGACCCATTTAGAAGTTCCATCCTTTTGATGAACTTGATAATCTCTTCAGCTGCATCACTTTTGTGACGAAGAAATATTACCCAAGTATATCGTGAATATTCATCAACGATAACAAGTGTATACTTCTTTCCTCCTAGACTTTCAGTACTCATAGGGCCAAAGAGGTCCATATGGAGCATGTGGAGGCAGCTGTCGATGGAAAAACATTGCTTCGATTTGAAGGAGATTTTATGTTGTTTTCCTTGCTCACAAGCTGATCAAAGCTTATCTTTTTCATACTTGATTTGTGGTAGACCATTCACCAGCCGACCTCGAGCCAGCTTCGAAATATTTTTAAAGTTAAGGTGAGATAGCCTTTTGTGCCACAACCAGTTCAGCTCTTCAGTAGAATGAGAGAATAGACAGACTTCTTGATTTTGAGGATTCATGTCAAGTGTATACACATTCTTGGTTCTTGGAGCAACCAATACTACCTTTCCACTTTTATCCGTCACCGTTCCTCTGTATTCATTAAAGTTCACTGAGAACTTTGCATCACAAAGTTGGCTAATGCTGACTATATTATGTTTCAGCCCATTCACATAACCAACTCTTGTGATTTTTACGGATCCATTGGAATTGGTTCCATAACCTTCAGTTGAGCCTCTACCATTATCACCAAAAACTACTGAGGGACCAGCACAAACTTCAAACTCTTCCAGCAGGGATTTGTATCCAGTCATGTGTCTCGAGCAACCAATGTCTAAGTACCAGACATGTTTGCTCTCATCACCCTGCACATAAATTAAAAGAGTTAGCTCTTTTTGGGAACCCACACTTCGGTGGGTCCTTGTGACTTCCCGCTGGGACTCACAGAGGTTGGCTTTTCAATAGGCTCACATGTTGAAGTTGGGGATGGTCTCAAGCATGTGCTGTCACACTCACAGTGGAGTGGAAGGCGAGGCAATGGATTTGGGAACTGGACCCAAAATTCCTTTCATTTTCTGATTATCAGAGATAGCCAGATTTTGAACGAGTGATGTCAGCTTGCTGACCTTTCCTTTCAGCCGTCTGACAGACACAGCTGAAGAAGGACTTAGAGTGTTTTTAGGAACACTCTTACCTTTGTTCTTTGCAGCTCGAGTACGAACTCCAACTGCTCACCCTTGGAGGGTGTAAGAACAGTTTTCTTTCCTGCTGTTCTGCTAGTCTTCTGCTGAGGTCTAGCAGACGAGGCAGCAGGTGCTGAACCCAAGATAGATTTTCTTGGTTCAACAATTACTACAGTAGGTGTCCTAGCAACCATGGCAGAGGAGTCAGCTGATGACTCTTCACCAGTAGTTACAGAAGGATCTTCTGAGGACATCTCAGTAGCAAAGGTTTTGGTAGACCTAACAAAGGAACCAAAAACCAACTCTTCAGCTGGCACATAAGCATCAGCTGACGAGTAGTACAGATCATCTGTACTGCTGTTAGGTACAGCGGCTGCAGCAAGGAAGTCTCCCCCTAGTACAGCTTGTACTTGACTAGGGATTTGTGAGTTAACACATTCACTCACACGTTTGGATGAACGAGACCATGATTCACAAATCTTTTTAATTGCTTCAAGTTCTTTAACTTTTTCACTTAGATCATGTTGAAGAACTGAGTTTATAAATTTTGTTTCAGAAAGATCTTCTTTTAAAGTTTTGTGGTCAATTAAATGTTCTTTTAAAAATGCATTTTCACGTAGAATAGCACTATGTTTATCCAAACATTCACCTTTCAGCTGATCGATGAAGTGCAAGTCACAAATAATAGAATCAACAATGTCTTTGGCTTTAGTAGCCTCAGCAGAGATTAGAGAGGTTACCTATTTATGAAAAATGTTGACCCATTTATAAGAACTAGCATCATCAGCTGTAATACTTTCATTATCATCAGCACGAGCCATCAAACACATTGTGGCCATTTGTTCATCATCGTCTGATGAGACCCTTGTCAGCAGATTTGCCTTCAAGTGCCTTCTTTTCTTCTAGAATCTTTTTGGTGAAGGCTTGTAGCTTTTTGTATTTCTCTTCAATGGACTCACCAGTTGAAGATGATGAACTTGCTTTCTTCTGCATGCAGTCGTTAGCATAGTGTCCCTTCTTGTTGCAGTTGTAACAAGTGATCTCAGAGATGTCAGGTGTACTCCCAGAGGGTCTGGAAGGTACAGCTGATGTGATAGATCTGCTACTTGAGCCTCTAGCTGAGGAGCCAGACTTGTTTTTAAAGAACTTTCTATTTTTAACAAGTAAGGCAAGCTCAGATATAAGGGCATCGTTGTCTTCGTCTTCATCGACTTCTTCGATGCTGACTTCAGGCATGTTGAACAAACCAACAGCTGAAGTGTTGTCAGCTTCATCATCTGATGGAGGATATTCGATTCTACTGGGCTTGTTTAGAGAAACAAGAGCAGTCGAAGATCCAGAGGGACTCACCTTAGAGTCCTTTGGAGGTTGAAATTTGTTGAGTATGGTTCTCTCATGGCTTAGAAACATACCATAGAGAGACGAAAGAGTATAGTCTTTCAAAGTAGGGGATGTACTCATGCAAGTTATGATGGTAGCCCATTTAGAAGGTAAGGCTGCCATAAACTTACACATTTTGGACATATTGTCCTTATCAACCCCATGAGACTTCAGCTCGTTTAACAGAATGTTATAACGATTGAAAGTTTGAGCTATAGTCTCACTTGGCTTGGCTTTAAACAGTTCATAATCATGTATGAGCATGTTTTTGTTGTGTTCTCGCACAACTGATGTGCCTTCATAAACTTTAGCCAGCCTCTCCCACATTTCTTTAACTGAGTCACAAAATTGAATATTGTGATACAGTTCATCACCAACTGCTTGAAAAAGCATATCCCTACCCTTGTTCTCAAGATGAACAAGATGTTTTTCAGCGTCTGTCCATTGAGCCTCAGACTTCACCACATAGTGTTCTGGTATTTCAGGGTTACCAGGGATGAGGGTTTTGGGAACATATTTTCCTATCGTGATGTTATCTTGGAGTTTTGGGTGATAGGTAACCATGTGGGACAACATACGGGTTTTCCACATGGGATAGTTAGTTTGAGTGAGTTTAGGAGGTTTTCAAGATGATGGAAGATCTGATGATGTAGGTTCATGTAACATCCTAAAACCGGCCTAGTTGTTTTAGGTATATATTCATATTTGATAAATATCTATTTGACCATATGTGGAATAATTTGATTAAATGTTAAATGAATTGTTTGACCTTTTGTCATTTGCGATATTTTAATCAAGGGATTAAAATATCGGTTTCCGAAATGTTTAAATAATTGTATGATTTTTATATCCTTGGATTCTCCTTTCAATATCGTCTCCGAATATTTTTCGTGACTAAAAATAGAGTTCGTTTGGTATATTAAATAAATTAACTACGAAAGGGACTTTCGTATTGTATTGTTAAAAGTAAATAAAAGAAATCAAAAAGTGGGCCCCCTTTGTTTGAGTGTGCGGCAGGCAAGGGGAGAGGGAAACCTCTTCTTCTTTCCTTTTCATCTTTTCCTCCATACCTATCTCTCTCTACCGTCTCTGTAACATCCCAAAACCCGGTCTAGTAGTTTAGTGACCTTAAGGTACATTATTAAATGATTATCTGATTAAATGCTTAGTTAATTAAATTAGCCTGCTGTCCTTTGCGGTATTTTAACCAAGGGGTTAAAATACCCTACTTGTGAGTTATTTGGAATGAAAACGTGATTTTATATATTTGGATTCCTTGTTAAATATCGTTTCCAGAAATGCTTTCGTTTTTAAAATTGGAATCCGTTTGCTATTTTAAATAAATTAATTTCGAAAGGGACTTTTCAGACATATACTGTTAATTCAAGGAAAAAGTCAAAATGGGGCCCCACCCATGCTTGGCCGGTCGTGGAGAGAGAGGGGGATAAACCCTCTCTTTTTCTTTTACTTCCTTATTCAAAACATTATCCTTCAATCTCTTACTATTCCATTGCTTGAGCCTTCTCCACCTTTTTGTGCTTGTTTGAGCTTGTTCTTGGTAAATCCTTGTGCTAGAATCCGAAATCCACCTTAGTGTTGGTAGAGAAGAAGCTTAGAAGTAAGTTGCACCTTCTCCTTGTCTCATTTTTTGTGTTCTTGAGTTATGTCTTGAACTAGGGTTTGTGTAGCTTGATGATTTGTTGGTGAATCTTGTTATGGATGTTGTTTTATGTGTTTGTGCAAGCTTTTACATCATTTGTATGGTTGATTGTTGAAGGAAGACAAGATTTGGTGAAAATCACCTTCAACCTCCATTAATGGTGGATGTTGAAGGTGGGTTTTGACAAATCTTGGATTTCTTGATGTTTGAATGGATAGAATTGTTTATTAGGTTGAGAAATCATGATTGGTAAGTTATGGATGGTGAAAACCTAGTATAGTTGATTGTGTGAATTGATCTAGTTGGTGTTTGGGTCAAATTGATTAACTAGTGATCTTGGAAGTATCATACTTGGAATTGTGATGATTATGATCTTGATGGAATTGTTGAATAATTGTGAATTGCTAGTTATGATGAACCCTTAGTCTATGGAACGTGTGCTAGTTTATAGCCTTAGAAGTGTTGTAGCAATTTTCGGGTTTTTGGCCCGTTTGGGTCAACTAGTTGTAAATGTCATAAAATGTGCATTTTATGAGTCTTGTGTAGTTAGTTGTTGAAATTGATGATTTTGACGATTCGGTGGATTATCACTAACTCGGTATATTGTTGACAGGAACCGGGAAGGATACTCAGTGATACAAGCTCACTGAGTTAAGGAATCAGAAGTTGAAAGGTGAGTGGATTCGACCTACAACTCGGGTTTCGGTTGTTTTTCGTTTCGTATTGGCTTGTTGGTGAAATGCAGGAAATTACCAGACGTGGAGAGTTCACGACGCGAACTTTAGTTCGCGATCGTGAAGTAGCTCCATAGAATTTGGTTGGTCGTCGCGAAGTAGTTCACGTCCGAGTTCCCGACGCGAACCCTAGTTCGTGATCGCGAACTAGAGTTCGCGATTGGGAACTCAGTTGTGACGTTTTTCGCGGTTTTTTTCGTAGCTAGTCTACTTGTTATGTATGCCTAGTGTTAGGGAATACCATACATGACTATGTGCACAATCGGGATGAGGTCAGTGTCGGATGGATAACGGTTGGGCACAGTGTATCGATAATAGGGTATCCGACCTTACCTGTATGCGTTACATGGTTAAGGGGAGGGAGTTGCCCGGGTGTTGGATACAAAACGCTATCGGTTACCGTGGTTATGGCCAACCATGGTTTAAGGCCCGCAAAGCCGCCGATCCTCTCAAATAAGTGATTACCTAACCGGAGATGTTCTTGAACTTCCGTGTTTAAGTGTTTAGTGTAGTTAGTAGTGTTAGGGATTCATTCACTTAGCTTTTGTGCTAATCCCTCCCTTATTGACACATTTCAGGTTGGATGGCTTGAACGGGTCGGGCTTGGACGGGAAGTTTGACCATGCTTAAATTATGTTTTGTAAAATGAGCCGTGTTTAGTAATACCGTCTTTTTAACTAACTTTGGTTGTAATATTTTGTGGGACCACGTTTTGTAAACTTAACTAACTTGATGCTTCCGTACTTAGACTAATATTTAATTGCCTTTCAAAAACAAATGCGGTGTTACAGTCTCTCTCTCTCTCTCTCTCTAACATCTCTCTAAAAACCCCATTGGTGTTCTTGAGCTCCAAGGAAGATATCGTGCCTATTTCTTAGTCAATCATTAATCCGAACCCGTTTTTGGATAGCTCTTGAGATAAGCTTCAACCTATATGTGTTCGTTTTCGATTTCATGATAGTTGATAAATCAGGGTTTATGTGTTCTTGAGATTTGGTTGGTGATTATTGTGTTAGATGGTACATTAAGTGTTTATACAAAGTTTGACATGTATTGTTGCATGAGTACAAGTAATTTAGCACAAGGTAGAACCTTTTTAGCAAAGTGTACAAGTTGGTGTGTTTATGTAAAAGTAGGTTGTATGGGTTTGTCAAACCTTGGATTTCTTGTGGTTTGAATGCTTGGAATTGTTCATTAGGTTGAGAAAACATGTTTAGTAAGTTATGGATGTTGAGAAATCAAGTATTGGATGTTTGGTGGATTATGATTTGATTTGGGTAAGATTGTTAGTTAAAACAATTGTTTAAGTTTATGTAGAAATTATGAACCAATTATTGTGTTAAATGACTAGTTGGTGGAATCATGGCATTGATGGGTTTTTGCGGGTTTTGTTGCTTGGATATGTTAACATGATAGATTGGGTATGTTAGTTTTGAATTATGTCAAGATTAGTGAGATTGTTGAAATGCTAGCTAGTGTTTGGATGTTTTTGGTTGAAATGATTAACTAGTAATTTGGAAGTAAAATACATGGATTGTTGGTGACTTGGAACTTGATAAATTGTTACATGATTATGACTTGTTAGTTATAGAGAAATTGTGCTAATTCATGGAAATTGGAAGTGTTATAATCATGTTCGGGCTTTTGACCCGTTCGGGCCATTTAGTGGTAAAATGACTTAAAATAACTTGGATTGTGAAAGTGTAAGTATTTTGTTAGGATTATGTGATTAGCAATGTTATTGGTAACATTTGGTGAATTGCAAGTTGATGATATGATTACAGTTGTAGGATGTATTATTGTTTAATAATCCGGTTTGACCCGTTTGAATGTAAGACTTGCAAATGAGTAGTTGACTTGTTATGTAAGTGTAGACGGTCATGACATGTTCATATGATGATTTAAGTGTTTGGTTATCTAGTTAGTGCAAGTGTTAGTGTTAAGCGTATATGTAACATTTTTTATAATTTGGTGGAATTATATACTAATTCGGTATTCCTTTGGTGTACAGGAATCGGGATCGGGACTCAGAAACATTAGACCTCTGAGTTCGGCAAGTGGAAGGTTTTGGTGAGTGGATTTAACCTCAAACTTGTGTTCGGTTACAATCGGTTTGGTATTGCCTGTTTGGGAAAGGTGCAGGAAAATACAGGAAACATGCAGGAAAATACAGGAAAACGCAGGAAACGCTCCCTGGAGCGAGTTCACGATCGTGAACTTTATTTCACGTCGTGAACTACTGTTCACGATCGTGAACTTCAGATTCCAGGTTTTTCGGGTCGTTTCCGGGCGCGAATCTTTGACAGTTTGCTAGTTTAGTACCTATTTGCTAGTATTGAATCAAATAGGTTATGACACATATGTGAAGAGACTTTGCTTGATTGGTAGCAACAACTCGGTTTGACTTGGTGACCGAGGTTTGAGAAGTCAGTGCGCTGGGCATCGGGTATCGACTAATATGGTATCCGACCTTACCTGTATTTGTTGCATGGTTAAGGGGAGGGAGTTGGCGGGGTGTTGGATACGAAACGCTATCGGTTACCGTGGTTTTGGCCGACCATGGTTTAAGGCTCCGGCAGGACCCCGATCTTCTCGAACAAACAGTGTTATGTGGTTATGTGGCTTTTAGATCTTAGAGAGGCCTATGCTAGCTTGTTGTGCTTTACAGAATTTGTAGATTATATTCATTCACTTAGCTTTGTGCTAATCCTTCCCTCGTTGAATCTTTTCAGGTGATCGGTGCTTTGGACGGGATGATTGACCAAGCTCAGTTTGATATGTTTTGTAATATGAGCCATGCCGTTTATTAACACCGTTTCAATATTATTATTATTATTATTACTATTGGAGTTTAATTTGGGACGGTTGGTTTGTAAACCTAAACCTAAACTATATATTATCTATATGCTTCCGCACACCCTTTTAAAAAAAAAAACAAAAAACGCTTTCTAAATTTTGCGGTGTTACAACTTGGTATCAGAGCTTCGGTTTGGCGATGGATACACGGGGTTGGTGTTCCATTCCCAAATCGTGGCTCGAGTTTGGTCAAGCATTCCGGACGATAGGGATTAGAGCAAAGGTGAACGAAGTTAGTTTATAGTTAGTATGTAGGTACTAACGATTTAAACTAAGATTTCGTGAGATGTTGTGTTTTGCTACAGATATGACAGATAAAGAGAACCCGACCCCCTTGACCCCAGAAAAAGTTGCTACCTCAAGTAACAATGTGGAGACTGACCGGGAAGCACATATTAAGGCGTTGGAAAACCAAGTGCAAGAGTTGAGAAATCAGGTGCAACAACAACAACGACTAATCAAAGGAATGACACCCTCGATCCTCGCCCCATTGGTTCTTACCTTCCCATCAACACAACCACTAGCAAATTATCCATTCCCGCCACAAATGAACCAACCCTCTCCACCTCAGATAAATCATCCACTTCCACCCCAGGGACTTTACCCATACCCACACTTGGAAGTCCCGTCACATCTAGAGTTAGGACACCGAGTTGCCTATAAAAAACCGGGGAACGTGAGTCGTGAGCAGGCAGCTCGCAAATCGGGTCAAAAGAACCCGTGGTGTCGTAAATGTAAGTCGCCTCATTTTGGGACTTGCACTGTTCAGACCAGGAAATGCAAGAGTTGTGGTCAACTAGGACACGAGGGTAAGGATTGTACGTTTCCACGGGATGTGTGTTGGAATTGTCAAAGTGGGGGGCACGAGCATAGAAAACGCCCTTTGGAAAAGAAGGTGGGTTATAAGTCAAGTGCGGGGGCGGTCGGGGAGTCTTCATCAACTGTAGAAAGGAAAAGAAAGAGTACTGACGTCACTGACAGTGACTACTCGGGTATGTTTTTATAAACTCAATACTTGTGTTTATGTAAAATTAGTAATTGAGTAGATCGCTTAATTAGGATTTGCGAAAGGTTGTGATGAACTGAACTGCTTACCTTCGGTGTGCTATGTCACTTGAATTAGAATAATTGATTGCTTGTTGATTTGAGATACATCTTATGTGGCAGGAGTTTTGTAGATATAAGTGATGTATGCTTACATGTTCCTTTTATTGAAACTTGGACTAAGTTTAGAGTGATATGATGTATGGATTAGCCTAGTTAATTAAAGTTATGAATTAAAAGTTATAAAAGATTGCTTCTTTTCTTGTTTGTCGGGACACACGTAGTGTCTCGGTGGTCAGAGTTACTCGTTTTCATATTGTGTAAATTGGTGGTAAGTTGATTGAAATTATTTTGGTCGTTCCTTCACTTCGGGAGAAGCGAAGAGAATCGGTTGCATGTCAGTTTCGGTCACAATATATGTGACCGTGATCAAATTGAGTATAATGGTAATTATTGTAAACTGTGGGAATGTGATGCTTGTAATTAAAATGGATGGAATTGCATACGTGAATTGAATAGTCCAAGTAGGACTAGTGTTTGTTATGTGAAAAAGTGAAACTTTTATTGTGACATGCTGGGTCACATGTAGTGACTTGTATAGTGAGAATCAGAAATGTTTGTGAAATGTGAACAAATTGATGTTTGCTTTTGTTATAGACAGTAATTGTGGCAGATAGTCAGTGATAAATATTGGAATGACCTGAAATGTTATGATGCAAACCTAATTGGTTTTCTATGTTGAATTTGGAGTCTGAAAAGTGACTAATGAACTGGATGTGTAGATTATTTTGAGTTGACTTGTGATAGTAATAATTGAAGATAACAAAGGTTGTAAGTGATTGCATTGATTATGAAACTATTTGAAAAAGTGTTGAAATTGTGATTTATACTTAAATCTAGTGTTAGGATGAAATGATTGTATTGAAATGGTTCATGTTAATAAAAAAATTGATCATAGTTTAAATTGGTAAAATTTTAAATTACTCAAAGTGATAATGATGTTTTATTGGTTGTAATAAAATTGTCAAATTGAGATTTTAAGCTTTTATGTCTTGAGAGATATGTTCCTAGATCGAATTTCATGATAGAAATGATAAGAGTTGTTTGTGCTTAATTGTGAATTGAGTTGATAAAATTATCTGGCTATTTGGATGTTTAATAAGTAAGAGTCAAGAAATAGTTGTATGGTAATTGTTTGACTTGAAGTCTAAGTAAAAGTTGACATTTAATTGAAAACACTTATTAGTCATGATATGAGTTTGATATGTTTAATGAACCGTTAGTTGTATGGTTGGAATTGTTGTGATAAATTCCTCAATGCTGACCCGTTTAAGGTGATTAGTGTCAAGACTGAATTGGATGCTTGTAGTTGTTAGACCTTGACCATGATTGTAATGAGTTATGTGGGGTAGACTTGAATTGTGTAAACTGTGACTAGTTTTGTCAATATGTGCAACTTGACTTTGTAAAAATTTGTCACCCGTGTAATATGGCCAATTAAGCATGGAATAGTATATGATTGTTAGAAGTATGTTTAACTAGGGACTTGGATAGTGTCACGGAGAATTGCTTGATTTTGACCAGTTCGTGCCTAGTATGCAAAAAAAAAAAATTGATGTGACTTTATGTTATGAAATGGTATTTTTGAGAATTAATTGATTAAGACCGGAAATCTTATTGGAAATTCTTAAAATTATGGGTCGTTTAACAAGTTAAACCGAGCAAGATTGTGAGTCTTGATAGAATAAAGGAGAAAAAAAAACAAGTAGGTATTTGAGACTTAAAATAATTGTGTGACCATGTGTATGGAAATTATGTTGTAACTTATGCTAGTTGATTTACTTTTATGGCATGAGGAATGTTATCTTGTTATGAATGGTAAATGCTCTATAAAGTGTATGACAAATTGGATGTGATTTTGTTTGAGCATGTATACGTGAAAGTGATTGGAATTGAGTCGCAAACTTGTTGTGAAAAATACTTGCTATTTGAATATTGTTGTTGGATTCCGGGGACGGAATCCTTTTTAAGGAGGGTAGAGTTGTAACATCCTAAAACCGGCCTAGTTGTTTTAGGTATATATTGATATTTGATAAATATCTATTTGACCATATGTGGAATAATTTGATTAAATGTTAAATGAATTGTTTGACCTTTTGTCATTTTGCGATATTTTAATCAAGGGATTAAAATATCCGGTTTCCGAAATGTTTAAATGATTGTATGATTTTTATATCCTTGGATTCTCCTTTCAATATCGTCTCCGAATATATTTTCGTGACTAAAAATAGAGTTCGTTTGGTATTTTAAATAAATTAACTACGAAAGGGACTTTTGTATTGTATTGTTAAAAGTAAATAAAAGAAATCAAAAAGTGGGCCCCCTTTGTTTGAGTGTGCGGCAGGCAAGGGGAGGGGGCAACCCCTTCTTCTTTCCTTTTCATCTTTTCCTCCATATCTATCTCTCTCTACCGTCTCTCTCTCTCTCTCTCTCTCTCTCTCTCTCTAACATCTCTCTAAAAACCCCATTGGTGTTCTTGAGCTCCAAGGAAGATCTCGTGCCTATTTCTTAGTCAATCATTAATCCGAACCCGTTTTTGGATAGCTCTTGAGATAAGCTTCAACCTATATGTGTTCGTTTTCGATTTCATGATAGTTGATAAATTAGGGTTTATGTGTTCTTGAGATTTGGTTGGTGATTATTGTGTTAGATGGTAGACTAAGTGTTTATACAAAGTTTGACATGTATTGTTGCATGAGTACAAGTAATTTAGCACAAGGTACAACCTTTTTAGCAAAGTGTACAAGTTGGTGTGTTTATGTAAAAGTAGGTTGTATGGGTTTGTCAAACCTTGGATTTCTTGTGGTTTGAATGCTTGGAATTGTTCATTAGGTTGAGAAAACATGTTTAGTAAGTTATGGATGTTGAGAAATCAAGTATTGGATGTTTGGTGGATTATGACTTGATTTGGGTAAGATTGTTAGTTAAAACAATTGTTTAAGTTTATGTAGAAATTATGAACCAATTATTGTGTTAAATGACTAGTTGGTGGAATCATGGCATTGATGGGTTTTTGCGGGTTTTGTTGCTTGGATATGTTAACATGATAGATTGGGTATGTTAGTTTTGAATTATGTCAAGATTAGTGAGATTGTTGAAATGCTAGCTAGTGTTTGGATGTTTTTGGTTGAAATGATTAACTAGTAATTTGGAAGTAAAATACATGGATTGTTGGTGACTTGGAACTTGATGAATTGTTACATGATTATGACTTGTTAGTTATAGAGAAATTGTGTTAATTGATGGAAATTGGAAGTGTTATAATCATGTTCGGGCTTTTGACCCGTTCGGGCCATTTAGTGGTAAAATGACTTAAAATAACTTGGATTGTGAAAGTGTAAGTATTTTGTTAGGATTATGTGATTAGCAATGTTATTGGTAACATTTGGTGAATTGCAAGTTGATGATATGATTACAGTTGTAGGATGTATTATTGTTTAATAATCCGGTTTGACCCGTTTGAATGTAAGACTTGCAAATGAGTAGTTGACTTGTTATGTAAGTGTAGACGGTCATGACATGTTCATATGATGATTTAAGTGTTTGGTTATCTAGTTAGTGCAAGTGTTAGTGTTAAACGTATATGTAACATTTTTTATAATTTGGTGGAATTATATACTAATTCGGTATTCCTTTGGTGTACAGGAATCGGGATCGGGACTCAGAAACATTAGACCTCTGAGTTCGGCAAGTGGAAGGTTTTGGTGAGTGGATTTGACCTCAAACTTGTGTTCGGTTACAATCGGTTTGGTATTGCCTGTTTGGGAAAGGTGCAGGAAAATACAGGAAACATGCAGGAAAATACAGGAAAACGCAGGAAACGCTCCCTGGAGCGAGTTCACGATCGTGAACCTTAGTTCACGTCGTGAACTTTAGTTCACGTCGTGAACTTTAGTTCACGTCGTGAACTACTGTTCACGATCGTGAACTTCAGATTCCAGGTTTTTCGGGTCGTTTCCGGGCGCGAATCTTTGACAGTTTGCTAGTTTAGTACCTATTTGCTAGTATTGAATCAAATAGGTTATGTGCACATATGTGAAGAGACTTTGCTTGATTGGTAGCAACAACTCGGTTTGACTTGGTGACCGAGGTTTGAGAAGTCAGTGCGCTGGGCATCGGGTATCGACTAATATGGTATCCGACCTTACCTGTATTTGTTGCATGGTTAAGGGGAGGGAGTTGGCCGGGTGTTGGATACGAAACGCTATCGATTACCGTGGTTTTGGCCGAACATGGTTTAAGGCTCCGGCAGGACCCCGATCTTCTCGAACAAACAGTGTTATGTGGTTATGTGGCTTTTAGATCTTAGAGAGGCCTATGCTAGCTTGTTGTGCTTTACAGAATTTGTAGATTATATTCATTCACTTAGCTTTGTGCTAATCCCTCCCTCGTTGAATCTTTTCAGGTGATCGGTGCTTTGGACGGGATGATTGACCAAGCTCAGTTTGATATGTTTTGTAATATGAGCCATGCCGTTTATTAACACCGTTTCAATATTATTATTATTACTATTGGAGTTTAATTTGGGACGGTTGGTTTGTAAACCTAAACCTAAACTATATATTATCTATATGCTTCCGCACACCCTTTTAAAAAAAACGCTTTCTAAATTTTGCGGTGTTACAGTTCAGCCATAACAGATGCTCAAAATTGATGGAAAACATTTTTGACACTTGCTCTGATACCAGTTGTTGGATCCCAACAACACTAACGTGTTGCGTTAAGACTGATTTACGAAGATAAGATAATGAACAACAAGATTTCAATGATTAAGAGTTTATTAAAACAACTTAATACAGTACAAAGTTTGCGGAAATAGATAGTACACACTAACTAAAACTCTATACTTGAAATGACACTTTAAATCGCTCAGAACTAGAAGACAATGCAAGGAGAGTTATATCAGCTGATACTAACAGCTGATATTAATGTCCGAGTAATAACTATGGAGGACTTAATACTTAGACAAATAACTAACTCTCAGAGAATGTTCTTGTGTTATGAATGCTTAAAAGGTGTGTGTAAATGCAAGCATTTACGTCTCTATATATAGTCCAAGATCCATGTTCCTTTGCCCACAAGTTAGACGACGTGTAAACATATTATTCGTCGATGTGGACTTGTCCATGGAACATTAAATGCACTTGCATAAGTTATTTTCCCAAGTGTACTTTGTGTCAACTACTTCCGGTACCCTTTCTAACGCACAGTGAAAGGTGTACTACATAAGTATAGAAATAGTTGACTTTCCGTTTACATGCTTGGAGGGACAAACGATAATGTTGTACTGACATTATCTTCTATTCCAAAATAGAAGATCATCATCGTTTTCTTCTTCTTTGAGCGGGAAAGAGAAATGTTCAAAGTGTCAAGAACATTTCCTTTAAGTCTTCATCTGCAGCAGGTACTATCAGATGATTCCACAATCAACTGAATAGTCTTCTTCTTGTCTTTGTCCTTTGGTCATAGACTTCAAATGAACTCTCGTGAATAGCTGCTGATTTGACTTGGTTTCCTAAAGCTAAGTACGTACTCAGCTGAAGGTTTATTGCATATACTTGCTTCAGCTGAGATACATACTTCAGCTGATATTTATTCTTCTTAGCTATCGATCATCAAATCTTATTTACTTAGTCTTGGGACTAACATACATATACGTACGTACTATCATCTTCATATTCAATAAGAAGTGAAGAGAAAAGAAGATATATTAAGAAAATATTATTTTTTTCTTTTTTGTGTTCCCGGGTGGGATAGAAAAGAAAAAGAAATTATCTTTTATTTTTGTTCTTGAGTTTGAGAGAAAGAAAAAAAGTTAACACATTTACAAAAAATGTCCTTAAAATATAAAAAAATTAGGTAATGATAAGGTTAGTTTTATAATTGTAAATATTTTTAAGGGAGATGCTAATTTTTTTATAGCCTTAGGGTATTGTTTAAGGGAAAAAAAAAATCAGTGTTTAAAAATATTGTACAACAACTATAAAAAACCACGCCCGTTGAATTTTAATAAACACATTTAGTAGTTATTTTTTCTTAATTGTACATTAACCTAAGGGCAATGATTAACAAAACCCTATTTTTAATTAATTAAAATTTCTCTTCTCCAACTCTTCCCATTTTTGGGGAGAAGATTATGAGAGAAAAAATACATTCAATTTTTTCCCCCTTCTTTTTAAAAAAAATCTCTAGAACTTAGTAAATTTTTGGGTTTTGATAATGAGTTTAAATGCATAAATCATGGAAGAGTGATTCCTAAAATTCAAGAGGTGGTTATCGTTTAATGTACAAGTTTCTGATGCATGCGTAATGACATTATCAAAACCTTAAGGTGGCGTTTGGTATGTTGGAATTAAAGAATGAATGGCATGATGCATTTCGTGGGAATGAAAAAAATCTGTTTGTTTTAATCGATGTAATGGAATGGATCGTTACTCAAGTAATGTGTTTTCTTCTCTTTTGTTAATTTTCATTACATAGGAGGAAGAGGTTTTTTCTCATTCCTTCGTGGAATGGAATGAAAAATATACAATTAATTAACCTATTTATGTATAAGCTAATTTATGAAATTAAAAATGTAATAATCTTTTTTTTTTTGGGAAAATAACTAAAGATTATGTTTTTTGAGAATAAAAATTAAATTTCTATATTATTTATTTTTTTAGAACTAAATACATCTTTTCATAATAATCTTATTAAAATATTCCAATCTTTAATAATAAAGGCATACCCTGTGTCTTTTGGTATAACCTTTTGAGATGATCTTAGGAGCCATTTCAAGTACAAAAGTATGGCGGTTTTGGTTAACTACTATTTCAATGTGTATCTTTATAGGCAAAGGGCCCACCAAAACCGTTGTGATCCAGGTAACATTGATAGTGATGATAAAGAAGTTGGAAATGAAGCAAGCAATAATGCTCCTGCTCCTACTCTTGTTCCTAGGTTAATCTTTTGCTCCCCAAAGAAGGTGAATTCAGATGTTAGATGATGTTATTTGTAACACCTCAATTTTTAAAACCATATTTAAATATCTTTTCAATCCAAAATACGCATAAATATATCGATGTCAAATATCGGTTTACAAAAACAATATGTTTCTTGTTTGAGATTATCAGAGTATACAAAAACGGTGTTACAAATTATATCTTAACCATAGGATAAGGACTCTAATCATCAACACCGAGCTAATCTCAACAAGACCTCTTCTAAACGGGTCTCCTATATCTTCGATCCCGATCCTGAGTACATAGCAAAAACACAAACGTAGTACGTGAGACAAAATTACCTCGTACGATACATGGGTTTTAGACCCGATAAACAACTAGTCACATAATACCATTTATAATTAAAATTATATTATTAATTCGTTCGGGTCACTTCGTTTCATTCATCATTGGCCAATGTCAAGATAATCGGAATGCCTCCAATCTATCAAGACCGTCATATCCACGGTAATCGGAATGCCTCCAATCTACCGGGACTCATAGGTATTGGGTAATCGGAATGCCTCCAATCTACCGTTAACCTTAAGGTACCGTAATAACCGGAATGCCTCCAATCTATCACGGCCCTAGGGACATCATCATCATCATTATCTGTCTATTATTACTATGAGCTTATAGCTCCATCATTCTCAATCAATTATCATTTCATCATCAATAAGCAATTCATTAATAATCACGTAATTAACTAAATTACTTATAGACTCGATAAAACATTTCTTAGCTATGTACCCAGTTTTGAAAGTTCACATGTACTCACCTTAGCCAAACTTATCCAAAAGATGTGTTCCTTGAACACAAATATCACTTTCCAAGATTTGAAAGCCTCAAATCCTTCAACCAATAACCTATTTATAAATCATCACAAGATTTAACATCAAATACCATCATTGACTATATCTCTTACCACTAGTTAGCTGCCAGTATCAATTTCCCCCAATTTAGTTGACTTACAAAACCCTAACTTCATAATTATCAATATTTACTTCAAATACATGTTATGAACACCTTTTCTTTGTCAAAATGTTATAGATCTAAGTTATATTACTTCTATTTCATCATCCATGACAAACCCTCCAACTAGGGTTTGCATACATCCCCATTTTCCACCAAAAACACCACTTAGAATTATTAAGAGTGAGGATTTACCTTAAACTTCAGAAATGGAAGAAGAATCACGCGATTTGGAGTCCAAAATCAGCTCCAAATGCCCTTTTCCACTCAAAATAAGTATAAACACTTGTGGTAGAGAGCTAGGGTTTCATTTGAGCAACAAATGCCCAAAATCCGTCTTTAAATGCACGTCAGACAGCAGGGACGCTCGCGCGGCTCGAGAGTCGCTCGCGCCACTCGAGCACGACTCGCGCCGCTTGACGGGGTCTCTCACGTGCGCGACCAAGCCCTCTGCCCGATTTCGGTGCTGCTCGCGTACTCGATGACCCACAGCTCGCGTGCTCGAGCATGACTGATCCCCATACTCGATTTTTTTTTGCTGTTTCGGTCAAGTCTTTGACCTGTAACTCTCTCATACGATCTCCAAATGACATGAAACCAATTTCTACGTGTTTTAAATGAATTATCCAAAATTATCATATTTTTGTACAATTTATTTATTTACAAATTTCGGGTCGTTACATTATTTGTGTGAGTTGTTTGGTTTTTTCTTGATTCCGTCATGGTTGACAGAAAAAAGAAAACAGTTATAGGATTGAGTGTTTGAAGTTTTATGGTTACATGGTGGTTATTTTGTTAATTACACCATATTAATATCATTTACTTTTGTCTTTTTCTTTTGGGGAATCTAGTAACAACTTTCAACTTAAAAGAAAATTGGCATTTTTGTCAAGTGCGTTTACATTTGAAGTTATGGGATTTTTGTTTGGTTGGTTGTTAGTCTTTTATTTTGAACTATGATAACTATGTATTATCTATAACACTTCGCTTTTATCAAAAGAAATCCCCACACATTGGATCCACGTGTAGCATTATCAAATTAGAGTGGTTTTCAAAGTTATTATTAAATTTTTATATGTAAGTGCAATAACATGTATTGATACATAAGTTTAGAACGGCAAAGAATCAAACTTTTATTGAGTTATTCGTATATAGCTTTTGAATCGAGTTTACTTGTATAAATACAAGTTCAAATTGATATTTATGAAGTTATTAGATTTAGATCGAAGCTTTCTTAAACCAAACTCAAGCATGGATTATTAAGTCTCGACTAATTTTAGCTTAATACTAGTGGTAACGACGACTACATGTGATATGGGTCACCACCGCTACTTAGTAACTCAATGCATGACCAAACCATTCCTCGTTCAAAAGTCATTTATCATGCAAAGCGTTCGGTTGTCAGGCGGACCAAACCTAGTCATTTGGAAGGGGATGCATTCAACGAGAGGCTAGTAGTGGGGGGTGCGTCCTCAGCGAGCGATCGACCAGATTCGTCACCTTCCATTACAACTAGTCTTTATACTCTTACTAGTTTCATAACCCGCCCGATGGGCGGGCTCGCTGTAAGAAATATAATATATAATGATGAAAAAAGCGTAAGAAATTATATGGTCAGCTATTATTAAAATGATGATAAAAGGTTTTGTTGTACATGAATAATCAGTAAAAATAAATCAAAAAAGAAAATGAAATTTTATTGTATAAGATGTTTGTTGTTGAGTTTGTATAGTTACCATCTTGGTCGCAACAAATAATTTTCAAACATTTGTTTCTCTTTACTCTTGATACATCAACATATAGCTGGTCATGTGAGAATACTGATATTTGGACAAACAAATCAACCCGTGACAATGTTCGCCCATGATTTTTTTAATAGTCATTGAAAAACGTACTTAAATAGGAAATTGTCTTCGGCTCAAGTTGAAAGGCATAGTTTTGTCGTAAGGACTAATAATCATACGTGGGATAGCACAAATTGTACAAACTTTGTGATCATAATAAATTTAAACTACACTTTTAGATCATAAGATTTTTTTTCATAAAATGTTTGAACCATGACATTTTTTTTTCAAATTTTTATGACTATACTCATTTCGTAAATAATTTAATTTTAAAAACTTTGATTTTCTTAATTTTTTTGAGATTATAACATTTTGTGGTCATAATAAATTTAAATTACATTTTTAGATCATAAGATTTTTTTTCGTAAAATGTTTGAACCATTGTTGGGTCACATTTATTGTAACCAATAGTCTAGGGACCATTTTGTATTTAGTCGAAACTTTGGCTAGGTATATATAGTAAGTAGTAACCTAATTTGCATAACCTTTGCCCAAATTGTAGCAACCCCAATCAATAGCAAAGTGTTCAAATATTCCATCCATCTCAATCTTCCTATATTATCACTTGTTTATGCTTAATCTATGAATTAATCACTGAATTCACAATCTACAACCATGACATTTTTTTTTTCAAATTTTTATGACTATACTCATTTCGTAGAGAATTTAATTTTAAGAACTTTGATTTTCTTAAAATTTTTTGTTTACAAATAAAAAACAATGCTGTGGGCGAAAAAATGAAGCGAGGGAAGACATGAATATGTTTCCATATAAAAAAGAAGTTAATTGTCTATTATGCCCTTTGAGTCAGCGTCCATGTCATCATTAAGAAGCAATGTTATTGGTACATGTCATCAAATTAAAATCATGTCCTTGCTCCATATATAGGTGGGAGATTTCATATAAAGTTGTGACTTATTTAACACCCTAAACTAAAGTAATTACATCATTAATTTGTCTGTGTAGTTTGTTGGACATCATTTGAATTTACGTACACACAGAAGTAGGGGTGTGTATAAAAACCGGAAAATCGGAACCGAACCGGGACCGAACCGGGACCGGCTTAACCGGTCCGGTTTCCGGTTCTTAGATTTGATCAAAAATAACAAACCGGGTTTACCAGTTCCGGTCCCGGTTGGTTCCGGTTTTTTTGGGTTTGAAACCGGCATTTAAATAAGTATATATGCTTATGAGTTTTCATGTATATATGTCGAAATAATAGGTATATAAACTTTTAATATAAACATATTTTACTTGATTCAATCCGCATCCGCAAATATCATACTTTTATTAAAAATATGTTAAAATATTTAAGTTATATATTTTAAGATGAAAATATGTACTAAAAATGTATAACTGGATAGCAAACACAAGAATGTGTTTACCGGTTCTAAACCCGCTTGAAGACCGAACTGACACGGAATCGGACCGGGCCTGGAACCGGTTTAATCGGTCCTTGAAATTTCCTTTTTCCGGTTTCCGGGTTTACCGGTTCCGGAACCTAACACACCCCTGCACGGAAGACGAATTAAGTAAATAAATATTTTTAAAATAATATTGAAATAAAATGTGTCAAGTTTAAGAACAACAAAAAATTTGTTTGAATTTTATGAAACCATTAAATTTATTCCCGCCATCTCCAATTCTGAATTCTCTTGCCGCTTTCTTCAATCTTCCCTCTCAAACAAATAGATGCTTCCATACTCTTTCTCACGCAGGCCACAGCACAGAGCTATTCTTTTCTCTCAACCAACCAACCAACAACACAAGGTAATTAACCAATCAATCAATTAAGCCCTAATTTCTTTCTAGTTGAGTTCGTTCAATGGGAGAAATGAAAATTAGGGCTAGGTTACAAAATCCAACTCATATTTGTTAGTTTTAATGCATTATTTCCTTCGTGTTTAGCTGGTGTAACAGTTCAGTATTGTATTTAATTTGTTCATTAGATTTATAGCTTGTTCCTTTAGTAGCTTTGGGCTATAAGTTATTTTAACTCTCATGGTTCCCAAATCAGAATCCTCTTCACACTGAGTCGCTGACCTAGGTAGAATCCTAAACAGTAAACTTAAAATTATATTCAATCTGCTGTTGTTGAACGTTGCTGCTGCTAAATGATAAATAATCAATTAAACATGCTAGATTTTATAGCAGTTAGAAATACCTACCAAGTGGTTATTTCAATCGCTAGTAAGAAATTGCGTTTTATTTTATGAACTATGATGTATCAATTCATTTCTCTTTGACTTTTGCACAACTGATTTACCATATTATGTTTTGTAGCATATTACCAATACATTCTTTGTAAAATGATTATTTATGTGTAGAACACATTCTATTCACTCGTAGATGGTCCAATATCACTAGCAAGAAAATGGTATTCAAAACTGATGCATAATACTAAGTGATTCATGACTGCAAACCAAAAGCCACCCAAGACCAATAAAGAATCCCTGAGATCCTAGATTCTGTTTTCCTCCATCCATCATTAATTAACTCAAATCCGTCATTGTGGTTAAGGACTATCTATCATGATTCACACTGATAAAATTGTAAATTTGGGGGAGTCAGGTAAGTGGACTGTTTTCTCTTTCTACTTAATTAAATACACCATTAACATATACGCCTCAATTCTCCTGCAGAAAAACCAATTAGTTGTGACAATCACCATCCTGCCAATCAGGTACACTACACATTTATCTTTTGTGTTCAGATGTGGAAAGGTTATATGTAACTGTCATTCTCATTTAAATCTATTAGCTTTTAGTTTTTGCTCCTTGTGCCGATCTGTTAACTTAAAGCTTAAGTAAGCTTTTATTCTTGATTAAAATGCGAAATTCAAATTATAATGAGACAGAAGGAAGGTATTTGCTAATCCCAAATTTTGGGTTACTAAACTTAAAATCTTATCTGCATTCTTTTTACTAGTTCAGTTTTGGTGCTATTATGTTGTGTTAATTTTTCAGTGATCCTGAATTTGTTTTTGCTATGTGTTAGGGTCTGAGCGCAACTGATTCTATCTTGCCTCCTTCTGGTACGTAAACAAAATATCTTGATCTTGTGAGTGACATTGTAACACTGGAATAAAATTAAATATTAGCAGTCATATATTGCAATTTCTACACAAAGTTTATGCTTTCAATGGCAACCATCTAACAGCTGTTTATTTTATTTTTTTATCAGAGCCTCCTGACATCAAGAATTGGTTCTCAAGCTATGAATATGACTCCCTTGTGTTGGAAACGAATGATAATTTTGGATTCTCTGATTATGAAAATACAGAGAAAACAATACAAAGTTCAAGGGCAAGTGATGGTATGAAAACAGCAAATGTGTTGATCAAATCTGAGGAAGAAAACAACCAGGCACGTTCTTGATTTTCATATTGTCAATTAACTTTATGGATTACTTGGTTATAATCAAGTCGATTTGGCTTCTTTTTCATAGGATGGATGAGTTAATTTATAGATTAGTTTTTCTCCTTTTTCTCAGGTTTCAGAATCACCTTTTCTCTCCCCTGGTAACCACAAAAAATTCTCTACTTAACTTGTTTACTTATATTGTTAGTTTTATTAATATAAAGATCCAACTTTATTAGTTGAATCAGAACCTCCAGGCATCGAAAATTGGTTCTCGAGCTATGCATATGAATCCCCTACACCGGATACTATGGATGATCTCATAATTTCTGATCATATTGTAGTTTGTAATGAAAATGTAAGTAAAGAATTTATTATAAAAATAAAAATGATTTATTTTTGAAGAAAAGTTCCCAATAGTTTTAGTGTTTTCATTTGCAGGAAAGGAAGGAGGTTGTTGAAAACTTGGCATCTGATGATAATGATTCAATCAAAGACAAGAAGAAGACAACTGAAACTGTGAATCCATGGGGAAATGATTATCAAGTATCATCTAAGCGGTGTAAAAGTAATTATGTCGAAAGAAAGGGTGATGAAAATGGTTTTGTTTCAATCAAAAGCAGAGAAAAGTCAACACGTGGGGGTCAAACAAAAGCTCCTTCGATTGTTGGCAAAATGAAAAGGGGTGATGATAAAACTAAAAGGAAGCCATTGGGAGATGTGACAAACATCGATGAAACTTGCGGAAAATGGGAGTGTCCACGAAAGAGGAAAGCGGATATTCGTCCTCCGCTAAAGCAACTTCGATTAGGACAATGGTTTCATTATGAGTCATAGTTTTTAATCGTATCAGCTTCTTGTTACAGGACATTTTTAATGTGCAATGTTGAGCATACAATGCAATCTAATTGGACTCATGTTACTTAGATTTGACTCAAATTCTAAATTATATGTAATCAAATGAAAAACGATCTTATTGACCCATTGTCGCAAGTTTTTCTATGTAACAACCATAAACGATGCCTTGAGTTTAAAGTTTAAACTAATTTGTTTTTATTTATGCATTTGAAAAGTTTGTGCTTTTTATGTATGTATCTACTTAAAATAAAGATAAGATCAAAGTCAATAAAAATTTTATTCTTAATTAAACTAAATCTTTTGTTTAAAAAAGATCCACAAGAAACTGTAATGTTATTCAATCCAGATACAGATCAAAACTACTCGTATTTCTTATATGTTATTTTTAGCTTGTAAAAAATAAAAAATTAATCAAGAATCCGACCTGCCGGATTCGAACCAGCGACCTAAGGTCGGTTTGTTGTTTCATTCATTCACGAATCTTATCTATATATTTAAAGGACATATAAGGGTTTTTTTGGAATACAAAGGAAGTATTTGTATTACATCTCAAATTGATAGTGCTAATTTTTATACCAAGACACTCATACGCTAATCACATGCTTGCAAAGTTGCAAGACTTGTGCTCTAGTACGCATCACATATTTGTACTCTACCCATGACTCTAAATACTTTCTTTCAATATATACGCAATGCCTTTGCTTCTCCCCCACTCTTCTTATGCGTACACAAACCCCAGTAGATATTAGTGATAATTTACTTACAAAATCAGTCCCTCCGGTATAATAATTGCACATTGCATCCTCCATAATTCATTGGTATTCCTTAAATAACCCAAGAAAGTGACTTGTGGGTTACTACATATTTATTGTATATATTAAATTACAAATAATTTTACTTTCAGTTTTATCATGTACAAACTAAATAACTAATAGGCGAAATCCTCTATCTGTGATACAAAATGTGTAGTCAAGGGACGAAAATTGCAGCTTAACTTAAGTTGAGGAGTTATTGACTTTCCAGTAGATGACGTTATTAACCTATGATCGGATGGCAATGGATCGGATGATGTCATATCCACATTCATATCCAGTACGAGAGGACCGGGAAGGACGCACCTCTGGTGTACCAGTTATCGTGCCCACAGTAAACGCTGGGTTTTAGATTTACATCTTCCATATCCATATCCATATCCATTTAAAATCGTTCCATCCATCCATATCAATATCCATTGGATTAGAGCGGGTTAATGGACATCCGTTGGATTTCTAAATAATTTTCTCTCTTAAAGTAAATACGATAATTTTATAGATAATTTATGATTTTTATTGTATATATACATAATATGTTTAAAAGAAGATACAAATGAAAACATAACTATGAATCTACATTCGATTTATAGACCATAGTTAATTTGTAGCTAACCTTCAAATGTTGATTAATACAAAAAAAAACATAACTTAATATAATTAAAAGATTACAAGCATGACTTATAATATTTACAAATTTAATTATCTTTAATATTGTGTTATGTATAATATTTATAAATCCGGAATATGTGTAGATATATATTCTTAACTATATAAAATTATAATATAGAAAATTTAATTTCAGGTTAAGTGGATTCATCCATGGATTGGAAATCGACATCCATATCGCTCTAATAAACATCCACATCAGCTCGTCCAATATTCATCCATTAAACCTCATCCATATCTACCACCGGATCGGATCGGATAAATGATTATTCGGCGGATGTTGATTGTCTTTTAATCATCACTGACTGTATCCGGTTTCCCTTTATTTATTTACCCCTTTACATCATATCATATACAGCCCCAAATAACGCACTTCAATCATATTTCCGGTCACCGGACTAACTTCATACCGTCTCCGATCTCTCCATCTGAACTCTCTGTATCCTGTAAGTACATATGTGCACCCGCGATCTGATTATGATTAAGTTAACAAGTCAGCTTTCTTCGATCGATGTTACTTTCTCGAACTGCAATTATGAATTTATGAACATAAGTGTAGGAGCTAATACCAATTTTCATTAAATAAAATACAATACAATTGGGAAAAGACTAAATAAATACAAGATTGAAACAAGAATATGTAGAAACAAAGAAGAAACAAGTTTTTGGTTGAGTCTCGTGAAATTCACGATCCCCTTAAAATAGATTCGTCGTCTATCTCCCAGGGTAAAACAACCGAGTAGTTTTACACTACCGAATATAATCCAAGCTCGAACATATATCGAAAGTTCTTGTGTTTAAGGATCACTAAAATTGAGAGAACAAATTTGTGATGCTTGTAAGTGGGTGTAGACAAGTATGAGAATGTGTGTTGGTGTTCACAAGAATGTGTCTTACAAATGAACCACACCATCTCTATTTATACTAGAAATGTGTCATCATGTTAATAACAATCATAATTGTCATTATACACATTCATTATAAAGAAATAAAACCACCAAATTCAATTCTATGTTTAATGACACACATTAAACTCTTAATAATATTAATAATAATATTATCTTAATAATATTAATAATAATATTATTATTACTTGAATTTCTTAACCATACAAACCGAATCCACATGATACCCGGGAGACGAGCGTCGATAGGTTCAAGTTCCCACTGGTTCATTTATTTTATTTCTTTGTTCCATACACCAGTCGATATCTCATTCACCACAACTACATTTTGGACATGTCAACCATTAATTATATATAACAAATATACATATAATTATATATGTCCAAAATTTTCCAACAATCCCCCACATGAATAGAGATCGATCGAAAACACAACAAAATTTCGATGAATGTTCAACAGTTAAGTCTTGCAAAGGATAGGTAGGTGTTACCCTTTGAACCTTCCCTTGAGAAGCACACTTAGTCTCCTAGCAGTCAGTAGACGCGATGTCCTTGAACTGAATCCGCCTTTTATGTAGACGACAGTATACATTCTCACAAGACTCTCCCTAACTTGTTCATATCCTCTTATCGTGCCCGTCTTGGTCATGGACACTGCCTGGTTCTGCGAGAGCTACTAAGAATTGTGCCCCAACAATTCCATTCGAAGCGACCCCACTTCTCCCTCACATAGGTGATTCTCTACAACGAATCATTAAAAGCCATAGTGCTTATCCTCATTGTCACTGAACTAGGAATGGACTAGGAAGTAGTACAATGTACTCCCTTTAAGAATGTTTGGAGGAATTCCGTTACCCCGCAGTGACATCCCTTCGTTTATACAATTAGGTTGTCCTATTGAACCTAGATCTTGGGATCTCCAGTCAACTAGGTTAGGTTTCCTTCGCATAAACTTTATTCCAAGGGCTTTAGTCCCATTCCATAACTAACTCTCTACTTAAGCCTTTTTCATAAGCGGATCCGCAAGTTTATCATTTAACTTTTATAGTTAATCATGATAACTTTACTTGAGAGTAGTTGTCATATCATATTATGTCTCACTATTATACATTGTACACTTGACTAATGTAAATTTGAGACAATAATATATACATCAATTATTTAGAATATCTTCTTTAATTGATGTAACTTTTCTATTAAGATGAATTAATACCTTAGCAAGGTACCCCCACATTCGTAAGTATTTATTAGACGATTTTATTTCAAATCAAAATTCATACGATGTTTCATCTTATCCTCACGGGTTATCTTATATAAAAGATAAGTAGTCGACACGCGACATGCCCCCACATTTGTACAACTTAGTAAATTAATTGCTTCAATTTTACTTATCATTAAGTAAAATTAACAACATAATTTAATTCGTACATATCACTATGTAGTATAATCATCAATATACATTATGATATACTTGTGACCACCTTAAGAAGTTGATTTCCCATCACACACTTTTGTATGAATTATATCAAGGAGTTTGGTTATTTCTTTCAACCAAATGGAATGATGAATTTGTTACACTTGTTACATTTGTGAGTTGAATCAAAATGGAATGATGGTGGTATATAATTAAATTTATTTAAAACCAACTTTAATTAAATTTATATGGAATAATCGACCATGTTAAATATTTAACAATTCAAAATAAATGAACAACTTTATTAGCAATTATTAAAATCGCGGTTTAAAAGTTGTCACATTTAATTTTAACATTTTTACCAACCAATTTCACGTTTTGATAACACAATTCCATTGGATTCAATCACAAGCCGAGTAATAACTTCGTAAGCAACCATCCGGACACAATATTCTTACGAATCTCCGGAACATACAAAACATTGCTTATTATAACATCATTTCCGGAATTCATCCTTAAGATAACATTTCCGCCACCTTTGATATATGTGGTAGTCAACTTTTCATTAAACGTTTTTGCTCATTTTCAACATCTTTGAAAATGATAAACATACTTTTATCGAAACACACATGACGGGTAGCACCCGTATCGACTACCATCCACTTGAATCGGTTCCCACCAAATTCACTTCCGACAAATCGGAAATCATGGCCACATTATGCACATCTTCCTTCATGTACATTTTCATGTTAGGCATTGTCACAACATTTGTCATTTTTCCAAATAAAATGCAAATTTGACCAATTAGCCTCAACAATCAAAATGTTCCAATTAGTAGTAAGATATATTTCAAGTAACATCTCTTCAAGAATCAACTCAAGAAGCCAAAGACTATCTTGTATCTTACTCACTAATATAAACCAACATTTTTCTCAAGTCTCACAATTTTGAAAGTAAAATTCTAGATGCCAAAGCAATCCATAGATATAAAATCCGAAGAATTTAACTTTTACCAAATTTGAGAAAATCAAGTAACCAAAGTTAACTTGAAAGCTAAAACAATAGAACCTTTTCATTTCCAAGCTCTTATAATTTCCAAATATCTCACTTTATGAGACTATATTCAAGAAACCAAAGTAATCTTGATATGTATAAAATGGAAATTACGTCTTTTCAAGAAAAGTCTATAACCATCAATCACAAGTTTCATAAGAAACTCCAAAAATTCTCAAACTTTGAAAGCAAAATTCTAGATGCCAAAGCAATCCATAGATAAAAATCCCGAAGAATTTTAGCTTTTCACAAGTATGAGAAAATCAAGTAGCCAAAGCAAACTTGATTACCAAAAAAAAAATTTTAATCCAAAAATTCAAGTACATTTTCTCACTATATGAGATTAAAGTCAAGAAAACCCAAATTATCTTGATACTTGAAACAAAATAAATTAAAACATTTGTATCCAAAAACTTTTAATTTCCAAATATCTCACACAATGAGACTATATTCAAGATACCAAAGTAATCTTGATATGTATAAAATGGAAATTACGAAAAGTTTATAAAATATTTTCTCAAACAAATCCTTTATAATTGAAGAATAACGACAACATTATAAAATATAAATCCAAAATATTTGATTTCCAAATAGTCTCACAAATTGAAACCATAAGTCAAGAAGCCAAAGCTACCTTGAGATGAAGAAAATGGAAATCAAAATCACTTACAAACCAATGTAATTTTTGATATTTTAATAATCAACAAATTTCACAATGATATACAAATGTTTGTAAGATTTATTTCAAATATCATCTCTAATGAGAATCAACTCAAGAAGCCTATGACTATCTTGAACCTTACAAACAAATATGATTGCAAAACTTAGAATTAACAACAATAATTCTTACAATTATAAATTTTAAATCCAAAATTGTTTTAAACGATTTATCAAGTTATTTAAAATCAATCTTTAAAAACTTGATATAATAAACTTTAAATCCAAAAATTTGATTTAACAATTTAAACAAAACAAAATTGGAAAATTTCTAAAAAACTCAATTGAACCTTTTTGTTCTACAAAACGTTTCAATCACCACTTTTTCCGAATCTATGCTATTAACGAGCAAAATCCGGAAAAAAAAAAATTATGTATTTTTCCAACCGGTATTAGCAAAGAGAGGAAAAATCTATTTTAAGTTTGTAGGAGCTAATACCAATTTTCATTAAATAAAATACAATACAATTGGGAAAAGACTAAATAAATACAAGATTGAAACAAGAATATGTAGAAACAAAGAAGAAACAAGTTTTTGGTTGAGTCTCGTGAAATTCACGATCCCCTTAAAATAGATTCGTCGTCTATCTCCCAGGGTAAAACAACCGAGTAGTTTTACACTACCGAATATAATCCAAGCTCGAACATATATCGAAAGTTCTTGTGTTTAAGGATCACTAAAATTGAGAGAACAAATTTGTGATGCTTGTAAGTGGGTGTAGACAAGTATGAGAATGTGTGTTGGTGTTCACAAGAATGTGTCTTACAAATGAACCACACCATCTCTATTTATACTAGAAATGTGTCATCATGTTAATAACAATCATAATTGTCATTATACATATTCATTATAAAGAAATAAAACCACCAAATTCAATTCTATGTTTAATGACACACATTAAACTCTTAATAATATTAATAATAATATTATCTTAATAATATTAATAATAATATTATTATTACTTGAATTTCTTAACCATACAAACCGAATCCACATGATACCCGGGAGACGAGCGTCGATAGGTTCAAGTTCCCACTGGTTCATTTATTTTATTTCTTTGTTCCATACACCAGTCGATATCTCATTCACCACAACTACATTTTGGACATGTCAACCATTAATTATATATAACAAATATACATATAATTATATATGTCCAAAATTTTCCAACAATAAGCATGTGCAAATTTGCGAATCGATCTAGATTTTCTTCTCTTCGTCTGATGTCTAATCTTTACGTGTTTATATCTGTATAAACTTTTAGTTCAATTGATTGATTCTGTTTGTGTTGAGAAGAAGAATTGGTATATAAAATTGTTTTGATCTATCGGTGTTTGTGTTGTATGCGAAAACTATTTGTTGCTCATTTGAAGGTTTGTTAGGTATAATTTTGTTGTTATTGCTGCTGCGAATGACGAGACAATAGAAATATGATTGGCCTTGATGATAAATACACAGGTAAGTTATTATTAGGGTATGATGTGCCCTGGCCCCAACTTGGGGTGTAGGTAAGTTGTTGGTGTCATGTGAGCTGACAGCAGGATTTGGACTTTTGACCTAATAATAAGTTATTACCAAATTAATCTTATGTCGAGAGTGTAAAGTAGGAATATTAATGTATTTGGGCGCTTTGTGGATGCTGAATTAATTCGTCATTCTTCTTGATAACATTGAGTATAAAATCTGAGGATATTATTGTTTGGTAGATGGCAGATAAAGAGGAAGGAGCTGATTGGGAAGTCGTATCGCTAACAGCATCTACGTACGCTGCTGCTCCTGGCCCAGATATCCCTAAAGGTGAAGTAGATAAAAATGCATTGTTTATGTCTGGTCATTCTGTCTTCCCGCCAAGTCAGCATGAGAATTTGCCATTGGAATCTGAGATCCTTGGTGATTCAGAATCTATTAAAGAGGAAGGGGAGAAATCATGTGAAGACAATTGGAATATTGGGAAATTAACCGAGCCTGATGAAATTGACGAAAAAGGTAACAGATCGACAGTTGCTGATGCTGACTTGGCAGATAGCACAACCTTGAATTTGGCAGGAAAAGAGCAGAGCATTTACAATTTTGCCAAATTCAACTTGTTTCATAGTGTGGGTGAGTCAAACATAGAGAACGAAGACAGAGTATTGGCAGAGTCAGCATTAGGTTCAGATGCTCCCAAGCATACTGAAAAAGAAGATAACTATGCAGCATGGTGGAGGAAACAAGCTGCTTCTTTATATGCTCATGCAAAAGAGGCCAATACGTTTTGGTCCATCTTTATTGCTGCTGCAGTTATGGGCCTTGTGATTATTGGCCAACAATGGCAGCAAGAAAGATGGCAACTTTTGCATCATAAGTGGCATGATGGGGTGTCTCACGAGGTATGCAATTACATTTTGCATCATTTGTGTGTTTTTGAAAGAAACTGAATGTAGGTGTGGAACCACCCAAAACTAGGTTGTTTTGATAAAAAAAAATTATAACTCAACACATAAACTTACTAGTGTATCAAATGAGTCAAATCCCATCTAAAACTCATCACTTATCTTGAATCTTAATTATGTTTTTGTTAAAATGGTGTTTCAAGCTTCATGTTTCATGAAATGGTGTTTATATTGAATGCATGTCCATGTGTGTGTGTACTTTTTTTTATTTATTGTGTAAATGTTCTAATATGGTGGAAAAGTGACAAAATTTTCATTTAAAATGATTGTTTTGAGTTTTTCTAACCAAATTTATATAGTTATGGGTGGTTCCACACCTAAGCTTAGGTACGTGACAGTCACACACTCACTATCCCCTATATATATAGAAGAGAGATCGGGTGAGGACTCAAATTTTGGTGAGGATTGTAAGGACAATTCTCAACCAATCAATTTTACAAATTAGGATCATTTTCAGAATTTAGGATCATTGTCATCCTCATAAAGATCCTAAAATTCTGACAATGATCCATTTTTTTACAAATGATTGGTTGAGAATTGTCCTTGCAGTCCTCACAAAATTTTGAGTCCTCACCAGATCCTAACCCTATATTCTATATATGAAGCTCATAACATTTGGAGATTGGAAATTGGAAGTTACTGTTTGCAGTATTAAATAAAAATTCTAGCTGTCACTTATAAGTTAAGATGCAGTTTCCATTTCGTTATTAAGGTGTGCATTTTGATTAGTTAAAAACATTATTTTTCATTTTGGAGATTAATTTTGGATGTATAACTGAATTTATTTGGTCAATTTTGGAAAAGCTTGGTGCACAAAGTGTATGGGAATATGTTAGACAAGTTGAAATGTGAAATCAATGTACGGGTGAAAGAAATTACATATGATTAAAAATAGTTGTTGTTGTTGACAGAAATTTGGGAGGATGGTGGGGCGGTTTAAAGATGCAATTGTAGGTGGCAACAGAAGAGGTTATTCCATTAGAGGAAGAGATGATTAAGGTTAAAACTGAAGATGATGACGAAGAAGATTTGGTTTGATGACATCAGCATCAACTTACAAGATAACCAAATGAAACAACAAGAAGAAGCTACAATTGCTTCTTTATGTCGTATTAATTAATTTTTATGTTTTTGTAAATTCTGTTTTGTCAATGTGTAAAAACATGATAATTTGGCTGTGTTATGCTGCAGATGGTAAATGTTTATAGAACCCATGTCATGTCTGATTGGACCCAGAAAGTATACAAGTTTGATATCTTACAGGGTGGACTTGAAGCTTATTCCCATGAATTATTTAATTCCCATTGACTGCTATATCTGCGTAACTAATGCTGGGAGACCTTATCATAGACAATTTGTTTACTTGACACTTTGATAGTAGGAATCATGAAAATCCAGCTTATAACCTAAACAATATCTCTACAAGCATTTAGTTATTTGCCTCAAATATATCATGTGTCAAGGGGAGGGAAAAATGGGTAATCTAATATCTTCATAATCGACAAACATCTATATAATAAGCCACTTATATAATAAATACCAAGTAAAATAACTATTTGTTCATCTACAGTGTTAGTGTCAAAATAAAACTAAATATATTCTTTAATCATTTCTCGACTCTTCTGATGAAATAATACATGTAATATTAAAACCAAGTAAATTCAACATAAAGCATCCATCCATATATATAATAATTTCGACCGATGAACAATTAACATCTGGCCAAAAAAACAATATATATTATAGTGAACTAACCTCAACATATTCAATGACCAAAATGATATGATAATAATAATATGATTCATTCATTTCTTGCCATACATTGATTCCACCTTTCCATCAAGCAACTGATACTTATCTTTCCTTGTCAAATTCGTGCACTCAAATCCTAATGTAGCCCCCAAAAGCTTCTGAACATGGGTTGCCTGCCACCTCGACAGATGACCGCCGCCCCCCGGCCACCTTTGACCGTCATTTCCTCCGGCAAAAACGTCACTTCATACGTTGGCCTGGGGTTCATAAAGTAAAAATACAGGTCCCACCCAAAACTTCACCCCCCGAACCGTTGTCCCATTAAACATATTCTGTTTTGTTTTAGATTCATTGCGACTGGAACAATTCTGTCAGCAAACAAAGCGCATGCAACAAGAAAGGCTCGCGACAAGTGGTTCCTTCCGGGCACACCACTAGATCGCCTTTTTGGAGTAGTTCTTTGATTCGGGCAGCATCGGCTTCACGGTCACGGGAGTTGTACCATGAAAGGAAAAATATAAAAATAAATTAAAAGGAGGTTTGTGACTTACAGATAGATTAGTGAAGCAAAAAAGATGACAAGGACAAGCCTTTTTCTTGAGCCATCTTGATTGAAGAGAAAAATAAGAGCTGCCAGCTTTAATATGAGCATCGATGAATTGCAATTTGAAATCTCCTCACAACAACTTGTCTTTGTTGCTGTTCATCACCCCCTGTTCCACCTTCAGAAGCACTGTTACAGTTACATTTACACACATAATAATATTCTAATTCTATAGAATCACAAAGAATACTTACGTAGGAACATTGTAAGTAAAAGGGATGAGAGCATTACAAGGAAATCCAGCAAGTGGTCCCATTGGGAAACCGCATATCATCTGTTGCTTCCTGTATGAGCATTGGGACTTCGCCATTTGGTGTTGCAAAGCGGAGGTAACTGCAACAAAATACCAAAGGACATTGCACATTACAAAAATCTTACACTATTTAACCACAATATTTGATGAAGCTAACATCATTACAATCCTAAACAGAGATATTGGTTTAAAACAAAAAAAAAACTCAAACCACATCAACAATTCCAGCTACAGATAATCGTCCTCATCAATATCATGTCATGTAACAAAACACATATATCAATTAAAATCAATCAAACATTCGGTCACGAATTTAATGGGGAAAATCCCTAAAACCGATCTCGATTGGAATTTGAAATGTATATTATAGGAATTGAAATCAATCGAGTTCCATACCTGCTTAGGGTCGGATTGTGATGATGTAGAACACGGATTCGGGGGTTTCTCGGATGCTGGTGGTGGTGTTCCGATTGCTTCCGCCATATTTGTTCAGAATATTTCACCGATTGCAAGTGTTACGCGAATTTGCACCGTACCAAAGATTGGAAGATCGCCAAGTCGTCGGTTCGTTTACTCGCGTGATAAAACCAATAAAATCATGCCACGTGTGCAACAATTAAATTCTTGAATTAAAACATACTGGAAAAAAGAAGATTAGAAGCTTAGATTAAACTAGCTGGTACCCACGCAATACTGCGGCGGGTACTTGTGACTGTATTAGGTAGATCCAATTGGTGGATGGTAAATGACAATAGTTGGCTGGTGGTAGTGGATGTGACGGATAGTGGCAATGGTGGTTGTGCTACTTCCAATTTTTTATAGTTTAAGAAATTAATAAAAATAATATTGTTTTAAGTAATGAACATATGATTAGGGAATTGTGTTAAATTCAAATCCTACATGGTGCATATTCTTTATAAACACAAAACTATCCTGAAATGTTAAGTATTTGCTGAAAATTAAATCTTGATAATTTAAGAAGAGCTCAAATAAAAGTAAAGATAAATAAGCTAATAAACTCTTCTAATAAACTAAAACACAAATAAATTGTCTTTTAGTTTATTGTTATTGATAATATATATAGTTTTATTGTTTCTATTTTCTAAGTGATGCTTATCACTTTGAAAAGATTTAGGCTATAGTTCATACCGCCACACAAGTTCATACTCTCTATTTCTTCACGTGAAGACTCAGGGACGTGGCCACAGCATTCATATTTACATGTACCCCATCGATGTGAAAGGGGAAGTGGGCATTTTCACTCTTTACACAGCGTGGAAGATTGCCAAATCAAACACCGCCACGGTGTGTCCGTACCAAGTAGCCTTAGTGGTTAGTAATCTAAAAGGAAAAAAATGTGACATACGCAACTTAAATTTGATATTAATGCCATAAACTGGCATAACAAGGTTCAAAAGTAAAGAAAGCAATACAACACAAGTTTAACTAACATTAGAGGTAAACAGAAACATGCAAACAATTTTATTTTTATCTAGTTATCAAATTAAAATTCTCAAAAATACAATCTATTAGCCATGAAACAGATAATATAAACCAATTACAGATGTATAACATAGCAATATTAATATATTATATATATACAAGTTATAAACATAGTGCCGAGTTCACAACTTAAAACAAATGTTGAGGCCACAATTCCTTTCAAGCCAAAGACCGAACAACATGAAAGAATATTGTGAACTTCAAAACAACAAGATACAGCGGAATGACCAGCCACAACATCGTGAAACCGCAATGATCTATTTTTACTCCAACCAGTTTCTGCTTTCATCTATGCAAAAACTTCATCGAGGCTAACATGACCATTTTAAAAAAGAATGTTTTATCAATTGTTAAAAGACAACAAATAGTTAGATAAAAGTTGAGTCGGAGTGATGGTGAGATTTACAAGCAGCAATTTCCTTCTACAACTTTTGAAAGGGTCAATTTCAGTGCTTAAAGTGTATTTGTTAGAAAAGTTTAATACCTTCCTCGAGTGTGTCGATTAACTATTGTTGGAGCATCGGTTTTCATTGATAATGTAATTGGAGTTCCATCTTTAATGCAAAAAGAAAGGCATTAGTTAATTGATACACAACTCAAACTAAAACGCAAATTTACAAATTTAAATAAATCTGTAAAATAAAAAAGTAGTTCAAATCAAACAACCTTGAATAAGCTACTAATTGATCAGATTGGAGAGATTCAAAAGATTTGAGAAACTCTTTAGATGATTGATCCAGATAACCCTCATTGACCAGTCCCAATATTCATTTGACTCTATGAGTCCGTTTAACTTTTCACTTATGACTCAATTGTTTACCAACGTGTTGAGTTTTGACTGAAATTTTCGAAGGATAATACTTGGGTAGAAGGCAAAGTACAACAAGATGGTCAACATGATTTATTTAACCTAGAGGTTGCTAATAGAAATGATAATGAAAATGTTAATACCTAAAAAAATGTATTGTAGCATCACTGATTTTAATTCATAAATCCCTGCAAAGTGATTCTAATCTCATTCTCTATCATAGGTATGGTTGCTTTCTTCTACCTGTAAAGAGCATACAACCCTCAAGTTCCATTAAAAAGTTCTCCACATAACTTGCTTAAGAAACATTAATGAAGAGAAAGCAAATGCATTTAAACTTCATACATGGAAACATGAAATCGATCGCCAACTAATTCTAACTTTAGCCTACTTCTAAACATAATGCATTGCAAAAACAAAATCCTCTAATTCTCACCTTTACTTGATAGAGTAAACTGAGCAACCACATCAAGTAAAGCCACAATTTAGGCCCCAATTCTAACCAACAGAACTGTAGGAAACCTTAATTCATTAAAAAAGAACCATACTTTGATCATTCAGTACACATGGGAGCATAATGCAGATAAATATTGTTTCAAATTTAACTTTTCTTGCTACATTGTGTTGTGCACTCCAGTGCATTTCTATAATTTCTGCAAAAAAATCAAAATTAGTTTTTCTTGCTAAAAAACAATAAAAATCGCTTCTAGTTTGTAACATAAAATATATTCAAGATCATGAGTCACAATCAGTGCTTGATCGTAAACTCACTATGTAACATAAACTCAAATTGTGTAAAATGAAATATGTTTCTGAAATTGACTGATCGATTAGGCATAATCAGATACATAGGTATTGAAAATTAGTTAAAACAACGATAAGCATAACCAGATACATATGTTTCTGATGGCACATACAACCAATTAACCTAGAATGAACCAATGAACCAACGAACCTCAAATATATGAAAATTAGGGTAGAAAATGACGACAGAAACAAAATAATTTAAAACACTTACCTCAAAATGTTTGGTGGAGATTTCGTATGGAATAGTAGGTTTTCCCCCACCGCTGTGTTGTATTTATAGGGTGGTGATTTCGTATGGAACCGAGGAGGGGTTTGCAGAAGATAATCATCATTGTTGAAGAATCGAGGAGCCTGATGAAATGACTGGTTCTAGGGTTCTCGATTTTATCATTGTCGCAGAAATCGAACAGGCGGATGAGAACGAACAGGCTTCATAGACGAACAGGTTTCTACTTGACCAGATGGGCTGAAGCAGATGGGCCGGGTTATAACAAACACAAATATTTAAATGATGGGCCAACCCGATAACGAACATATGGGACACGTGAAATACACATGCCTGTTTTTTCGGTGGGCTAAACCCGCGTGTTAACAGATATAGGTATTGTAGATAGGAACTGCTTTGCATTCGAAAGCTTGCCCTGATGGCATGTGCATTGTTATATAACCCTTAGGTGGCGAGTTCGAAACCTGTGTAATGCCCATATTTTTTACAAAAGGACCAATTCCATAATTAGCAAGTGTGTTGGCTGAATTTTCAGCCTTGCTAATTATAGAAGGGGTAAACTCTTTATAATATAGTAGAGATATCGTAGTAGTATTTAGCCACAGCAATGTATTTGTGTTAATTTTCATTTTCAACAATATGTGGCCTTTATAATAATAAACAAAAGTGTAAATGGTTAATGATATAAACTACACAAGTTAAAATACAAAAACCAGTTCACTAATGGGTGCTTTTTGAATTACAAAGGTATTTTTGGTTTTGAAAAGGAGATACTTCTTTAAATTTATTTTTGAAAGTTCTTTTTTTCAAAATTAATTCCTTATGTTTAAGTTATTGACTTATTCAAGTAGTCAATAAGGTAGTAGGTCCCAAACACCCCTAAGCATACATTTGGAATATGGTTTTTATTTACAATGATAAAAAGTAGGTTGTCTTAAATAAACGTGAATGAAAATAAGTTGTAATTGTGTATTTAAAAAGATATATTATTTAATTAAAAAACTGGTTTCAAGATGATAATATTGTTCGCATGATCTAACCCAGTAACTTAAAATTGAGATCTGTCCAAATAAAATTTATAAGACATGGATTAAAGTTTCTAGCATTGGATGATTAGCACCTAAAAGCATCTCCAATGTATATATTATGTTACAATGGTCAGATGAGGCATAGGAAAAAGTGAATCATAAAATAAGAAAATCAAAGTATATAACCAAGCACGCACAACGATCATTATTCATTATGCCATTATCTCTGTAGTGAACACAACGTAGTTTATATATGGGCAAAATGCATAGAAGGATAACTTACTTTCCATCAAAATTTATTTATGGGTATGTACTTTTGTTTTGATCACTAAAGGGTAACATACTTTCATAAAGGTTGATCAAAGGGTAACCTACTTTCATAAATGTTGATCAAAGGGTAACCTACTTTCATAAAGGTATATAAAAAGGGGAAATGACTCACTCAACAAGTTTAATTTACCTGTTCCAACCAAAATGAACGGTTACAAAAAAAAAAGTTTAAAATGTACATGCTTCTTCGTTTCTAAATCATTTTGCTCAAACAATAAATTCAAAAAAGGATCATGTATTGGTTCTTAAAGTTGAGCTTCTGAGATGAGTCTTGAACTTGGGTCACTAGATCAGTTTTGTTTCCATACCTTAACCATTAGTTCAAGAAAAGATGGAATTTTGAAATTTGAACAAAGAATTGATCGACTTTATTTTGACCTAGTTTGAAGGCTGTGAAACAAAACTAATCATATAAGCATTAAATAGTCACGTGGGAAACACATGGAAGAATTGATTACTGGTAACAAGTTTCACAAGTCACATTTACCTTTTTATATACTTTTATGAAAGTTGGTTATCCTTTAGTGATCAAAACAAAAATACATACCCTTAAATAAACTTTAATGGAAAGTAGGTTACCCTTTAGTGATCAAAACAAAAGTACGTACCCTTGAATAAACTTTGATGGAAAGTAGGTTACCCTTCTATGCATTTTGCCCTTTATATATCACTAGAATGTAGTCACAACAATCAAATAACTGTTTAGAACGTAATATACATCACCTCGTCTATATATATATATATACACATGACATGACATGACATGTCATGTAGGTATAAAAGAAGATGGTTGAGGAGTCTAAGGTTGGTGGAGCCATTCTTGAATGGCAGAGCGAAGTGCGTGATTCTGGACAAGGTTGGTGTTGGGCAGGTCAAGATTGGTCATAGGTGAGGTGTTATGCCCACTGTCTAACCACCCCTTTAAAGCCTCTGCTTCATAAGTAAATCCATCAGCAGCAACCACAGGATCTTGCATTATTTCCTATCCAACAACCAAAACCAAATCTAGCTTGTTATTCCATAATTAGGCTGCCAAAGAGGATTGCTCAAACTAACCTGAAAGATTGGACACACAAAGTAGTGTGGAATGTGGCATAATCCTTCCCTAAAAGACGAGAGCCCGCAAGAAACCCGCATGGGTTCAAGCACCCTCCAAGCCTCCGATGCAAGATCGGGCCTGTTTTTACGATAAATATCACAGCAATCCATTGCTAAGAGAGCCAGCTGTTGCGCTTGCACAAATGGCCAGTCGCCAGCTGTCGGGTCCAGTATACTCTTCAAATCCTCTTTATCCAGCGCATATCTCACTTCTTTTGTTAATCCCAAAGCGGGCCTACCCGTCAATAATCTCAACAATATGATACCAAAAGAGTATGTATCCGACTTTGAAGTAAGCTCTCCAGTAGAAAGAAACTCGGGGTCCATATACACAAACGTACCCTTGGGGTCGGTTCGGCAACACCGAGACGTGTTGTTGATTGTAAACTCGTTTTGATCGAGCACGCGACAGATCCCAAAGTCACTTAACTTGCTCACCAAGTTTTTATCTAGAAGGATGTTAGCAGGCTTAAGATCACCATGAACAACCCCGCATGAATGAAGGAAAATAAGAACCGAACATAATTCAGCAGCTACTCGGATTCTGTTCTGCCATGACAACGGGGGCGTATTGTCTTTGCAGTTGAGTCGATCTTCAAGGCTTCCGCCAGAAAGATACTCATAGATGATGATCCAAGCATCTGGGCAGGCTCCAATTAGGGTTACAAGATTTGGGTGCCTCAGTTTGCTCAAAACGTTGACCTGAAAAGTCAACAATAAGGCTGATTTGATGGTATAAATTTAAAAAGATATTAGCCGTCATACCATACCTCCTGCTGAAACTCTGATGGCCCTTGCAGGCTATGTGAGTGCAGCATCTTTATGGCAACTTCAGTATGGCGAACAAAACCTCTATATATACTTCCATAACCACCTTCTCCAATCTTAAGAGAGGGGTCAAAATTGTGAGTGGCATCTTTGACTTCTGTAAAGTCAAACTCGGTGTAGTATTGAGAGACATTAGAGGTTGAGGCTTCATCTGCCCTCAGTTGTTCCACTAGTCTAAGTGCATCATCGCACTCTATCTGCAACTCATCACGCTCCTTTTTGTAATTTTGCAACAAGTCAACAGCAGCAAACATCTTGTGTTCCAGATCGCGCACCGTTTGGTCAGAATCGGCAATTTGACTTTGGAGCAATGATTTGTGTTCAAGTGCCATGCGGAGTTCTTGTGCAACTTGATGGAGCTCCTTTTCTATATTTCCATGTTGTTCCTTGGTCTTTTCTAGGGATTCATCAGTCTCTTGCCTTTGTCTTAATTCTTGAGCATATAAATTTTCCGATGTTTTTAACTGCAAGAATAAGACAACACATACATGAATTAGAGTATTACATTATAATCGGGTGAATTCAGATTATTTACCCTGCGTTTAGCTTCGATGGCATCTCTTTCTGCTTTCCTACGCCTAAGAGACTCCTCAAATGCATCACGCTTGGAATTGTCCGCCTCAGCCATGGCTTGCACAAGCTGATCATACAGCTCATCATTCATACCTCTTTCCTGCTATTAAATTCTTGTAAAACATGAAAAATTAAAATATGTATATAATTTGACATACTAGAAGTAGAACACTGGGAGGTGAAGGATTCTGTTGAGTTATTGCATAATAATCGTCACTGGAAGGTGTAGATAATTGTGAAGGACTCCAGATGTTTGGGGATGAGATACGATTGTCAGACATGACTCTGCGGTAGTCTTGAGTTGGAGTTGGAGTTGGAGTATTCTGTACACTAGCAGATCGTGGCATCTGTCCATGTCCTTTCCTGCATAACTCTTACATTTCATTTGACCTATGATTAATTAGTATTTATACCATACCTAGTGAAAATGACGTTTCCTTTGCATATAAACTGAATATGACAGAATGCAGCAGCTTGTAAACGCACATACATGGCTTTGCTTGATCTCACCTCAACCATTCTCCTGTTGTATCATTTATTTATTAATTAAGGTATCAATAATGAGCACAGAAGAGAAGGTTGTTTATAGGTTACCTTGAATAATACTTGTCTGCAGCTGCTCCCATAACAAGCCTTGTCACATTATGCTCCACTATCAACTCAACAATACCTTTCTCAATACACCCCCTTTCAATATATTGCACCTCTGCCACCACCTAATTAATTCATTCATTTAGTATAATCATCACCTGCCCTTTTTCTCTTGTCAAACCAACAAAACTTATAACAAAGGTGGTTGAATTCACCTCAAACAAAATTTGACCTCAATTATTTTCTAATATCAAATATGATTACCATAAATTATATTTTCCAGTAATAATCTAAATTTTCAAGACCAGCATTTTTTTATAAGATTTTATGCATTTAGTATATTTTTGCAACTCTTTGGCCCGTTTTCCTTTTATGCTAGCTTTTTTTTTTTCTACATATTTGACATGTTATAGAAAATAATACAATCCAAATCGACCCATTCATAGGTAAATGGGTGAAATTGCCACCTAACATTCACTGAAAGTATAAAATACCCCTGATCCCTGACAAATCTGATTATATCTTTCAAGAAGCTTCAGCATATCTTGCCTCTCCTTTTCATGGTGTGCAGCAACATGATGCCCTTCAAGTTGGTTTATACGAAATTTGGTGCCCACTGAACACATTTAACAAAACTTTATAAATATGACAACAAATTCTACGAAAATAAAATAAAAATACACTTCGATCTCATATCCCAAATTACTAAGAACCTATTAAGATATCAAAGATGAAGATCTTGTTACCAATTCCCCAAAAAACTCCAATATATCGGAAGAAACCATAATTAAGGTTTATAATTCTATATGTCATCATCGACAATAATAACAAAAAACTATAATACTTGTTAGCAAACTAATCTGATTAGCAAAGTATCAACTTGCAAATCAATAGCATGTAACCAACTAATTAAATTCCAATCGTTTACTAAAAAAAAAATTAAAAGAAAGGGATCATAAGGAAGAAGAATTACTAATGGGGATCTTCTCTGCAGGTTGGTGAACATGAAAGATGCATATTGGTTTGCCTCCTGAATTGTGTAACGCCCACCGCAAAATTGACTGACTTTCTTTAAAATCTTTCCCAACCGCCACATAAATTGTATCATTAACTACTCTAGAAGGTATTTCCTCAAGAATTTCAGCCCCAATTTCCATGATTTCTGAGGTGTCAACAACAGGATACCTTATCTGATTGATTCTTTGTGAATCAGCAGCTGATACAGACATCTGGAAGTTAATATTTTCTTATGCTAAAAACCCCTACATATGATCATACTTACAGAAAACAACATAAAAACCCTTGACATTATACACCAAATACTCCCGAAATTATCAACAGAATCAATCGAATTTGAATCTCTATCTCTCACAGATTGCTTCCATGTGTGTCTGTGTTGTTCAACAAAATCAGAATAAGCTGACACACTTCACCTCACGAGCTACTTTATTTATACCTATTAACCTTGTTCAAAATAAATCCTACTCTTTTGCAATTATGAAGAGGATGATGAATCCAAACAGCTATTAAACCAAAATTTCAGGTCAAATTATGAAGAAGAACGTTACAAACAGCTATTACCGAACTCCAAAAAGCCTGAAATCGATGTTATCGAAAAAGTTGCAATGATTAACCCTTGAAAAGGGGTAACTTGTTTTGAGCTATTATTTTTCATTGACTATGATGCATATATAGGATATAAAATAAAATATGAAGAATGATCAACGAGTTGGGTTGAATTTTGGAGAAATTACAGGTGCAAATTCATGGCGGGCTCCATCGTCCTCTTAATCTGTGAGGGTTTATGAACGGGTCCTTGGACTATTTCTATTCTGCATTTTTGTCACTGTGTTTTGTATTTTGATTGGTACAGCAAAACTGTTATCGGATAGCATTGGGGGAAAAATGGAATCGGACTGCAAACTGTGTTTTGTACTCCTTTCTCACAAGTATAATTTTTAGGAGATAGTTAATGGTGGGATCATTAATATATTTTTTATTAAAATATAAGATTAGATTGGAGAAAGAATGTAGTTTTAGGGAATAAATAGTGGTGGAATAATTGATAATAATATTATTTTTATTAGGTGAATTCTATAAATTAGAGCAATGAAAACTTTTTTGTGGAACAAATTATAAGGAGAAATGGAAACTTTTTTGTGGGACGAAAGGAGTATTTTGTAATTTTATGATTTCTTTTTCGGTCCTAATGGTTTTGATATGATCCTCAAATAGGGGTGAATATTTGGGCTGAAAAACCCAAACCAAAATCGAAAACACATAATCAATTAGGTTTTCAGTTTTAAAAATTCATCATTATTAGTTTCGGTCATATTGGTTTGGGTTCGATTTCTAGGATCGGTAGGATAGTTAAATATTAAATCTGATTATTATAGTGAAATTGGTAGTATCTTAAAGCCAAAGAAGAAAAATGTAAGTTAGACCATCTATTGACATAAAATGTAGATTAAGGACTAAAACTGTAATTCATCATAAAGATACAATTCCTTCGCAATGAAGCTTCCAAGCAAGGCCCAGTTGGTATCGAACGTAACCACGCCTAGGGCCGATGAAAAAATCGACGTTATATATTAATCTCATCAATATAATTACAAAATGATGCTTACAATATAAAATATATAAAACCTTGCATTTATTTGCCATGGACGGTTGTTTTGAGAATCTAAAGGGGTGAAGTACTCATAACATTGTGTACAGTTCTAAGTTTTTCAAAGTGATGAAGCAAGTAAAAATGTTGTTTGGTAAAAGTGTATCACCTAGTGTGTTATTTAAAAATGTTTATGTTTTAATCACAATATAGAACTATATATGTTAAATAGGTTCCCGATTTTGACTTATGTATTTGTCGAGAAAATTGAGAGGTACGGAGAATATCCTGATACAAGATGCTATGAGAAGTAGTTGACGTTACATACTAGAACTCTAGAAGCATGTGGACATAGTGACGTCGTTAAGATAAGATTACATTTTGAAATGGAATTGACTATTGGGACACCCCATAATTCTATTTGAATACCCTAAATTATTCAATAATTAACTAATAAATTTTTTCGAAGTCTCCATCGAACTCTGCCACTAACTACCACCCTACCAACTCACTTGCAAGGGAATCGGCCGGTCGACGTCGCCCCTCGCTCCGCCACCACCAACTCGCTTCGATGTTCAATTTGTCGTCCAGAAGGGTGAGCTCGGTCAAAAAACCGAACAGAACCGAACCGAACCAAAACCGATAGAACCGAAACCGATAACGATGAAATTTCAAAACCGAACCGATAACATGTTATCGGTCTTGGTTCGGTTCGGTTTCGGTCCGATTCGGTTTTTTAGGCCAAATGTCCATCCTTTTCTGCAAACCGAACCAAAACCAATAGAACTGAAAACGATGAAATTTCAAAACCGAAACCGAACCGAAAATATGTTATCGGTTTTGTTTCGGTTCGGTTTCGACCGGTTTTAGGTTTCGGTTCGGGTTTTAGGTCCAAATGCTCACCCCTAGTCGTCCATTCCGCCACCACCAACAAACTCCACCACCATCGCATATGCCGCTAACCACCACCACCACCGCGACCACCAGTTTTAAATTAAGAAAAGTCTTAATAACCATGTTAATTAATTATTTGTGATTTTATTTCAAGTTTTGATATTAATTGGGGTGTTTATTTGATAGTTAGGGGTGTTCAAATAATAGCACCCTTTGAAATTTGAAGGATAATGAAATATAGAAATTTGACGCAATGAAGACGGAAAATTTTGTTTTGTGGAGGTGTAAATAAAATGTAAAGTCGACATGACAATTGTATAACACACAATATATCTTTTATATATATATATATATATATATATATATATATATGGTAATGGTAATGGTAATACTTTTCTGTATATAATTGACCTCATTCAATTCGATGAACAACTTTATACGTTTGTAATTGCCGAAGTCTTTTTGTCATTAATAAGAACACTAGATATGGTCACATAAATGAGATTGCCACCTTGCGCCATCTATACATCACTATTTCACATTTCACATTTAAAACCCCTAAATACCCCCTCTATTATCACTTAAGTCATTTGGGCTTCATCATCACTTAGACGGGTTGGATGAACCCGAGCCGATATCCCACATTCCCAACATACCGGAAACCCAATCGTTTAGTTGTTGAGACAATTAAACAAGAACTGACCCATCTTGTTTGCCCATGCGGGAACAAATAAAATCAAAATATATTTTATTATAGAACATGCCAAATTAAATATTTTCAAGTCCTTAGTTACTATAAACCATAGAAATGGAAATTGAAAGTAATGATAAAACAGCTTTTCATAAAAACATTTTAATTTAACGACTTTTTATAGTTTTACCTGTTATTTTATTGAACTTAAATGGAACATAATAAAAAAAATTCACATAAACAATTATAATATCTTAGACCGGTACCAATGGTAGCGTTGATAGGCCAACCAACGGCACCGGACCGTTGGCACGGGAGGATCGGTGGCTCGAAGTTGTAGATTATCACTTTCCTGCAACAGATCCGGCGGCAAAAGTCTTCCTAAATTTATACAGTTCGTTTGATTGGAACTCTACTGCGAGAGGGACGCCTCGCGAGCCGGGCTTAGAGATGAGGCCTTTTGGCGAAGCCAAGTAAATTTTGGGCCACCAAACCCTGCCGCTGATGAAGGCGTTGGTTGTTTTCATGGGCCTGGGGACGAGACGAGGGAGAGATATCGGTGATCGAGTGGGGCCCAAAAGCAATTAAAAATTTAATATTTTTTTCAAACGATAATATTAAGGTTATAATATATATATATATATATATATATATATATATATATATATATATATATATATATATATATATATAGTGAAGAATTAAAATCAGAACCAATTTTTGCGTTAGAACTGTAAGAACCAATTTCAACCAATAAGAAGTTAGAATTTTTGAAATCTCCCCCCTAAATTCGTGAGGGTATACTTGTCATTTTAGTCCATATGTGTATTTTGGTAACTGATCTTTAAAACAAACAATCCCATGATTTATGGAAAGGTAAAAGTCAAAACCGTCCCCACCCCCATTAACCCTAAAACGTAACCTCCACTTTCTCTCTCATAATTCCTCCTCCTCTCTAGATCGAATCAGACGACCAAATTTACTCTGGCGAATCACCGCCCGAATCTGGCGAGACGGTTAATATGTCGCAACTAATGGTTTTTTTTGCAGGTATTATCAAGTTACTAAAAATGGAGTTTTTATTTGCGGTGGCCGATATGCGGCGGCGATTTCTGGTGGTTTAATTTCAGATTTGCGGTGGCGGGTTTCTGTTCGATTTATTTCAGATCTGCGGCGGTTCCGGCGATTTGTTTCAGATACGTGGTTGTTTGAAAAAGACCATGTTGTAACACCCTAAAATTTACAAGATTTTTTTAAAAATTTTGGAAACAAAATTTAAATCAAAAGGTCCCATAAATAAGTCTCAGATATTAATATTTCACATTTAAAACGTATGTATTGCGGAAATAGTTAAAATAAAATAAAGTGTTTTAAAATATTTAATGATGTCCACATCAGTAATGAAAAGAGACAGCGGTCAACCGTCCACCTCCTCCTTTCCTTTGCTGGTACCTGAAACAATGGAGGAGATTTGGGTCAGCTGGGAAGCTGAGTGAATAATCTCAAAATGTAAACAATCATAACATACAACACATGAGGGCACATCGGTGTACTCCTACTCAGAATCTACTCGATTAATTACTCAGATTTATTTCTCGGATTTTATTACTCAGATTTTAATTTATATAGCGCGCTAGTGTGACTTGGGCCGAGAGATCAACCTCGACCCGCCTCACACCACCTCAACACCTGTACTCTTCGGTGTTGAGTCAAAAAGGCCTGGCACCAGTACTCTTCGGTGCCAAGTCAAAACGTCTGACACCAGTGCTCTTCGGTGTCAAGTCATATATAAACTCAGACGGGAATAATCCCAAAAACTCAGACGGGAGGTGATCCCAAAACTCAGATGTGTGTTATTATGTTTTATTATCTCTTTAACATAATTATCTCAGATTGCCCTAGCAAGTAATAGCACAGAATGACTCTGTGCCGAGCTCAGTTACCCAGGCACAATGTCTCAGATCATGAATAAGTAAACAGCTGCTCAGATACTCAGACAACAGATTAAACTCAGATAACAGATCAAACTCAGATAACAATTAAGGTGCAAGTAATATAACACGTAAGTCATGCATGTATAACGTTAAAACTGAATACACGGTGAGAATACTCACCTCGAGAAAACTTAAGCTCCAAAGGATCCTCAATACTCTAAGGCGCTGCTCGGTTATTCCTAGATGATCCTAAAAGCATAAAAATGAAACCCGAATTACAATCCGTTCTAAGGACTCAATTTAGAAAACTGGCAGCACCCGTCGGTCTCACGGAAACTGCTACAACTCATAAACTGTGCAGTAGATTTATCCCATATTTTTACCATGAAACTAGACAACCAGAACTACATATCTCTGTGAGACGGTCACTGGCTAAAACAGACTCTAAGTGTCTCAAAACAGTGATGCAAGACAGACATGCTGCACAGGTCATCTTCCTAACAGCAGCATACTAAATTAGTTATAACTTTTAAACCGTAATTCGGATTGACGAGAGGGTTGCGGCATTGAAAAGCTAACTCAGAAGAAAAGTGACCAGCACGGGCCAAAAATCCAAAAACATATTTTAAGTGTGGTAAAAACAGTCCCGAAGTCAGCAAGCAGATTCTGCTAAAAATTCAGCATATTAAAATAGAACCCGTTTTAAATCCCGACATCAACCCGTCTATTTTCGAAATACCCGACATTCCCGAAATTCTCATTTAGCCTCAGAAACATGTTTACCATTAATCTAGTATTTTATTTAAGAAAACTATTCGGTTTTAGGAAACCAAGAACCCTAAGGTTCGGTTTCCGTTTCTCGGTTAAACAAAACGTCTAACTATAATCAAGATGGTTTTGACCCAACCCGATACTTGCAATGCAGCCCTTGAAACCGAAACACAGCTCTATAAACCCACGAAAATAAAGACTCGTAATTTGGTAAAACTAGAATTTCAAAAACCCGAATTTCAACCTAATCCAAAACACAATTTGAAGTAAAATCGGACGACCGTAACTTTCCACTCGGTACACCAAATGAGACCAAATGTTTACAGCATAAAGTATACATAAGACCCTACAAACCGTCTATATAAAGTTCGGCCCGGTTCTGCCCCGAAGGGTCCCGAAACAGGCCCGCAACAAGCAGATTCGTGCAGTATTTCAGCACTGCAGTCAGTTACAAAAAGGGTCGTATCTCCCAAACCGTTAACTCAATTAACGAGCGCTCGGCGGTCACGGAAAGGTAAAACAATGAGCTACAAAAGTCCAGAAGGCATGGAGTCCAGTATCTGACCGGAAGCAGGTCGAAAACAGATACGAATGAAAAGGATAAACATGTAAAAAAAACGAAAGGAGAAGAGCAGATTACCGATCGGAATTGAGACTAGTTCGAACTCCTTTGCTAAAATATTGATTCGTTGCAGCCTTTCTTATTCGGACGAGAGAGACGAAGCAGATAAGGGAGTAGCGGCCGATTAGATGATGAATTGGACAATTAGGGATTGGGTTTAGGGGAACACTTAACTTAAATACTTCCTAGGCTCAGGCCTCAGGCCTTTCCCATTAATCTGATTGGGCTCTAGATCATCAATCCATCGGGTTTTACACGTTTTCTCTTTCGCACGAACCGGACCAGAATATCAAAAGAATTAGAGAGGGTTCGGTCGATGCTTAGTCGGACCGGTGCTCGGCCTTTAGCCAAACTGCCCGGGCCTCCCAACCTCAAAACCCGACGCATACTCATAAAAATCAAGTCTCGAGCTTTAAAACGATCAACAGAAATAATTGACTAACACTCAACTAATTAAATTAACGCGAGGCCAAATGAAACATAATGAAATCGATAAATATAAATAGTCACGAAACAATATGCATAATTAATTTATTTATACCCGAAACGTCACACTTTAATTAATTTACATACATAATTATTGTCCAGTCAACTCATAGTCTAATAAAAACGTAATTTAAATTTAATTTAAATTATTATCTAATTCTCTGAAATTTCAGGGCGTTACAACTCAACTCCACTTAAAATAGACTTCGTCCTCGAAGTCATTGCTCGTAAGAAGCTAAGGGTAGTAATCTCGCGTCTCAACTCATACTCGCCAACGACACACGTCCTCAAATGGGGAAAGAAAACAAAATGATAAGGTTAAGAATGAAAAGGAAATTCATCAGGGTGACCTACGACATGCATACTCAAATGGAAAAGAAGAATAAAAGCGATAAAGTTATGAATAGAAAGAAGCTCTTCATGGTGAATTTACTTAATAGGAAATGAACTCCAGATCACGTAAGTGCTCATACAATTATCCGCCTCTAGTGGCGCAAAACGATAAGGCTAAAAGAAATAAGGTCAGGATGCTCACTATGGATCTCAGTATGCAAAGAAAATGTTGATAATGAGCATAAAATACACCACGATACTCTACTGAAGGCGTCTTCTTGCTCTCGCATTCGGATACAGTTGTTGCACTCAGCGATTAACGTCGCGTTGAATCACCGATTCAGCTCCACTTGGAAATTTACTATTGATTTGTTGACGATACCAGATGCTCAGCGTAGAACTAGGTCATCCAAACCATTTGCACAATCACACTCGAATCTCTCATGACGATAACAAGTTTTTATGGAAAAATTTTCTTCCCGCATAGCTCTAGCAATTGATCACCATACATTTTAGTTACACGTAAAATCTCATTATTGGCAATTATCCATCACAATGGCTCAGGAAGGTCCTATGCTCTATGGGACATAAGTTTACCTAAGGCATAACAAGCAAAGTAGTGGTTTACACCACTATCAATTAATACAAAAACATGCATACAATTCACGAGGAATATACATATCACACATATTCCCATATACTCAGGTATGTAACTCAGAAATCTGTCTCAGAAATAAACTCAGAAATATAACTCAGGAGCAAACTCAGAAATCTTAATCTCGGAAGTAAACCCCGAAATCTAACTCAGTAACAACTCATAAAGTAATAATATTTACAAGTAATAGCATTAGGTATAAATCACATTTTTACTCGTTCTTATTACTACTCGCGTGTTCCAATTTACCAGCTTATAATACTTGGAATGATATATTCTCTGTCAACCGCGTTATTGGTTCTCAAAATAACTCTTCTTTAACATTATATTATTACCTTACTCTATTTGCATATTACTCATTTTGATAACTCTCCAATTAGCTCAAATTAACAATCTTGTAATTTACTACTCTTTAATAGGTTCACATTCTACTACATTTAGTGGTTTCTTAATAATATTTTAATAGATGTTTTCTCATCCATCTAGTTTAACGATCCTTTAGTAGACCGTTTCACTGATTTTACATAATTTAAAATGTCTCTTAATTATTTTGACCATATCTACTCCTTAAATTCATGTTACCCACTAAAAATTAAATTTCATACTCTTATTTTAATGATCTCTCATTACTCAATTTACGAATCAAATCATTAATCTACTACCTTCTCATCTTTCAGAAAATCTTGTTAATTCAATAAAATTTTATTGTTCAATTTACTTATTGTATTCCTCGTTTACTTGATTCCACAATTATTCTTAATTCACTAATTTAATAATAATAAAATATATTATTTGATAATTCTAAATATAATATATTACTCAATTCAATAATTTCGTTTGCTCATTCTCCTTAACTCCATCCATAACTTACTCGCAAATAAATATTCATTAATAAAAATTTTATAATACCAAAAATACTAAATACAATTTCCCGATAGTTTACCACTTTTATCTTTTTAACTCATCTTAATAACTCGTTCACTTTACTCGATCAATAAATTTCTTATAAACTCAAAATTACTTAAAAGTCAATCCAAACGAAATTTTATCATTGAACTCGTTTTATTAATTCATCACTAGCTCAATTAACGACCTCATTTTAACTCGTTATCTCATTATTTATATAATTGTAGTACTTACCATTTCTCTTTTGCACAATTGCATTTACCCCGATAAATCTTGGTTCATTAATTTCTCCATTAATCCCGATTATCAATTATATATACTCGGGTTTTACACCATAAAATTAATTCAAATATTCTCAATTTGCTCTATTCGGTGGTTACTCTTATAAATTTTCAAATCTAGTATATGTATATAGATTTCATACTTTTAAAATCCTCATCTAGAAAATCTCTCTGCATAAGCATCATGCTCATAATAATTATAAATAATACATAATGATAATTATTTCTCAGAAATTTCCCTTTTTACCCCTACTCAACTCCACTTGGAGAAAACTCGTCCTCGAGTTTGGCTCTAGAAGTCTCTATCATGATAACACAAACAACATACACTCACTCAAACAATTAATATGTGTAAAAATAAATTCACAATAGCAAGCATTGGTCCATCGTTCACCTCAAAATCTCCTCATAACCAACCAAAAATCCTGTGCGTACGGTAATAGGGGCCCTCTATTACTTTCGACACCTACCTTTGTTTGGTCACAAGTCGATCCCAAAGTTTACAACTTCCCACATAAAAATTCACCAACAGATTATACTCAGCAGAAAGATTAGTTTATTTTCAATATATGATAAATACAACTATGCACTCAGCTGTGGTTACTCGAAACCTCATAAACATTACTCAGAATTCATGCGTATATTTAGTCTCATACGCGATACTCGGATAACTCAGATTCATAGAAATATTTCCACTTTGTTACTTTCACAATACGAATATCGTTTTATCTTCTACTCTTAGTTATCTCATTTTTCATTTCTCATGAATAACATTTACTCATTCTCAAAATTGTATCCGATTTATTGCCGTCTCGAGCGACAATTAATATTTTCTAGTTCAACATTCTCGGTTAATTATTCTAATAAGCTTATATAGCTCGCTTCCATAAATACACTTTTAATATAAATTAAATTTTCTAATAATTTTGATGTAACTATTTCTCATTTATTTAGACATACACCTATATATCATTTTATTAAAACTATGCTCAATCCTTTTCCCTTTTAAATTAAATTGATTAATTCTTACAACCCTTATAAGTTTTCTCTTTAATACATTCTATAGATTCTTATACAAATTTGGAATTTCATATTAATGTATCTTTTGGGTTGCTTAATCTTGATTCAATATCTTCTCATTATGCATACTCATTTTATTATCTCGTAACACACTTATCAAAATTTGGTTCGATATATTCTCGTTTAGCTAAAATGTAATTATTTCCCATTTTATTGACTCAATAATCCTTTCTTTTACGCAACTTGGAAAAATCCTCATAAAAAAATTCTTAATCAATTTGATTTACTAATCTCTGATTTACTCGTTTAAATGACTCGGTCTATTAAGTGTTTTCTCCCATATGAAAGATTTTAATATTTTCCCAATACGAAAATTTGATACTCCTCTTTAATATTAATAATTTCTCATTTATCATTTACTCAAAGCATGTTTCTCATTACATAGCTTATGGATTTTATATCATAAAATAATATCCCGTTATTACACTTTTGGTTAAAAATTTCTCAGAATTTATAAAATCTCATCTCAACTCTATTAGGTGTTCCTCTAAATTGGAAACTTTTATTATTTTCTCATTAGTTTTTATAATTTCACATTTCTCCAGTATATATATATATATATATATATATATATATATATATATATATATATATATATATATATATATATATATATATATATATATATATATTTTTTTTCCCTATATACGTAAATATATAGAACTCTAAGAATAAAAATCTAAACTATGCTCAAATTATACTCAAAATTATAGAATCTCATAATAGTATATCTATATACATATATGTTTAGCCATACAATTCACAAGTACTCCTCTCAGGAAATAAACCGAAAATTCACCGAATGTGCTACTCGTCTATACTCAGAATATAGCAAAATCTCAATTAAATAACACTCTTAAATATTACCGGCAGTAGGAAGCGAGAGGTCGACGTGACATGCTGTATGTTTGATGTGGAAATTTTTTTTTCTCAGACAAATACTTGACTCTTTTCTCGTTTTAAAAACTTGATACTCAAACTTGAGTTTGAATTCGCCCCTTGCGAACCCAAATCCCTCAAGTCAGAGCTCTGATACCAACTTGTAACACCCTAAAATTTACAAGATTTTTTTAAAAATTTTGGAAACAAAATTTAAATCAAAAGGTCCCATAAATAAGTCTCAGATATTAATATTTCACATTTAAAACGTATTTATTGCGGAAATAGTTAAAATAAAATAAAGTGTTTTAAAATATTTAATGATGTCCACATCAGTAATGAAAAGATACAGCGGTCAACCATCCACCTCCTCCTTTCCTTTGCTGGTACCTGAAACAATGGGGGAGATTTGGGTCAGCTGGGAAGCTGAGTGAATAATCTCAAAATGTAAACAATCATAACATACAACACATGAGGGCACATCGGTGTACTCCTACTCAGAATCTACTCAATTAATTACTCAGATTTATTTCTCGGATTTTATTACTCAGATTTTAATTTATATAGCGCGCTAGTGTGACTTGGGCCGAGAGATCAACCTCGACCCGCCTCACACCACCTCAACACCTGTACTCTTCGGTGTTGAGTCAAAAAGGCCTGGCACCAGTACTCTTCGGTGCCAAGTCAAAACGTCTGACACCAGTGCTCTTCGGTGTCAAGTCATATATAAACTCAGACGGGAATAATCCCAAAAACTCAGACGGGAGGTGATCCCAAAACTCAGATGTGTGTTATTATGTTTTATTATCTCTTTAACATAATTATCTCAGATTGCCCTAGCAAGTAATAGCACAGAATGACTCTGTGCCGAGCTCAGTTACCCAGGCACAATGTCTCAGATCATGAATAAGTAAACAGCTGCTCAGATACTCAGACAACAGATTAAACTCAGATAACAGATCAAACTCAGATAACAATTAAGGTGCAAGTAATATAACACGTAAGTCATGCATGTATAACGTTAAAACTGAATACACGGTGAGAATACTCACCTCGAGAAAACTTAAGCTCCAAAGGATCCTCAATACTCTAAGGCGCTGCTCGGTTATTCCTAGATGATCCTAAAAGCATAAAAATGAAACCCGAATTACAATCCGTTCTAAGGACTCAATTTAGAAAACTGGCAGCACCCGTCGGTCTCACGGAAACTGCTACAACTCATAAACTGTGCAGTAGATTTATCCCATATTTTTACCATGAAACTAGACAACCAGAACTACATATCTCTGTGAGACGGTCACTGGCTAAAACAGACTCTAAGTGTCTCAAAACAGTGATGCAAGACAGACATGCTGCACAGGTCATCTTCCTAACAGCAGCATACTAAATTAGTTATAACTTTTAAACCGTAATTCGGATTGACGAGAGGGTTGCGGCATTGAAAAGCTAACTCAGAAGAAAAGTGACCAGCACGGGCCAAAAATCCAAAAACATATTTTAAGTGTGGTAAAAACAGTCCCGAAGTCAGCAAGCAGATTCTGCTAAAAATTCAGCATATTAAAATAGAACCCGTTTTAAATCCCGACATCAACCCGTCTATTTTCGAAATACCCGACATTCCCGAAATTCTCATTTAGCCTCAGAAACATGTTTACCATTAATCTAGTATTTTATTTAAGAAAACTATTCGGTTTTAGGAAACCAAGAACCCTAAGGTTCGGTTTCCGTTTCTCGGTTAAACAAAACGTCTAACTATAATCAAGATGGTTTTGACCCAACCCGATACTTGCAATGCAGCCCTTGAAACCGAAACACAGCTCTATAAACCCACGAAAATAAAGACTCGTAATTTGGTAAAACTAGAATTTCAAAAACCCGAATTTCAACCTAATCCAAAACACAATTTGAAGTAAAATCGGACGACCGTAACTTTCCACTCGGTACACCAAATGAGACCAAATGTTTACAGCATAAAGTATACATAAGACCCTACAAACCGTCTATATAAAGTTCGGCCCGGTTCTGCCCCGAAGGGTCCCGAAACAGGCCCGCAACAAGCAGATTCGTGCAGTATTTCAGCACTGCAGTCAGTTACAAAAAGGGTCGTATCTCCCAAACCGTTAACTCAATTAACGAGCGCTCGGCGGTCACGGAAAGGTAAAACAATGAGCTACAAAAGTCCAGAAGGCATGGAGTCCAGTATCTGACCGGAAGCAGGTCGAAAACAGATACGAATGAAAAGGATAAACATGTAAAAAAAACGAAAGGAGAAGAGCAGATTACCGATCGGAATTGAGACTAGTTCGAACTCCTTTGCTAAAATATTGATTCGTTGCAGCCTTTCTTATTCGGACGAGAGAGACGAAGCAGATAAGGGAGTAGCGGCCGATTAGATGATGAATTGGACAATTAGGGATTGGGTTTAGGGGAACACTTAACTTAAATACTTCCTAGGCTCAGGCCTCAGGCCTTTCCCATTAATCTGATTGGGCTCTAGATCATCAATCCATCGGGTTTTACACGTTTTCTCTTTCGCACGAACCGGACCAGAATATCAAAAGAATTAGAGAGGGTTCGGTCGATGCTTAGTCGGACCGGTGCTCGGCCTTTAGCCAAACTGCCCGGGCCTCCCAACCTCAAAACCCGACGCATACTCATAAAAATCAAGTCTCGAGCTTTAAAACGATCAACAGAAATAATTGACTAACACTCAACTAATTAAATTAACGCGAGGCCAAATGAAACATAATGAAATCGATAAATATAAATAGTCACGAAACAATATGCATAATTAATTTATTTATACCCGAAACGTCACACTTTAATTAATTTACATACATAATTATTGTCCAGTCAACTCATAGTCTAATAAAAACGTAATTTAAATTTAATTTAAATTATTATCTAATTCTCTGAAATTTCAGGGCGTTACAACTCAACTCCACTTAAAATAGACTTCGTCCTCGAAGTCATTGCTCGTAAGAAGCTAAGGGTAGTAATCTCGCGTCTCAACTCATACTCGCCAACGACACACGTCCTCAAATGGGGAAAGAAAACAAAATGATAAGGTTAAGAATGAAAAGGAAATTCATCAGGGTGACCTACGACATGCATACTCAAATGGAAAAGAAGAATAAAAGCGATAAAGTTATGAATAGAAAGAAGCTCTTCATGGTGAATTTACTTAATAGGAAATGAACTCCAGATCACGTAAGTGCTCATACAATTATCCGCCTCTAGTGGCGCAAAACGATAAGGCTAAAAGAAATAAGGTCAGGATGCTCACTATGGATCTCAGTATGCAAAGAAAATGTTGATAATGAGCATAAAATACACCACGATACTCTACTGAAGGCGTCTTCTTGCTCTCGCATTCGGATACAGTTGTTGCACTCAGCGATTAACGTCGCGTTGAATCACCGATTCAGCTCCACTTGGAAATTTACTATTGATTTGTTGACGATACCAGATGCTCAGCGTAGAACTAGGTCATCCAAACCATTTGCACAATCACACTCGAATCTCTCATGACGATAACAAGTTTTTATGGAAAAATTTTCTTCCCGCATAGCTCTAGCAATTGATCACCATACATTTTAGTTACACGTAAAATCTCATTATTGGCAATTATCCATCACAATGGCTCAGGAAGGTCCTATGCTCTATGGGACATAAGTTTACCTAAGGCATAACAAGCAAAGTAGTGGTTTACACCACTATCAATTAATACAAAAACATGCATACAATTCACGAGGAATATACATATCACACATATTCCCATATACTCAGGTATGTAACTCAGAAATCTGTCTCAGAAATAAACTCAGAAATATAACTCAGGAGCAAACTCAGAAATCTTAATCTCGGAAGTAAACCCCGAAATCTAACTCAGTAACAACTCATAAAGTAATAATATTTACAAGTAATAGCATTAGGTATAAATCACATTTTTACTCGTTCTTATTACTACTCGCGTGTTCCAATTTACCAGCTTATAATACTTGGAATGATATATTCTCTGTCAACCGCGTTATTGGTTCTCAAAATAACTCTTCTTTAACATTATATTATTACCTTACTCTATTTGCATATTACTCATTTTGATAACTCTCCAATTAGCTCAAATTAACAATCTTGTAATTTACTACTCTTTAATAGGTTCACATTCTACTACATTTAGTGGTTTCTTAATAATATTTTAATAGATGTTTTCTCATCCATCTAGTTTAACGATCCTTTAGTAGACCGTTTCACTGATTTTACATAATTTAAAATGTCTCTTAATTATTTTGACCATATCTACTCCTTAAATTCATGTTACCCACTAAAAATTAAATTTCATACTCTTATTTTAATGATCTCTCATTACTCAATTTACGAATCAAATCATTAATCTACTACCTTCTCATCTTTCAGAAAATCTTGTTAATTCAATAAAATTTTATTGTTCAATTTACTTATTGTATTCCTCGTTTACTTGATTCCACAATTATTCTTAATTCACTAATTTAATAATAATAAAATATATTATTTGATAATTCTAAATATAATATATTACTCAATTCAATAATTTCGTTTGCTCATTCTCCTTAACTCCATCCATAACTTACTCGCAAATAAATATTCATTAATAAAAATTTTATAATACCAAAAATACTAAATACAATTTCCCGATAGTTTACCACTTTTATCTTTTTAACTCATCTTAATAACTCGTTCACTTTACTCGATCAATAAATTTCTTATAAACTCAAAATTACTTAAAAGTCAATCCAAACGAAATTTTATCATTGAACTCGTTTTATTAATTCATCACTAGCTCAATTAACGACCTCATTTTAACTCGTTATCTCATTATTTATATAATTGTAGTACTTACCATTTCTCTTTTGCACAATTGCATTTACCCCGATAAATCTTGGTTCATTAATTTCTCCATTAATCCCGATTATCAATTATATATACTCGGGTTTTACACCATAAAATTAATTCAAATATTCTCAATTTGCTCTATTCGGTGGTTACTCTTATAAATTTTCAAATCTAGTATATGTATATAGATTTCATACTTTTAAAATCCTCATCTAGAAAATCTCTCTGCATAAGCATCATGCTCATAATAATTATAAATAATACATAATGATAATTATTTCTCAGAAATTTCCCTTTTTACCCCTACTCAACTCCACTTGGAGAAAACTCGTCCTCGAGTTTGGCTCTAGAAGTCTCTATCATGATAACACAAACAACATACACTCACTCAAACAATTAATATGTGTAAAAATAAATTCACAATAGCAAGCATTGGTCCATCGTTCACCTCAAAATCTCCTCATAACCAACCAAAAATCCTGTGCGTACGGTAATAGGGGCCCTCTATTACTTTCGACACCTACCTTTGTTTGGTCACAAGTCGATCCCAAAGTTTACAACTTCCCACATAAAAATTCACCAACAGATTATACTCAGCAGAAAGATTAGTTTATTTTCAATATATGATAAATACAACTATGCACTCAGCTGTGGTTACTCGAAACCTCATAAACATTACTCAGAATTCATGCGTATATTTAGTCTCATACGCGATACTCGGATAACTCAGATTCATAGAAATATTTCCACTTTGTTACTTTCACAATACGAATATCGTTTTATCTTCTACTCTTAGTTATCTCATTTTTCATTTCTCATGAATAACATTTACTCATTCTCAAAATTGTATCCGATTTATTGCCGTCTCGAGCGACAATTAATATTTTCTAGTTCAACATTCTCGGTTAATTATTCTAATAAGCTTATATAGCTCGCTTCCATAAATACACTTTTAATATAAATTAAATTTTCTAATAATTTTGATGTAACTATTTCTCATTTATTTAGACATACACCTATATATCATTTTATTAAAACTATGCTCAATCCTTTTCCCTTTTAAATTAAATTGATTAATTCTTACAACCCTTATAAGTTTTCTCTTTAATACATTCTATAGATTCTTATACAAATTTGGAATTTCATATTAATGTATCTTTTGGGTTGCTTAATCTTGATTCAATATCTTCTCATTATGCATACTCATTTTATTATCTCGTAACACACTTATCAAAATTTGGTTCGATATATTCTCGTTTAGCTAAAATGTAATTATTTCCCATTTTATTGACTCAATAATCCTTTCTTTTACGCAACTTGGAAAAATCCTCATAAAAAAATTCTTAATCAATTTGATTTACTAATCTCTGATTTACTCGTTTAAATGACTCGGTCTATTAAGTGTTTTCTCCCATATGAAAGATTTTAATATTTTCCCAATACGAAAATTTGATACTCCTCTTTAATATTAATAATTTCTCATTTATCATTTACTCAAAGCATGTTTCTCATTACATAGCTTATGGATTTTATATCATAAAATAATATCCCGTTATTACACTTTTGGTTAAAAATTTCTCAGAATTTATAAAATCTCATCTCAACTCTATTAGGTGTTCCTCTAAATTGGAAACTTTTATTATTTTCTCATTAGTTTTTATAATTTCACATTTCTCCAGTATATATATATATATATATATATATATATATATATATATATATATATATATATATATATATATATATATATATATATATTTTTTTTTTTTTCCCTATATACGTAAATATATAGAACTCTAAGAATAAAAATCTAAACTATGCTCAAATTATACTCAAAATTATAGAATCTCATAATAGTATATCTATATACATATATGTTTAGCCATACAATTCACAAGTACTCCTCTCAGGAAATAAACCGAAAATTCACCGAATGTGCTACTCGTCTATACTCAGAATATAGCAAAATCTCAATTAAATAACACTCTTAAATATTACCGGCAGTAGGAAGCGAGAGGTCGACGTGACATGCTGTATGTTTGATGTGGAAATTTTTTTTTCTCAGACAAATACTTGACTCTTTTCTCGTTTTAAAAACTTGATACTCAAACTTGAGTTTGAATTCGCCCCTTGCGAACCCAAATCCCTCAAGTCAGAGCTCTGATACCAACTTGTAACACCCTAAAATTTACAAGATTTTTTTAAAAATTTTGGAAACAAAATTTAAATCAAAAGGTCCCATAAATAAGTCTCAGATATTAATATTTCACATTTAAAACGTATTTATTGCGGAAATAGTTAAAATAAAATAAAGTGTTTTAAAATATTTAATGATGTCCACATCAGTAATGAAAAGATACAGCGGTCAACCATCCACCTCCTCCTTTCCTTTGCTGGTACCTGAAACAATGGGGGAGATTTGGGTCAGCTGGGAAGCTGAGTGAATAATCTCAAAATGTAAACAATCATAACATACAACACATGAGGGCACATCGGTGTACTCCTACTCAGAATCTACTCAATTAATTACTCAGATTTATTTCTCGGATTTTATTACTCAGATTTTAATTTATATAGCGCGCTAGTGTGACTTGGGCCGAGAGATCAACCTCGACCCGCCTCACACCACCTCAACACCTGTACTCTTCGGTGTTGAGTCAAAAAGGCCTGGCACCAGTACTCTTCGGTGCCAAGTCAAAACGTCTGACACCAGTGCTCTTCGGTGTCAAGTCATATATAAACTCAGACGGGAATAATCCCAAAAACTCAGACGGGAGGTGATCCCAAAACTCAGATGTGTGTTATTATGTTTTATTATCTCTTTAACATAATTATCTCAGATTGCCCTAGCAAGTAATAGCACAGAATGACTCTGTGCCGAGCTCAGTTACCCAGGCACAATGTCTCAGATCATGAATAAGTAAACAGCTGCTCAGATACTCAGACAACAGATTAAACTCAGATAACAGATCAAACTCAGATAACAATTAAGGTGCAAGTAATATAACACGTAAGTCATGCATGTATAACGTTAAAACTGAATACACGGTGAGAATACTCACCTCGAGAAAACTTAAGCTCCAAAGGATCCTCAATACTCTAAGGCGCTGCTCGGTTATTCCTAGATGATCCTAAAAGCATAAAAATGAAACCCGAATTACAATCCGTTCTAAGGACTCAATTTAGAAAACTGGCAGCACCCGTCGGTCTCACGGAAACTGCTACAACTCATAAACTGTGCAGTAGATTTATCCCATATTTTTACCATGAAACTAGACAACCAGAACTACATATCTCTGTGAGACGGTCACTGGCTAAAACAGACTCTAAGTGTCTCAAAACAGTGATGCAAGACAGACATGCTGCACAGGTCATCTTCCTAACAGCAGCATACTAAATTAGTTATAACTTTTAAACCGTAATTCGGATTGACGAGAGGGTTGCGGCATTGAAAAGCTAACTCAGAAGAAAAGTGACCAGCACGGGCCAAAAATCCAAAAACATATTTTAAGTGTGGTAAAAACAGTCCCGAAGTCAGCAAGCAGATTCTGCTAAAAATTCAGCATATTAAAATAGAACCCGTTTTAAATCCCGACATCAACCCGTCTATTTTCGAAATACCCGACATTCCCGAAATTCTCATTTAGCCTCAGAAACATGTTTACCATTAATCTAGTATTTTATTTAAGAAAACTATTCGGTTTTAGGAAACCAAGAACCCTAAGGTTCGGTTTCCGTTTCTCGGTTAAACAAAACGTCTAACTATAATCAAGATGGTTTTGACCCAACCCGATACTTGCAATGCAGCCCTTAAACCCGAAACATAGCTCTATAAACCCACGAAAATAAAGACTCGTAATTTGGTAAAACTAGAATTTCAAAAACCCGAATTTCAACCTAATCCAAAACACAATTTGAAGTAAAATCGGACGACCGTAACTTTCCACTCGGTACACCAAATGAGACCAAATTTTTACAGCATAAAGTATACATAAGACCCTACAAATCGTCTATATAAAGTTCGGCCCGGTTCTGCCCCGAAGGGTCCCGAAACAGGCCCGAAAGGTCGTATCTCCCAAACCGTTAACTCAATTAACGAGCGCTCGGGGGTCACGGAAAGGTAAAACCATGAGCTACAAAAGTCCAGAAGGCATGGAGTCCAGATTCTGACCGGAAGCAGGTCGAAAACAGATACAAATGAAAAGGATAAACATGTAAAAAAACGAAAGGAGAAGAGCAGAGCAGATTACCAATCGGAATTGAGACTAGTTCGAACTCCTTTGCTAAAATATTGATTCGTTGCAGCCTTTCTTATTCGGACGAGAGAGACGAAGCAGATAAGGGAGTAGTGGCCGATTAGATGATGAATTGGACAATTAGGGATTGGGTTTAGGGGAACACTTAACTTAAATACTTCCTAGGCTCAGGCCTCAGGCCTTTCCCATTAATCTGATTGGGCTCTAGATCATCAATCCATCGGGTTTTACACGTTTTCTCTTTCGCACGAACCGGACCAGAATATCAAAAGAATTAGAGAGGGTTCGGTCGATGCTTAGTCGGACCAGTGCTCGGCCTTTAGCCAAACTGCCCGGGCCTCCCAACCTCAAAACCCGACGCATACTCATAAAAATCAAGTTTCGGGCTTTAAAACGATCAACAGAAATAATTGACTAACACTCAACTAATTAAATTAACGCGAGGCCAAATGAAACATAATGAAATCGATAAATATAAATAGTCACGAAACAATATGCATAATTAATTTATTTATACCCGAAACGTCACACTTTAATTAATTTACATACATAATTATTGTCCAGTCAACTAATAGTCTAATAAAAACGTAATTTAAATTTAATTTAAATTATTATCTAATTCTCTGAAATTTCAGGGCGTTACACATGTCCAACCGAAGGTTGAAGATAATACATGAATGTTACATATTAATAAATGAATGGTATATCAATACATGGATGTATGAACATAGGTATGATCTTAGCGAACTACTGGATATTTCATTGGTGTTGGTTAATACGACTTTTTTCTTCAATCTCCATTTTTTTTACAGGTTCTTCATCCCAAGATGAAGAAATCGACTTGGGTATTGCTAAAGTTGAAGAACACAATCAACGTATAAAAGAAATATCCATTCTAAAATTAATGAAATGGTATATTTTGGAAACTAATTATGCATTAAAGTAGGGGGGTTTAAAAATCGTGTATTACCAAAGATAAAACTGATTATTGAATTACCTGTTATGCCCTTGAGTATTTAAAACAAATAAATAAATTAAAAACATTTTTCTTAAATGTGATTGGTCCATATTAGTTCTGTGGGTTCTTCTCCTAATTTGGTTCTGTCTATAATGCACCCCTATATATATATATATATATATATATATATATATATATATATATAGTGAAGGGCTAGTTACAGAACCCATTTTAGACTACAGAACCTGCAGAACTCAATCTAAACCATTGAATTTCAAAATGAAATGATCATGGAAGATACATGAAGTGATTTAATGAGGGACTCCATGCATGTATGTTATTCATGCACGAAAACATATATGTTTTTGTGCATGTATGTTTTCATGTATATATACATAAGTGTTATTTTTGCATTATTTGAACATATATGTTTTTCAGTATTTTTGATGTTTTTTTCTTAAAGTATATATTTGATTTGGGTTAAATGTTATTGTTTTGCATATTTTTTTTTTACTAAATTCTAATATTCTTAGATGAGTTCTGCTTGGTTCTACGTAAAAAATGGGTTCTGTATATAGCTCGCCCCTATATATATATATATATATATATATATATATATATATATATATATATATATATATATATATATATATATATATATATATATATAGTGAAGAATTAAAATCAGAACCAATTTTTGCGTTAGAACCGTAAGAACCAATTTCAACCAATAAGAAGTTAGAATTTTTGAAATCTCCCCCCTAAATTCGTGAGGGTATACTTGTCATTTTAGTCCATATGTGTATTTTGGTAACTGATCTTTAAAACAAACAATCCCATGATTTATGGAAAGGTAAAAGTCAAAACCGTCCCCACCCCCATTAACCCTAAAACGTAACCTCCACTTTATCTCTCATAATTCCTCCTCCTCTCTAGATCGAATCAGACGACCAAATTTACTCCGGCGAATCACCGCCCGAATCTGGCGAGACGGTTAATATGTCGCAACTAATGGTTTTTTTTGCAGGTATTATCAAGTTACTAAAAATGGAGTTTTTATTTGCGGTGGCCGATATGCGGCGGCGATTTCTGGTGGTTTAATTTCAGATTTGCGGTGGCGGGTTTCTGTTCGATTTATTTCAGATCTGCGGCGGTTCCGGCGATTTGTTTCAGATACGTGGTTGTTTGAAAAAGACCATGTCCAACCGAAGGTTGAAGATAATACAGTCGGGTTGTACATTTTATTATTATCGTTTTCTTATTGCACATCAAATCTATGAGGCAAAATTTGTATATATATGTAATTGAAAACAACGTGCAAGAAAAACATGCGATGGCGATTGATCAATTGATGGGGTAGCACAAATTAATGCAGACAGTGAGCCATTCATTGAACCAATGTGTATTGGAGCTGACATATATGCACAAAACATGAATGTATTTCACATAATAAAATATCACCAACATCAATGTATTTGTAGATTTTCGTCGAAATAAACTATTTTATGTGAACTTTTCTGCGGAATACATACATGTATATGTTGCAAATCTTCATATTTAAGTTTTAATTCTGTGTGGTTTGCTGTAAATTTTTAATTCTGCGGAATACATGAATGTATGGTAAACATACATGAATGTTACATATTAATAAATGAATGGTATATCAATACATGGATGTATGAACATAGGTATGATCTTAGCGAACTACTGGATATTTCATTGGTGTTGGTTAATATGACTTTTTTCTTCAATCTCCATTTTTTTTACAGGTTCTTCATCCCAAGATGAAGAAATCGAATTGGGTATTGCTAAAGTTGAAGAACACAATCAACGTATAAAAGAAATACCCATTCTAAAATTAATGAAATGGTATATTTTGGAAACTAATTATGCATTAAAGTAGGGGGGTTTAAAAATCGTGTATTACCAAAGATAAAACTGATTATTGAATTACCTGTTATGCCCTTGAGTATTTAAAACAAATAAATAAATTAAAAACATTTTTCTTAAATGTGATTGGTCCATATTAGTTCTGTGGGTTCTTCTCCTAATTTGGTTCTGTCTATAATGCACCCCTATATATATATATATATATATATATATATATATATATATATATATATATATATATATATATATATATATATATATATATATATATAATATATATATATATATATATATATATATATATATATATATATATATATATATATATATATATATATATATATAGTGAAGGGCTAGTTACAGAACCCATTTTAGGCTACAGAACCTGCAGAACTCAATCTAAACCATTGAATTTCAAAATGAAATGATCATGGAAGATACATGAATTGATTTAATGAGGGACCTCATGCATGTATGTTATTCATGCACGAAAACATATATGTTTTTGTGCATGTATGTTTTCATGTATATATACATAAGTGTTATTTTTGCATTATTTGAACATATATGTTTTTCAGTATTTTTGATGTTTTTCTTAAAGTATATATTTGATTTGGGTTAAATGTTATTGTTTTGCATATTTTTTTTTTACTAAATTCTAATATTCTTAGATGAGTTCTGCTTGGTTCTACGTAAAAAATGGGTTCTGTATATAGCTCGCCAATGAAGAATTAAAATCAGAACCAATTTTTGCGTTAGAACTGTAAGAACCAATTTCAACCAATAAGAAGTTAGAATTTTTGAAATCTCCCCCCTAAATTCGTGAGGGTATACTTGTCATTTTAGTCCATATGTGTATTTTGGTAACTGATCTTTAAAACAAACAATCCCATGATTTATGGAAAGGTAAAAGTCAAAACCGTCCCCACCCCCATTAACCCCAAAACGTAACCTCCACTTTCTCTCTCATAATTCCTCCTCCTCTCTAGATCGAATCAGCCGACCAAATTTACTCCGGCGAATCACCGCCCGAATCTGGCGAGACGGTTAATATGTCGCAACTAATGGTTTTTTTTGCAGGTATTATCAAGTTACTAAAAATGGAGTTTTTATTTGCGGTGGCCGATATGCGGCGGCGATTTCTGGTGGTTTAATTTCAGATTTGCGGTGGCGGGTTTCTGTTCGATTTATTTCAGATCTGCGGCGGTTCCGGCGATTTGTTTCAGATACGTGGTTGTTTGAAAAAGACCATGTCCAACCGAAGGTTGAAGATAATACAGTCGGGTTGTACATTTTATTATTATCGTTTTCTTATTGCACATCAAATCTATGAGGCAAAATTTGTATATATATGTAATTGAAAACAACATGCAAGAAAAACATGCGATGGCGATTGATCAATTGATGGGGTAGCACAAATTAATGCAGACAGTGAGCCATTCATTGAACCAATGTGTATTGGAGCTGACATATATGCACAAAACATGAATGTATTTCACATAATAAAATATCACCAACATCAATGTATTTGTAGATTTTCGTCGAAATAAACTATTTTATGTGAACTTTTCTGCGGAATACATACATGTATATGTTGCAAATCTTCATATTTAAGTTTTAATTCTGTGTGGTTTGCTGTAAATTTTTAATTCTGCGGAATACATGAATGTATGGTAAACATACATGAATGTTACATATTAATAAATGAATGGTATATCAATACATGGATGTATGAACATAGGTATGATCTTAGCGAACTACTGGATATTTCATTGGTGTTGGTTAATACGACTTTTTTCTTCAATCTCCATTTTTTTTACAGGTTCTTCATCCCAAGATGAAGAAATCGACTTGGGTATTGCTAAAGTTGAAGAACACAATCAACGTATAAAAGAAATATCCATTCTAAAATTAATGAAATGGTATATTTTGGAAACTAATTATGCATTAAAGTAGGGGGGTTTAAAAATCGTGTATTACCAAAGATAAAACTGATTATTGAATTACCTGTTATGCCCTTGAGTATTTAAAACAAATAAATAAATTAAAAACATTTTTCTTAAATGTGATTGGTCCATATTAGTTCTGTGGGTTCTTCTCCTAATTTGGTTCTGTCTATAATGCACCCCTATATATATATATATATATATATATATATATATATATATATATATATATATATATATATATATATATATATATATATATATATATATATATATAGGGTCGAGTTATATTGAGAACCCTGATTTGAAAAAGAACTCTGAGAACTCTTATTAACCAATCAGAATTTAGTAAATTAATTTTAATTTATTTAATTCATGTTAATTATTTAGGGGTATTTAGGACATTTTACCAAAAACAAAAATATTTCCTTTTTTGAATTTTCCTAAAATTTAGGAATTATTTTCGAAAATTTATTGTTATTTTGCCATTTTTGTTGAGCCGGTTGTGCATATATGTTTCTTTTTTTATAACTAGTGTTACATGTAGGTTGTGCATATATGTTGAGACAGTTGTGCATATTGAACATATATGTAACATAAAACCAACGTGTTTAACAAACAAAGGTATGCGATCCAAATTTTACAAAATTGATAGAGCAAACATAATACATACATGTCAACTAATCCATACAAAACGTCAAATTTAAAAAACACATATATGTATTCAAGCAATAACATATATGCATCCAAATTGTTGCTGGTGTGCAATAACATATATCCCCCTTTTGAATCAACTTTCTTCTTTATATATCCTAACACAAAATGATCATATCCTCTTGTTCCTCTTGTATAACTTGTCAATTTTCCTTGTACCACCTACTACAAAACATAAAAAAGAACATATATGTTTATCAAGAATACATATACAAACTAATCAAGAACATATATGAAACCTAATAAGAACCCGACATAATTAAACAAAATCAGACCTTCACAATAGTCAAAGAACACAAACTAAAATGAAAAAAATAATATCCAAACCAACATGATTAAACCGACCCAGATCTTCATTACAGTCGAGAACAAAAATATTGCAGAAATAGTCCTTTCACTTCCCTCTTTAAATTAAAAGTGCAATCATAAATCATTATGTCAACTGCAAAACTAATAGCAACTAATTTAAACAATCAAAGAAAATACTATAAAAAACAAATGGAAATACCATAAGAAAATAACTTTAAACATGAGCAAAAATTATAATATAAAATCACCAAATATGATTTTTTCAATTGCAAAAGTACAAATCAAAATATGTAAAATCTTCTAAAAAAGTACGAATCAAGATTGTTTTTAAGTGCAAAAATCTTTTGGGTGATTTAATTTCCTTTCAAAAACAAATCCAAAACTAATAGTATTTTTATGACATTAAATATTAAAAAATCAAAGTGGATATCATCAGACATTACTAACTTGCGCAATACATATTATTGATGCATCCTCATATTCAAGATCAAAGCAAAAATAAGTAAGAATACCTTGCGATGTTACTATGGAGGTTGCCGGCAACTGCTGCTCCCAACAACCTACTTCAGTCCACCACTTCCGCCACGGATTTTACCAACCAACAGCCTTTTTCGCGCCGAACCACCAAGATCCAACCACCGCCGCTCCAAGACCCAACAACAGCCCACGTCCGCGGAGAACCACCGACGCCTAACATATTTCGTTGACCGATCACCGCCGGGATCTGAAGCTTACTTCGAATCTTCATCTAACTTGATATTCAAAACATCGCCGGATCCGCCATCATCAGACGATTTTTGAGATTGTATGTAGAGAGAGATTGAGATGTATGTAGACGGAGATTCGAATTTTGAGAGAAACAAATCTTGAGAAATCAATGGACGTAGAGAGAGAAACTATTTTGAATTAATGTTTACTAAAATTGTGGAACGGTTTTTAGACTTTACTAATTTATTATTATTTTTTAAATTAAAATTACTACCATACCCTTTTCATTTAATTATTAATATAATTATAGTTTGATTTATTTACGAAAATACCATAACAGATCTTAACCGTTAATCTTAAATCTAATGGTGTAGATTGGTTAATTAAAAGTTCTCAGAGTTCTTTTTGAAATCAGAGTTCTCAATATAATCCTTCACTATATATATATATATATATAGTGAAGAATTAAAATCAGAACCAATTAAGGCTACAGAACCGTAAGAACCCAATCTACACCCTTGGATTATAAGAGTAACGGTTAAGATCAAGTACTACATTTTTGTAATTAAATAAGATAATATTTAAAGTTTTATATAAATAAAAGGGTAAAATGGGTATTCAAAAAAAAACTTTAACACCTTTAGAAACCACCCCCTATTTTCTCTCTTACCCCATATCTCTCCCTTTAGAAACCGTATCTCTTTCTCCTTCTCTCTCATTCATCGCTCTTTTTCCTCCTTCTCCACTTCTGATTCTCTCTACCACCGCCGCTACACTCCCCAAACGTAAAAATCCTTCGCCGCCCCTGCCGCCACACACCCCCGCTTTTGGATTACTGCACTGGTCGATTGTAATCATTGTAGTCTGATTAGCATCGTGAAGCTGTAAACCCTTCGGCGAGCAGCAATTGTAATAGTCGGTGATATCACTGACCGATTGTAATCATTTCCGTCTGATTAGCATTGTGGAGATTGAGTGATGTATTCTGTAGGTAAACTATTATTGACTACTACTTGTATTATTTTGTAGGGTTAGTTCGATTTACACCTTTGATTTTTGGGATTTTCATGTCAATGCAGTTGTTCTTTGTCAATTGATTGTTAACTAGAGATGGTGTTTGGAATTGTTGGGTGATTTCATGGTAATCGTGAACTGATGTCTGGACCACTCGAACGATTTGCAACGCCTTGTTGAATCGTATGATTGATGAATTGGGTCAAGCAACGATTGACAACAGAAGTTGAACCGTACGATTGCCCCTTGAAACTGAATTTATTTGCGAGTTTCATTGATCCCGTCAAGAATTGACGCTAAATCCCGCGTTTCAATTGAGCCGCCTTCTCCATGATTATCGGTGCTGATTTGCGGCCGCAGAAAACCAATCATCGTTGATTTTGTTGCTATTAAGGTTTAATGGTTTGAGTTTGATGGTGGGGTGAAGTCCATTGTGGATGATGTTTCTCACTGTTTCTATGTGTTTACATGAATGTATTCTTGGAAGCTTACATGTAATGGTTCTCATTGTTTCTGTGTGGATACATGTATGTAATCTTGTAAGCTTACATGTATGTATTCTTGGTGTGGGTTTGCTTTTAATTGGAAGCTTACATGTACGTATTCTTGGATACATGTATGTATGTATGTATGTATGTATGTATGTATGTATGTATGTATGTATGTATGTATGTATGTATGTATGTATGTATGTATGTATGTATGTATGTATGTATAAATTGCAAATTTGCAATGGATACATGTTGTACAATGCAGTGATTGTAGATGTTTCATTCTTGGATATATGTATAAGTTTTTTGGAACCAGTTATTGTATGTATTTGGAAGCCTTGTAGCATAGATTTATGTATAACATACATGTATGTATATGTAATTTTATAATATGTATGAATTTGTATTTTTATGAATAAAAAATTGTCACACAAGTATAAATATCAGTCGAATGACATTAGTGTATTAAAATCAAGCGTCTGACATTAATGTATAAAACACGATACCTAAGAAATCGATAATTAAAGAAATATTAACTACAAAACTAACTTTCCATACATGCAGGAACCATTCAAAAATATGGCAGTTATCAAAATAATAAATAAACATGCATTTACGTTTATACCCTTTATAATAAAATAAAATAAAATAAAATAAAATAAAAACATTTAACTAAATTGTGATTGGTGGAAAAAAGTTCTACGAGTTCTGTAGCTAAAATAGGTTCTGTATTTAATTCAACCATATATATATATATATATATATATATATATATATATATATATATATATATATATATATATATATATATATATATATATATATATATATATATATAGCGGTTCATGCGAGAACTGCGAGAACCACTTTTTAACCACTCATTTATTTTAATTAGTTTTTTTATGCATAAGGGTAGTCTAGTCTTTTTATTTTCATTTATAATTATGGCAGTTAAATCAATTAAATTAATACAAACAAATATTTCCATATTTATTTAATAGCAGACTTTTTTCAACACTGGTCAACAACCAGATGAATAATTCCGCCGGAAAACTGCTGTTTGGAACCGCCCCCGTCGCCGGAAACTGTATAAGTTCGTCATTGTTCACTACTGAACACCCCCAGATTGGGTAACCAAAACACGAAATCTGGGACACACCATAAATATTCATCGTTGTTGACTACTGAACGAGCCAGCTCGAGAAACACAGAAACCAAATCTAGAACAAACCATACATGTTCATCTTTGTTCATGACTGAACGAACCAGATCGGGAAACATTCAGTAATGAATATTCAACTAGAAATCGACCATTCAGTATTGAACAACATTCAATCAGAAATTAAACATTCACTAGTGAACAGGCGAAACCCTAAATCTGAAAAGGGGCGGAACCCTAGATCTGCACCGCCGCCGATGCACCTTTTTTGCTGACTTTTGTAGATCTGAAAAGGGGCGGAACCCTAATTCCGTCGACGGGATTTGTTGCATTTCATGCGGATCGACCGCCGCCCTGGCCGGAAACCTAATTTCCGCTGGCGCCGCACACGCCGGAAAAAAGACATGTTACGAGATCTGGGCGAATATTAACAAGATCCTTTCGTATCTCGTCGTCTCATTAGGGATCTTCGTGGAGAGAGACTAGCCGCCCTCGCCGGAAAATCAAGTAACCAGATCTGAAGAACAGTTGTCGATGAAACCCACCAGATCTGGTTCGAGATTGTTGCAAAACCCTAGAGAGAGAAAATAGGGAAAGAGCTTGTTACAGGTTCGATGTGGTGCAGTGACGTCGGCGGTTCTTATCGGAGAAGACGAGGGTTCAGGCAGTGGTGGTGACACGAGTGTCGTCGGTGGTCGCCGGAAAATTTTAACTCTAAGGTGAGCACCGGTGTGATGAGGGGGAGAGAACAACAAAAACACACATATGTGTGTGTTCTCCTTTGACTTCGAAGTAGCAGTTTCAAAATTGAATACCAAATTAAATTGTGTTGCACTTTTACCTGAATACCCTTCCACCCCTAAGTTTTAATATTTTCATGTCTAATTAATTACAAATAATCTAAGCCACACATCTCTTAATCTAATGGTGCAGGAATGGTTCTCGCAGTTCTCGCAATTTTAGTGGTTCTCGCATGAACCGCTCTGATGGTGCACATATCATTAATGAATTATGTTCAGTAATGAATAACCATATTAACAAAATATTATTAGTAAGAAATTGATGAACACATGTACAAATATACATAATATAAATGAACATAACAAACAAATGTTTCTATTATTGATAATGAACAAATATACATAATATACATAATATAATGAACATAATGAACATCGAATAAGATTTTTGACTGGAATTTTAACCAATGTGGACCATGATTTGAAGCTGTTTCTATGAACAAAACAGATCGACTTCGCCGGAACCCTAGCATTCCGCCGGCGCCGACTTCGTCGTGAAACCAAGTGAAAAAACAACAAACCCTATAAACCACCGCAGATCCGAAACCCTAGAAACCGAAAACGACGGAGAGAAAACGGCATCGCCTGAAACATGCGGTTGTAAGATCTGCTTTTGCGGTTGCATTTTCAGATGCGCCGGAAACCTGCGGTTGTGGTTGTAGACGAACCATCGCCGGAGACTGCCTCGCTGGTAAACCTTTTACGATTACAGGAACGCCGGAAAACTCGTGCGCATCTCGCTAGTTACGTGAACGCCGGAATTGCAGGTTCGAGTGTAAATCAGAGAGAAATTGGAGAAGGAGAAGATAATTTGGTGCATCGGCGGTTGCGGAGCGGCGGTGGTTGCGGTGCGACAGTGCGGCGAGCGGTCCGGTGCGGTGGTGGTTTTCGGTCTGCGTTGGTGCGTCCGGAGATGGTCGATCGCCGGAAGTGAGATGGGTCGTCGGCTCAGATTTGAGGAGGCAGCACGTTAGTTTTAGGGTTTGGTGGTGATGAAAAGGTAAGCACGTACAAATGGGGAATAAAATCATAAATAGAGAATAAATGGGGAGAGATAATAGGTAAAGGTTATTTGACAATAATACCCCTTCATCTCTTATTTTATTAGGTTTAGATTTCCTCCTAATTATGAAATTGACATCGTTAATCTTAACCATTAATCTTTTAATCTGATGGCCATAAAATTGTTCTCGCAGTTCTCGCAATTTCAATGGTTCTCGCATGAACCCTTGTCTATATATATATATA